>JAZKJV010011591.1:0-746251 GCA_037367405.1 Ottelia alismoides | reverse complement strand
TTCCATTTGTTCCTCTTCCTTTCTCTTCATAATTCTCTCTCTTAGTGACACCTTCATGCATCCATCGAATCTCTAAATTTTTTGCATTTTCATGGATATATCCACTCTTTACGGATCAAAAGGTGAATTTTATTAAATTTTTTGATGAATTTTTATTAATCAATTAGTAAAAAATTTAATAGTAGAAAACAAGTTTGAATGCACTGCAATGTTGAGCTGCCCAAGCACAGTCTGGGAAAACTGTGAACACAAGAAACATGCGAGAAGGGCATGTATTGAATTGAAGAAGCATGAGCATCTGCACATGGGTTCGATACCGAGGACTATTGCCCAGCTCAAGAACCTCCGATTTCTTGGTCTCAACAGGAACTACCTCTCTGGCACGATCGATCTCAGCTTCAATCAAATCACCGATTTCTTGGTCTCAACAGGAACTACCTCTCTGGCACGATCGATCTCAGCTTCAATCAGATCACCGATTTCTTGGTCTCAACAGGAACTACCTCTCTGGCACGATCGATCTCAGCTTCAATCATATCACCGATTTCTTGGTCTCAACAGGAACTACCTCTGAGATGAAGGAAACTCAGGACGATCGATCTCAGCTTCAATCAGATCACCGGAAGCGTCCCGACATCCATCGCGGAGATCCACCACTGCAGACGCCATGCCCGATGAAAGCAGGCACATAGAAGGGCGGGGGGAGGGGTAGGGGTGGAGGGGGGAGATGCGGGGGGTCGGAGGGGGGAGATGCTGGGGGCGGTGCTGCAGGGGGTCGGAGGGGAGAGATGCGGGGGCGTGCCAGGGGCGGGGAGGGGTTGCAGGGGCGGCGGAGGGAGATGCGGGGGGTCGGTGGGGGGAGATGTTGGGGGCGGTGCTGCGAAGGGTCGGAGTAGGGGCGGCGTGGGGGAGGGGAGGGGCATCCCAGGGGAGCACGGGGCGACACAGGCAGGGGGAGGGCCCAGGGGGCGGCGCAGGGGAGGGTAGGGGGAGGCCCAGGGAGCACGGGGCGGTACAGGCAGGGGGAGGGCCCAGGGGGCGGCACGAGGCAGGGGGAGGGGAAGCAGGGGGCAGCGTAGGAGAGGGGAGCAGGGGGCGGCGTGAGGGAGGGGAGGTGTCCGTGACTCCGATTCCCGGGCCGTCGGATCCTCCCATATTCGGATCTGATTACTCGGCAATAATTTATTCAGCAATCGCAACTAACATTCAGAAACAGACTGCAAATAAAAATACTCAGAAGAAAGTATTTCAACATTTTTCCATTCACAAAATAAAGTTCAGATGATACAATGTCCCACTATAACCATTTACATGTACATCAGCTTGAAAGGAAAATATACAAAAGATTGCTAAGTACCTTAAAAAGTAAAGCTATTGTGGCTGGCTGGATGTCTAGTATGTAAGCTGGATGAATTTTTAAAGTCCTTGCGATGGCTCACCGAAACATGTTGGGTTTTTCATAAATCATAGGATAAAAATTAGTGAATGCTAAGTAACGAAAAAGAGAAAAGCAAACAAATTGTATAATTTTGTAGAACTTGTTATCATAAAAGGTTTCATTCCTTCTTGTTAATTTAAGTCCTATTCCTTTCTATTCCACGTCGGCGATTAGTCCAGGGAATTACCTCACCACTATAAGGACTCCGAATCTGTGGATACTTCGGGATTGGAGATTGCGTTGATCTTGGTAAGCTTATGCCACCGCACGTCGCCTCAACCAATCCTCCAATGCTACCCTGACAATTTTCTTTTATTAAACAGGGTCTCAACCCTCAGCCTGGAAAAATAAATGAGCACACTGTCCTCGAGGATTCGGTTGCTTAAAACCTCAGGCTAACATTCCATCATATAACCTATTGAACCACACATGCCTCCACATGGCTCGACCACATCTTCCGTCGTTCAACCCGAAGATATTGGCTCCCGGTACCACGCGTTGCAAATAATTCATTTCATGCGCACTTATCATAACAGGGCAACTGTGTACCACCTAGATAGGAAACGTCAATACGGGTTCCTTCCGACAAACCCTACAGGTTGCATGCCCGACCTGTAGGTCTACTCCCAGTCATCCTTAACGTGACAGACGATCCTTTTTAGGATCTAACTCAAACCACATCAATTCCCATGATGTAATTCTTTCATTAAGTCTTCGACTTGCATAATCAACAACACTTAGAATAGACTCACATATATATTATTCATAACCATATATACTCGTATTTATGCCTATTTTAACTCCCAAACCCTAACTTTCAAAGCCAATGCATTAATTTAATGCTTAAACCTTATTTTAGTGGGAATCACAAAGCAATTCTTCAGACTTTTCAAAAAAAAATAGCCACAATTATGGTTCTTCATAGCAAAGAACATAAAAACAAAATTTTTAATAATCTCATATGAAAACCCAACAGCAAAAGGAAGGATTTCGTTACCTAATCGAGCATCTCTCTCGTGTATGCAAGGCTTTATCGTGTTTTATTTTTAGAAAGGCTATTTTAAGGTTCCTGAGAAGATCGAATTTCATTTTCGTATCAAAACGCTAAGAACGTATCAAGAACGCGAATAACACGAAGAACGCCAAAGAACATATTTTCTCTTAAAATTTTGGCAGAATTTCCCCTTATATCGGGACATATTTCTCGGAAAATTTCGGTAGAGTTTCCCCTTATATCGGGACATATTTCTCTGAAAATTTCGGCAGAATTTCCCCTTATATGGGGACATATTTCAAAATAAAAACGAAAAAATATTCCTCTATAAAATCAATCGAGAGGAAAATAACAACAAAACTTGAAAGAATATACTCAAACAACAAGAGATGAAGAATTGGTAGACACCACGCATTTTATATGAGTGAACGTGTGACGAATCACAGGATCACTGACGTGCATGGCCGCCCGCACCTAAGTAGGGTGTTACACAGATTCTCCTCGAACCACAACAGGAAAACGAATCGGAAAGAAAGATGAATCAAACAAAACTAGGAAGAACAAGAGGATGAATTGAATGCCTAGCTTACAAACAAACTAAGATAGGATCATACCTTTCTCCTCCTCGTTCTCCCGGCAGTGCTTCGCTAGCGCTCCTTCCTCGCCTCCCACTCCTCCTCCCGACCTCTCGACCCTAGCCCTTGGGTGGTGGTAGTGGAAATCGTATAGAATGAATGGGTGGGGGGTCTATTTATAGGCTCCCGAAAACCACTAACCATGGTTAGAAAACCATGGTTTAGACCTTAACCATGTTTTAGCGGCCCATGGTTTTGGCCCATGGTTTTAGCCAAAACTTATCCCAAACTTGGGGCTTAAGTTAGAACATTTTAGAGGATTCTAAATTCGCTAATGACGCTTAATTAACACTAATCGTGATTAACTTTCACTAATCGCGATTTAACTTTCGTGGCTTATGCTTATCTTTTGCTAACTATTGATTAGTGTTTGCTAATGAGAATTAGTGGTTTTCAAATCCATCATTAGCTTCTTTAATCACGTTTAATTAGTCTTAGTGACAGTCATTATGGGTTTATGACATCTTAACCATCCTTACTTCTCTTTCTTCCGAAAATCATAATAATTCGAAACGAATTCCGATTTCACACGAAACAAATTTCGTTGGTTTTCTCTTGACGAGAGCAGGATCTTATTATATAGGATCCGAGATATGCCAAGTTCAAGGCTTTACAGGAGGAGGCGGCCCAGGGAGCAGGGGGCGACGCGAGGCAGGGGAAGGGGGAGCAGGGGCCAACGCGGGGAGCACGGGGCGACCCAGGGGAGCACGGGGCGGCGCGGGGGAGGGGAGGGGGCGGCCCAGTGGAGCACGGGGCGGCTCGGGGAGCACGGGGCGGCGCGGGGCAGGGGAGGGGGAGGCCTAGGAGGAGGAAGAGGATGGGGGAAGAGGAGGAAGAAGAAGGAGATGAGGAAGATGGTGTGAAATGACCATTTAACTCTTTTTTAAAATTAATTCTGCTTATGTCCTCAAAGTTAACGTCCATTTGCACTGTGGATGGATGGTCAGTAACCCGAGAGGCACAAGTGATAGATTAGCAAGAAGTGAGGGGCACAACTGATATTACCAAAAAGATAGGGCATAACTGAAATTGTGATATCTCGGAGGAGCACAAGTGATAAAAATCCAATAATTTAATATGTATATTCTAAACCTCTCAATGACCTAAAAGGATATAAATCCAAATATACTTATGTCCATAACGAAGTTGTAAATGTGTATGAGATGTATATTTGAAGGGATTTTCAGAGAGAATGAGGAGCACCTAACAATTTTTTTTGAGAGAAAACTAGCAAATGTTTAAGACATGGTTGTAAGTTGCTGATGATCATCTTCCATAGCAATTAGCAATTGGAGGTATATATGACACTACACAACCCAACCCAATTCGTGTGGGTTTAATTAAACAGCTAGTTAAAGAACGTAAGAAAAACGAGACCCAACAGTGTATTGAATCTCTATCCACGGATCAGTATATTCTGATGACAACTATATTTGAGTTAAAATCATATTCGCAAACCCTGCGATTTTTGTTGCTTCTCAGAAATTAAAAGTGCATAAATGTTTTTGTTTCTGGATAAAAGCACGAGCATTTTCTTCTCGAAACCCCTCTACGTCAAAAGGAAGCATGCAGTATCCAAGGGAAGAATTACATCTGCAGTGTGATGTTTTTTAATGACATGAAAAGGCACCAATTTAGTAAACCAAATGCATTAAACTTCCAAGTTAATAAGCATCGAACAACATATGCATGTTTAGATACAAATATTTGATATCTGCCGAAGGCACGAGGATAATTACAGAACCCCTTCCGGTAGCAAACGTTTGCACACCATCAGCTCAAAGAGATCGATACAAAAGAAGACAGCTCTCACATTCCCATCTTCCAGCCTCCAAGATATCTACAGGAGGCTTAAACATAAGAAGGAATCCCTGGAAGCTAACAAGAGGTGCCTTTGGAATCCAACGAATGTCAGGTTATCTTATTATTCAATGAATTGTATATTCTTCTTGTTCTTCTTCTTGTGCTGTTAATTATGTTCTAGGCAATTGAGGTTTGATCGTGAGATCCTGCAAGTAGAACACGTGTGCATGCATCATGCACATAATAACATGTATATACCGTCGAAAATCTAAAACAATGCATCAGCTGCAACCTCAGACATCCCCAGCAGCTCCTCCAAGAACTCGGAACCCAAATCCTCGAAAATCACCGCATTCTTCATGGCCAAATCTCTCTTCCTCTTCCGCCCCCTCTTCGAATTCCCATTCGCAGAGTGCTTCAGTTTCAAAGCCATCACCGGCGACCCTCCAGCGTACTCCACTCCTCGAAGCGACTCCATAACCTGATCCAGTGGAAAGTTGAGTGCTGCGGAGGGTCCCCTTGTGGCGAAGGCCGCCTGATCGTAAGCGAGCGCAGCCTCCTCGGCGCTGTTGAAGGTGCCGAGCCAAACCCGGACGCCCTTCCTGGAGGAGTCGCGGATCTCGGCCGCGAATTTCCCCCAGGGGCGGCGTCGCACGCCACGGTAGGAGGGTCTGCTGGTGGCGTTGGGGAGATTGGGTGTGGCCTGTGAGAGGAGCGAGAGGAGCATCATGTCCTGGGGATCGTTCTCGCTGAAGGGGAGATGGAGGTGGTGGTCCGATGAGGAGGTGAGCTCCATGTTAGGATTTGGTGGCGGTCGAAAGTTTAGGTGGAGATGTTTCCGGAGCGTTGGACGGGACAGGTTTATATAGAGAGGGAGAAGGATGGCGGGAGCGAAGAGGCGGCGCGGGGAGGCTGAGATGGTGTGAGCGGAGGGCACGTGGCGAGCGAACACTTTGAGCTCCCAGGTGGCTGTTTCGGTCAGAGCGGTGGGACCGGGTGGAAAGAAGGTTCGGGGTCCATGGTGGGCGTCGGATTGTTGGGGGGTGGACTCGAGGTAAGTTGGAACGACCACCGGATAAGGTTACTTATCAGGTTCCTTTGATTTGTCCTACATGGGCTTCGGTATGACCACTAGATAAGGTTACTTATCAGGTTCCTTTTATTTGTCCTACATTGGCTTCGAAAATTATTGGTATTATCTAAGTGTCGCATTAAAGTTATTTTTTTGTTTCTAATAAAAAGGTTTCATTAGGATTGGAATCGAATTGAACATGTTTGCATTCAATTAGAGTTCGTTTGATAATATTTGAAAAAATATTTGTTTATTTCTAAACGAATTGAACGTGAACTTTAGATGTTAGTTCAATAACTTAACGAATCAAACATGAATATACCATATATTCCTTTGATAAAAGTTCAAATTCGATATATGTATATGTGTGTATATTTGGGTGTGAGAACTTTGTATTTATACACATGATATTTTGAGATTAAATAAATGTGTTTTTATCACTTGTGTCCCTCAGAGATATTGCAATATCAATATACTCCTTTCGTTTTTGGAACATCAGTTGTCCCCCTGACTTCCTCCCGTTCTATCGTTTATGTCCTTCCGTTACTTTAACCGTAAATAAATTGAACTTAGCCATGATTTTCTCAAATCATAGAGCAGATAGAGAGGGATATATTTTTCTGATGAATGCAGAGTTTGAGGTGTCTAACCTCTGTTCTTAGAGAGCTTGGGGTGTCTGACAAGTCAGACCAACAATCGTTGTATCGGTGACTCTCACAGCACTCAACACCCGATCAAAGATTGCCGATCATCAATTAACCCACAACAATGATTATGCAATAAATACAAGTGAGTAATTCTACCCTATAATTAAGTGGGTCTAGAAAGCATGTGTAGGCGTCGAACCACAGAGGAGCTACGGGGATAGCTACAAAAAATGATAATCTGTGTGGAAATCAAGAAATGTTTTTTTGTATGTTTTTATAGGGCTTTTCTATTTTGTGGTATTTTTATTTTTTTGTATTTTCCCTTTTTTTACTTTTATAATTTTTATTTTATTTTTGTATTTTTCTAATTTTTAATTTATTTTTCTTTTTCTTCTGGCATTAAAGATATAATAGTCATATATAGGTATAAATAACAATATATATATATATAGATACTACATAAGATATAGAAAAGAATAAATATAGGAAAATTCAGATATTACAAATAGGTACAGTTTTTTATCTTTAAGGATTTTAAATATATTAAAAGGTATTTAATATATAATTATATATAGTATAGCAGTATAGATAAGGTTTCATACTTAGAAATGTATATTCATAAATTAGGAAATAAATAATTTTGTGTTTTGTATTTTTTTTCTCTATTTTTGGTAATTTTTAGATATTTTTTGAGATTTTTTATGTATTTTAAAATAAATAAACACTCAAAATAAATAAAATGAAAAATTTGAGACTTTGAAATAGGATTTATAAATATCTATTAAATCAGATTGAACTCAATTTCAATTTTCCCAAAATCTAGATAATCTAAAGAAAAATCATAAATTTAGAACATATTTTATTATTTTCTACTATTTTTAGAATTCTAATTTTTACTTTTTAAAATTTTTAGGAGTTTTTAGGAATATTTTACAGAAATTAAAAGTCAGAAAATCAAAATGCATAACAACACACGTCAGGGTTTTTTGGAATTTTTCAAAATATTTTTATAGTTTTTATGGATTTTAAAATGCAAAACAGAAGAAAGTGCAATGTTTTATATTTTTATAAATAGGAAAACAATTTTATTTTCTTAAGAAAACTATATGTGATATGTTATACTTCCAAGCACTTAAGATAATTTTCTTATAGATTTTAAGATGCAAAATGCTATGTTTAATAATTAAAATACCGCAACAAAATAAAATATGCAATACAGGAACATAAGCAATTTCCTCAAAGTTTCCAAGCATTTAATAACACACTTAACATTTCCAAGGGAACACGTGTAATTTTTCTACAATTTCAAACATTATCCATACTAGCAAGGGTATAGATACAAATATCCAAGAATTCTTTGTGTGCAAATTTACCAAAAAAAGTACTTAATATTCAAAGTTTTGGCCAGACTAAAATGAAATACATGAACCTACAAGGGTCCAAGTGCAAAATACCCAGCCCCTCACGCGTAAAACACATGAGGTGATGTGGATTGGACCTATTTGCAAATAGAGGAAAGCTTGGTGTTCAAAGTATAAACATTACAGAAAAGATTTGAACCACAAATAAAAACTTTCAAGACTAAATATAAAATACAAAATTGAGGGAGAGTTGTGCAAAATAACTCTCCTAAGTGTGCGAAGGGACGACGATGATGAACTCATTTATCCGCATGGACGGCTGAGATCTCTTGATACCAGTTCATGTTCGAGCGACCCAGATTAGATCCTGGAGAGGATCAAATGGTGGCAGAGGGCTTCAATCATACGACGACTATTCTTCCGAAGCTGTGTTCTTCATCCAACGATGGAAAGAGGGCTTGGAAGAACAGGGGAAGAACACATGCTCAGGGAACTTCAATCTTCGCTCCTAGGCAATTCTGACCTCATCTAGCATGTTGATAGTCAGAAAAGGTTCCTAGGAGGTAGCTGCAGTTGCTGATGGTTTAAATAAGGTCCGGGACCCAGGAGAAGAAGCACAAGACTTGGAGATCTTGTATCATGTGAAATCAAGCCCTAGGGAGATCCATTAAGCACGAGACCTGCACAAAAAGAACAATTGGTCGAGGGAAAATTACCTCGATCTGTTATGGGGTGAAATAGAGAGATGGCATGCCAAGGCAAAGGGTCTTCGGTAAGGTGATGGGATGGAGACCCGACTACCCAATCTCGATCAGATCAAGTAGAGCATAATGATCAGGGGAATGGAGAATCAGACAGGGAAGGTGATGGAAGTGTCATGGAGTCAGAACAGAAGTGATTGCACAGGGAACACGATGGTGAGAGCACTAGCTCCGGCGTACTACAAAACTTTAAATCTAAGCTAAAACATACAGAAAATGCATCGAATGAAAGCTACCCTATGTTACTGTAATTTAAAACTGCCTAAAAGTACGAGAAAATTGCTCGTACCAACCGAATGGGGAGCCGAAGAGTAGATCTACCTGAAGCAACTTCGGCGAGCTCGGATAACCACCTCCGAGCACTCCTTCACCACACCAACAATTAGGCGAAGTTACTGCTATCACCAGCAACCTCAAGAATAAGGAAGAGAGGGGTTTCAGAGGTTAGAGCAGGATCAAAATCAAAATTTGGGTGGAGGTTTCTATATATACATGGTGACCTTTGACTAGGGTTTACTTGAGGATCAAGACTCCATTGATCGAGGTATAACAAGGGTGTGAAAGAGCTTGGATTGAGGAACAAATTTCATGAATGAATCATCCTTAGAAAAAGCCAAATTTGGACAGAGAAAATCAACGAAGATGGTCGGTCGGCGATATGATAAAGCTAGGGTGTAGGGGGATTAGTTGATCGACAGGTCAACCAAGGCTCGCATTTGGTTGGTCTACGTCAGCTGCTATAGGACAAGATAATGAAGTAAATAGAAAGAAATAAAATAATAAATGATTTTTTTGATTTTTTCCCAAAATCATGAAAGTTGTTCCTTATTTTGTGTAATATTTTTAGGTGATTTCATTTATTTTTATTGACTTGTTTATTATATGTTAATTTTACAAGCATGACTAGATATAATTACTCTTATATGAGATTTTTATTTTTATTTTGGATTTTATATTTTATTATTTTATATTTATATTTTCTATATTTATAACTTTTTAAATTCACATTTACATATTTTTATTTTATTTTTTTGAATTTATTTTGTTACTTAAATAAATAGCTATAGTTATATTATAGGTATAGTTTACCTATGTACTGTGGTATATTACTTACTTTTATGATTTTTTGATGCTTTTATTTTAATTTTATTGTTCACATGTATTTTGAATAATATTTGTATGTTTATAAAAATAGAATAATGCTAAAAAAATAAAGAGTGAATATATTGAATATTATGTATAGGTATATTACACATTGAGGGCCCAAAAGCTATCTTTTGCATCTTAACTCTAAATTGAATGAACCCATATTCATTGAATAGATAATTTGATTTTATGCATAGTAAAGGTGAGTTTGGTCAATTTTGAATAAGTATGGAGAAGATACAAGTTTAGGAAATTTTCTTTGTGGCTTTTTATTCTGTGTGTGCCACGTACACTATGCGTTATATTTGAATGAAATTAGTTTTGTATTTTTCTTTATATTTTTATGTACAATATTTATATAGAGGGTTTATTGATTTGATGTGTAAAAATAAGAAATAAAATAGGTCCCAAAATGCCTATTATTAGGCTATAAAATTTAGGGGTTTTGTATTCAATGTACAATTAGTGGACCTTATATCCCTCTACTTTAATCCTTGTCGACCAAGTCATCATGATGCCTTCATTATTTTGGTAGACTTTACTGTTTACACAATAAGTGGAAGAGGTATGACTGACATCTTGATAAATCTCCATTTCATCATATTTATTTTATCATTTTGGCCTTAAAAACCCTAGTAAATGCTTGTAAATAGCCTTAAATCATGCATTTTATCATTCATACGTTGTGGTGTAAATAGTGCATAAAATACAATTTTTAAAGACAAAATTATAGAGTAAATAAAAGAAAAGAAAAAGAATACAATATTGAAAATATTTTATGATCCGAAACCCCGAGACCTAGGCATCTTGATGACTAGGTCGACAAGGAACAAAGTAGGGAAGATAAGGGTCAAAATACAATAAATTCCTTATTCATTTAATTCATTTTTGGGATCTATTTTTAGTTCCACTTTTTATACTTCAAATAAAGAAACTCTGAACATGAAAGTTATAGATAATTAAATATAAAAAACACAAAACTAATTTCATATAAAAATAGTATACAATGTACAAAATATGCTCTAAATAAGATTCCAAAATCCCAACTTCCCAGACCCATATCTCTCAAATAAAAATTCAAAATATATCAAAATCACTATTGTTATATAAATTTTAATAGGCTATTTTAACGAAGGTGGTCTCATATTTTTTGGAGCTACGGTTTGAAAGTTAGGTTTTGGACCCCTGTTATATACTTGTACCAATTAAAATATTCATTTATTTATTAGTAATTATTTTTTTAAATTTATATTTTTAGTAGTTTTGTAAATATTATTTATAATATATATGGATATTAAAATAGGAATAAAAACATTAAGAAAATATAAAAATAAAATAATTGTACAAAATACATAGATGAATTGCCAATAAGTATACCTATATAGTTTATACATCTATTTATTTAATTGTATATGATACATCCGAAAAACAAATAAATATATATTTATTTAAGTGTATAAAATTAACTTATAAATATATAAAATAATAAACTAAATTAATAAAAGTAAATATACAAATAAAAATAAAATATTAAAATATATAGATAAATATACCTATATATAGCACCTAAAAAGGTAACTGGTAATTTTAAACCCCTAAAAAATAAATAAAAATCATAATAAAATAATTCAGAAAATAATAAATATTTTTTTATTTAATAATCTAAAATTAATAAAATCATTTATTATTTTTTATTTATTCTACAAATCATTTTTCCAGGATTTTTCCTAGTTGGTCCACGTGGACCAACCAGGAGGGCACGAGAGTTCACCGCGGGTCAACTCTCTGACCCGCCTCCTGTTGCGTGTCAGACCTTGGTTTCTACCCGTCTTTGCGGATTTTTCGAGGCTGAATCGTCCACCCTTTCATGATTCTTTCTTCATCTCTTTTCTTCCTTGATCTTAGGTGATTCACGCCCTTGGCTCTCCTTGGGCTTTGAATCGCTGCATCGCCCGCTATCCCACGATCTTCTCGTCGTTTCGTCATTTGTACATAACCAGCCTTTTACCTTCCCTGGAGCTTTTGAACCTCTTTTTGACCGAGCTTTGGCCCCTTCTTCATGCTCTGGATAGGCACTTGTGACAGAAGCACTTCCAGCCAATCACCGTGGGCTGAGGCGGAGTTTTGGGAGCGCTTCCATCAACTCCGACGATACGCCACCGTGAGGTATATCTCTGGCACTTCATGGCCATTGAGGTCCCTTTTCTACTTATTTTTCTTGCATTTTTTAGCCTCATCATAGTCTTAGGATCATTTCTAGCATTTCCTTTCGCTTTCACCCAATCAATATCCCTTCGACACCCCCTCGCCGGATCTTGTTCCAGCGAGTTCCTCTTTCGCTATTTCCGCCTTCTTTTGCCTACTGGTGGGTCACGACAGTTTGCCTACGGCCCTCTTAACTCCTTTTTTGCAGGTACTTGAACCATAAGAACACCTAGAAGCGATTTTGCTTACCCGTCGGAGACACCTGGAGCTTCAAGCTCCTCCGTCCTCCTAGGGGAACTCCGGTCACATCCGGAGCATTTTGCCGCCACCAGTGCATAGAGAAACCTTCCAGGAGCTGTTGGACCCTTTTTGGAGCTGCATTGGGTGGCAGAGGAGGAATATCAAGTCGCCGGAAGCCAATCTCGTTGTGGCCTCTTCCTAGTTCGTTCACTACATCTCCCCACTGTCAGATCAGCCTTCGTTCTTCCCGCGATCCAGCCATCCGATGTTTTGAACCAGCGACGTTGATTGTCATCCGCAAGATCTGATCTCAACCGCATAAGTGAACCCTCATCGTCGAAGGAGGGGCCGACACGTGGCAAATTGAAATCATTCGAGTCGTCGCCTTTCACGTTGTGTGGGTATTTTACATATTTTCCCCTAGCGGTTTTATATTTCTTAAATAGCCAACAAACATTCATCTGTGGTGAATTTTATTTTGGAACTTTTGCATTCAGGCCCCCATACTTCTAATATTTTCTATTCAGTCCACGCCACATCACCTCACGTGATGGTGATTTTGCAGTTGGACCCCTTGAGACTTTTCATATTTCAGTTTAGCCCGTAAACTTTATTTCAGACATAACTTTTTGGTAATATTGCAAAAAAACCCTGTATTTTTGGAAAATTATATTTTTCCCTGCAAGTAGCTGACGTGTTTCAACACTTGTTCCTTGGCGATTTTGTAGGAATACACTCGAGGCTTTGTGTATTTATAATTGGTATTGTAACTTTTAAAATCATTTAATATCTTCGTGAAATTTACACTTTGGCCCCTACACTATTATCTATTTACAAAAATACCCCTGATAGTAGTATAATTTCTCTTTGTTGTCTTTATTTATTTCATGCATCTCTAAAATTTGAAAAAATCCCAAAAAATAGCATTAGATTCCTGTTGCATTGCACTTTAATACCATATTTTTATTTTGCATTTTGAAGCATTTTATTATTTATAAAAATCAAAAGCATGCATTTTTGTCCTTGTTTGCTATAGAAAATACATAAAAATTATGAAATCACTTTAAAAATTACTAAAAAATATGTTTTGTGTGTTTTTGTGTTTTTGACCAACAGACTAAAAATCACTAAAAAATATATAAAATAAAAAATAAAAAATAAAAAAACTCTAAAAAAATCTTTATAAAAATATTAAAAATTCTTAAAAAACAAAAATTACATTTTCTGTTTCTAAATTTTCTCTATTTTATTATCTTTATTTTAAAATTAATTAGGAGAATTTTGGTGATTGTTTGATATTTTTTATCTCCAATTTAATTTTAGATGTTTATTCTATTCCCTATTTGAGTATTTTTAACTTTAAAAATACCACAAAAAATAGAAAATATACAGAAAAATCATAAAAACATTAAAAAAATATAAAAAGTATAAAAAGATTTTATTCCCTATATTTTGATTATTTTTACCTATTTTCTATGTATACTTTCTCTCTCTTTCCTTTCTTGTGCATATATCCTTTATATATAGTTTTATATATTTTAAAAGGAAAAAATATAAAAATATATATAATATAAAAAGAAAATACAAAATTAGAAATTAAAAATCAAATTTAAAAATATAAAAATAATAAAATCAAATAAACAATATATAAAATTAAAAACCCACAACAATAGCACGTATAGACAAATACATCACATCCATTTTTTAGCATTCATTACCCTGATCTACCTATTTGTTCCCTGTGTTCGACCTCTACATTACTTGCACTATACACATCTTTTGTAGAGTTATAATAAATTTTAACTCTACATATTACTTTTCATTATTTGATCATTATTATGGGTTAATTGTTGACTCATTGGGGTTTCGTGAGTGGTCGCTACAACGATTTTGTCTCTAACTTATGTGAGACATATTTTGACCCTCGCCGAATCTCTTATCACATCCTACAACCTACTAGATGTTAAATGCAAAGCACAAAGAGAAGGAATAAGCGACGAAGATGAGTGAGTAGTGTGACCCAAAGAACGTACCTAATAATAAGCTAAATTGTAGATTGCTAATCTTTGTCATTTTACATATTTCATGAAATGTTATTTTCTCTATATAATTTGCAATTTTCTTTGTATATAAATATATATGAGAAACTTGAAATGAGGTGGAGTCTCACCACTTTTGTGGTGAGTCATCCATCTCATCTGTTTATCTTTAATCATGCGGTTGTAATTAATGCTATTTTTATTTTACTGTTTTAATGTTCATAAACCTATTTTGGTCATTTTGTACGTTCTATTTTTAGAATGTGACAACCATAAATTTTATTCCACAATTGAAAACCTAATTCATATTCCTATTCATGCAAGCAATAGAGTGGGTGGCAGCGCGGGAGATTGTGGCTATGCAGTAGGATAATGGTGACATACATGCGGGAGCTTGATGGCGGCGTAGAAACGCGCGAGTAGGAGGATATTCATAGTGGTGCGCCATGGAAGGTGGTGCTGGTTATCGAGGTGATTCGGTAAATGTGGAATCTTTACCTTTTTATTGTGATCTTTTTCCTTTTTATTCATTAATGGATTATGTTTTTTATCTTGGTGGTGGAAATGTGGACCAGGTCGTCGATGACGACGTGATGTCGAGCAGGTCGTCGGCTGTTACGGGTGGTAAGCGAGGAGGGATGGAAGGGGAGTGGATTTACATAATTGAAGTTGGATTTACATTGTAGTTACGTTTTTTGATAATTGACATTCAGTTTTCTATATGTATTCACTTTTTATGACAAATATTATTATTGATTTCTTATTTTGCAGATCTCTACGCGGAATCTACAAAATGATCATGGATTTTACAAAGGGAACATAGCCATTTATAGAAAAATGATGAGTTTACACACAAATACTTGCAAAAGGGAGTGTGATCTTTACAAAGAGTCAAGCAAATTTTACAAAATAATATACTCATTTTATTGAAAATTATTGAATTATAATATAAAAAAATATTAGCGAATCGAAATTACAAAAAAGTATATTTTCACAAAAACTCGCGGAAGTTTACAAAGATATTATTGAACCCAACTCATTCAATATAAAATTAGAAATTAATTAATAAATGTATGAATGAAAAATATCAAATTCGAAAAAATATTAAATGGTAATTTAAATCTATTAAATGAAATTCGAATTTATAAAAAATAATAAGATGATGAAATTACCCTTTTGGATAAGATTTTTGATGCTACCATCAGAATAAAATCTGACGAATCCAATTGATGACTCACCACAATATTGGTGAGACCCCACCTCATTTGAAAGGGTGTGTGTGTGTCAAAATATATTTATAAATGTAAAGCGGGTTGCTTACTCGGGGTTGGGGCTACCAACTTGGCCACCTCATTTTTTATTTTTTTCGACATTTTTAATAATATTGTATTACACGATGACAATATATTCTCATTTATATTTTGTTTAAAATAAATATTCCTAATCTGCCCATTTAAAATGAGTTTCAACAATTATGAGATCATTAACATTTGGTAGGCATGATGAATGAGATCGGAGTCACGAACTGGTTTGGAATTTAAAAAGAAAACATATTGGCATTGAGTGATTAAAATCTCTAGGTATTGTTCGAAAATTCTAAAAAAATAAAAAATAGTGGGGTAGAGTAATTGGTTCCCGCAAGAGGCAACCCCGTTTTACCCTATACATATTAGAGATATATCAAAAATTAAATATGTTAGACATCCATAATTTTGGATATATTATACTTCGTGTTTTTATTGGTTTTGATATTGTAACCTTATGTATTAATTATATTCAGACTATAAGCACATCAAAATATAAAAATAATCAATCACAAATAATAATTTTTTTAAAAGAAAAATCTTATTAAAGTATTTGAAGATATTCACAAAGGCCTCTTATAAGAAATTGTCAAGATTAAATCATTCATAAGGTTGGATCTATTAAATAATTTATTCTCATTTTTACTTTATTTTCTTAAAACAATCTTACGTTTATATTTTAATAAAAGTAAATTATAAGAGTATCAAATTTAAAAAGTCTTAAAAAGTCAAACCTTATGCATGCAATCATACATATTCATAATAATGGCATAACAAATCAAACATTTGTAATATTGAATATATCAAAAATTACATTTTTGCGTCACTTTTGTAATTTAATATCACATATAGATTTAATTTTATGTATTGGTTACAGATCTAAATATGTAATTTACGAATAATACATGTGTGTCAAAAATACAAATGAGACGATTATCAGATATGGTCTTCGTAATTTTAATAAAAGAAAAAGGGTATTACTTTTGAATTTGGATTTAAGTTAATTTAAAAAAAAAGTAAAAGAAATGGTCGTACCTGTATATGGATGTTTAGCTTTAACCTAATATATATAATAGGTATTATATAAATTGTATAAAATACTATTAAATATAAATCATTTCCGAAGACGACCTAACTATTTGTCATAGATTAAAAAAGTACAAAAGTATAGAAAATACATGGATGTGTCTATAGTTAGCACTCGCAATATTAAAAAAACCACACATATCATACCATCAAGATATAAAAGTCACACCAAATAAAAATGCATACTAGATCTACATCTTCCTTTTTTCATTAATTAAATCAAAATAAAATTTCAAAAATAAACCGCCAGTCAAATGAGGAAATAAATATGCACTTTAAAGTAGAAAATATTTGGGTAAATTAGAAAAAGGAGTCCCAAGTATGAGCGAATTACCAATTAAGGGCATCATTTTTAAATGTAATAAAGAAGGGTTTGATTTTTTTTGTAATACATGACTCTTTGAGTTTTGACATTAATTAAACCATAAAGTTGAAAGTTCCGTCCCCTCCTTTTGTGATTCACAAAATAAGGAAAATAATTAAAACTGACATATAATTGGAGCCAATCCTTACAAACTGCTTTGATGTGAGCATGACATATTTCTATATGTCATCTGTCGGAATAAAATTGGATTGGCTGATCCTAATTGAAGATGTTTGAAGACAGCAGTTGCGTCAGTGATAGATAAAGACAGAGGAAGGATCAAATGTTAGTTAATTAAGCAATCCAATGCCTTAATTGGACCTTTACCTCCGAGAGAACAAGTTCACTACGAGACGCTAAATGCATTTGTTCCAATGCTACTCATATCGATGCTCAAGAGAATTCTTTGGGATCCGTAAATTAGGGTTAGAATTCAACGTTTTCTGCTTAAAGAGATTGCCTTATATGACTCCCAACTCCCCCCAGGAACTCCTCCTCAACAACCAGAGGTCCGTCTTGGTTCATGGTGATGGCGAGGGACATCAGGTCCCCGCATTCGACACAATGACAAACAACCCCAAGACTTCAAGGAGAACAGGCAGTACTCCCTTCCTTGCCACCCCAATTGGACCGTGCATACTCTTACAACGCCCTCCGCTCCCTCCACGGAAACAAAGCAACCCCCCCCCCCCCCACCTCCCAACTTGGACCTAAACAGTCCGGCTATTGAAGTGGCGCACACACAGCACAAGACAGGCTCCACTGTCCATGCTAATCCGAGGTGGGAAATGATCTCACACAAAAAGAAAAAGAAGATCACACCCAAGGCACAAACAGCCCCCATCGGGGCCCATGCAGCTTACCCCTCCTCTTCTTAATGCAGATGGCCGTATGCAATGCGAGAGGCCTAAACCGGCCCTCCAAATGCAAGCGCCTTCTCCGTGATCTTCAGAACTCGAATACTGGCATCATTGGCCTAGTGGAAACTAAAATAAGACCGGGTAATTGGTCTTCTTTCGCTAATTTACTCCCTCCTGGTTGGTCATTCATGCACAATGATACTCCCTTGGGCCGCATTCTTGTGTTATGGAAGACGAACTGCTGGACGTGCGACCTAATTCAGAAGTCTCCACAAGTAGTAACTCTACGCTGCTCTAATGCGGGGGACCTTTGCTTTCTTCTCTCCGTTGTATATGGAGCCAATTCAACCGCCGAGAGAAGGTTCCTTTGGCAGGATCTTGTGGATCTTACCATCTCCGTGGATGACCCGTGGATCGTCATTGGTGACTTCAACATTGTTAGATTTAGCAACGAGAAATGCGGCGGGAGGGCACCTAATTCGGCGGTTGTGAATGACTTCAACAGCTGCATAAATAGTGCTGGCCTTGAAGACCTCAAGGCGAGTGGTAACCCTTGGACGTGGTCCAACTCTATCATTGGGAACGGAAGGATAGCTGCGAGACTGGATCGCGCCCTTGTCAATGATGCTTGGAGATCCTCTCTCCCCCTGGTAAAACTTCGATACTCTATATCTGCCTCTTCTGACCACCAGACCATGTTTGTTGGCTTTAGTGAACAACCTTCGCAACAAAAGCCTTTTCGCTACTTCCAGTATTGGGCAGGCCGTGAAGGATATAATGAAGTCGTTTCTGCTGCATGGGTTGCGCCTACGTATGGCGACCCTGTATTTAAATTCTAATCAAAGCTCAAAAATGTGAAAACCGCCCTTAAAACATGGGCCTCTACTCAGGGTGATATATGCAAGGATAGGCATGAAATGGGTCTTATCCTCGCAAAGTTGAATGAGGCTTTAGCGATGGATCCGCTTGACCCTTATCTTGCCCAACTGGAGAAAGATGCAAAGGACTTGATCCTTAAGCTTGAGGATGACATTGAATCAATGTGGAGGCAAAAAAGCAGAATCAACTGGCTTAGGTTGGGGGACAGAAACACGAATTTTTTTTCATATGGAGGCTTGCATGAGAAGGTCGAGAAACAACATCCCTTACTTGCTGGATAGAAATGGACAATTAATCCATACTCAATCTAAAGTGGATGAGGAAGTGGTTTCATACTTTTCTTCTCTTCTTAAGGCCCCAAGTTCTAATGCCATGAGGAATATGCCCATTGAGCCTAAATTCATCCTTAACACGGACACTATACAATGGCTCTCAAGCCCTTTCTCGGAGAATGAAATTGAATGTGCCATTAAGAACATTCACTCTTCCAAAGCGCCGGGACCCGACGGTTTTAACGCAGGATTTTTTAAGCGTCACTGGGGCTTGATCAAGTATGACCTCGTTCACGCGCTGAAACACCTCTGGAATGGTGGCCAGCACCCGAAGGCCCTCTCTCACACGTTTCTCACTCTTGTTCCTAAGGTTTCCACGCCCGCAAGATTGACAGATTACAGGTCTATTGCTTGCTGCAACACTCTATATAAGCTATTCTCGAAGATCCTTACTATGAGGCTCGCCACGACTATCAACGATTTGGTGGCGCCCAACCAAACGGCCTTCGTCAAAGGACGGTCCATTGGGGACTGTTTTAGATTAGCCCAAGAGGTGATTCATGGGTTTGGACACAAAAACAGTGCGCGGAAGGCATGCGTTAAAGTTGATATAACCAAAGCCTTCGACACCCTTGACCATAACTTTTTGCTTGCAAGCTTGGCCGCCAGAGGTTTTGACGATAGATGGATTGGGTGGATCTCACGTTGCATCGCTTCGCCCATGTTCTCTGTCCTGGTGGACGGCACGCTTTACGGTTATTTCCCTTGTTCAAGAGGTCTCCGGCAAGGGGATCCACTCAGCCCCTTGCTCTTTGTCATCGCCATGGATACTATTTCGTTACTGATTGAGAAGGCTTGCACGATGGCAACTTCCAAACCAATTCGCATTGGTAGGGCGGTTGTGCCATCGCATCTTATTTATGCAGACGACCTTATTTTCTTCTGCAGGAAATCTAGTTCTGCTTTGGCCGAGGTTAAAAGAATTATGAATGATTTTGAGTCCATGTCGGGCCTTGCGATGAATGTGAGGAAGAGCAAGCTTATATTACCCGTGCCCTCTAGTGAGGACTTCAGTTTATGCCTTCATGTTGGTCTTCTCACTCAGCCGCTTCCTGCGAAGTACTTGGGGATTCCGCTGGCGCCTGCTAAAGGGAGATCGGCGGCTGCTCATGCTTTTGTCGATAGGGTGAGGACCTTGCTTAGTGGCTGGAAAGCAAGGTCCCTATCTTTTGCCGGCCGCCTTCAGCTCCTCGCTTCTGTCGTTTCTGGTGTTTCTCTATACTGGGCTTCTGGATTTCTGCTCCCCCTTGAACAGGTCAAAAAAGTTGACTCTATTGCAGCGGACTTTCTTTGGGCCTATGGCACTCATCATATCAAGTGGGAGGTGGTCTGTCTTCCGAAGACGGAGGGGGCTTAGGCCTACGCTCATTATGTTCCATTCGTGATGTAATGATTGCTCGATAGTGTGGGAGAATTTACCTTGAGGAAAAATCTATATGGGTTTCTTATATGCATGACAAGTATATAAGGGACGTCAACCTAAGGACATGGGGATTCTTTAGTTTGGAAACGTATCTTGGATGCTCGTCACCTGTTGTCTGCTAATGATACTAATCCATGGAGCAACATTCATACGCTCATTCAGCGGCCTCTTTCGTTTCGTGAAGCCTATGACAAGGTGAGGAAAAGTACTAATCATGTTCCCTGGGCTGCAATCCGTTGGAATTCAAAGGTGGTTCCTAAACATGCTTGTGTGCTCTACCGTGCAATTTTGGATCGCTTTCCAACGCTCATCAGATTATCTAGACGTGGCCTACATACTGATGGTTTTTGCTATCTCTGCAACCTCCCGGAGGAAACTTCTTCACACCTATTTTTTGAGTGCCCTTACTCAGTGGCTGTTTGGGAGGGGGTAACCTCCGGCTTTGCCCTACCAAACTTGAGGTCTGCATGTCTCACAAATATGCTGGATAATTGTATTTCCATACAATACATTGACGCTAAGAGGAAGACCGCAGCCGCACTCGCCGCCACTGCCTGGGTTGTTTGGAAGGAGCACAACTCTCGTTGGACTGAGGGGCGGGCCTCTTCGCCTCAGGACTTGATCTGGAGAGTGTCAAGCATTCTGAACGCTACTTTAAACTAGTCACTTCTGGATCCCCTGTTCTCGGAATCCCTATTTCCAGCTTATCGTAGCTACGTTTAATTTTGTTACTCTTTACTCATTCCCTGGCTGTGCTGCCCAAATTGGGGCTCAAAGCCCTGTTTGTAATCACAAGATTTTGAGGTAATTCTATACGGTTATTGCTTAGCAAAAAAAAAGATTGCCTTATATAACATATAATACCACCATAAATGAACCACTTTTAATTCATGCATCTTTTTTTAATAGTAAGTCTGATAATTTTGGGGTTCGGGTATCGTGAATTTAATTCACGCACCTTGCACTTGCCTCACTATAACTTACATAATAGCGATAAATTGTGGCAACCTATGAACTTAGCCACTGATTATTTATTTTGCAATGAAGTTTTAGTTGCCACGAAATAAGAGATATTTTAGCTACACGCTCATTAGGATTTACGTACAACAAATTTTCTATTGTCATGGAATGCATTGATACCACTTTCTTCGACAACCATGTATTTGGCAACATGTTTTTACGACAGTTAAAATGTCGGAAGCAAAAAGTGAAGACACAACTCTTAGCTGCAACTCAATAGGAGCTTGCACCAACGTGCATGTAATTTTATATACATCGGGGCTTATATCTTCCACATTTTTTTACTTTTTTGAAAAACACCATCATGTATATTCATCTATATATCCCTCCAATATGTCATTCGAATTTCGTCAGAAACAATGACTCCTATGACCTCCATCTAGAACAGGTAATTTTAACGATCTTAGAATTGATGTAATCGACATGTTCTAGATGGAGGGTATAGGAGTCATTGTTTCTGACGAAATTCGAATGACATATTGGAGGGATATATAGATGAATATACATGATGGTATTTTTCAAAAAAGTAAAAAAATGTGGAAGATATGAGCTCCGGTGCATATAAAATTATCTTGGATGGAAGTATTTATACCTTGTATTTTTAATTGATTGAATCTATATTCAGATCATTAAAAAAACATTTCCCTACTATTAGTAAATCTTGTTACGGAGATTCATTTGTCAAAAGGTAAACACTTCATAACAACAAGAGGTTTATCTTTGCAACACCTTAACCTAATTCAGTGCAATATTGAAATATACACAACTGCTCAGATAGATAATGGGGACGAAGGAACTGCATATATAGGTATGTTCTCAACCCCGCATGATGAACGAAAAATTTAAAGATGTGAAAGGAGATTTGACTATATTGTTCAAACTCCAATATATGCTAAATAAAATCATTGCTTAAAATAGCTATAAATGATTATATATATATAACTTTAAATAGTTATAATTAATTTTTATTTAATCTGTTTTTAGGAATAATTCTCTTTCCACTTTATGTATAAGCGTGTATAAAATGTAACAAAATAACACCCTACTAAAACACAAATCGTAATTTGCACCTATACAAATTTCTCAAGTCCACAACTATTTACGATTAACTCTAAATTTATCACACTTATCTTCTTAACTAAATTTAATTAATAATAAACATCGATTTTCTAAATATACCAAAAAAACAAGTGAAAGGGTTAAGTTTTAATTTTTTGGAGACCACTTGTACAATAGATATGTTTATAATTACGAGATTAAAAATTTTCTAGTCATTCTGTAGTAACTCTTTATATCTTCTTTTCATACCCATTTATAATGAAATGCATGGAAAATATCTCAAATAATTCAAAAAGATCAAGATGTGTGTATCAGTAAAACTAAAACCCTAATATCAAAGAAGCCTACCTTCAAAGCATCATATCCGGTGCACGGCGATTCAATCAATTTTCCTCTCGACTCCACCATACCCCATAAGACGGGAAGCTTACTCTTCTTATTCTCCACCTTCTACATTGGCGGAAAGCATTATCTGCAACAACCAAAATTATGATAGAGCAATCCAGATTCTTCGAGACGATTGAGGAGCACTGGTGGCACCTAAGGTAGGGATATGTAGCAAAACTAATGTCTGTTATCGAGAAAAACTGATCCTGACAATTTATTCGATTCAAACTCAATGAATCGATGATATACTCCAGAAGACTAAGGAAGTTCTTAGTGATGACGTAATTCAATATGTCACTACATCTTTAATGTCAATAGAAAAATGTCAGTTTGATATTAATTAATTGGTTGTTAGCTAAAAGACAATCTATGGCGGGCCTCAGTCTATTCCAAGATGGCATTTTTCGCCATTTTTTTCACATGGAGACCAATGATTTGGATTCTCTTTCAAATCTTTCTTCGGTCCCTTTCAATTCATCTCCTCGTTTGATTTTTCCACGACATTATCTTTTTTTTTGTGAACCCTCCAAAAAGTTCCATAGATATCCTCCATAAGGTTTAAATTCTATGTATTAATTATTCCACATAGAAGAAACAAAAATATTTTTATTCGTAAGAGAGAGAATTTATCAGAAATAAAACTCAGTACTAAGTTCCAAAACTCACTTCAATATATAAAATATCCATAGAATCATTAAATATGTGTTTTAGTTGGAGAAGATGGAGGTACGTATTTTGAGGATTCTTCCCTGAGACTTAGTTTGGTAAGCAGAATATCTTATATGTTTTAAGAATAACCGTGTGTTTTACTCTTACAAGTTGTGAACGAGACAGAGAATAACTCATATTTTACGAATGCTGTCTTGACGTTGTCTTTTATTTAATTGTCATTGTAACATCATTATCTAACCATTTCTTAAATCTCTTTTAATTGGAAATAGTTATCTTCCTCAAATCTCATCCAAACTCCTTCCATTTTTCAAATTATAATATAACAATAAAAGTTTATTGTGCATGTTGTTTTTGTAAGAAATAAGTATTAATATATTGTAGAATTAATAGAGATTTATGTACATCATCATGATATAATGAAACTAAAATAAATCAAATTATAATAAAATCTCAAAGGTTGTTCCTTTTTCTTGCCAATCCATCAATTACACGTTGAAGAACCATCAAATGCCACTATATCCTACCAGCATAGAGGTCTCGCTAGTGAAGGCACATCTTACATGGGTATTCAGATATTATATAAACTACCTAGGGTTAGGGCTCTCTATGTCATATGTATTCTTTTTTCTCTGCATAGTGAAAATCGATCGTCACCACACAAGGATGTAGCCCAATTGTCTTCATGCTTGTGTGATCGATCGTTTGTGTGTATTCCACTTTTGTGATTCGCAACACTATGATATCCAAAGTCATGTTGAAACATCTAGTAGAGAATGACATCAATAAAGATTAAATACAATGATAGAAAATGGCATCCGTATAAATTAAAGATGAGAAGTTGTTACTATAACCAAATTGTAAAAGTAATATAAATATACTACCTTTTTTAATGTTTAAGGATGTGGATGTTTATAGTAGGTGAGTTACTATGGTTCCAGCAGATGACACAAGTTTAGCCAAGGTCAAATATTCCACACAAGGCGGGAACACTATCGTTGAGGCGACGCTCACAAGATATGCTAATCAATCAATAATTAATCCACAATAGACGAAGCAATGAAAAGCAAAAATGCTTAGTTAAAATATATTATAACTTTATAAATAATGTGTATAGGTGTAAGTATGTGTAGACGTCGAACACATGAAGAAAGGGGAATATATCACAAATATTGATAAAAAGACAACGATTATTTTTATTGGTTTACGGTAATTTTTTATTTTTAGTCATTTTTAATTTTTTTAATTTTGAATTTGTAATTTTTTATCTTTCTTTTTAATTTTATAATTTTTATCTTTTCTGATTTTTTATTTTTCTTTTTAATATATGGAATATAGAGAGAGATATATAAGGTATATATATAATATAGATACTATAATATAAAAATAGCATATAAATATATAAAATATGGAAAAATAAATATAATACCCCAGGTACAATCTCTTTATTTTTTAAGGGTATTAAAAATATTTTTGGTTTTTAGTAATAATAATAATTAAAATATTATAAATAAATACATATACAAAATTACAATATAGTCTAGTGCATATATACCTATAAATACTAAAAGTACATAAAATAAACTCTTTTTATCCTTTTCTTTTCTAATATATTTTTGGAATTTTTATCTAATTTTTATTTTTTGTATTTTAAATTGAGTAAAAATAGGAAAACAGTGTGTGATAATATATCACTGACTTGTTTTGGATTTCAAAAATAGCTAAATAGCTCAAAAATTTCCAAAACCAATTTTAATTGATAATATATAATAATTAAAACATAAAGATAGAAAATGCAATTTTAGCAAGGGTTTGCAATTTTTGGCTTTTCTTTTGTATGTTTTAGTGATTTTTGTTATGTAGGTGCAAAATACAATAATAAATAACTCCTAATTTTTTTAGAGTTTTTAAAAATATTTTTCTAATTTTTATGGATTTTTAATTCAAATAGAGACTGTAACAACCCTTTTGAATTTCTAAAGAAGGGAAATATTTTAAATGACCTAGCAAAAAATATATGTGATTTAATAATATAGCAGGTACTTAAAATAAGTTTTCTATAAATTTTTAATATAAATAACATTTTCAATTCAAGAAATACAATGAATAAAAATGCACGACTGGTAGGGACTGAAACACAAAGTACATGGGTCTCGGCATAGTTTTCCCACAAATATTTAAAACATACAATACTAGTGGGTATGCATGTAATTAATAAAAAGAGGTAGGCATACATGCAAATATTCCAAAAAATTTTTGAATTGGATTTCAAAATTAAGGGACTAAACAATAACAGAAACCCTTGGGAGGTCCCTATAAAAATCCCACCATGAGGGATCTAAGTGGAAATAAAGATAATACAAATGCCTTTTGCTAAATATCCAAAAACTTTTGCACTACAGATAATATTCTATGAAGTAAAAATAAAATACAAAAGCCAGGGGGTATGGAGCAAAACTACACCCTATATGTGTTGGCGAACGACAGATTTGATTCCACTAATACACGTGTCAGCCCATGGATGGCAGATGGCAGTTTGATGCTGAACGACTGGATTAGATCAATACGGATGATTGGGCGGACGAAGCGGGCACGATCCAACGACTGGTACTTGATCTGGAGTGAGCAGATGATCCAGCGGCCACTGCTACTCATGAAAAACAAGGAAGAACGCTCAAAGCAACGAACTTCGATCTGTCCTCCCAATCATCTCCAACATTCTATGGGATACCATTTGAAACCTCGTTTTTGTTCTTTTTAGGAAACTGCAAGCAAGACCTGGTCATGAGGAAATAGAAGCGGAGGAGGCAGATGAAGAGGAAGAGAACAACGATGATGATGACGATGAAGATACCGAAGTGGATGTTACAACATACAGAGTATCACAAAGAAAAGGCATTGTCATTTCGAAATGTGGGGAGAATAAGAAGAAGAACAAGGAAGATCCGAAGGATAAGGGCAAAAATGTTAGCATGTTTAACAAATGGAGGAAAAGGAAATTTTAGTAGGAACATCATATTATCTACTAATAGTTGTATTATACTCTTGAACTTTGTTGTTTCAAACCATATGTATTGTCTAGAACTAATAACTCCTTTTATAACTTTTTTAGTCTACCTTTTTGTTTGCAATATGGATAGTCAATACAGGTTCACATGAACTATTAATAAGTTATGCTTTGTTGGTTGCAAGATATGTGTTTGATTTTTACTTCTATGTGAATTGTGTTTTCTACTGTGTGTATTTATTTTTTGGATAGTAGTTTAAAAAGAACGTAATGGATTATATTATATATTGTTCAATGCTAACAGATTGTGACTTCGAAAGATGAACATGCAAGATGTAACATGCCTGTATTTTTTCATATTAATCAGAGTTGCGACTACTTTATAACTATTTTTCTACCACTGTAGTAGTCAAATAGTCGCAATATAGTGCCAGCATGGATTGTTGTAGTCCCAAGCGCGTAACATATGGTCATCGAGCCCTTCTGTCCATGTGGATCCCAAGTAATCGTAATATAGTGGCAATGTAGTCATAACTTTATTAAGTTTACAACCACCACAAGACCCAATACCGACTAGTTGTGACTATCTGCGACTAATTTAACTACCACATCGTAGTCACAGCATGTTTGCGACCCGTCTTTACACGACTACACTCGTTGCTACCAAATTATTCGGAACAGTTTTATATTTATTTAGCTTGGACAAGTCCTAGAGTCAAACTCAAGGAAGCAAAGGAACAACTTATGTTTAAGTCAATCAAATTTATGTTGTTTTTGAGGTGGATTTTTTGGTATTTTTAATACAATTTTTGAATGCAAATGTAAATGTAACCAATTTTAAGGACTAAAATGTGAACAATGATCAAACGTGGTTCAAAAATTAGGAGTTTTCCAAGATGTTAAAAATGATGCAATGGATGTTATGCAATTTTTTAGGAATTTTCTGATGTGATATGAATAATTTATGATTAAATGAATGCAAACTATGTGAATTTCAATAATTAATTATAATGAATATTAAAATCGCATATTATTTTTAGGAATAAAATTAGTCAAGATAGATGATTAAATGGACTATCTTAGAAAATCCTAAACCCTAAAAATATCAAGTTTTCTATTTATTAAAAATTGATTATTGAAATTCGCAGAATGAATTTTATGAAATATAATATGCGTGCAAATGCAATTTTTTTGGAACATGTCAAATACAATTAATTCTAATATTTGTTAACTTTTGGCAATTTTCTGAGCAGTGGTTAATTTAATATTATTTCTGAGCACATATTGGGTAAAATATGTAAATTTCCACAACATAAATATTTAAAATTAATCACAGGGCATAAAAATATAACAAGCATATCATAATACAAATAATTAATTGAATAACACAATGCCAATTTTTAAATAATAAAAATGATGCAAATAGAGGTTCAAAATACATAGGAAATCTAGGGTTTTCAATGCAAATTACAATAGCAAATAAATGAAAAATGCAGAATAGGGGTACGATTGGAATCACCCTTACTTGGTAGAGTCTCTAAGAAATATTCCCAATGGGTCACGTGCGCCTCACGTGACCCCTAGGCAACGAGGCTTGTATGCAGACTGGGTAGATTCGGGGGGCTTTTGTGCTATGTATCCACCTTATGCGTGCGAGTCACATGTTCCCTCCCTGCACATATGCCTCACGTGGGGAGGGTCTCAGGCCTCATGCCTGGTGGGTCGTGGGTGGGTGGCGTAGCGCGGGCAGAGGAGGGTCGCTCGCGGGTGGATTGGCTGGAATCGATGAAGATGTGGTGGACTCAGCAAAGGTGCCTGACCTGGAGCGGAGAACCTAGAGTGTGTCGAGGGAAGTGGTGCTTACCTCCGGTGTAGAGGAGAGAGTAGGGGTCCGGCAGAGCTCCTAGGTGGTTGGTGAAGGGAGCACCCAACCGTTGTTTGTCGATGAAGTAATTGTTTGGTGGATGCTTTGATTGGCAGAGGATCTGCTCCTGGAGGTAGAGAATGAGTTATCTAGAAAGGGGGAACCAGAGGCGTAGAGATGTCGATGACGCGGAGGTGTTCGACGACGGAGGGAGATGGTGAATGGTGATGGGGCGGAGGAAGGAGTGCGGAGAATGAGCATACCGTAGTGGAGCGAAGAGATAGGAAGAGGAGAAAAGGTGAACAAGTGGAAGGGGGAGGTACCTGGAGGAGGGGTTTCGACGGTCAAAGGGTCGGAGCAGAGGTTGCAGCGGGGCACAAGCTGCAACGGTCGCGAGATCGACTCCCAACGCAGTAAGGAGGAATGAGGAAACCTTAGGAGCCGTCACCACCTAGCTTCAGATCCCTTGGAGTTGCACCTTCACAGCTTGGAACGGTAGATGAATCGAAGAGGGGTGACGGTAGTGATTTTATAGCAGGCGAGAGGGACGCCCGAGATGGAAGGTGTAGGTGATGGATATTTGATGAGTAGCGGGGAAGGCGAATAGGGAATTGATGGAGGCATCCGAAAAGGAAGATGAAGGCTCGGATAGCTGAAGGATTCGATGGGGAGTGAATCTTGATGTAACGGAATATGTGAAGGTATTCGATGGCCATTGGATTGGTCGAAAGTCATGGAAGATCGGAGATGGGGGATCGCGAGATTGAGGGAGGCGACAGACGTCTTTGGAAGGTAGAACGATGGATGAATATGGAAGGCGATGGGACTGAGAAGATCAGGGATTAGAGGTGGCGGCGAAATCATGGGAGGAAGGAGAAAGATGAAGGTCGTCTGATCGGCTAAGATCAAATACCCATGATGATGCCACATTTCAATTTTTTATTTTTATTTTTATTTAATTATTTTATTATTAAATAAACGAAATATATAAGCCAAAAAAGGGTGACACGTGGTGGCTCCGGGAGCTACCACGTGTCACTCCTAGAAAATTCAAAAAAATAAAATCAAAGATAAATAGAAAAGAAATAGTAAACAACCTCAGATAAAAAAATTTGTTCACAAAAGTTATTCTTCTTGATGAGATCTACAACTTTAATGAAGATATCGAAACCAAAATAGCTCATTTGCACAAAGTGATATTTTTTGGTACTTGAGGTGCATAGAATACCTAATTTTTTGGGTTTTAAAATTTTTGACATTTTTAAATGAGATTAAAAATCATAAAAAATCATAAAATAAATAAAAATTACACATTAATCTATTTTTTTCGGATTTATACTAATTAAGAAAATAGAGAATTAAAACAAAGAGGAATTATTGTATAGACTGTCAGTGAAGACTCAGACTCAATTAGCTTCTTTGTCTTGAAGCTCATTTTAGGTTTAGATTTTTGTGAATTTTATTATCAACAAAAATAAATGAAAAATAAATAAAGGAAAAAGGATTAATTGTGTACATAAAATGGTAGGTCAAAATAGAGTAAAATACACAATATACAAAAGAGGCTCAAAACCCAACTTTCATATATGAGCTCTGATTGACTTGAACTTGGTCTTTTTTTGAAGGTAATTGAATGTACATTAATTCAAAAGTGAGTAGGATTAAATCGGACACATATAAGAGAGATGTCAGTGTTTTAGTCTGCTAGGTCTGAAATTAGGGTTTTGATTTGTGAGCCATTTATTTCTGTTAGTTTTTTTATATCTTTCATTTATTCTTGTTAGTTATATGTAAACAGTGGAGGTAATTTCAAGAGATTTGGATTTAAGTGAATTAATTAAAAATCATAGAAGTTAATTTATTTTACCGGTCAATTGGGTTGGAATTTTGGGCTTCTTATCTAATGCAATGATGAATGATAAAATGTGATTCTTATTTACATATGCATGAATGTTATAATGCAATATAGGTGATGAAATGCCAATGAATTTTGGAGATTTGAGCTTAATTAATGTCCCTTAGAGTGATGAATCACATATTTATTAGAGAGTCGGGGATTTCAAGGGGCTAAAGGGGATCAAAATCGAAATGAGTCTGGTGACTTATTTTTATAGAAAGGGATCTTTAATTGATGCTTCTGATTGCTTCAGCAATCCGTCGATCGAGGAGTCGAAGCGACGTGAAAGGGTGAAGATTGAGGAACAAAAATACTAAAGGAATCAAGCCAGAATAATGCAAGAGGGAGTGAGGAAAAATCGAGGAAGAAGGGACAACGATGAGAGCTAGCAGACCTAGGGTTCCAAGGCTAAGTTGACCAGTGGGTCAACTGCGGCTGGGCCCTGATTGGGCCACGTCAGCCACTATAGGACAAATCCAAAAATAAATACACTAATAAATCGAAATAAGATAGTAAATGATTATTTAATTTTTTGTTAAAATATGAAAAATGTTTATTTTTTATGTAGTATTTTAATATGATTTTTATTTATTTTTTTCAAAGTTATTTGTTGTATGTTACTTTTTAAAGGTACATTTATAAGTAAATTTATATATATTGTGTATTTTATTTTTATTTCTATTTTAGATCTTATTATTTTATATACATAATTTATATATTTATAACTTATTTGAATACATATAAATATATTTTATTTAAATATATTTTATTGTATTTTTTGAAGTGTTATGTATAATTAAATAAATATATGCATTTATTATATAGGTATATGTATATATAATTCATCTATAAATGTTAGTTCACTTATTTATTTTATTGTTTTCATTCATCTTAGTTATGTACATGTATTTCATATATTATTTACAATTTTATAAAAATATGAAATAGTGAAAATATATATATAATAAATAAAATGGTTACTTTATTCATGTATAATATACAACAGGGGTCCAAAACCTAACTTTTACATCTTAACTCCAAATTGAATGAAACTACCTTCATTAAATAGCTTATTAAATTTTATATACAAGTAAAGATGAGTATGGTCAATTTTTATATAGTATGGAGAAGATACCGATCTATGAAGTTTGGATTTTGGTTTTTTATTCTGAGCGTATAGAGCACATTGTGCATTATTTTTATGTGAAATAAATATTGTATATTTCTATGTATTTTTATCTATAACTTTCATGTAAAATTTTTATTCATTTAAGATCAACCAACTCAAAGACTTTTACCGATTCACATTTGATAAGATATAACAAAACCTTGTTTGGTTTCTACTTTTTTGAAATATATTAGCTGATGAATTAGTAGTTGTTGTTCTTGTTTCTTTAGTACCTTCGGTAGTTCCTATACCTGTCATCTTTCTTGGATTATTTACAAGTGGTATTCAAGCTCTGATTTTTTCCACTTTAGCTGCGGCTTATATAGGTGAATCCATGGAGGTCATAATAAAGAATAAAATAGATTTCAAAATGAATTATTGGGGAATTGATAATTAGGGTTTTTGTTGTATTTTTGTTCCTTATCTCCCTCCTACTTTATTTTTTATTGACCCAGTCATCATGATGCTTAGGTCTCAGGGTTTAAGGTCATTCAATATAGATGGTGTTGCATTTATTTTTCTTTTCTTTATCATTTTATTTTGGCTTTAAATAGAGTATTTTATGCAGCATTTACAGTATAATTAATATAGGTGTACGGGTCTGGTGATGATCTCTGGTAGTTTCCTCCTCACTTTGTGGTGTGTTTCGAGTGAGAGCATATGAGAGGCAAGAAAATGTAGCAGTGAAGCCCTCTCTAGACAAGGGCTATGGATTTGGGTTCCATCTTTGGTGGGTTCTTTCCTTCTTCTCCTATTATCCTTGTTTCGTGGTGCTCTTTGGTTGATACACAAACATGAGGTCTTGTATTTTGTGGCCTCTTGAGGAGAATGAACATATCATCGCGTACTATGGAGGAGTGGTTTTGGATCTATAAGGTTCTTGGTTTTTCCCCTTACATTTTGGGGTTTCCACATTAAAATCGTTGTGTTTGTAGTTTCTTGTTGTTTGTGATTTGTTTGCTTATATTGATCGAGATAGATATTCGTGATCGTTACTCATTTTGGTTAGGAATCTTTGATTATATTCCACACTACCGCAAGCATGGGTTACTCGTGTTTTAAACCCAACAAGTGGTATAAGAGAAATTTGGTTGGAGAAGTGGGTAAAGACAATGAAGGGACGATGATTAAGTTGACAAGCAATAACTAACAGATCTAGAAAGCTAAGATGAAGGACATCTTGTACTACAAGAATCTACATGATCCGATGGAGGGTGATACAACCAAGTCACAAGATATGTCTGTTGGATATTCAACGAAGCTGAATAGAAAAGCCACTGAGACTATCAGGAAGTGGTTGTACTTATCCCTGTTCCACCATATTGTAGGAGAGACTAACGCTAAAAAGTTACGGGAGAATCTAATGGAGCTCTATGAGCAAAAGACCACCACAAACAAATCATTCTTCACAGAAAGATATGGTAAATCTAAATTACAAGGATGGGACAAATGTTGCAGAGCATCTAAACGAGTTCCAATGACTTATCACCCAGTTGAGTTCTGAGAGCATGACGATAGATGATGAGCAACATGTGCTTCTTCTATTGGGATATCTACCAGACAACTAGGAGACCCTGGTGGTCACTATGAGCAACTCTACTACAGATTAGAAGTTGACCAAGAGTTGTCTCATGAATGAGGATATCAGACGATGATCCTCTCGAGATGCACATTCTTCTTAATTCTTTTCATGTGGATGCAGTGACAGAATATGTAGTTCCCATTGTAGAGAAGGGGCATATGAGATGTAGAAATCTACGGGTAAGCCTGAGTCTAGAGGAAAAGGGCATCAATACTGAAACCTAGGCCATTAGAAGAAAGATTGTACAATCTCGAAACGAGAAAAAAATCAAGCCAAGAATAATGAAGATGAGAATACAACTACAACATGTCTGATGACGGTGAGAATGATGTAGTTCTCACCATGCAGGAGCAATGCCTAAATGAAGATAGTGTTGACTTGGAGTGGGCAGTTCATGTCATGGCTTCTTACCATGTAAATACATACAGGGAGTATCTCACCTTCTACATAGAAGGTAATTTTGGGCTAGTAAATATTGGGAACAAACAATTACTCCAAGATCATTGACACTGGAACCATCACAACTAAGACCTATATTGGGTGCACACGATACATGTTTCTAACCTGAGACTTAGCCCCATGTTTGATTCACGAGGGTTCTCTTGTCATGGAAAGAGGAAAGGTGTGCCGCACACTTTACAAGACCCAAGTGAAGGTCATGGATGGAAGCGTGCATGCAAGCGAGGTTGATATTTATGATCTGTGGCATTGTCATTTGGGAAACATGAGTCATAAGGGTTTACAACTTCAGAGTGAGAAATGATTTATCCCACATAGCAAAGAGATTGCACTAGCTCTGTGTGCTTTCTGCGAGATTGGGAAGAGCAAGAGAACCATTGAGTTCATATCAAATGTGAAGACATAACTTCTACAACTTGTGCACTCGGATGTCCATGGTTCGATGGAGGTAGCTTCACTAGGTCGGAACATGTATTTCTAGCATTCATAGATGATACACCAAGGAAGGTGTAGGCTTATATGTTGAAGATGAAGGATCGCGTATTTGATTGCTTCAAGAGATTTCATGCCATGGTAAAACAGAAGATAGGAAAATTGGTGAAATGTTCACACTCACAATGGGAGAGAGTACACTTTTCATGAATTCTAAAGCTTCTGCATCAAGTGTGGAATTAGGCATGAAATGACAAAGCCCAACACACATCAACATAATGGTGGGTTGAGAGGATGAACATAATCATTATGGAGGGAGTATGTTGCGTACTAATGACAACTAAGTTGCCAAATAACTTTTTGGCAGAGGCAATTCAGACTGCTTGCTGCATCATCCATTGATATTTATCACTTCCCTTGAGATTTTAGCTTCTTGAGCGCACTTGGATAGGAAATGATCCGAGATTACTCATATGAGAGTTTATGGGCAAACCCTTTTAGTGGCTAATTACGTGAACTTTTGAAGTAGTGGGGTTGCTCCGTAACTTTCCCACCCCATCATGGATGAAAGGGTATAAGACACATGATGATCCCTGATGTTCTCTTCATCCATATAACAATGTTGAGGGGGTATAGGAGCCGACAAAACCCTAATGTAAAAGTAGCTCCTTCGTTGAGGCATTTTCGAGTGGTATTATAGCTTCATCTCAATGACAATGTAATGTTTGTAGAAAAGTTAAGGTCTCAAGAGCATTCCCTTGGGTTTAAGAGGAAGAAGAATAAAGGTAGTTAATGTTGTCTGGCGAATCAACTTGAGTTATATTGCCAAAACTCCTCTCATGTTACTTAATGAACCCATGACTTATCGCATTTATTCTTCCATTTTGATTAAAATCTTTTGTTAACACATTTAAATAAATACTAATTTTTATCATCTAACATAAAACACCAATTGTTAATAATATAAAATAAATACTTACTTACACCAAAATAAAATAATAAAAAGAAGAAAAAGAAGAAGGATTTATACATTTAAATATGTGACTAATCCTAACCTCCAAGACAAGTTAATATTGATTTGACCGACAATAGAATAAAGTAGGGAAGATAGGATCATTAATTTAAATATAAATGTCTTAATGTACATATACACCATATTCACATTGTATATAGTTTGTACTATCTTATCTATTGTTCATATGACCCCTGACTAAATCATTTTCTTAATGAAACTTCATTATAATAATGTATATAAATTTTTAAAATATCTCTTAAATTATATCTTACATTGATATCATGATACAACTTATCGAAAAAAATCGTAAAGTCAAGTTCAAAGCTTCATATCTACTCAATATGAATTAAAATTGAAAAAAACTCACATTTATTACACCCAACATAAAAGTATCTTTAAAATGAGAATAGTTTTATTAAAATTAACTTTAAAATGTGAAAGTCGATTTTTGGGTACTATTAATATATGTACAACTGTATATTAAAATATATTTATCTTATTCTTTGCATTTTTTTCAATATTGTGTTTTTACTATTTTCTTCCTATTTATAACATTAATAAAAATTCAAAATAAAAATTGCAAATACTAAAAGTTATAATATTAGTATAAATTCAAAATAAAAGCTGCAAATACAAAAACACAAAAAATAAATAAATAAGCATAATTAATATATATATATATAGAGGGGCTATCCTATGAGATGGAATTTAGTGAGATGGTGAGATGGGACATTCTGGACCACAAGTTGTTGTATTCTCTCTCATGCCTTTCTCTCTCCTGGTTGGAACTAGTGGTCCAGAATGCCCCATCTCACCATCTCACCAAAATCCCATCTCATAGGATCGCCCCTCTATATAAATAAATAAAATGCGAATCAGAAAAGGAAATCAGAAAAGGAAATCAGTCACGAGGAGAATGCGGAAGGAGTTTATTATGGTAAGGATTGACGCTAAAAAAAGGGAATGGATGAGATTAAATAGGATCATTAGATCATGATCCGAAGGATGAAAGCACGGGCTCATTTCGACTCAAATGGGCACAGTGCTCTCTGGATAAATTCCCTATATATATATATATATATATATTGATTTTGGAAAATGCGAATCAGCAAGAGCAAGCCATAGATGATTTTGGAAATTTCGAAAATAAATAAAATGCAACGTCGGATAGACTTAATTGCGAATCAGAAAAGGAAATCAGTCACGAGGAGAATGCGGAAGGAGTTTATTATGGTAAGGATTGACGCTAAAAAAGGGAATGGATGAGATTAAATAGGATCATTAGATCATGATCCGAAGGATGAAAGCACGGGCTCATTTCGACTCAAATGGGCACAGTGCTCTCTGGATAAATTCCCTATATATATATATATATATATATATTGATATAATGTACTTATAATGTACATATATGGATCGTCGTTAATAGTATAGTGAAACAGATGGTACTCATCGCTAATTTCAAGTTTTAAAAAAATCTAATGAATAATATAATCATTATATTATTTAATAACATATGATATAGTGATGGATTCTTTAAAAATGCTATTATAAATTTATTTCATTGTAGTAAGGTTGAGGTGATTATGATTTAAGATTTAGCAAAAGGTTCTGCAAGGTAAAGGTTAGCAGTTACCTCCATAGCGTCGATCCATCAAACAATAATGTTTTAGAAACAACAAAGAAGTCTTTGGTTCGAAAGGAAAGCATTGGCTCGAAAGAAGTCTTTGATCGTTTTCATGAAAAAAAATCGAAAGGAAGCATTGAGAAGATCTTCCATGGCATTAATACCTATGCACATTATATTTTTTAGAAATATTAAAGGTCGGAAATTGGTCGTATGTATCTATCTGCCCATCCTCATCACATGCACATTTATAATTTGATAGGCACGTACTGCATCTCGTTGAACGGGATAAGATTGACGGGAAATGTAATTAATTATTAGGTGGATCTATACATTGACTCACATTACAATGAGGAAAATGGGGCTGCCCCTTAGGGGAGCTAACTTAGCTCCCCCACTTTATTTTCTTCAATTTTTTATTTTTTTTGAAATTTTTTTCCGTGAATATTCATCACTATATCTCTATATTATGTTATAAAAATTTCGTGGGAAACAGAGACTCCTACGGCCTCCATCCAGACAGTCATTTTTTTAACAGTAACAGGATTTTTTAAATCGACCCCGTTTGGATGGAGGTCGTAGGAGTTTCTGTTTCGCATGAAATTTGAATGACATATTATATGGATTTAATAATGAGTTTACACGGTTTTGGATTTCAAAAAAAATAAAAAAAATATGTGAAAAAGAGGCGGGGGAGCTAAGTTAGCTCCCCTTAGGGGGCATACACATTTTACCCCATTACAATAGTCGGCCTTCTTATAACAATAACCAAGTATATATCTTCGTTTGAAGAATTAAGATTTTTACCATAACTTTATTAATAGGTCTACACGATGTTGATAATGATATAGCAACAGATATAATTTTTGTTGTTAATTTATGGTATAACGAATCATTTAGTCTTACTATATATTCAACAACGGATGATTTAGTGACGGTATTGTAGTGGTCGTTTAACTAATCACATCAAATGGAAATATTGATCTTTAAGGTTTGTGATGTGAGTAGGGTGGAGCATTCTCGACCCAGCCTAACCCGAGAAAACTTGGCCCGAGCTCGTCAATTTTTCGTGGGCTTTGGACCGGGTCAAGGCTCACTTTTTTTAGCTAAACGAGGACTCGGGCACGATTCAAGGCCCGCGGGATCGGGCTCGTGCTCGGGTTCGGGCAGGGTTCGATCCACTCCTATTTCGGTTCCAGGAAGTTGCACTTTGATTCCAATTTATTGTTATGATGTAATTCATCCATAATACATGAATATTGGATGTATTATTATAATATAATATAACTATTCATGGATAAAGAAAATATTAGATATATTGTGACTATAAATTTATGTGCCCCAATTTGGTTCTAATATGATTTGCTTGTGGATGGTTGTATGTGGATTGTTGAAATCTAGAAAGGATTTGCAGAATTCTTTTCCATGTGATATTCGTGATGGAATTTAATTTAGTAATAGCATATGTGAAAAGGTTGTTAGACTATAAGCTATGAAAAGATGGTAGATTACATTTAGTTAATGCCAAATATTTAGAATCCAAGAAGACATAAAAATTAAGTGATTGCATGGAATTACTGTGATGGGAACTCATGTACATTGTGCAAATTGCCTATTTTCTTAACCATATCTAAAGGAGGTTTTTAATTCATCAATAAAAGAGAGATCATGGGCGGAGTTTGTCATGGACAGATGAAATATAATTGGAGATAAAAGAGGAAATACGCATGGCTAAGCATAATAAAAATGGGTAACGCGGGCCGGGTTGGGCCAATTTGGGTCCTAATAGGTTTCGGTCGGGTCCAACCTGAGCATGATATTTTTGAGATATGAGGGTTCGAACTTGACCCATTTATACATCGAGTCCGAACCTAGTCCAAATTTTTGTTGATCGGATCAAGGCTGGATCTGAGTTGACCCAATCCAATGCTCCACCATGGACGAGCTTTAGACGTCGTCAATGCTCCATCATAGATGTTAGCATAGAAAGATTCTAAGTCAGCATTTGCAGAAGGATGGTTATAAATGGCATGAACTTCAACATTGACGAGCTTTAGGCGACGTCAAAAATTACAAACAATAACGAAAGAAGTGACTGCTTTCAATGAAGGTGAGCGTCGACCCATCCATATATAATTAACGAATAGTAATGTAATGTATTATTGCCATTTGACCGGAAATGTCGTTCCTCTCCGGATGACTTTAGCCTTTTACTAAATATGTTCTTCTCAAAATATAGAGATAATCCAAATGTCAAACACTTCCCATGTTCAAAATATTCCCATTTTGAACGTTGACTTTCAATCTCTCCTCTCCATTGCAGTCATCCATCACAATGATGATGTGAGAAATGATGAAATCTCTCTCTTTACTCACCATGGAGCGATATTCTTTTAACGTATGGCTAATCTGTCTTTGGTATTTTAAAAAACTAAGCAATAGTTCTCAGATAATATTAGTAAGTGAATTACAAACCCCATTTTGTGGATTAGAATACTATGTAATGCACCCAAAGCATTGCCCAGTGTTATCCTACAGTTTACATGGTTGATATTTCTTTTGATTAATCAAAGACTATTGATAGGTAGAAACATATTTGCAACCAAAGCAATATATAATCTTTAAATATTCATTGATATATCTTGCCTATTTCGAGAAGAGGCAAACCATTTGTCCGTTCATGCCTATTTTGAGAATTATTTTGAAAAGGTGTCGTGGTGTAGTTGGTTATCACGTCAGTCTAACACACTGAAGGTCTCCGGTCGACTTCGGGCGACGCCATATTGTTAGTTTTACCCCCGTCCAGCGCCCCTCGCCCAGCGACCTCGTGCCCCTCTCCCCACGCCCAGCGCCCCTCCCTCGCCCGCCCCTCGACCATCGACCTCGCCCAGCGCCCCGGACCTTCCCTCGCCCGCGACCTCACCCGCCACTCCCCAGCGCCCTCGCCCAGCGGCTCTGCCCTGCACCCAGTGATCTTCCTCCGCCCCCTTCCCTGCGATCCTCTTTCCCTGCGACCTCCACCTTCACTCCAACATCTTCCTTCAGTGTCCCAACATCCTCTCAGGATCTCCTGGTTGTCCCTTCAGCGTCTAGCCCATCGCCTCTCGCCTAACGCCCCTCCCCCGTCCAGCGATGATGGCTGACGTTGGAGAAGAAGAGTTTCCTCCTATTACATGTGACTCAGCGACTCAAACAGATCGTGAGAACTCTCAATCTTGATCTTTAAGCTCACATCGTACAGATGGTTTGTTGTGTCCATTTTGGAACTTTCATTGCTGTCCGGACGGTAGGGAAGGGAGTAAAGGAACTCCGCGCTTAATCTCTCATATCAAGAGGATACATCTTTGCAGTGACGAGCGTGCTACTGTTTTGCGGGATGCCATTAAGAATGATATTGATCTTTATCTTGCCTTAGAAAGGACTTTGAAGACCCTTGGTCAGTGGTTGTGTGGGAGGTGTATGAAGATACAAGCAGTGAGTCGTGCTTGCCATCATGACGATGGTCTTGCTCAAGTCACAGATGAAACGGGGGTGGTTTCTGGGCACATTGTCGGCATCTTGAAACCTCTTCTATATGTTGTATCTGATGTCACATATGGATTGGTTATTGATGCTATGCTCCTTGATCGTATTTTCAAAGTTCCTATCACCACAGTTAAGAGCATTCCTCACAGTTGTCGTCTTGCTTTCTCTCAAGCTCTTAAAACATCATTATATCAAGTTATTGTTGGGCCAGGTTCCATTCATGCTTGGGTGAGATTGCTACTTCTTCCATGTTGTACCCTTTAGGTTTTTAGGCCTTTGAATAGACGGGATAGAAGATCTGGCAATAGAAAGTCCTTGCAACAATAACTTATTCTGAGCTCGATCACTAAGTGGGGTAGTGCAGACGGTTTCACCACATGGGTGGGTGATTTTTTGAAAAGCGATCTACCTGAGGCTTTTCATAGTCAGAATAACTCGGTAGAGGGTAATAAATATCAAAGCTCCAACATCATGCAGTGTCTTTGTAAAGTTCAGATGGGCACTTTTCAGCAGCCTTAAAGGTTTTGTGCTCATCAGGAGTGGCTCCGTTTAATGAACACACCATGAAGACTTTAGAAGCTAAACATCTGTATAAGTCGCCTCCTTCCCTGCCAGGTACCTTGATGTCAGAGACTCCTCTTACAGTTGATGCACATGCTATTTTGTGGTCTATCAAATCCTTTCCCAAAGGGGCATCCTATGGCAGAGATGGGCTAAGAGATCAACACATTTTAGATGCCCTTTGTGGGGAGGGATCGGCAGTTGCCACTGATCTATTACGTGTTATATCCATGGTGGCTAATCTATGGTTAGGTGGGAGATGTCCATTGAGTCTGGCTGAGTTTGTAGCCTCTGCACCTCTTACTCCACTGCTCAAACCAGACAACGGCATTCGCCCTATTGTTGTACGTATGATCTAGAGGCATCTTGTATCCAAAGTTGTCATGATGGGGGTGGGAAAAGAGATGTCTAAGTATCTCAATGACTTTCAATTTGGAATTGGCGTATCTGGAGGAGCAGAAGCCATCTTACACAGCTCCAACCGACTTTTGAGCAAGCTTCACGGTGACGGGTCTCTTTCCATGTTTATAGTTGATTTCTCTAATGCCTTCAACATGATAGATAGATCGTAGATGCTTTCTGAAGTTAGGAGGAGATGCCCATCTATTTCTTCATGGGTGGAGTTTATATATGCTCAACCAGCCAGATTATATATTGGAGATAATCATTTGTGGTCAACTACCGGAGTGCAGCAAGGTGATCCTTTCGGACCACTTCTTTTTTCTCTTGCCTTGCACCCCCTTATTCATGAGATTCGAGATAATTGTAAGCTCCTTCTCCATGCTTGGTATCTTGATGATAGGACTATCATCGAGGATACATTGGAGGTAGCCAAGGTGCTTGACATTATACATCGCAAGGGTCCAGAGATGGGGCTTATGCTGAATATAAAAAAATCGAACTTTTTTAGCCTTCGTGTGATGAACAGGAGATCCGCAAAGGGTTGTTTCCCGTGGATATTGGAAGACCTGTGTTGGGAGTGAGGTTACTAGGAGGTGCAGTGAGTAGGGATAAGGACTTTGTTGAAGACTTGGCTATGATGAGGGCCACAAAAGCTGTTGACTTAATGCATTTACTCCCTCAATTGGACGATCCACAAAGTGAGCTTCTTTTATTATAGTCTTGTATGGGCACTGCCAAGCTCATGTTTGTCCTAAGGACATGTCAACCTGCATACATGGAACGAGCTGCTACGTGGTTTGACAAAGGGCTTCGTGGAGCTATTGAGGATATTGTGGTTTGTGGAGGCCCTTTCTTTGGCGACCTTCAATGGCGGGTGGCATCACTACTCATCAGACTTGGTGGTTTCGATCTTCATTCTGCTCTTGAGGCTTCCTCGTATGCTTCTGTGGCCTCTAGAGCTCAATAATGGGTGCTCCAAGACCATATTTTACGAGACAGTGGAATACATGGTATGGATTCTGACTTTCTATACGCTTTGGAGGGTCTACGCGCCACACTTCCATCTCTCAATCTTACATGTTTTGCTAACAAGGATACCGTCCCCCCTAAAGCCCAGAATGCTTTGGCGAGTTATCTTTTTAGCAAAATTGTTGAAGAAATGGAAATTAAGTTTGAATGACTGTTAGGCAAAAAGCAATTTTTCGTTGTTTACAGGCTGACCATGCTCAAGACTTCCTCTTTGCTACTCCTATTGAGGGCCTTGGGATGCATATGTCTCCTATTGAGCATCGCACTATCTTTAAGTATCGTCTTATAATTCCTCTTTTTCCAGCTAATGAGTTTTTCCCAATATGCCACAAATCATGCTTGGATGCTTTTGGGGAGCATGCAGTTCATTGTCGTGAACTCTCGGGTTTTAAATATAGACATGATTTTGTAAGGGATGTCCTTTATGATGTACTCAGACATGCTGGAGTTGCTTCAAAGAAAGAAGCATTTGTGAATTTTTTGACGGATCCTCAAGAGAGGAGATCGACACTCAGACCAGCAGTTGTTTTAATATTAGGATGGGCCGGAGGGAAGCATGCATGTGTTGATCTGACTGGAGTTTCTTCATTGGTGAGTCCGATAAGAAGTGATATTATTGCGGGACACGCTGCACAGAAAGCCGCCTCAGCTAAAGTTGCTAAGCATGAGAAAGCATGTATTGACAATCAACATGTATTCATTCCTTTTGGTTTTGACACATTCGGATTTTTGGTTATTGAAGCAGTACAGCTTCTCAAAAGGGTCCAAAAAGTTATGCACAGCAATGTCATGGTTCCCAGATCTATAGATGTTGTATTTCGAAGAATTGGATTTGCCATTCAAAAGGGACTGGCGGCGCAGCTTGTTGCCCATCTCTCATCAATCTCTCTGTAATAGTTTTTGTTAACCAGAAATCAGTTTACTATATATCTTCCAAGGTTAAATATATAAGAAAGGATAATATTTGTTGCAAAATGTAGCTTTGTTCTTCTAATTAGCAACAAATGCCATATTCGTTATTAAACGTTCATAAAATGATTATTTATTCATTGATTTAGCATATTATCGTTGTTAAATTAACAGTGGTTATAATAAAAAAATCAACAATGAAACGTTATTATATGATTCGTTACTAAGAATATAACAACAATTACGATATTCATTGTCAATTTAAAGAATCTTGTAAGAAATAATATTTATTATTTTCAATTTAACTATGAAAGCTATGATAAGTATTCCTTGCTTTAGATCAATTTTATTGTAATGATATGCTTTCAAAGATATAAGCTTTTGAATTGTATGGCATACTATAGTACTAAAGTTAATATCTTTTTATTGCATTTATTTGAATAAACTAAATTCGTCTTGTTTTCTTTTGTATTAGATGAAGCAACTATATATTGATATGAAAAATCTCTTAGCGTTAATTTCAGTAAGTTATAAGTTATAACGTGTAAGATTCTTCGTTATCAAAAGAGAAAGAATGTGTGTACCTGATTTTTATATTTTTTTCACTTGCATTTTATTTTCAATTTTTATTTTTTTTTAAATTTTATACTTTTAGTTGGTTTGAAATTTCAGATTTTATGAAAGATTTTTGCTTCAGAAATTTTGGATTTTTTGTTAAGGATATAAAATATAGGTAAAGGAGGGGGAGTTTTTACTTAAACTTAAAAAAGATATTTGAAAGGTTTTAATATATTTGTAATTTTTATATTAAAAAATATGAAACATTGGAAATGGTTTAAAATGTGGCTAAATGATATATAAATTTGGGATAATTGCAAAAATGTGTTACATATACATATCTTATTTAGATAATAGGTGAGATAACAAGTAGAAATAATGGTTTTTGTGGGTACTCTCAGTTTGTGGATTTGTATGGAAATTTTCAAAATTTTGAAATATTTTAGTTTTTTTGGTTGTAAACGGGGCATTTGTAAAAGAATTTTGAAGGGACGTCTGATACTAAGAGGAGCAAACCATGAAGTTTTGAGATTATATATGGGCACTCAACTTTCCAAGTATACTAGATAGATAGGTTGAATAAATGGAATTTTTCCTTTTTGGAAGATTTCACGTGCCGGGTTTTTGTGAATTAAAAGAAACTTGAACAATTTTTAGTTATAAAATAAGTTGTTATTTTCGAAATCCAAGGGAGGATTTTGCAACCCAGCTAGTGGCACACCTTATTTTTTTCTCGCAACTTGATTAGACAAAAATAAGCCCACCGGATTTATATAATAAAATGGAATAAATGTAATAAAATAAATACTAAAACACTAGCCAAAGTTGGAAAATTCTACAAAAAAAACTACTCAAAATAAGGCTACCTAGAACTGGAATTGCTTAAAAGTTTTGGTTAAAAATATTAAGAACTGGCCAAGTTATGACAAATAAAGTTACAACAATAACAAAGTCTTTTTCCACAATTATGTAGGGTCAGCTACAAGGATTTTTCGCCTCCATTCAGATCTATCTTGGATCAATCTCGAGCTTATATCCACAAAACTAAGATCCCTAGTATAGACTCTTTCCAACACTTCTTGGGATGCCCTCGCCCTCTCTTAGTCGGTTCAACATTCCAACACTCGCATCTCCTAACTGATGCATCAGTTGATCTTCTTTGCAAATGGTCAAACCATCTTAAGTGATTTTCTCGCATCTTATCCTCAATCGAGCTACACCAACTTTCTTTCTGATTACATTATTCCAAAATCCGATCTTTACTTGTGTGTCCACACATCCACCTTAGCATTTTCATTTCTACTACAGCCATTCTTTGCACATGTCTATGGTTCATAGGCCAACATTCAGATCCATAGAGCATAGCATGTCTCATGGCTGCTTTGTACCATTTTCCTTTAATTTTTAAGGGAATTTCTTATCACAGAGGACAACAGAGGCTCCTCTCCACTTTAGCCAGCCTGCATTTAATTTATTAGTAACATCTCCATCAATTTCTCCATCATGTTGTAAAATAAATCCCAGATATCTAAAAGAATCTCTCTTCTGAATGTTATCATCATCAATCTTTGCCTCGATTTCTTCACCACTGCTTCCATCAAAGGTGCACTCCATATATTTCATCTTAACCCTACTTATATGAAATCCTTTTAGTCTCCAATTCATGTCTCCAGACCTCAAACTTCTCATTTACTCCATCTCTGTTCTCGCCAATCAAAGCAATATCATCAGCAAATAACATACACCAAGGTAACTCATCATGAATGTGACTTGTCAACTCTTCCATAATCAAAGTAAAAAAGAAATGGACTCAAAGTTGAACTTTGATCTAAACCAATATTGATGTCAAAATAGCCAATCTTCCCAGATGGGGTCCTTACAGAAGATAAACCCCTATCATACATGTCTTTTATGAGGTTAATGTATAGGACGGGTACTTTTCTCTTCTCGAAAACTCTTCACAATATCTCTCATGAGACAGAATCATAAGCCTTCTCCAAATCAATAAAGATCATATGGAGGTTCTTCCTTTTAGCTCTATAATTCTCCATTGTTCTCCTCATCAAATGAATGGCTTCAATAGTTGAGCGACCTGGCATGAATCCGAACTGGTTTTATTTTACGTTGGAAACTTGCCTCAACCTTCTTTCGATCACACGTTCTCAAATATTCATAGTGTGACTCAACAGCTTGATCCCTCTAATTTGAACAATTTTGAATGCCTCTTTTATTCTTATAAAGAGGAACCACGATACTCCTCCAATCTTCAAGCATTTTCTTGCTTCGCCAAATAACATTGAATAGATTCGTAAGCCAAGTCAAACCATGCTCACCTAAAACTCTCCATACTTTTACAGGGAAGTCATCTGGTCCTACACCTTTCCCATGTCTCATAACCTTCAAAGCCTCCTCTACTTCCTTTCTTTGTATCCTTCTATAGCTTTTACAATTCAAGTGACTTTCACTACTAGCTAGATCACCTAAAGTGATCTTTCTATGTCCTTCCCCAATGAAAAGTTTATGAAAGTATTGCTCCCATATAGTCTCTATATCCTTCTGAGTAACAAGCACGTGACCTTCCTCGTCCTTAATGCATCTCACTTGAGAAAGGTTTTTGGTCTTTCTTTCTCTTGCTTTGGCCAACCTAAATATATCCTTGTAGCCCTCCTTAGAGTCAAGATTTTTATAGAAAACTTCATGAACTTTTGACTTAGATTCGCTTACAGCCTTCTTTATTTCCTTCTTCGTTATTTTGTAGTTTGTGAAAGTCTACTCTGTTCTAGCCATAGACATAGATTTAAAGCATGCTCTTTTATATTTTAGTTTCTCTTGCACCCCTTCACTCCACCACAAAGCCTCCTTTTGACCTGGAGATCCTCCCTTTGACTCACCTAACATCTCTTTGGCTACCTCTTGGATACAAGATACCACTGCCTCTCACATCTCGTTTGCACTTCCACTACAATCTCAAGATAAGTCTTCTAAAATATTCTTCTCGATTGCTTCAGTGGAAGATTCCACCATCTAGTTCTAGAGATCGTAGGAACCCTTCTTTTCTTTACCAGCCCTTTTATTTGTACATCCAAGACTAACAAGCGATGTTGGGTTGCCAAACTCTCTCCTGGGATTACTTTGCAGTCTTTAGAACACAGCCGATCTCTTCTCCTCAACGTAAAGTAATCTATCTGTGTTCTAGTTGGCCCACTCTCATAAGTAATTAAATGCTCCTCCATCTTCTTGAAGAGAGTGTTTGCTGTGAAAAGATCATATGCCATTACAAAATTCAGAGTGATTTTTCCCTCTTCATTTCTATCACCAAAACCATGTTCTCCATGAACACTAGCTTACCCTAAAGCATCTTTTTCCACATGTCCATTGAGATCTCCACCTATGCAAATCATCTCTCTTTGTGGGATTCCTTGTAAAATCTCATCTAGATCCTCCCAAAAAGATTGTTTAATCCTTTCATCTAAACCAATTTGTGGTGCATAAACTGATATCATATTCAGAATTTCTTCTTCAAGCACCAATTTTAGCAACATAATCCGATCCCTAAACCTTTGCACATCAACCACACAATCCTTCAAATCCTTATGAACAACCACTGCAAAATCGTTTCTATCCTTATCTTTACCTGAATACCAAGGTTTAAAGCATGTCTTCTCTATCTCTCTTGTTTTCTCTCCAACCCATTTAGTCTCTTGAAGACATAGTATATGAATTTTTCTTCTTTCTATCGTATCCATTATCTCCATCAATTTTCCAGTTAAAATGTCAATATTCCAACTACCAATCCGCAACTTCCGTTGCAATCTCTTTTGGACTAACTTCATTACTCGCATGCGTCCATTATGCGAGAACCCTTGCAAATTTTGGACCGCATTCGGACGATGATGCAGCGAAACTAGCTTAATTACCTGCATGCACTCCTCATGCGAGAACCCTTACAAATTTTGAACTACATCCAGGTTGCGATGTAGCAATCCTTGTCAATTTTTCATTGCATTCGAGCATGCAATGCATCGCAAGTGGGGTACGCCCAACGAAATCTGTATGTTTGCTTAAATCTATGTTGAAAAGATCCGACTGTCATGAGGTCACTTCCTAAATAGTATTTAAAAAAATACTATTTATGAAGTTGTCTCCGACTGTTTTACGATGGTTGTCGACTACCTAACGCAACCCTCCTCATTTACCCAAGCTTGGAACCAATCATGGCTGAGTTCATGACAAATAAAGTTATGACATTATAAATTTAAAGGAGTGAAAAGCAAAAAAAAAGCTCAAGCTTTTAGATCTAAAGATCCTCGAACAGGCTTAAATGCAAATAGGAAAAAGAATTCTACTTTTAAGTAGTCCCTTAATGAGACTATTTAGTGCGCGGTTGTTCTCATAATGGTCGAGAGAATCCCTGCAATTTTTCTACCCCTTCGCATATGAAGGCTTAAGATTAAAACATTTTGCACAAGTTGGGCTTGTCTCCCCTATGAAAGGTTGGTCATACCCAGCCTTGCGAACCGTTCGATCGAGATCGAGCAGCTCCAGCCTCTGCTGTAAAGTCTGTTGCAGCAGGGGCTACAGCAGACGATCGGCTCCCCGATCAGGCGGACCACCGATCAACGTGGTGGTTATAGCTCAGAATGCCATGACTCCACTCGTTAAGAACCTACCTCGACGGATAGAAAATAGGCACGATATCTCATTCGAATCAAAATCAACGCCGACTAGAGTTGAACGAGGGTGCTTGGATGTGGTCATTATAGTGAGAAATGGGAAATACTCTATCTTGGCAATTCCAACCTGTCTTTGCCTCAATAAAGCACACGCACACGCACATGCATACAAGATCATGCAACTCATTAGAGAGACGAGAACACGGTATCTTTCCAGACATAATTCAACAAAATTCACTGATCATTTCTGTATAAGTTCAATTAGTACAGATTATAATTGTGTCCATATATACTTACAGATACATATATACTCCAAGTCGAAATCAGCATAAGCATTTGACGGGTCTGTTCGATCTTCACTAGTACTGAAAGCGATGCATCTGACAGGTCTGTTCTTACTTTTAAAAAAAGTCAAATTCTCTGTAGATAGCACGTCAACATCCAGAAATGTGGAGTAGAACAAAATACTGATCAATCTTCATATCACCGTATATATGCTGTGTGTCACACCATGATGGCAATTATTGAGATCCCTTTCCTCTCCTGCAGAGGAAGCTTCATGAAGTGTGACTAATTTGCAGAGACGCTGATTTGATGCCACGTACTATATCTTAATATTGATCGCAGATGAACTTGGACAGGTTGGCCCGTTCTTCTGATGTTGCTTCCCGTTCCAATTCCAAAACCTGACGTTCTCTCGGACGTCACGAGCTCGGACCTCGTCTCCATCCTATGCTCCCCAGCATATATTAAGCGCATTGATTTAGATATATTTTTCCATGCGATTTTGTGCAAACGTGGGGGAACAGATGAGATTTAGTTTTGTTCCATTGTTGAGTTGACTTGACAAATTCCTACTTTTAATATTCTTGCCAAGTTGATGGATGGCTGATTAGCGTCAAGGTTTGTCAGCACGAAGAGTCTTCAACTGATGTTAGAGTGCATGTTCGTCTCATCGTCTGCACATTTTCAAACTTTTGAACAATAATTTGCTCCAAATTATTGCACTTTTACCCCAGCAGAAACAATCGAATTACACAAAAGAAAGAGAGGATTCAAGGTCATGTATCGTGGTACAAGGGTTTTAACTATCCTTAGCATGGTCTGTTGAACTATCATTTCTGTAATTTGGATCCAACGCAGCGTCTTTATGAACGTCCACACATTAAAGAGTCGGATATAATGGAAATCAAAGATTAAATGAATGACGAATGACATATTTATTACTATATCATTAGCAATGTTCCGTATAGCTGCGATTATCTTTTACCTTTGTCTTCAAAATTTGCACTCGGCCTCATCAAAATATAGTCGTCAAAACTATCATTTTGACCATAGTCGGGAGTGAGGGATGGAAAATAAGACCTTTCAGCAAATTATGAAAAAAAAAAGACGTACGTGATTTTTATTCCACGAAGACTATAATCTTTCTAAGTTACATGCTCGACCTTATAAACATCGTTATTATCTTATCAACCTTGTAAAGTTGTTAATCCTTACATTACATATTACGTGGTTAACTCAATTCATTTAATAAGATTCCATTAAAAAGGGTACATACAACCTTCTTTCTTTATCAAATTTACAAAAGATGCTCTCCTTCTCCCTCCTCCTCCCCTCATGAATCACTACAAGGAAAACAAGTAGCTTATTGCCACCAAATTGAGATCTGACCACAACACATCGTGGCCAGTAGCCATAACTACAAGTCTCGTCGTGAGAGTTCTCTAACCACGAATATGTCGTGGCCACAACTCTTGTATGAAGACTTTGGCCACGGATTGTAACTACGAGAAACTAGTGGCCACGGAATTATCGTGGCCACAAGTTTCCGTAGCCACATTCTGTGGCCACAACTCATTTTTCTTGTAGTGAATACTCCCAACCGTCGCCCCCAACTTCACCGCACTTCCCGACCCCACTCCGACCTGCTGCTCCCACCTCTCCTCTGCCGCCCGATAAAAAAAGAGGACATGTGTAAAAGTCCTAAAGAATTTCAAGTAATATGAGTGAGGTGTCCTTGGAGCTCAACTTCGATGTGATCATCTGGATTTGTACAACTTATGATCCATATGTGACAAGAAACGCTCGTGAAATCATAACCGTGATTTTGGTATGAGTTGTCAAATTAAAAAGTAATGACGAGAATAAACCACATAAGTATTATTTGTGATATAACAACTATATTAGGAGAACAAACATATCTATATATTCAATTTAATGGGATTTATGTGATTAAGAAACAAGATAATACCTGAAACTGAAGGATCAAAGAAAGTCACTAATACCTCCCTTGTAAAGATGGAGATAAAACAGTGAGCAGCATATGTCTGTTTTATGTCTGGACCATGACCTAATTCCATAGTTGCCTTCGTTATTTTTTCCAAGAGTAAATTACTCAGAAAACCCCTTGGAATCCACACCTGATTTCATAGTTGTGCATTTTTTTCCACGAGTAAATTACACAAAAAGTATTAATGCAATACTTGATCTTTAAGATTCGTTTTGAATTGGTTTCGAACTAATATGATTCAAGATCAGAAAGACAAAGAGGAACAACTAAATTTCATTAGTCATCTATCATATTGAGGTGTGTGCCATAAAGACTGAATACCATATTATTACTTTTTAGAGTTCAGATACGATATTGAAATCGAGTGTATAGCTTAGAACTTTTGTGTAGTTTATGATGGGGATGAACACCTCTCGCGACTATCGGAGAAGAAAGATCACGATAAATTAGAACGAAAAGAAAGATCGCTATAGTTGTGATTCTATGTTACCTTTGTCTTCCAAATTTGCACTCACGTTATCGAAAGATGGTCGTAAAACCATCATTTTGACCATAGTTGGGAGTGAGGTTTGGAAAATAAGACATTTCAACAAAGTATGGTATAGTCTTCTCCCACTTTAAGTAGGGTCAGTTACATGGAATCTTGCTCAAATCCATGTTGAAAATTTTGACTATATTTTACGATGGTTGTCGACCACTTAACAAAATCTATACACGGGGGGATTTGAACCCTGATCTTTTGAGTGGTAGGCACCATGCACTACCATTGGACCATTTAAGTGGGCCTTTCAACAAATTATGAAAAAAATTAAGAGGTATGAGATTTTTACCTCACGGAGCCTAGAATCTTTCTAAATTACTTGCTCGACCCTATAAACATAGGTATTTTTTCCTCGACCTTTAAAGTTGCTAGGCTTTACACCACAAAACCTGTGGTTATCTCCATCCATTTAAATGTTAAACTTACTTGTATTCTGTTAAAAAAGTGCATATACCCTCTTTTTTATCAAATTTACAAAAGATGCAGTCCTTCACCCTCCACCAGCCCTACCTCCACTGAGCCGCCCCTACAGTTCCATGCATAGTTCCGATATGTTGCCTCCCTCCTCAGCACCCTCGATAGATACCCCCACCTCCCCTGCACCGCCCCCACCCCTTCCCACCACCGTCCCCACCCTTCCTGACGATGCCCTGACCTGCAATCCTCATCCACTGCACGCTCGACTGTCACCCCCACCCTTCCTAGCACCGCCCCAACTTGCGCCCCCCCATACCTCTCGACATCCTCTTCCACCTATGTTGCATCACCTCCACCCCTCCCAGTTTCGTGAGTACACCTTTGTCGTCAAGCTGCGAACGGAGGAGGTTGATGTTCTTCTACCTCCATTGGATTTACTGGAATTGAGAGGAAGAAAAATGTGAAGAGGAGAGAAAGAGATAAGAGGTGGAAGAAAATACACCGATGATTTAGGTGTGGTTTGATTCATTCAACTTTAACCCAAGCAAGTTGACTTAAGATAAGTTAAATTAACGACAATGTTCGTAATGTAAGAAAGAACAACTTTACGGGATCGAGGGGATAATAATGATGTTTTTAGAGTCGAGTAGGTAATTTAAAAAGATTCTAACGCTCGTGTGGTAAAAATACCAAGAGATATTGATAACATACCTGGGGATGGAAAGCATACACAAAACCGGTCTGTGAAGGAATCCATTTGATGGTTGATATGAAAGTTCGTTGCCTACATGCTTTTCAAATTCAAGGCACACGTGCGCGCGTGCACACACACGCATGTGTGTGTGGTGACAAAATTGTTGTTGAGATTAATTCTGTCCGCTCGGGCTTATGACATGAAAAAAGTGCCACAACATGAATGATTGAAAAGCTAGAGACTCGAAGCGAGACCATTTTTGCTGACATCTTTTTAATTCAATCTTCCATCTGTATGGTTTCCATATGTTTTCAATCTTTTTGCCTGCTTCACTATTGAATCATTAAAGTCATCGCTTATCACCACCGTGGTGGATCTGTCCTTGAGGAAGTTATAACATCCCGAACTTAGGTCTCCGGTCCATTATCGAGGAAAACCGGTTCTGACAACTTGTTGAGTACGGGTCCATGTGGACTCGTTAGCAACCACTCAAAATGCTTAAGCTCAAGTTGTCAAGTAGTATCCCCATCATTTATAAATCACACCCACACTTTGTGAGTTTTAGATGTGGCACTATGTTTTGGAGCATGGGTATTACAGAAGTACTACTCATCGAAGGAATTCACACACATCAAACCCTCGAAGTGGGCTCAACCGTAATGCAACCAAACTCCGGGGAGACGATGAACTGAAAACTCTTTTTTGAAACAAGTATTTATTATGATGTGTTTTTTGTGTGTTTGAGTGATGTACTAACTTAAAACCAAATCCCTCGTCCTGAACTCTTTTTGCATGTCTATTTAACCTGAGCATGTGCAAGGTTGCACTTGAACTTTACGTGCATGTACTTACTAATACTCGCTGTTTATGGGATTTTGATGAATGATGTTTTTTTTCTAAAAAAATGAAAGTAACACTTTTTCATTGTTCAAAAATTTTATATCGCCGGATGCGCTTACAAACATTATATTGATCTGTACACGTGTATTGTTCAAAAAAAATTAATAACAATTATATCTCTAATTTTTTGGATTACACTTGTACCCGTGTATTTTGATTAGAAAATTTGTAGTGGAACCCTATATTGCACTAATGGAACATCAGTACGATAGATTTTGTAAGATTAGTTCAGTGATCCATATTTCTTTATTCATTACATAGAAATTAATGGGAGACGGGCAACAAGTTGTGCCGTCAATTTCGTTTGGATGGCAAATCCAATCCTACGAAATACAACATTCATACATCTAGGAACCATAACATTGTTATGCATGATTTTTTGGATCATCTTGAGGAGCTCCAGAGCTTCACTTGCCAGGAACTCAAATGTATCAAAAGCAAAGGGGACGAATACATGTTGATTATCAATACAAGCCTTCTCATACTTAGCCACTTTAGCTGAGGCAGCTTTTTGTGCAACGTATCCCGCAACAAAATCACTCTTTATCGGACCTATCAATGGAGAAACTCCAGTCAAATCGACATACGCATGTTTTCCTCCAACCCATCCAAATATTAAAACATCAGCTGGTCTAAGTGTCGATCTCCCCTCCTGTGGATCAGTCAAAAAATTCACCAGTGCTTCTTTTTTTGAAGCAACCCCCGCATGTCTGAGTACATCAAAAATGACATCCCTGACAAAATCGTGTCTATATTTAAAACCTGGAAGTTTCCGACAATGAACGGCATGTTCTCCAAAAGCATCTAAGCATGATTTGTGGCATACTAGGAAAAGCCTCATCTGTTGGGAATAGAGGAATCATGAGGCGGTACTTGAGAATAGTACAATATTCAATGGGTGGCATATGCATTGCAAGTCCTTCAATAGGAATAGCAAGAAGGAAATCTTGAGCATATTCAGCTTGTACACATCAAAAATTACTTTTTGTTTAACAGTCATGTCAAACTAAACTTCCATTTCTTTTACTATTTTGCTAAAAAAGGAACTCGACAAAGCATTTTAGGCTTTATGGGGGACGGTATCCTTACTAACAAAATATGTAAGATCAAGAGATGGAAGTGTGATACGTAGTAGGCCTTCCAAAGCATTAGGAAAATCAGAATCCATACCATGCAACCCATTGTCCCGTAGTATGTGGTCTTGCAGCATCCAGGATTGAGCTCTGGAGACCACAAAAGCATATGAAGAAGCCTCAATAGCCAAGTACAAACCTAAGCTGCCGAGTCTGATGGGTAGCGATGCCATTCTCCATTGAAGGTCACTAAAGAAAGGACCTACACAAACCGCAATATCCGCAATAGCTCCGCGTACGCGTAACCCTTTATCGAACCACGTAGTAGCCCGTTCCATGTAAGCAGGTTGACATATCCGTAAGCCAAACATAAGCTTAGCGGTACTCCTACAAGATCGTAACGGAAGTAGCTCACTTTTTGGATCATCCAACTGGGGAAGTAAATGCATCAAGTCAACAGCTTTAGTGGCCCTTAACATAGCCAAGTCTTCAATAAAGTCTTTATCCCTACTCACTGCTACTCCAAGTAACTCCACACCTAGCACCAGCCTCCCAATGCCCACGGGAAACAACCCTTACGGATCTTCTGACCATCACATGAAGGCCGGAAAAGTTATGTTTTCTTTGTATTTAGAATAAGCCCCATCTTTGGACCTTTGCATTGAATAATGTCAAGTGTCTTGGCCACCTCTAAGGTGTCCCCAATGATCGTCCCATCATCAAGATACCAAGCATGGAGTAGGAGTTTACAAATTATATCTGATCTCGTGGATAAGTGGGTGCAATACTAGAGAAAAAAGAAGTGGGCCTAAAAGATCGCCTTGCTGCACTCTTGTTGATGACCACATATAATTGTCTCCAATATATAATATGGCGGCTTGAGCATATATAAATTCCACCCATGAAGAAATAGATGGGCATCTCCTAACTTCACCAAGTATCAATGATCTATTTATCAAGTTGAAAGCATTAGAGAAATCCACCGTAAGCATAGAGAGAGACCCGTCCCCGTGAAGCTTGCTCAAAAGACGATTGGTGTTGTGTAAGATGGCTTCTGCTCCTCCAGATACGCCAACTCCAAATTGAAAGTCGTTGAGGTACTTAGACGTCTCCTTGCCCACTCCTGCTGTAGAGCTTTCTATAATTGGGTAGTTGGGTGGTGAAAATATTTACTGAAGGGCCCGTAAAACACCGCATGTACTCAAATTCCTTTTCTCTGGACTATATTATAATTCCAACTTCGTTTCTTTTTCTTTAATTCTTGGCACTTAGGCAAGAGACGTATAGTATACAATTCTTGTTACAAGGTTACTACACCAAAACCTATATTTGAGTACAAGCAAGTAGATGTCCTGGCAGTGGAGACTACTCTTTCATGCATAAAATACCACAAGGCCCAAACAGAATAGATGATACAACAGTAAAGTAAGTAGGGTTGCTCATTGGCACACAATAAATCTCCTTTTTGTGATGCGAAGGGACCATTCATCTATAAGACGACCAATTTCTCGAAACGGTCTAGGCATGAGTGGTGTCCCTCAAGCGAGTATGTGCGTTCACGGTGGCGTAAAAGCCCTCTAGCTGGATCGGGAATTTTGTCCTCCAATCTATGTTGCTACGTACTCAACTTCACGATGTATCATGAACAACCAGTCCATGGGCTCTTGATGTAGTACGTGGATGGAATCATAGTTGGTGCTTTACCCGATGTGCACACTGTTCATGGAAAGAGCATGACTCATAAAATTAAACAAAGCATAGAGATGAACCATTCACCATTGTTAGAGATTGCAGAAGATTTCTTTCTTTATATTATTTTGTAACCCCATGAGGGCTTTTATGTTAACAGAATATTCTATGTGGCTATTTGTTAAGAGAATATTCTATAGAGCATATTCTATATAATATTCTCATTTGAGCCCTCTAGGGTTTAGTCCTATATAAGGAGCCCTAGACCTCTTGAATAAATAATGAATCATCTTTTCTTATCTTCCTTTCACATGGTATCAGAGCAGCGGTCCTAGGCCGATGTTCTGACCTAATCACCCCTCCGCCACCACCAACCCTCCAAGTCCCTCTGCAGCCGTATGCCGCCTCAAGTCTCCGCACCTCCTTCCCTAGGCCCGCACCGCCTTAGGCTTGCGCTACCTCGGGTCCCCAGGCCCTGCCAAGTCTTCAGTACACGCGAGGGGGGCGGGCTGAGCATCGCCAGGCTGCTCTAGGGCAGCAAGGTGCAACCGCCAGGCCACCCAAGCCTGCCTCGCGCCTCCTCGCACTGCCAAGCACCTCCACCAGCCCTCCCATGGCCTCCTTGCGCCGTTAGGTGCCTTCGCCAGGCCCTTTAGGGCCCCGTTGTGCCACCTTGTGTCGCCTAGCGCCACCAGGTGCCTCCACTACGCATGCCAGGCCTCCCTGCACCGCCAGGGCCTCCCCTTTACGTCGCCTCGTGCATCCCAACGCCACCAGGCGCATCTGCTAGGAAGGTCAGGCCCTACTCACGTGAGGAGGACGACTCCACCAGGCCCACCAGGCCCCCTCTTGCTGCTGCTTGTGCCATCAAACGATGATTGTCTCATCCTTCTTACTCCTTGATGAGGGTTAAGATATTTGATGATAAATTGAGGCAAGATATACTCTCTAGGTCACTTTTTCTTTACCTAAGCCGCCACGATGATGTCTGCCGAGATCAAGCCCACATACCCTACTTCTTCTTTGCTAGTACAGGGCACTTCTATCAAGTTAAAGGGCTCCAAAAATTATGTTATATGGTATCGATCTTTCAAAGTGTTTGTTGGTGGCCAGCGTAAGAGTTGCATTCTTATAAAAGTTCCACCTGCGGAAACAGATAAGGACTATGAAATTTGGTTTGTTGATAATTGCCAGGTTATTACTTGGATGACGAACAATGTCGATCCAAACATTGTTGCAAATCCTCTTTACAAAGACACCGCTAAGGCAGTGTGGGAAAATCTTGAGCGGACATATTCTCCGAAGACAACTAAGTCTCGTCTGCCAGACATATACACAAGGATTAGGTCTGCTACTGAGGGAGAATCAAGTATTATTGAATACTACAGGCTTCTTACAAGCCTTTTTAAGGAATTACTTATTTTTCAGCCTGCATGTTGTGATAAACAAGTAGGAGAATGTGCTGAATGGTAGGTTTACAGATTTCTCTCGAAACTAAATCCAAAATATAGGCCTGTGAAAAATTAGTTCATGATGGTTGACACTCTACCTACTCTTGAGACAATTTTCGGACGCTTACATGAGCTAGAGGCTCCATTCAGCACTCTACCACCCACACCTCTACAGAGACGATGGTTCACTATACCTCCTCAGGATAACAAGGGCATCATAACTATCAAGGAGGACGGGGACATGACTCAGGGCGTGGACGTGGTCGTGATTCTTCTGCTCGGTATCCAGCATGCGTACACTGTGGACGCTGGAATCACCCCTCTGATTGTTGCTGGGCAACGTTTGGGATGCAACCTAATGCCAACAATGCCTATGATGAAGTATCGTATGATGCAACTGCAGATACATCTACTCAGCAAACCAACAAGGCACAAACCCCATTCACTGCTTTTGAATATGATCGCCTACGACAACTGTTGAAAGAATCTAGTCCTTCTGATAGTAACGCTCCTGCCCCTACTGCTAGCCTGGCTACTACCTTAAGTACAGTAACAAACTCTGTCTCTGCCTCTAAGCATGCATGGATTATTGATTCTGAAGTCTCTACCCATCTGACGGGAGAAGGAAGTTTGCTAACCTCCTCCCAGTTGTCTTCCTCTGTGAAGACTATTCGGGTTGCTAATGGGGATCATTCCCTAGTGACTGTTGTTGGTACTGTTAACTTTTCTTTCAAGTTGCATCTTACAGATGTTTATTGTGCCCCTGGTTTTCCTCTTAGCCTTCTATCAGTACAGAAGCTATATCGTCAGCTTAACTGTCGTGTTATTTTTTATGAGGTTTGTTGTTATTTTCAGGACATCCGGACGAGGAAGATTTTTGGTGGGGATCATGAGAGGAACGACCTCTATTACCTCGACATCCCTTCTGATTCCAACTTTGCTAGTGTGGTCTCCATCTCTGAAGATCCCTTTCTATGACACCTTCGTCTTGGCTACCTTTCTTCTAAAGCTCTCTCAATGATGTTCCCTGAACTTTCTATGCTGAAACCCTTTGAGTGTGAAGCATGTCAGTTCTGCAAACATCATCGAGCCTCCTTTCCTGCTAGAACTGAGCTTCGCCGCCATACTCCTTTTGCACTTGTTCACTGTGATATCCGGGGACCCTGTCCGGTCCGAAGTCTAAGTGGTCATAAATATTTTGTTGTCTTTGTGGATGACTACAGTCAATCATCTTGGGTTTTTCTGTTAAACTAGCGTTCAGAAATTAACAATATTGTCAAGAATTTCTTTTACTATGTCAAAAACATCTTCTCCACTACAGTTAAAATATTTGATTTTGATAATGCATTGGAATTTACATAAAATGATTTAACATACTTCTTTGCTTCCCAAGGTGTTAACCATCAAACCTTTTACCCGTGTACCTCCCAACAGAATGGGGTAGCCGAATGGAAACTTTGATACCTCCTCGACATTGCCCGCTCTCTTCTTACCCAAATGAAGGTCCCCAAAACCTATTGGGGAGATGCTATTCTCACTATTTTCCATCTTATCAACAGAGTTCCCTCTGTCTGCCTAAATGGCTCCACAACCTTTGCCTTATTGTATCCAAATGACTCACCATTTCCTCTACCTCTGCGGATTTTTGGATGCACTGCCTTTGTTCACAACTTCCATACTGCATACAAATTATTGTCGCGTGCAATTAAATGTGTTTTTCTGGGTTATTCCCAAACAAAGAAAGGGTATAGATGCTATGATCCTTGTAGTAAACGCTATTATATATCAGATGATGTCACCTTTTTCGAACAAACTCGCTTCTTCAATCAAGTTGTGTTTGACATACCATTTGAACTTCCTCCTCCACCAATTATGTATAAAAGAAAACATGTGTCCCCTCTTGTTCCTGTCCCTCTATATGTTCCTCTATTGCAGGAAAATATGCCATTTCAAGTACCCCCACCAACACTACCCCGGTTGATCCTCAGGAGCTTCCTATTGCCCTACGCAGAACAAAGAGGCAATGCACTATTCATCCTGTGTCTAATTTCACGTCCATTGATAGCCTATCATGTTCTGATAAAAGATATACAGATGCTCTTATGACAATATCTGTTCCAAGAGACTATCACAATGCATTGCAGGACCACGGGTGGCGACAAGATATGAATGAAGAAATGGATGCTCTCAATTCCAGAGGAACATGGGATCTAGTTTAGTGTCCCCAAGGTGTCAGGCATGTTGCGTGCAGATGGGTCTTTACTACGAAACATTCTCCAGATGGTTCTATTGACAGACTGAAACAAGACTTGTGGAAAAAGGCTTTACATAGACATATGGAGTTGATTACTTCGATACTTTTTCACCTGTTGCCAGGATGGGGTCTATTCGCACTATCCTCTCTGTAGCCGTAAAGAAAAGCTGGCCTATTTTCCAACTGGAAGTAAAGAATGCATTTCTATATGATGATCTTGAGGAAGAGGTTTACATGATGCAACCTCCAGGTTACGAAGTCGATGGGGAGTATGTTTGCCGACTTCACAAAGCAATTTATGGTCTAAAGCAAAGTCCGAGGGCATGGTTTGACAGACTTAGTTCAAAGATTAGTACTCTGGGCTTTTAGAAAACTACATCTGACCATTCTATCTTTGTCAGAAAACGATCAACAGATATTGTCATACTAGTTGTATATGTGGATGACATAGTTGTTACAGGTGACGATGATAGAGTGCTAGAAGTGAAAACTATTCTGCAAAAGGTTTTTGTCACCAAGGATCTGAGGCAACTTCGTTATTTTCTGGGTATAGAAGTCCTATGCACCAAGAAGGGGCTTCATATGTCACAAAGAAAGTACTGCTTAGATATATTGACTGAGGCAGGACTACTTGGGTGCAAGCCCTCTGGCATACCTGCAGAACCAAAGAAACATTCTACACCAGAAGATCCTGCCTTTGAAGATACTACAAGATACAGAAGCCTGGTTGGCAAACTTCTGTACTTTACTGTTACTAGGCCAGACATATCATATGTTGTGAACAGAGCTAGCCAATACATGGAGAAACCATGCTACAACCACTAGCAAGATGTTCTTCAGATCCTTCACTACCTGAAGGAATCCCCTGTACGTGGTCTATTCTATGGGACAAATGGATACACTAAGGTTGGTGCTTATGTTGATGATGATTATGCAAGCTCACCTGAGGATCGTTGTTCTACGACGGGCTATGCGATGATGGTAGGAGGTAACCTTGTTAGTTGGAGGAGCAAGAAACAGACGGTGATTTTCCGATCCGGTACATAAGTAGAATATAGGGAAATGGCCCAAGCCATATGCGAAATTACCTGGCTACTTTCTCTTTTGCAAGAACTCAATATTGCTATCACCACTCATGTTCCTTTATACTGTGATAACAAATCTGCCACTTATATTGCTAGAAATCCTGTGTTCCATGAGAGAATCAAACACATTAAGATCGAATGTCATTTTGTTTATGATGTTGTATGAGAATGCAAGATTTCTACACCACATATCTCAACAGACATTCAGCTTGCAGATATATTCATAAAGGCCTTATCAAAGAAGCGCATTTCATGGATATCTTCCAAGTTTGGCATGATCGATGGATATGCTCCAACTTAAGGGGGAGTGTTAGAGATTGCAGAAGATTTCTTTCTTTATATTATATTGTAACCCCACGAGGGCTTCTATGTTAACAGAATATTCTATGTGGCTATTTGTTAAGAGAATATTCTATAGAGCATATTCTATAGAATATTCCCCTTTGAGTCCTCTAGGGTTTAGTCCTATATAAGAGCCCTTAGACCTCTTGAATAAACAATGAATCATCTTTTCTTATCATCCTTTCACAACCATAATCATACCTCAAACAACAGCCATAGAGCCATCAACTTTTTCTATGGAGATTGCACTTAACTGTTCTCACGGTGATTGTGGCGCATTGGAAGCTGCTGTATTGTAAATTGGCTGAGGCAAGGGATGCCAGAAGCTTCAACCTCCACAACAGAATATTGATCCGTGAGGCTGACCAATTAAAACCAGTCAATCAAGCACTCGATTGGGGTTTACATGGACTGTTTGCACACTTCTGAGTCCAAAGACACTGAAGGGTTGATGCTACTCTCTTCCTCACGAGTGGGACAATATGAAGAATTGCCCTACTTCCAAATATTTACAGCTTGGTGTTTTTGCAGAGCTTGGACAAGTGCCAGCCAACCGCTGTGCTACATCATGATCCACATGAGGCGGCATGACTTTACAAAAATCACTTTATTATCAAATGTCTCGATGCTTAAAGAGACAAAGGGACATGCCACTAAAACTTAGGCCATTCTCTTTGGAAGTTGTGCTAGAGACAGAGAGCTCTAACACCGATTCATGTTTTGATTCCCATTGTATGTGTGTAGGAGATAATGGACTGCCATAATATGAGACCACCTATGATGACTTGCCCCGACAGCCACCTGGATTGACATCCCATGACCCGTGAAAATCCATCAAACCTTCGCACAATATTTTATATAAAGCAAATCCATCTCTTGCATATTAGATTAAGTTATTTACTCCTCACGAAAGAAAGTGGGGAAGCAGGGAATGGAAGAAGCCCATCAAATCTAGTATGTGGTCTTGCTGGGCTTGCACGGAGAGAGAGAGGAAGAAACCTATTCCAGCAATCGAGAAGAAAGCGAGTGATTACTTCTACAAATTAATAATCTAATAGTCTTTTTGTCATTCCAAGTATCCATCCCTTATGGGAATCGAACACGTGTCTTCGATATGAAAATTACAACATCTTTTCCCACAATTAAGTAGGGTTGGCTACATGGGTTTTTCATCTCCATTCAGATCTATTTTGGGTCATTCTTGGGCTTAAATCCAAAAAACTAAGATCCCTTCGAATAGTCTCCTTCCAACACTTCTTGGGTCTTCCTCGTCCTCTCTTAATCGGCTCAACTTCCTAAGTCTCGCATCTTCTAATTGGTGCATCAACCGACCTCCTTTGCAAATGGTCAGACCATCTTAAGCAGTTCACTCTCATCTTATCCTCTAGTGGAGCTACACCAACTTTTCTTCTGATCGCATCATTCTGAACTCAATCTTTTTGTGTATGACCATACATCCACCTTAGCATTTGCATTTTTACTACTGTCATTCTCTGGACATGTCTATGGTTCACATGCAAACATTCTGATTCATAGAGCATAGCAGGTCTCATGGCTGCTTTGTAATACTTTCCTTTGACGTTGAAGGGGATTTTCTTATCACAAAAAATAGTAGAGACCCCTCTCCACATTAGCCAACCTATTTATTCTATGGTTAAAATCTCCATCAATCCTCATTCTGTTGCAAAATAGATTTCAAGTATCTAAAAGAAATCATCTCCAATCTTCACCTCGAGTCATTTACCATTGTTTCCATCAAATGTGCATTCCATATATTCAGTCTTAACCCTACTTATACGAAATCCTTCAGTCTTTAAGACATGTTTACAAACCTCCGGCTTCTCATGTACTCCATCTCTTGTCTCATCAATCAATACAATATTATCGATGAACAACATACATCAAAGTATTTCATCATGAATGTGACTAGTTAACTTGTCCATAATCAAAGTAAAAAGGAATGGACTCAAAGCTGAACCTTGATATGGATTGATGTTGATGTTACAAAGTTGAACCTTGGTACAGACTGATGTTGATGTTAAAATAGTCAGTCTTCCCATACTGAATATGTTGAAATATTAGTTATATTTTATTTCATTTATGTATTCTCTATTCTTACGTCTTCTTTATGTAATTTTCTCAACATATTTCTCCTATATATAAAAGAACCCTAGGGACTCATGAATAAGCAATTCATTATTTTCTCCAAATATGGTATCAAAGCGACGATCCTAGACCGGACTTCTCCTACCCTACTCGCCGACCTCTCACGCACCACGCGTCGTTGCTCCCCTTTCACTCAACAACCCCGTGCGTTGCAGCCCCTTCTACGACAACCTAGCTAGTCGCCACCTATTGTTGCAAGCCACAACATGGCACGATCTTACGTGCTGCTACGGGCTTCCATGCACATCCATGGTCTCTCCCAACACCGTCAATGACCCATGTGGTCATTCTCCCTCCTCTCCATCACCAAACTACGGTATGAAATGGTCTGATTTTGACTGAAAATATATTTTCAAACATGTAAATCATTTTTAGGTCCTATACTGGATCATGGATTGACGAGGATAGTTGTATGAGTCTACACGTATAACAAATCCTCTCTATGATTGTGCAGACTCGCTCAGATTGGTTTAGATCCCCAGTCGAGTTTCGTTTTGGCATTCTTTTTCATTAGTCTGAAAACAAGGGCATCATCTTTTCTTCTTCAGGTGCTTTCAAGGGCCCGATTCCCATCATGAGGATGGATGGGACTAACTACGAGTTGTGGTCCATGCAGTTTATGACCCTTATGCAGTGCGATAACAAGGAGCACATTCTGACAAAGCCAGATTGAATGGATAAGACTGGAGACAACTCTTCGTGGAAGCAAGACGATGCGTATGCGTGTATTTAGCTCTTTGGGATTCTCACCACAGAAATCACCAATGGCATTGGGAACCAACCCACTACCAAGGTGATGCGGGATATTCTGGCAGCTACGTATGCTCAAGTAAAGAACGATGCCAAGATTCTTCAGCTTTAGTTTGATATATAAAGGGCCAAACAGAATGATCATCCTTTGCACACATTCTATTCTTCGCTTCGAAGCTTGTTTGAGAAGCTTCACAACTTCGTGCATGTTACCATTTCCACGGAGTAGTAGATGGCATACATGAACTCCATGAACCTAGATCCATAATATGAGGCGCCACAAGCACAACTTCTTCTAGGTGCGGCCATGCCACCCATGGAGGAGGCCTACAGTCGCCTCAACAGACTTCTTGTTCCACTCGCTATTGCCACATAGATTTCCTCAGTAATGGCTACATTTTGCAGCATGGGAGGTTCTACAGTTCAAAGGGTGGTCCCCATGGTAGAGGTGGTGGGCGTTAGTGTGGCCCCTGCACATATTGTCGTCGTTCATGTTACTTTGAGGACACATGCTACCGGAAGCATGGATACCGTGCATCTGCTCATGTGGCCGAGCAGATGAGCCTCCAGATAGTTTTGCTCCTTAGGCAGATCCGCACCTTAGTGATATTATCTCTCGTCTGAGGGAGATAATGACTCATGCTGCTGGCACCACTACAGGTTTGCCAGGTTTTGCAACCGTTGCTAGAGCCACTTCAAGCTCCTCAGTTGTAGCATATGCTTTTACCAGTTGTAGCATGATATATATAACAGAGCGGATCATGGGTTCCGGTGCTTCTCACCATCTGTACGGAGACATAGCACAGTTCAGTTCCTATATATCTATACTCCCTTGTAGATGGATTGTCATTGCGAACATGGTTTACTTACCCATCATATGACAGAAGGAGGTGCATTTGACACCATCCATGTGCATGTAGAATGTTTTACATGCTCCTGATTTTCAGTTGAATTTTCTTTCTATTAGTCAGATCACGAAGGATCTACATGTCATGTCGTTTTTACTCGTCTTCTCTTGTGTTTTGGGATATACTCACGAGTATGGTTATTGGATGTGGCCGTGAGCAGGGGGGCTCTACAGACTGGTCCAGACTCCTCATGTTGGTGCCTCTACTACTCTCACTGGATCAGTCTCACCATACTTATGGCATCTTTGTTTTGGCCACCTTCCTCAGCGGAAGCTATGTCATGTCCTCCCACAGATTTCCACGAAATCTTCCTTCAAGTGCGAGGCTTGCCAGCTTGGGAAGCATCACTACCCTTCTTTTACTGGTCGTCAGAGTCATAGCAGTAATCGGTTATTTGAGCTTATCCACTTAGATATTTGGGATTATAGTCGTGTTCCTGATCACCAAGGACACCATTTTTATTTTGTTACTGTGGATGACTACTCTAGACTTTCTTGGGTCTTTCTGTTAAAAAACAAGCTTGAGGTTGGGTCTATTATCAAATCATTTATTAATAAAATAAAGAATATTTTCTCTGCTACTATCAACTTTTTATGCTCTGACAATTCATTAGAATTTTGTACATTATAGCTATTTGAGTTCTTCAGGTCTCATGGCATTGTACACCATATCTTCCTTGCCTACACGTCCCAGTAGAACAGTGTTGCTGAATGCAAACACCTTCATTTACTTGATGTGACTAGGACCCTTTTGAATTAGAGTCGTGCTCCTCACTCTTTCCGGGGTGATGCGATTCTACCATTTGCTACTTAGTGAACCGCATGGCATCTATTATTTTAGGAGAAAAGGTTCCTTTCTCGATTGCATTTCCTGAGAAGGACTTGTTTTTCCTTACACCACGAGTGTTCGGTTGTGTTGCCTTTGCTCGCAATCTGATGCGTAGTCGCGACAAGCTCTTCTTTAGCGTTGTCAAGTGTGTCTTTGTAGGCTACTCTCGTACCTAGAAGGTAAATCGTTGTTTTGATATGCTTCGAAGAAAATACTTTGTCACTGTTGTTACCTTCTTTGAGTCATTATGTATTTCTCTCCTACATGTGACAAATTGACTCCATCCCGCTAACATGAGGTTGCACCACCTCCAATACCTATACCACCACAACCATCACCACCATCTCTAGCATCTACACCTACTCTTGTGGCTACCCCTGGACCACCGCCCAGTACCTTGGTTCAATTTTTACCACGTGTCTTTGTTCGCAGGTCATGTATAGATCCCCTTGCTCATAGGCCTTCCCCGTCATCCAGCTCGCCTTAGGCATGTACTGAGCACATTGTTTCTACTAATGGCACTAGTGATTTGTCTAAGTAGGCAAGATGAACAATTACCCTCTCAGGGGGTAGTTTACATGTTTAGGAGGAGGCATGTGATCTAGATTTGCATATCGCTCTGCGGAAGCAGAGATGTACTTGTGCTACGTATCCTCTTGCAGCTTATGTTTCCTTGGGACGACTCTCAGAGGACTTCAAGAGATTTGTTGTGGTGTTGTCAGCCATGGAGATACCACAGATATATCGGGAGGAAATACAAGATAATCAGTGGCGTCTTGCCGCTACAGTCGTCTGGCACATGGAGCATCATTACAGCTTCTATCAGAGCAACTCTATCCACTTGATGCAGGCTTAAGATTGTTGGATGAGACCCAACAAGGGCAAGAAGTAGGGGGGGTGATGTTTGAGATCAGAGATCTGCGTTGCTATCAAGACAATATGACAGTGTCAGGTATAAAAAAGGATCTCTAAGGACTGAAGTTCAATGCTTTATAATGGCATCTTCCACGTAGAGGCAATGAGGCCCAATGCCCAGGAGAATGTGACGATCTCAACCTGATTGGAGTGATTAAGGAAAAAATATTGGGGAATCAAACTACCTCATATCAAAGAGGACAAAGAACAAGCTAAAATAGCAAAATATGCCTTCCCAGAGTCCCCTCAACGATGAATAATTACAAATAGCTTATATGGAAGACAGTCACAATTATAAAATAACACAGTTGCAGCATGAAGCCATGCAGGAACTGTTGCACGACACCCTGACTACAAAATACCAAAACATGTTTAAGATATCTATAGGGAACTAAGGATTACTCCGACAAAAGAAGTTTCTGTAAAAAAATCAATTTGAAAGAAGAATAAGCACACGTATAATCATAAGAAATCAGGAAAGTTGCTGTAGTAGGGGGAAATCAAATAGAGTATGTGAATATACTTCCTACAATCATAGTGAATACTAGTGACGTCGAGTTTAGACCCTTTCCCAGCAAGTATATCCAATCCTTGGAAGTGAAACTTTTAATTCTTTTTCATAGTGGTGTTTTTTTCTCCCTTTATGAGATCTTGGTGGCAGGTTGATGCTAGTAGTTTGTTGTCATCAAAAACACACAAGGGTTAATCCAAGCTCCATTTTGCATCTATAATAAAATGATTTTATTTCATCAACTAAAAGGATGCCTTTATCCCTAAACGTGTGCTTGGAATGGAGTTGTCACAAGGGATTAATACTAAAACTGGAGTTTGTGTCACAAGGTTTAAGTCTAGATTAAAAGCATGCAACAAGATTTGCATTCGGTTGCTATGGGTTTTTGGGGAATCCGTTATAACCCATGATCTTGATTGGTGGTTACACTTCATAGGCATATTTCCAATCAGGAGAATAGTAAACATTATTTTGAACTTACCGGATGAAGAAATCTAGATCACAAGATCTAATCAATCCAGGTACATTTTCTTTGTTAACAAAATGCAAACTGCAGATCAATTTACCACCAATCTGATGTGATCCATAAGACTATCAAAGCCTCGAACGGACATCTTTTCTTTGAGAAAAATGCACGGCATCATAATGTCCAAAGCCATGATACAATAATCTGATAGGATCTTCCTTTCCATATTCCTTGCCATACTCAGCAATTGCTATCAGCCCTCCTGAATGTTTATCATGCATATAAACAGTGATGGGCATCCTGTAGGAAGAACAGATCATTAAATATCCAATCACTCATGTTTTTATTGCATGCATGGTGAGGTAATTTAAGACAAATAAGCCGCAAATCATCGCAATAAATATGAAGATAATCCGAATTATAAAAGCAGTGATTACTAAAAAAATCCACAAAGAATATGGCGCAACAAGCTTAACTTATAAGCTAGAAATCCATGGTTTATTGAGCTCAAGCCAACAAGGAATCTCAATCCTGAAAAAGGGTGCATTTTTTTATTCACCGTTTTCGAGTTGGAGACTTTTACAGCTGCATTGAAGATTGGAAAGGAGCCGAGTTTGAGCTTCTGTAGAGCAAGTTTGGGTAACCATAAGTGGGTGACATTTCTCCATCTTCTTACATTTTATTTGCATTGGTGTGGTTCGTTGTTGATACACCTTGAGGAGAAGATTTTGGCTTTGTATAGCCTTTAGGGAGAACTACTTTGATTAATGTTTCTAGTGGAGAAGTTTGATTGGGTCGAGTAGGCCCCGTGGTTTTTCCCCCTCTCATTTTGGGGTTTTCAATGTTAAAAATTCCATGTGCTTGTGGTTGTTCTTGTGATTATTTTTGTGGTTGATTGCTCATGATTCTTGTTTGCTTTGATCTCATTAGTCCATCAAATGCTTGTTTCGATACGCTTCTGCATTATCCGTGGGATTGATTTTTCCCAACAGAGTGGTATCATAGTTGTTCAATGACAGATTACAAGTTGGAGTTTAATTAGAACCGGATGATTAGTCTTAATGTGACTAATTACAATTTGTGTAAGAACAAGATGAAGAATCTTTTATATGTGAAAGCTATGCACCTTCTGGTGTTATCCACGCAGAAACCCAAAGCCAAAATCGATGAGGAATGGGAATTTAAACACAAGCAGGTTTGTGGCTTTATAAGACAGTTTGTTGATGAGAATACCTACAACCACATCGAAGATAAAAGTCACGCTAGAAGCTTGTGGTTGAAGTTGGAAAATCTTTATGCCTCCAAGACGGGAAGTAACAAATTGCTTCTTTTCAATAGATTGGTGAACTTGAAGTTCAAGAAAAGCGGTTCTCTGCTAGATTTTCTGAATGAATTCCAACGAATTACAAGTCAGTTGACGAGTATGAGAATAAAATTTGAAGATAAGATGTCGGGACTATTATTGCTTGCTACCCTACCAGACTCTTTGGATACTTTCAGAGTCTCACTTACTAACTTTGCAGTTAGTGGGATTGCTTCTTTGGAGGCTATCAAGTCTAGCATTCTCAATGAGGAAATACAAAGAAAACTCCAAGAAAGCTCTTCACATTTAGAGGTTCTTGTTACAGAGAACAGGGGAGGAGCGGGATCAAGAATGATAAGGGCAAAGATAACAGCAGGAGCAAGTTCAAGTCCAGATATCAAAGTATGGAGTGCTACTATTGCAAGTATGAGTGCACATCAAGAAGTATTGCTTCCAATCAAAAGAGATAATAGGAATTGTGGCAACAAGCAAGAAAAGAAAAATGACAACATTGTTGCAGCTGCAAAGCATGAGCTCCTCATTGTTTGTAATGAGGATATGGTGAATGCCATACAGGATGGTACTTCTTGAATTATTGATAGTTGTTTTGCTTCACGTGTTACATCTCAGAGAGAATTTTTCTCTTCATACACAACTGGTGACAGTATTGCAATAGTCGGCCGACTATACCGAATAGTCGGTCCGACTATGCGGTGCGGGGGGGTACCCGACTGAATAGACATCCAGTCGGGCAATAGTCGGCCCAACCGAATAGTCGGCCGACTATTCGGCCGACTGGACCGACTATTCGGCCGACTGGACCGAATATGAGGCCGACTGGACCGACTGGACCGACTATGAGGCAGACTGGAGTTCGACTTTTCATATTTTTATTTTTTTTATTTTCAATTTTCAAATTTTATGGGTTACGTTTTACCACGGTATCACCACAAATGTCAAATTCTATATATCTATTATATTGATGGGTACTTTTATCTTGGATTCATGTTAAATAATGACCATATATGTATAAAAATATAAGAATATATGTATTATAAATAATTTTTATATTAAAAAATACAAAACCGAATAATTCCGAATAGTCGCCCGAATACCGATTATTCTCTATTCAGTGACCCCTCCGACTGAATACCGAATACCGTCTTCTGCAACACTGACTGGTGATCTTGGCACGTTGAAGATGGGGAATGATTCTTCGTCCCCTGTTGTTGGCATTGGCATGCATCGAACATGGTACTTCTTGCATTGAAGAATGCCAATGAAGTGGTGTTGACGTTCAAAGATGTGAGGCATGCACCAGACATGCACTTAAATCTTATTTCTGCAGGCAAGCTCGATGATGAAGGATATCTCAACACTTTTGGTGGCGGGCAATGAAAGCTTATCCGGAGATCCTTTATTGTTGCTCATGGCAAGAAGTATAGCAACAATCTTTACATCATGAATGCATCCATTTCCATGATGTTGCACATGTGACTGGAGATGCAAAATCCATTGAGTTGTGACATTGACGATTATGACACATGCGCAAGAAGGAGCTGCAGTGTTTGGTGAGAAGGAATATGCTGGCAGATGTCAAGAAAAAGAAGCTGGAGAGATGCACACACTGCTTGGTTGGGAAGCAAACGAGAGTCTCCTTCAAGAGTCATCCACCTTCTAAGAAGATGCAGCCATTGGAGCTTGTTCATACAGATGTTTGTGGTCCTTTGAAAGTAAGTTGTCTTGGTGGTGCATTTTGTTTTGTTACATTCTTTGATGATTTTTCTAGGAAAGTCTTGGTCTATGTCTTGAAAAGAAAGGACCAAGTCTTCGGTATTTTCAAGGACTTCCATGCTCTAGTGGAGTGACAATCTAGAAAGAAACTTAAGTGCATCCGAAATGACAATGGTGGTGAGTGCATCGGGTTGTTTGATGAGTATTGCGGTCTCATGGTATTAGGCACCAGAAGACTCAACCCAAGATGCCACAGCTGAATGGTGTAGCAGAGAGAATGAACAGAACCATGATGGAGAGAGTTAGATGTCTCCTTTTTGAGACTAAGTTGCCCAATTCCTTTTGATGTGAAGCCTTTTTTACTATTGTTCATGTTATTAATTTATCTCCACATATACTCTTGGATGGTGATGTTCCTTACTGAGTTTGGTATGTAAAGGATATCTCATACAATCAGTTGAGGGTCTTTGGATGTCGCGCATTTGTGCATGTTCCCAAAGATGAAAGGTCCAAGTTGGACGCAAAGATAAAACAGTGCATTTTCTTGGAGTATGTCCAAACTTGGTTATATCCAGTTGAAAAGAAGCTAGTGAAGAGCAAGGATGTGGTCTTCTCTGAAGATGAAATCGACATCCATAAGTCAGCTAAGGACACTCCTTCAAGTAGCTATCAGCCAGATGATGTGGAGCCAGTTCTTTTGCAAAGTGCTCAACATGTAGTACCATATGATGTTGATGAGCAGGTGCCAGATGCATGAGATGAGGAGGATCTGCCAAAGATCTCCACATGGAAATGGATTATAATAAATAAGTAGGCCTCTTCACTCAAGCCAATAGATTTTGAGTTAAATGATATCAAAGTTAACAGGGAATATTCCATGAAATACAAAACCAGTAAAGGGGTAGAGAAATTAGAAGATTTGTTCCTCCTCCATTTTGTTGCTGGAGTAGAGAAAATGAGGGCATTCTAGAGTTTTCTGCGCTGAATTTTTCACCAAAGTGACCAGTGAGCAGTGAGATGATTCGCTCTCGGTAGAAAAGCAATATTCTCAACTTCTCATGCTTTGGAAGGATATTTTCCATATCAAAGAAAGCTCTGACATACATATAGCTAGAGCTGTTTATCAACATGTCTTTTCTATTCTCTATGCAACTGGTCTTTTCTTTAATCCCCATATACTTTTAGCAAAATAGGTCCTTGATCCTTGCCACTCAGGTTTAGTTTCTACAAGAAATTTGATTCATTATTGCAGCATTTGATTCTCAGTGCCATCTATACTGAAGTGATAACTACTTACAATCACCTTGGCAATAAAAAGGAACATAAGAAATGGCTTTAAATGTAAAAGTGCCCGTGCTCCTCGCAAAACACAGATAAAGTACTAATTTTAATATATGGCGGTATTTAAACAGCTTGTGACCAATGGATTGGATATTTAAAATCGAAAGATAAGAGAGAATTCACTAACTGTAGAACATGTGATGCCATAAGCAACTCAGGTTCACCTCCCCACACATGAGGTTTTCTCATATGAGAAACATACGTATCAAAATCTCCCTCAATAAACCTGAAAAGAAAAGCAATTAAGCTACAATCATTAGGTAAGAAGACAGCTTGCCACCTATGTGAAATTGTACAACACAAACTCATAATAGAGCAACCGTGAAAAAATTGAACATCTCTTTTTTTGCATAGTAATGATACTCGGGTATCCTTACACCTTACCATTCTGTCTCTGTCCGTCTTTTGATAAATTCATCTGCAACCTGTGCATGTGATCAGACTAATGAGAATCTAGGTGTCGTCAGTGATGAAATGATGCAGCAAAAAAAATCTTCTTCTGAGAAAATATAAACACATTAACAATGAAACAAAAATGCCTCCATATTAACACATCCCTTGTGAATGAAGCTCTCATAATATATGACATCCAGCTGTATTTTGCCAAAAAATTGGGATGAGCTCTCACTTGATTTCTTAGTTCATCAGCCAGCTTTCTTTGAAGTGATTCATCAGGAATTGGATTTCCCATGCGAATGCAAGCACCATGGGCCACTGAGCGAAACAAGCATCTTCCATCCCCAGGTATACCTACAAATTTTGGAAACACTACAGTAGGACAAAAGACAAGAATCAACACCAAAAAAAACAGCGGAAACTTGTCGTTTACCAGTTATCGAGTAATCTCTGTAAACTTCCTTCCCATGAGATGAACAGACAAACGATTCTCCATTTCTTTCCCTGTAGCCTTCAGCGAGTGCTGTTGCTGAACTTGAATAAATACATATAATAGTTGAGCAGCCCCCAATTATCCATGTTTTATGTCTCAAAACCCTTTTTATTCTAGACATTCTGTCATCCGTAGATGATGATAGCCTCGAAGTAACATTTTGATATCGATTGGAGAGTCCACAATGGAGAAGGCAAAATCCTTTAAGTTGTGGCAAAGGTGGCAATGTCAACGGACGCACATTTCTTTCTTGTTTAGAGAATCGGACTTTAGCTGATTTTCCATCTGGTGCGTAGGAAGCGAAGGATGATAAGTAGGACCTGGAATTGGATGTTGTCACTGACGACAATAATTGCTTGTATTTATTGTGATGAGGAATAGGAATCGAATTTGATGAAGATACATGCAGAAACCCAGACTGTTGTTTTCCAACAGATTTAACAACTGAAGTCAGGCTTCTTGAGCATACACCAGTAGAGAGGCATGCCATTTTCGAGAACTTCAGGCAACATAAACCCTGAATAGATATGCATACATATTAAGAAATTTAAGAAATCCTTCTCCAAGTTTCAGCAGGAAGTATTAAAAGAAAAATCGGCACATATATTACTGATAATAAAAACAAGGAAGCAAGTACCAGAAGTATTGCAGTTCTCGACTCAAACTGTAGAAAGACACAAAAATTTTAACTTGTGCATCAAAAATCCAAGACTAGCATACTTTCCAAGGTTGTAGTTCAGTGATGCACACTAAATATATGAATAAAACTGTCAAGATTGAAACTTGCAGGAGTTTCTGCATTCCATGAACGCAACAATATGAAAACATAATGCAAATTGTGGGACATAACACCGAAATCTCGCCTACTATTTCCTTTATGATTCTAAATGTCCACAAAGTTGGTACGCAACGAAGGTCCAAAACAAACATGTAGTAGTCCAGATTATATGCAGCGTATGCAGCTTCAAGATTTTAAAAAAATAAATGATTAATCATGGATGCTTTTACCATTGATAACACATTCATGATGCAAGAATTTACGTAAAACGGCATACAACATAAGCAAATAGACATACGATGCACAAACAAAATAAACAAGCAAAAGATAAGCAGATAAATAACAAGAAAATTGTGCAATCTTACGATTAACCAAATTAAGAGAAAATACCGTTTCTTTTCAAGAGGAAGATGTTGGGCCAAAGAGAGTAAAATAGCATCGGGTCGAGGGGGGATATAAGAAGAAGATAGCGAAAACGAGTATAATTAACAACAACAACAACGCAATTAAGAAAGAAAGAAAGAAGCAGCAATATTAATTCCAAAAAAAAGAGAAATAGGAGCCACCAAAACCATAAAATGGGGAGAGTGGGATGGGTAGAGAGAGGGAGAGGAACTCACTCCGCGGTAACTCGTCGGACGTTTCTATTCTCTCCGCCCCGAGCGACCTCTCGTCTGCTGCTGCAACTAAAGAGGGAAGGTAGAATGGGGGAGGGTGGAAAGTCAGTGACCGGAACCTGAGCAGCGGAATAGATTCACCTTTAATTTTTACATATTCTGCTGTATTACCTGCTTGCAGGGCTAGCTAATGAGTGACGGTTCCATGGGGCAGGTTCATGTTCGATTCGATATGAATTGGTGAGCCTAATTCATTAGGCTGTTGAACCGAGTCCGAACTAGATTTTTGAACTCGATAGTTCAACGAGCCGAGTCCGAGTCGAGCCTTACTCAAATAAGGAGCTCGATAAGGAATATATACATATAATATTTATATTATGTAATACAACATTGTGGCTTTTGATGACTAATAATTTGTAAAAAATTAAGTAGAGATTGATGGGAGACCGACAACAACATGCACCGCTAATTCTTTTTAGATGGCAAATCCAATTCTTCGAAATACAACATTTATAGGTCTGGGAATCATAACATTGATATGCATAATTCTTTGGACCCTTTTGAGGAGCCCTTCAGTTGCCAAGAATCCGAAGGTGTCAAAAGCAAAAGGAATGAATACATGTTGATTGTCAATACAAGCCTTCTCATGCTTATCAACTTTAGCTGAGACAGCTTTCTGTGCAGTGTATCCTGCAATACAATCACTCCTTATCGGACTCACCAATGGAGAACTCCAGTCAAATCAACACATGCATGCTTCCCTCCAGCCCATCCAAATATTAAAACATCAGCTGGTCTGAGTGTCGATCTCCCGTCTTGTGGATCCGTCAAAAAATTTACAGGTGCTTCTTTCTTGGAAGCAACTCCAGCATGTCTGAAACATCATAAAGGACATCCCTTACAAAATCATGTCTATATTTAAAACCTGGAAGTTCACGACAATGAACTGCATGTTCTCCAAAAGTGTCCAAGCATGATTTGTGACATATTGGGCAAGGCTCATCAGCTAGAAAAAGAGGAATCATAAGACGATATTTGAGGATAGTACGATATTCAGTAGGTGACATATGTATCCCCAGGCCCTCAATAGGAATAACAGGAGGAAGTCTTGAGCATGGTCAGCCTGTAAGTAACGAAAAACTGCTTTTTGCCTAACAGTCATGTCAAATTTAATTTCCATTTCTTCAACAATTTTGCTAAAAAAGAGAACTCGCCAAAGCATTCTGGACTTGAGGGGGGACGGTATCCTTGTTAGCAAAACATGTAAGATCGAGAGATGGAAGTGCGGTACGTAGGCCCTCCAAAGCGTATAGAAAGTCAGAATCTATACTATGTATCCCACTGTCTACTAAAATGTGGTCTTGGAACACCCACGATTGAGCTTTAGAGGCTACGAAAGCATACCAAGAAGCCTCAAGAGCTGAATGAAGACCGAAACCACCAAGTCTGATGGTTAGTGATGAAACCCACCATTGAAGGTCATCAAAGGAAGGGCCTCCACAAACCACAATATCCTCAATAGCTCCGCGAAACCCTTTGTCAAACCACGTAGCAACGCGTTCCATGTAGGCAGGTTGGCATGTCCTTAAACCAAACATGAGCTTAGCAATGCCCAATTGAGGGAGTAAATGCATTAAATCAACAGCTTTGGTAGCCCTCATCATAGCCAGATCTTCAACAAAGTCTTTATCCCTACTCACTGCACCTCCAAGTAACTTCACTCCCAACACAGACCTTCCAATATCCACGGGAAACAAACCTTTGCATATCTTCTGTCCATCACATTAAGGCCAAAAAAGTTTGATTTTTTTATATTCAGCATAAGTCCCATCCCTGGACCCTTGCGTTGTATAATGTCAAGTATCTTGGCTATCTCCAAAGTATTCCCGATGATAGTCCCATCATCAAGATACCAAGCATGGAGAAGGAGCCTACAATTATCTTGTATCTCATGAATAAGTGGATGCAAGTCAAGAGAAAAAAGAAGTGGACCTAAAGGATCACTTGCTGCACTCCGGTGGTTGACCATAAATGATTGTCTCCAATATATAATCTGACAGGCTGAGCATATATAAATTCCACCCGTGAAGAAATAGATGGACATCTCCTTCTAACTTCACAAAGCATCAACTATCTATCTATCATGTCGAAAGCATTAGAGAAATCAACTATAAGCATGGAGAGAGACCCGTTACCGTGAAACTTGCTCAAATGTCTGGTGGAGCTGTGTAAGATGGCTTCTGCTCCTCCAGATACATCAACTCCAAATTGAAAGTCATTGAGATACTTAGACATCTCTTTTCCTACCCCCGTCATGGCAACTTTGGATATAAAACGCCTCCAGATAGTACCTACAACAATAGTCCTTTGCAATTTTTCCTTCACTAACTTTGCCCCTCCCACGGAGTCACGACTCAATTCCCAAAATCTCACTCTCGCCCACACATTAGAAAATTAGTTCTTTTTTATAAGCAAATAGAGTGTTACAATATATATTATAATTAAGCTTTTGCACAATTTGGATAGTGGTTTACTGTTAAGGAACATAGTCTTCATAAATAAGGTCGTGGGGTTGAACTTTTGCAAAACACTTTTCCACCAAAAAGTACTCCTCGACCCCCTATGGGAATTGCCTCCGTTTATTGCATATCTATAAATATAACTAAAGCTGGATACTTCAGGATTCCTCCCCGTTCTGACACGTTGCAAGCCCCAGCATCTCCGTTTCTCTTCACTTCTCCCCCGTTCTCCCCCGAGTTCTCCTTGTGCCGATACGTGGACAACCCCTTTGTCTTTCTTTGTCAGATCACATGTATGAGCCCATAACGCCAGCTGTTTCGATTTCTTCTTATGTCTGGCGGATGGCCGTTTCTATTTGTGATGTGACGTTTTCCATTCCGTAACACCACCTGTTCCGAGTTCTTTCCATTTCTATACACGTGTTCTTTCCGTATGTCATCCTTCTCTCTAATCCCATTATTCTTTAAAAACCACCGACAATGAGAACGCCTTCCCTCACACTTTCGTTTTCGGTTCTTTCACTTCTCCCCCATTCTTCGCCCGCATCCATTCCTATTCGTTCATCTTTCCGGTCTTTGGTTGAGGCGACTACGGAGGTATGCATATTTTCTTTTGCATTTGCTTCAACAAATACAACATGATAGCGATGCATAACTCCTCCCTTCTTTGTATTTTTTAGGGTTCCGTGGGGGCCTCAAATCGACTCTTGCTTTCCTTCCGGCACTCTGTTTTAGAGTCCTCAAAGGTATTCGTCTGTCTTCTGTGTTTACCATTTGTTATGTTTTATTGTATATGTCAGGTCGACTTCTCTTCTATGTTTACCCTTTCTTCTTTTTTATTGTGTTTCGATTCTGCCTGAATCAGAGGGGATGCAATCTGCCGATTTTATAATAACTGGATGTTTGCTTTAGGAAAATGAAATATATATCAATCGAATGGTTTTGTAAAAAATATACCAGTCTATTTTGGAAGGAGGAAATAATATGAAAACATGTAACATGGTGCATAGCATGCCTCTCGACTCAATATTACACACCGCAAAGTTCGATTTTTAGTACCTCTTACTGGACAAAACAACTCAAAGATTATCTCAGTTCTAGCCGAATCGGAGGGGATGTGAGCTATAAATTTGATAGCAATGGGTTTTTTACTTTATAATAAATGACTTGGTATCTATTGAGTGGTTTTCTAAAAAAACGGCTGTCTGTTTTAGAAAAAAATATGCGAACCGATATTGACCGTCTAAATAAGAACAAGGAACCGCCCAAACAAGCACTGGATTTTTTTCCATTGATTTATGATTGTATTTTTTAAACTCAGATGTATAGTATGTTCCATATTAGAATCAAAATAAATTTTGATGATATCGAGTGACATGTTGATTAAGTTGGAAGACAAAAGTAATATATTCCAAAAATCAAGTTAAAACACTAGATTTTTTTAAGTTGCGATTGTATTTTTTTTCTCATGTGTAGGTTGCTCCATATTAGAATCTAAATAATTTTTAATGATGTCGAGCGAGGTGTTGGTTGAGTTGGAATATGAACTATATATTCAATTTTTATCGTGAAGACCTTTCATTTCAAGTTGAGGTTGTTTTATAGATCTCGCAAAGAACTCATGTTACTTAATGAAATAGTGAAAATGAATTTGTGAATAGTTCGTCTTATTTTTTCAGTTATAGAAAATTGTAATTGTAAACTCATTTAAGATATTCATTATTGTTTCCGGTTCAGGTAAAGTTCTTTGTACTTGGGTTATCTTTGGAGACTACAACGAGTGGTCTAAGGTTAGAATTTTTCATTAAGCTTTTCTCTTAAATTTTTTTATCATTTCATGATGTATTAAAATTTCTATTTAATTAGTAAGAATATTTTAAAACTGGAAAGTGCTTTGGGATTTGATTGGTATTCTTAAATTTTGATTGTATAATGTTGTATCCTAATATTCTCCCCTGCCATTAAATGGTATTTTTCGTGATGCAACTAACCTTGAAATACTCTTCCTCTTTATATGTAGTATTTTGTTATTTAATTGTGTAAGTAATATTTAATGTTATGTGTATTGTAATATATATGTCCTTTTATGCTTAGGCTATAAATAAATGTCAATGGAAATGTCAGAAATCTACAGGCAAAATAGGCTCCATCGACGTCATGTGCTTCTCAGTAAAAAAAAGAAAAGATAGAAAACAATATAATGATAACAATTTGTTAGTTAGTGATGAATATATGATATATGATGATTCAGTTCCAAACGAGGATACGTAATTTTTTTTAATAGTAGGCCCGTTAATTTCGGGGGTCCGGAGCGTCCCCACTGTCCCCACTGGGACTCGAACCCAGGTCGTTTAAAGTGGAGGCACACTGCTCTACCACCCGACCACTCCTTGGGTTCAGGATAACGTAATTGTTTGTTCAACTTCTAATGGAGAATTGGAAAAGTTACCTAATCCTTCAAATACCCAACCTCAAAAATATAGGCTGAACGGACTTTATATACACCAAGTACTTAGAACAAAAATGACAAATAAAAGAACTAGATCAAGCTTGGATCATGTTTATATTACCTCATTTATTACTAAGGAACATGGACAAGAAAACATTGAATATGTTGGAAATATTGTTCTGCCATCACCATCAAATAGGGTACAAAACGATTATTCCCGCAACATCTACAAATCTTCCTACAAATATGTTGATGGACGATAATAATTATGATGTTCATAGTGTATATGAAGGTAAGATCTTAGGATGTCCCTTAATCTTATTCCCAAAATTTCTTCATTTCATTTTTTAGACACTCGCAGCGAAGCGCGGTATTCTTACTAGTATAAATTCTAAAACTCGAAAATAATTATGGTGTTAAACAGCTCCTCCGTCTTCAGAGAGAGACAAAAAGAGCGCCAAAATCAAAACATAAATTCTCATATCCTTCTCCAAAACTCCAGAGGCTCTAACTTTATATCTACATGGATAAAAGTATGCGTCTAAACTATATAACTACGCAACTAAACAAATAATCTAAGTATGTATCTTAGTATGGATTTAAATGGATGGTCTAGGCATGTATCTAATTATGTAACATAGTATGATTTAAATGGATAATCTAAGTATGTATCTAAGTATCTAAATGGGTAATTGTAACCTTGTTATGAGCATAGGATATCTAGTTTTAACTTCCACGTATCACTTTTTTTCGTAGCCAGGAATGATAGCCAATATATGACCTTTTGCCCTCATGACATATATAAGTATGAGGAGTGATCCTATGAGAGCAAAAAATTGTGAGAACATGAGAGGAATGATTCTGGACCACATGATTATGTTTTCTCTCTTCTGATCTTCCCTCTCTTGGGTGAATCATGTGGTCCAAAATCATCCCTCTCATGCTCTCACAACTTTTTGCTCTCATAGGATCACTCCTCATATAAGTATATTTTTAAAGATTACATATATGGTAAAACAAGCACAAAAGCTTCCTCGATCACGAACAACCTTGAAAGAACGATGCAAATACATTAGTTTTTGCAACTACCAAAGTTGCATGCAAATTTGTCACCACCTCCCTAACACTGCAACAAAACACAATTTCGCACTGAATACATTGCAAGATGTAACATTCTTACACTAGGTTATTACTTACAAAGCTCGGGACCTTAGCCACGACACTCCTTACACACTATGCTCAGATGTACATACTTATGTGCAATGAACATTTGTAACTTCGATAGCTCAGTATATAACTCTTCTTCCTCGTGGTAATCTATAAGCAGTGATGTCCTTCTCTTCGAGGAGTCGACCATTATTGGAGGCATCGATTGTGGAGAGTACACCCATGATTAAGTTTCCGACTGTGATGGTTGAGCAAACGATCAGAGCTCCTCCAAGGAATACTATGTAGAATCCTTTGAAAATGCTGGTGGTTCATCAGCCATTAATGATCTTCGTTCATCACTCTCGGAAACAACAACAACTCATGGTGAATGGGTGGAGCTTCTGGAGCACAACATGTTGCATTTTGAGGCAGAGTACATGACGCTAAGAAATAGTTGTTGGGTAGACAAATAAACTTGCATGCGGTAAATCTGATTTCTGACATGACCTATTAAGGCACATTCACAATTTAAATAAATGAAACCATCAATCACACTATAGTAATAAATCGCAAACAACCATCTAAGAGAATACTAGGAAAAGAATAAAACTTTATTTATTCATTATAACGAGAAATTGATAAAATTTAGGAATTAATAGAACCACTTCTTTGCATGTTGAACAATGCTTAATATTGCCCCCTCCCCACTTGATACCCCCTGCCCTACTCCCTCTCCTGGCATCCTCCATACTTGGAGTTCCCCTTCTTATCTTCCTCCTGGACGAAGTCCCCCTTCCCAATCCCCCACCCCCTACCTCATGTACCTCTTCCCTATTGGCCTCTGCTCGACTCAACCCTACCACCTCCTCTCCGACTTTTGTTACATTATATGTTCTGGGAGGATGATAAGATTCTATCTAGTCAGGATAATCCATTCATAATTACCCTAATTAGGATTAGATATTATATAAAAAGCTCAATGAACCCAACTTAACATGGTGTAAAGAGTATTATCACATCATTTCATAATGGCGTGAATTATCAGATCATGTATTTGTAAACCAGAAAGAGCATAGTGTGTCACCCCCACTTTAGGGGCATTACAGAGTGGGCGGTGGTCGGTAATGTAGAGAGTCTTGGTTGGATGCACACATACATCGCACCATGCGGATTTGTTATGGCCACTTGTTTTGGGCGAGCGAGAATCCCACAATTGGCTCGGCTGATGGAATTGCAACTCCTTGGGCTTTATGCTCCTTGCCCTGAGTGATAGAGTACTACCAACCATATTAGCCAAAGTGTCACACTTGCGCACATGTTGTTAGGCTAAATAATGAAGGAAGCATTGCAATGCTTCATTCGTAGTGTAAGCATTATCCCTTGATGGGTGACTCTGGGTTAAATAAATGAAAGTTTTGGATATACTGGTGCATAAAGGGAAGTGGATTACTAGATGCGATGAACCTCCATTTCATCACCTTTATTCTTTCATTTTGACCTTAAATCCCTATCTAAATGCACGTATATTTCATTAATTTGCCAAAATAAATACTTTGTAATTTGTATTAAATATTGTATATTTAATGTATTTAATTCCAAAATAAAAAAAATAAAAGGAAGAAAAGAAAAGGAAATGAAACACCAGAGGTGTTGAGTAACCCTAAACCCCGAAACCCAATCATCATGATGACTTGGTCGATAAGGAATAAAGTAGAGGGAGATAGGGCAGAAGAACTGTACAGAAAATACACAGAAAACCATGGGAAAAAATCCTAATTGCTCAAATATTACTTTTTAGAACCTATTTTATTTAATTATTTTTACACCTTAAATAACAAAACCCTCTGTATGAATATTATAGATAAAAATATAAAAAATATAATTGATTTCACAGAAAAATAATGCACATTATGTCCAGGAAACAACCTGGAAAGAAAAAAGCATCATATCCCGATTTCGTCAGTAGTGGAAGAAGTACATAGTCCTAGCAGTACCTAGCTTTCTCTGTCTAATTAGAAATAATTTTTTATATTTTAATAAAAATTAAAATGTACATTATAATACAAAATTTTTACTAATTTTACAAAAATGCTAGTATTTTTTTATAAAAGGACGACCTTCCTGAACTCAGGAAAAACCATGTCCTATTTGAAGTATCTCCTATGTGTGCGTGTTTATGTATATGTGTGTAGAGAAAGAAAGTCCTTTCAATGAGACGCACCTTTCCTTACTCTAAGGAAAGGCATCAATATAGGCCTTGGGATTAAGATATGAAGGCTTAGATCAAACCACCAAACATCGTAAAGGATGGCATTGCTAGTAACTACATTCCTCAATAGAAGGAAACGGATTCAATGCTAAATAATGAATAGGAAACACATCATCAAATAGATCCTGATTTGAAGAGGGGCAACATGCATTAGTAAACATAGAAACGTGAAGGTAGGAAATGACGATGGAATCTGATGGGAAGATACAATATACAATTTTAAAGTACAAAAGTGAGAAGCCTGTTTACAAATATTGCCTAAGAAATAATGAAGTTGATCAACATTATGATTTTAAAAAGGAAAAGCAACTAATACAAATAAGGAAACTCATGTGCATAATTGAAATTTGTATTACAGCTATCATTACTATTTTATGTAATGGTCGAAATGAAGTTTCCTTATTTAAAAATTATCTTTTTTTGGAATACATTTTGAAATATAGTATAATACTGGGATTGCGGACACGATTCGTATGAATCGGTTTTAACAAATGAAATGAATATACAAACTAGCCTTATATTTTACTAATAAGCATTTAGAAATTACAAAACAATTACTTAAATGTAAATAAATGTTGAGAAAAATGTTCAAATTTAGACATCTAAGATACAAAAAATGTCAATATTTACTAATTACTGCTCACATATGCAGCCTTGAATGATGTTCTGGAATATATTTTGAAGTATGGTATAATACTACGACTTGGGACATGGTCAATATGACTAGACTTTATTTAAACTATTAAAATACAAACTAGACTCATGTTTTATTAATAAGCATTTCATATTTACAAATTTTTACCTATAAGTGAATTACTACTCTAATGAACACTAAAATTTAGACATCTATGTTACCATAAAATGTCAAAGGATAAGTTCCAAATTGGGTCCCCATCTATAGACCCGATTTGGGTCCTTATCTTTAATTTGTAATAATTAGGGTTCGCATACCGTTAGCGGAGACGGTATAGGACTTTGCCGTTTGAAGGCACAAATGTATTGACATAATTACCCCGGATATTTAATTCCATTCCCAAAATGCCCTTTCTAATCTTCTCGTACATACATATGTGGGAGCTACCCTCCTCACAACAGCAATGTACCTCCGACCCGAGAGCATCACCTTCTAGGGCCCCGCAAGCGTCGCCTTCATATACTGGCTTCACTGACAACCGTGTCCTCTTCTAGGATGGTCACCACTGGAACGACTTCACCTACACCTCTCCTAATAGGTGCCAATGTTTCCGCCGATGTGATTTGCTTCAGATAATGTATAAATCATCGTCCATGAGGGGATGGTAGGGAGGTCAGAGGTTCGCCGCTGCTGTGAGGAGGGGAGTTCCGACATCTGCGTGACTGCAGGAATGGATCTTCATAGGTTTGTGGGGTTGTCGGTTCGTCGGGATGTGGATGTTGCGACCGTAGGAGGGGAGGTCAGGAGGGAGGAGGGAGTTGCTTGCCGGAGATGAGTGTGGTTTATAAGTGATGGGGATTACTACTTGCTAACTTAGGCTTAAGCATTTTGTGTGGTTGTTAACGGGTTCAATTGGGCCCGTACCCAACAAGTTGTCAGAGCCAGTTTTCCTCGATAACGGACCGGAGACGTAAGCCCGGGACGTTACAGAATCACTCGTCGGGAGCGGACTCGCATGATAGAGGACGGGGGCTTAGGCGGACGAGGGTTTCGAAAGTTGCAAAAGGTGGTCAGGGTGACTGGGTGAGGGCCGAGAAGATAAAAAAAGGGGAATTTGGGAATATAATTAAATGTCCAAGGGATAATTATGACAATACATTTGTGCCTTCCAATGGCAAAGTCCTCTGCCGTCTCTACTAACAGTACGAGGACCCTAATGGTTACAAATTAAAGATTAGGACCAATTTGGGATCGGGTCCATAAATATGGACCAGATCTATAAATTATCCTTTTAAAAAAGACGGGTGACGATGGTCGGCGTAGGTGGTTGCTTACCATGAAAAAAGAACAGATGCTCTCTCTTCCAAGGTCAACACGGGCCACCTACACATACCTACTTGTAAGCTGTGTGCGCGTTCCCACATCGATAACGATGTCGTCATGTGCAGAATTCCAGCCATCTTTGACTCTTCACGACCATGAGGGCGGATCTCGTCTCCTCTCCGCAGCTCAATCGCTTCGCCCTTCTCCCCACCCTCACCGGCTTCTGTCGATAGTCCACACGGCGTCGGATCCTTAAAAGGTGAAAGACACTTCTTCATATCTTTTTTTCTTCCCAAATCCGGCCTGCTTTGAGGGCTTTTTGAGTCTTACGGGTGAAATTGGGAATTTCGGGCTTTCTCTTGGAGCTCTTGTTGGGAGAGTGCGGATTGAATATGGTATGCCATTTCGTCGCGATTCGTCTTTGCTCTTTGATTCGGTTTGGGGATTGGGGTTTTGGGTTGCCCTAAAAATGGCGTCTTGGAAACCTAATTCCGTTTTGGTTAAGGAGTGAGATGGGTCAACGAGACAGGGAAGCTTTCATTTGAGTAGAATAGTGAAGACAACATTGAATTGTTGTTCTTTAAAGTGTTTTAGTGCATTCATATTAGATTTAACTATGGCAAGATGTCGTCTGAACAAGATTCTCAATGGGTGATTAGCATACATTTTTCAACTTCTTCTTCGTTAATAAGAGTGGACCAAGCCACGACTTCCTTCCCAAGACCCAGCTCATCCTCCTCTGCTTCCTCTGCCGCAACCATCTACTGCAGTGTAAGCTGTTCACGGACAGCTATCGTTGTGGTGTACGTCCCACTGAAAGTCTGGAAGTGCCTTAGTTGGGTTGCTCCACCGAGCAAAGCCTCTCCCTTGACTGGTAGTTGGTGGAATCATCTTCACACGCTGCTTCTTGTTATGTCGGGCAATATGCCCTGTAGGGACCAGGTGCTGCTTCCTGCCCATGGAGGAAATTACCCTGGGCAATCACATGCACAACTAAAGGGAGCAAAGACCCTGCTTCTACAATACTTTCGTGAGGAAGGTACTGGTCTGGATCCTCTAGGACCTCCTACCATGAGACCCATCTGAATTGAAGCTTTTGATCTGACGGGTCCATGTAGAAAATCATTCAACAAGTAATCAGATTGTGCAAAAGATGGAGAAACCATCATATGATTGATTGATTCGTGAACCTAACTCCAGGAGTGTCGGATTTAACTCATGTGAATCTACCACCTTAACATTAACTTCATTTTCCGCCAAACAAGGGGCTTGCTGCTGCCTCGCCCATGCCAATTGTCTCACACATGTCGGCAATGGATTTTTTTTAAAATATATGGTCCCTGAATTGGGAACCATTTTGGGTTGCGCAGTCAAGGGTGCCTCAAATCCCTTGACTGGCACTTCAACTATGAGAATCCCAATGTCATTTCCCGCTCTGAAGACAGAACATCATTAGAGCCGTGAAGTGTTGGCTCTTGGTGACCTCCCAATGGGGCTGCATTACATCTGCGCCAACCTTCATCATATCATCCTTTGGCAATTCCTCTAAGTTTGACCATGCCACACCATTCACCACATCCTCCATCACCACTAGAAAGCTTGACACCGACCTGAAAGAACATTGCTGAAAGAAAAATGATATTTGAGTTCCCATTGAAATTGACAATGACTTCAGAGGAATAAGTTGGTGACAAGCAGGTGGAAATCAAATCCACCACATTACCAAGAGGTACAACAACTGAAGCGTTACATGTGAGATCTCGATACTTCAACGACACCCATATAATGGATAAATGTCATTGGAGACCGAAGGCCCCATCTCTCAGGTGAGGATGACACCAACAAAAGACCACATCCTCCTCAACCACCACCTATGATTCCGATAAAGATTTGGCCTTGGTCATCACCTAACCCTCAAGAGCATTTACACAGACATGGCATGGGGAAACAAGTAATGCCTTTAAGGGCACACTAACATAAAAATTCCACTGAGAATGTAATTAAGCATTTGCTTGTCATGGCATATGTAACTTGATGTATTTGCAATTTTTACCTTTCGATATATATGCGCGCGCACACACACACGTATACTTAGAGGTGGGTCCCAAGCTGGGAGGCCACCCTTCATTTCTCTCTAAAAAAACATAAAAAATTCCTCCTTCATTTCTCTCTAAAAAACATAAAAATTCCAAGTTGGTTTGTCGTTCTTAACCAATCATTTGTCATCTCTATGTGGTAAAGCCTAACAAGAAACCATTGACCTACTAAGGACATGGTCGTCAAATAATTCTCTAATCGAGGACGTGGCGAGTTGTGGAACTTGAGGGGCATTGAGCAATGAAAATCAATATTCATTTACGGCGAACCTTGTACCACTCCTTTCTTCCTTTATCAACATCCTCCTTAGCTAAAATATTTCTTCTCTTGTCTACACTTATATCCCAATTCACTTTATAATAGTAGTCTCTTTGGCATTTTTTCCGATAAAAGTCTATTAATGGGCTATATGTATATTATATAATGTTCACATTCTCATTATATATATTACCTAATAAAATGTGTGAACTTAATGTTTTTCAATAGAAAATAACAAAAGAGATGTTTTAGATGATATTTAAATCATATATATTGTGGTTTACCGTATGTTTGGATCAATTATTTGTAGTAGAACAAAATGTAATTATTTTATCAATGCTTCCTTGCAGTTATTTGATTTTACATAAGTAAAATTTCTTATATTATGGTGAACTTCGTTTGAATAAGATTTAGTTTTTTTTGATGAAAGAATAAGATTTAGTTGAGATATGATATCTAATCTAACTTAAAATCTACATCAACAACCCTATTCTAAAAACATAAAAGTTGAAGGATATATAATTAGCACATTTGCGATGCCTTATTAATATATTTTCGATATATTTTAGATAGATTGGATGCACTTGAACCTCTAAATACTGTAAGTTTGTAATATTTTAGATACATCGGATGTACTTGAACCTACCAATAATGTAAGTACTGTACATGTATTTTATCCAAATTATTTACTTCCATAAGTACGATAACACATGCACATTCTTTTTTGGGTATACTATGGAAAAGGTCACAAGTTTTGGCTAAAATAGTAAAAGTGTTATGATAAGAAAGTGTGATATTGTGGAGCCCGGACTTTTATGCTACACATTTTCATAACAAAATAAAGAAAACATGCTTTATTATAATAAAATTCCCTACAAGTTGTATTAGTAAGGGGTTCTTTTTAATTTTATATATTAAAATTCCCCAACTATAACATACATGCTTTTAGGATACAAATCTTCAACATGATACATGATTATGAAAGAAACTACAACATATTCAATATGATCTGGGGAACTCCACCTCAGCAATGCAAGCTGAGCCGTGCATACCTTTGTACACCAACAATGACAACAAAGCCTTTTCCCACATTAAGTATGGTTAGTTACATGGATTCTTTGCTTCCATTCAGATCTATTTTGGGTCATCTTCGGGTTTAGATCCAAATAATTAAGATCCCTTCGAATAGTCTCCTTCCGACACTTTTTGGGCTTTCCTCGCCCTCTCTTAGCCATCTCAACATTTCATATCTCGCATCTTCTAACTGGTGCATTAGTCGACTTACTTTGCAAATAGCCCAACCACCTTAAGAAACACTCTCTCATCTTATCCTTTAATGGAGCCACACCAACTTTCCTTCTACCCATTGTTTCAAATCCAATCTTTTGGTGTATGGCTACACATCCATCGTCGCATTTCCATTTCTACTTCTGCACATGTCTATGGTTCACGTGCCAACATTCAACGTGCATACTTTTGTATAATTTTAAAATTGCACATGAAATCTAGACAAATACTTTTTTATTCCATATCATAAGCATTAACAATACGTGGTGTCTCATTCTTTGAAGAATAAGAAGATTGAGGAGTTGTTGAGTATGGAGAACATGGATTAAATTGTAAACCATAATGATAAATATACCTTTGAGGAAGGATATTTTTTGGAGATGTTAAAGAGAACGATGAAAAGAGGATGGACAAGTGAAAAATGAGAGCCCGGTTAGGTATTTATACTTGGATGGGCAGAGGAGTGTTGGGCGGGAACACATTATCAACTACTATTTCTAGAAAATGGTTTACTCTTAATGGGACAACACTTGAGATGCAACCGTCATAAATTCCCTCCCTCGACGATTGCATGCATTCCTCGAAGACTGCATTAAGAGACAAATGATTTGTCATGGAGCATCAACTAACGGTGAACTATTTGTTGAATAAGAGTCGACGCTAGCTTGTCAAATGGTTAACTGAGAAGGGAAAAACATTCGTCTATGCTATGAATTGGGATTTCTTGTTGTCGAACCTAATAGGGCATTAATCTTTACCATGCTTTGTCATGGATAATGCTCAACCCATCGACCTAGATTAGCACCCTGCCTAAGTTAACAAATATCACATGAGAAGGAGACACCCTACCTCTCTCCAACTTGAGCAGAAGCATGCCCAATTTCGACAGGTTACCAATGAAGCACCCATCATTTTTTTGGTGTTGGATCCCTAGGTTTAGCATGGACATCCTCCACCCCTTTCTCAGTGCCCTCACCCCTTCAAGAGGTTAGTATGTGCACAAAATCCCCTATGATGACTAATATTCCCGTAGACGAAACATACCAAAGGATCTTTGCAATCTCTTGCAAGGTATTCTCGTTCATCACAATAAAAGCACTGCTAGTGGCTATGTGGCTGCGGGTTAACCTCGAGCAAACTCACACAAGACGCCTTCATCACTGTTCCTTCTTGAAGCTCCGCACCCACCTAAATTGCTCTGCTTCCTCATCATTGAACCGACTTAATAATGGGTCCTTGTTTACTTTCCTCCCTTTGGACGTCAATTCTAAATCACCCACCCTTTTTTTCTTCCCCGACCCATTTCTCATACTAAAAGCGTGGAATACTTTATAAGTCAGTACTTCTAAAATAGTTTGACCGATTTCTTCTTGAAGGTTTGACAAATTCTCTTGGACTCCACTTTGTCACCAAGTTATTCTTTGCTTTTGTTAAGCAAGCGAGATGCAATTATGAAAGTTGTCGAGTCTTAAGCAGGTTGAGTTTATCTCAATAAATTTAAAATGTGGCAATGATATGTTGAACCTTATACACATGTAGAACATAATTCAAACTGATTGGTTTGATAGATGATACATTGCATAATGAAAGATGAGAGTGGTCTCATATGCTGGTTTAGATCCCACTATTATAATGTCAAAATATTATGACGTGAGTTGAATGTATGAAGTTGGACATTTGAACTATCATTTCTTATGGCTAAGAAGGCTTATTAGGCATATCTTATTTTTCATAATTGTTTAGTCCCATATTGTCTATGTTTTGACCACTATCTCTTCTCTTATACAAGAAGGGGTAGGTCCATCATAATAATATAAGTTCTTTGATTTTCCTAATGTGCAACAATCTTAGACTTGTAGTCCGATACCCCACGCAAGAACACCATCTCACCCTTCCACCAAAAACATAAGAGAAAGGGGCGTCCTTCCTGCACCATCACTCCTTGTCCTTAGCTAGCAGCTCGACGTTGCTCCAATCAACACTGCCGTGTTGACATCTTGCCTGTGCTACCCCATTGATGCAAACAGGAATTCGGCGTCGCGCGGGAAATAATTTGAACGGTGGAAAATATTTGGTAGAAGAAATTAGAAGGGTTGAGAAGAAGAAAACTCGTCGGAAACGAGGGGTTGAAGAAGAAGAATCGCAGAGATCGCGTGGAGAGAGAGGGAGAGGAGAAAGGAGAGAGATAAATCTCAATTTTTCATTAATACTTGACTAACTCAAAACACTGGACCCTCATCCCTTTATATAGGAGGGATGGGATTACAAAAATAGTAAATTAATTTAAATTGACAACCGACTTGCCTAAACTGACTCTAACTAATTAACCGACCAAATCAAATCTACGAATAAATGTTGGAGATCTCAGGCGATCTCAATTATTTAATTAAAATTGCGACGACCTAAAAAACGTAAATAAAATTAACTACCACAATTTAAATAAATAGGTGGCCCTATATTTCGGGTCCACGCTGCATCAACTCTCCTCCGCTTTTAAAAATTCGTCTCCTGACGAATTGCTTGATGTAGGTGCGTCGTTGGAGAATTCATCCTTGAATTGTGGCTTCAATTTCCTCCAATTCGATCCTTTTCAACGTTACGTTTGTAATTCTTTTCCACCGAGGGGTATGACTGCAATTGTTCTACCCCTTCACTTAAAAGATAGCCACAATATAATTTGATTTTCAATTGGCCCTTTTGATAAATTATCTTGTGAGGAGGGGGATGCCTGAAAATTTTCCAAAATATCTCATCCCAACTGAAATCCCTGTTAGGGAATGTGATTGAAACCCTCGTTAAGGATTCGTGCTCCCACAATAAGAGGCGGCGGGTGCCTGGGCTGAGTGACCACGGACGACGACGCCACAGGTGGGGGAGCCCGGCGCGGTGGCCGCGGTGGCGCGACGAGCGAGAACAGGAAGGCGGCGCGCGCTCGGGGCGGCGGTTTCGCTGGCGGGGCCGGTGTGGCTCTGCGGGGAGGCGGGGGTCGCCAGGGGTGTTGCGCGGGAGGGCGAGGGAGTGGCCGCGCGGTAGCGGGAGGAGGATGGGGGTCCTGGGGAGGGTAGCGGGGGAGGGAGGCGCTGGGAAGGCATGCTGCGGGTGCGGGGAAGGCGCGACGCTGTTGGGGTTGGGAAGAGGGAGGGTGGCGCGATGGGGTGAGGTCGCGAGGTTGGGGGAGGCGTTAGTGCGGGGCGGCGCAGAGGCGGGGCTGGCGAGTGCGGGATGAGAAGGGAGGGCGCGGGATGAAGGCGGGGCTGGTTGGATGCGAGGGAGGCGATGGGAGAGGGTGAGGGGGCTGGTGGTGCTGCCGGAAGCGGGGGGGGGGGGTGGGTTCGCGGAGGGGTCCGACGGGGCTAGGGGGGCTGCTGGAGAAGCTGAGGCTGCCGCGGGGGTCCGTGAGAAGACCGCGGGTGGGGCGTAGACCGACTCCGGGAGTTCTTGAGAATATGAAAATACTTGTACAGCAGTCTTTTCGTCGTTTTTTTCTTCTAAAACGACCCGGACAGCAACCGAATCTTCCTCAACTGCGGAGTTTTCTTCATCAAAACTTGCGGCAGCGGCTTCGGCGGTCGAAGGCTTTGATTGGGCGTCGCGGAAGGCCTCAAAGTTAGCCATTAGATCTCGAAACATGGAATTGAAGTTGGTTTGCAAATCACGTATCATGTGCGCCGTCTCCTTGTTGCAGGCGGCGATGGTGGAGATGGCTCGTCGCGTTTGCTCGGATGAACGATGATGCCGGTGTGAGCGCCTGGATGGATCGTTAGGTCGTGAGGACGACCTAGATGCCATGCTCTGATACCAAATGATGCAAAATGATATTCCGGCGTCGAAGTTGATAATAAAATATTTGGGCGGTGGAATATCGGTGGAGAAAAGGAGAGGTTGAGAAGAAGAAAACTCGTCGGAAACGAGGGATTGAAGAAGAAGAAACGTGCAGATCACGTGAGGGGAGAGAGAGACGGAGATAGAGAGGGGGAGATAAAAATCTCAGTTTTTAATAAAACTTGACTGACTCAAAACACTGGATCCTCATCCCTTTATATAGGAGGGATGAGATTACAAAAATAGTAAATTAATTTAAATTGACAACCGACTTGCCTAAACTGACTCTAACTAATTAACCGACCAAATCAAATCTACGAATAAATGTGAGATCACAGGCGATCTCAATTATTTAATTAAAATTACGACGACCTAAAAAACGTAAATAAAATTAACTACCACAATTTAAATAAATAGGTGGCCCTATATTTCGGGTCCACGCTACATCACCCATGTGGCATGCTATCAATGGTGATGCATTACAATAATTTTTTGTGTCCTTGTTGGACTCAGAAGGATATCAAGACTAAATGGAAGCAGTATTTCCTAAGCTTTTCATTGGGAAAGGAAATAGAGATATCCCTTTTAAAGATCTCGCTAATAGTGAAAGTTACATGAATCATGCAAGCTATAGACATATACAAAGGAAGGAAATAGCAGAGGCTTTGAAGGTTATGAAAACTGAGAAAGGTATACAACATGATGACATTTTCTATATAAGTTTGGAGAGTTCTAGGTGAACATGGTTTCACTTGGCTCACAAATTTGTTCAATGTTATTTGGCGAAGCAAGAAAATACCTGAAGAATGGAGTAAAAGCATTGTGTTTCCTCTTTATAAGAATAAGGAGACATTCAAAATTGTTCGAATTAGAGGTATCAACTGATGAGTCATACTATGTGGAAACCTATGATCGAAAATAGGTTGAGGTAAGTTTCCAAAGTAACAGAAAACTAATTTGGATTCATGTTAGGCTGCTCAACTAGTGAAGCTATCCACTTGTTGATGAGACAATGGAGATTTATAGAGCTAAAAGGCAGAACCTTCATATGGTTTTTATTGATTTGAAAAAGGCTTATGATTCAGTCCCACTGGAGATTTTATAGAGAGTTTTGGACAAGCACATGTCTTATACATTAACCTTATAAAGATATGTATGATGGAGCTTTATCTTGTGTAAGCATCTAGTTTGGGAAGATTAACTATTTGGCATCAACACTGGTTTGCATCAAGGTTCAACCTTGAGTCCATTCCTTTTTATTTTGATGATGGACAAGTTGACTAGCCTCATCCAAGATGAGATACCTTGGTGTATCTTATTCGCTGATGATATTGTGTTGATTGAAGAGATTAGAGATGAAGTAAATGAGAAGCTTTAGAGATTAAATGATCTCGTATAATTAGGGCTAAGACTGGATTGTGCATTTGATGGAAGTCGTGGTGCAACAATCGAGGTAAAGATTAGTGACGGTTACATTCAGAAGAAAGTCATATACTTGGGATCTATCTTGGAGCATGATGAGGAAATCAATGGAAATGTTACTCATAGAATAAATACAATTGGCTAAAGTGGAGTGGAATCTCTACCATTATATGTGATAAAAATAAGGAAAGTTTTACAAAGTAGCCGTAATGCTCTATGGATATGAATGTTGGCATGTAAACGATAGACATGTGCAGAGAATGACAATTGCAGAAATGAAAAATGCTAAGGTGTATGTGTGGTCGTACATGTAAAGATCGGATTTAAAACGATGTGATCGGAATGAAAGTTGGTATAGCTCCGATAGAGGATAAGATGAGAGAAATCCGCTTAAGATGGTTTGACCATTTGCAAAGGACGTCAACTGATGCACCTATTAAAAGATGCGAGTTTTCAAATGTTGAGTCGGTTAAGAGAGGGCAATAAAGGTCCAAGAAGTGTTGGAATGAGACTATCCAAATGGATGTTAGTTTTTTGGATCTAAGCCCAAAAATGATCCAAGATAGATTTGAATGGAGGCGAAGAATCCATGTAACCGACCATACTTAATGTGGGAAAAGGCTTTATTATTGTTATTGTTGTTGTTGTCTTTGTTGGACTCACTTTTTTTCTGGGATGTCGTGGAATATGTCTGTATTTGATGGTCATGAATCAGATATAGGCTTAGGGAATCTATCTTATCAAAATCAGATACGAATTCAGATCAAATATTCATTGAATACGAATTTGGATCAAACAATGCATACACACTCACGCACATGCATGCACGCGCACACGCGCACGCACGCACACACACACACACACACACATACGCGCGCACATGCTCACACACACACACACACCTGTGCTGTGCTGCCAAAGGAGGAAGGGAAGGAGGGTGTCGTAGCTGGTGCAGAAGGATGCGACGAGAGTCTACCACACCTAGATCGCGCAACAACGTGCAGGGCTGGAGGGAGGTGGTGGCGCACGGACACGCGTGTGGCCGGCGTGTTGCGACACGCTAACGGAGGGTGCTCTGTGAGTCTGGAGCGGGGCTGCGCCTGTGTGGCTAGGGCCTGATCGCACCGCTTCATGAGGAGGCGCTGGGTTCCTTAAGATCATGTTGCCTGCTGCTTCATAGGGTTTGATGCAACATGGAGTTTCGCATGGGAGGAGCCATACTTGGGGTTCGCTGATGGACTGGAGGATTACCTCATGGAGCCCGATGGCTCCGTCTGAAGAGGAGGAGGTCTTGGTGCATGGCGGTCTCGCGCGCAAAACATGGAGCATCGCTTGGAATGGGCTGCTGGATGGACGACATCATGAGATGCAGGAGATGGAGGTCGGGGTCGCCCTTCTTGCGATTGGATATGGGGCCATCTGAGAGATGGCTGCAACTTGGAGCAAGGCTGCAGGGATTCATTCCGACAATAGGGACCGCCTGAGATCTGTAGATCGAGAAGAAGGCGTCGGAGGCTGGATGGTGGCGAGAGGCGCCTCTTGTGAAGGATGCCAACAAACAACACAAATCTCGATCTTTGAAAACTAGGGTTTCAAGAGAACCCTAAAACAGAAACTCGAATTTGGAATGATCTTAAAAAAATCTTCAAGAACAAAAAATCAACCAAGAATGACATGCTCTGATACCATGTTGAAATTTAAGAAGTGGAAGCGAATCGATAAATAGAGCATAAACATAAAGAAATAATAAACATGAACAATGGGATTTATGTGCAACCCTACTCCCTATGGAATGGCATGAAACCACGGGAGAAGGCCTTAAAGGGCCGTATCTTCTATTGAATTTCTCATTGAGTATAGGGGGTGTGTGGCTCCTTATATAGCCCCACAGACAGACTAAATTCCCAAAATAGTAGATGTGGGACTAAACATGAGTGGGGAGGTAATTGGATCTTGGAGGGATCCAATTACCTCCTCTATTACATACTTCAACAATTTGGCTAAAAAATTTTCTTCTAGCTCTTGAATTCCCTACGAGTCTTTTATATGTGTCCAGAATTACCAAGGAGCTTAATTGTCGAGCCATTTTGATCATATGTCTCTTGTTTTCCAGGATATGCTGACGGACCAGGTGATTGGCCGTGGCCGTAAAGAAGGGGGTATGTACCACTTGACATAATCTCCTTTTACAGGTCATGTTTCCACGTCCACTGGGGAGTCATCTGCCTACACATGGCACTTGCGTCTTGCTCACTCACCCCTACTAAAATTACGAAGAATCCTACCTCAGATTCCTGCTTCCATATTACTCCAATGTGAAGCTTGTCAACTTGGAAAGCACCATAGGAACACTTTTCCTGGTCATACTGGTCGCGTTGGCAAGTCTGTTTTTGATTTAATACATTTTGATGTATGGGGGCTTAGTCAGGCCCCTGATCATTTGAGACATAGGTTTTATCTTGTTGTTGATGACTTTACCCGTGTTTCGTGGGTCATTCTTTTAAAGTCAAAGTCTGAAGTCAGTGCTGTCATGAAAAGCTTTTTTATATAAATGAAAAATGTGTTTGGTTTTCACGTTAAAACTATTCGTGCTGATAATGCTCTTGATTTTTGCAATCAATATCTCCGCTCTTTTCTAACTGAGCGTGGGATCGTCCACCAAACATCATGCCCATTTACATTCCACCAGAATGGTGTGACTGAAATGAAACACCGTCATATCCTTAATGTAGCATGTACATTGTTGGTTCAAAGTGCGTCCCCTCTCACTTTTTGGGGTGATGCTATTCTCATGGTTGCATATCTAATAAACCGTATGCCATCCACCATATTAGAAGAACATTCTCTGCTCTTCCCTGACAAGAATCTATTCCATGTTCCACCTAAAATCTTTGGGTGCACATCTTTTGTCCACATTCACTCCCATGGCCGCTTCAAACTCTCTCTTCGAGCTATGAAATGTGTCTTTGTAGGCTACTCCAGAACCCAGAAGGGGTATCAATGTTATGATCCTATACATCGTCGTTACCATGTTAGTGTGGATACGACATTTTTTGAGTCCATACCATACTATTCCACCTTCGGTTCTCGAATTGTCTCTCCTGATGACATAGAGATGGCCAATCTCCTTATGTCCTCTCCTCATAACAAGTCTACGACTCAGAATACTCCTGTCAATCAACAATTTCTGATCGTGTACACTCGTTGGATTGCACCCCCTCTTATCACACCCACACCTGATCCCTAGGTATGTCAAGATAAGAACTTTGATGAAATTATGTTTGAGGAAAATAAACATACATGTGAGCAGGTTGCTGAGGAAGAGACTCAAAACTCCCAAGATCATTCTGATCTGCCCATAGCTCTTCGAAAGGGGAAACATACTTGTACTCTACATCATATCTCTAACCATGTGTCCATAGGAAGACTGTCTGAGTAGTACAAAACTTTTGTGGTTGGGCTTTCTGCTATTGCGGTTCCTTATACTTATTAGCAAGTATTATTAGTTCCCAAATGGAATGCATCTATGAAGGAAGAAAATGATACATTTTTTCTCGGGGAATGTGGAAGATAGTTGATCCCCCAAGGGATACAATCGTGGTTGGTAGCAGGTGGATTTTTACCACCAAAGACCCTCCATATGGTTCTGTGGAAAGTTGTAAGGCAAGACTGGTAGCAAAGGGGTACACTGAAACCAATGGCCTGGATTACCTTGACACTTTTTCACCAATGGCTCGCCTCCCTATGGTTCGGATTCTTATTTCTGTTGCAGTCCAACTCTCTTGGCCTCTCTACCAACTGGATGTGAAAAATGTTTTTCTGTATGGAGATTTGAATGAAGAGGTCTATATGCAACAATCTCTTGGTTTTGAGACCAAGGGGAGTATCAGAACGTATGCATACTCTACAAAGAGATATACGATCTCAAACAAAGCCCAGGGCTTGGTTTCAGAAACTATATGATATTGTGTCCAAGGTTGGTTTCATTTGCTTTACGACATATCAAATCTATTTATCAAGAAAATAAAGAAAAGGACAATTTCTATGTTGGTATATGTTAATGAAATAATTCTAACTGGAGATGAAACCTGTGGCATAACAGATACTAACAAGTACTTGGAAGAACACTTTGTCACTAAAGACTTAGAAGAGCTTTGTTATTTTTTGGGTATTAATGTTGCAAGGAATACTGGTGGCCTGATTCTTTCACAGAAAAAATATGTTCTGGATCTTCTACATGAGACAGGAATGCTAGGGGCTAAGCCATCATTTATTCTTATGGATCTCAGTGCACGAATGTATGAAGACTTGCCTCTATATGCTGATACAAAACAATACACGTGCCTAGTAGGAAAACTCTTGTATGTTATAATTACAAAGCATGATATGTCTTTTGATGTAACTAGGCAAGCCAATTCATGGCTAGCCATGCCAAGTGCACTGGGAAGCACTTTCGATGATTTTAAGATACTTGAAATCCGCTCCAGTAAAAGGTTTGTTATTCACTTGCAGAAAGAAACATGATATTATGGCATATTCTGATGCTGACCATGCAGGGTTCCCTAATGACAGAAAGTCTACTACCAATTACTACACCTATCTTGGTGGTAGCCTAGTCACTTGGAGAAGCAAGAAGCAAGCAGTCATTTCCAGATCCAGTGCAGAATCCGAATACAGAGCAATGACTCAAGCCACCACTGAACTAATGTGGATCAAGTTCGTTCTTAAGGATTTACACTTACCAGATCCAAACCCTATGATAATGCGATGTGACAATGCTGCTGCAATGTTCATTGCAAACAATCATACCTTTCATGATGCACCAAGCATGTGGAGGTAGACTGCCAATATACAAGGAATATGATTCGGCAAGGAAACACCAAGATGGAGTCAATAACCTCAGAAGAGCAAACAACTGATGTTTTCTTTTTTTTTTTGAAGCCCAAAAAAAGGGGGAGACACTCAACGGAGTTCGCCCCAATATATTAAAAAACTAAAAAGCAAAAAAGAAATACAAGATATAGATAGAGAATGTACAAAGAGAAACCACAACCCCCACCAAATCAAAAGCGAGCTGCGGCCTAAATCGCACCTCAATCATCCACAAGTCTCATACAATGAATAAGCACGTTGTCCCTGTAAAAGCGTTGGCTTGAGAAGAGGGCCTCATTTCTTCCCAACCAAATCGACCACAATCTCGCAATTGGGATCAAGATGTCCCTTCTTTCCCTGTTTCTGTTAAGCACCAACGACTCGCAGAAGGCCGTCAAGTCATCCGTTCTCATCCAATCCACATCATGTTCTTCCCAAACCCCTCTGACCGAGGGGCAACCGAAGAATAAATGCTCGATGGTCTCTACTACCGAATCGCATAACACACAGGTATTAAAGATATTGGCCATGATCCTTGCGCAACGATCTCTCGTCATCAATCTCTTTCTGCGGAGAAGCCATAGGAAGAAGCCAATGCGCTCAGGTATCCTCAGACCCCCCAAAAAACAACAATCGCGCACCAGAAAGTCAGACCGTTCCGGCGGGGGCCGAGCCAATGCCCCATAAGCTTTCCTCGTCGAAAAGGGGCCGTCCCTCCAAGCCCAGTGATCCCGACCATCGCTAGGCCTGCCTGCGTCACCGATGGCGTCCAAAAGGGAAATAAACTCTTCAAGCCTCTGGTCCGAGAAGTTTGCCAGGAAACGCGGACACCAACACCCATCCGCCCAGCAAGAGGCGACCGAAGCATCTTTGTCAGCCGCCAGCGCAAACAAACGGGGGAATCGCTCATACAAGGATCCCCTTCCCGTCCAATCATCTTTCCAGAATTTAAAAGACTCCCCATTCCCCAACACCGACCTAAACAACAACAAATTCCTATCAAAGACCTCCAGCACACTACACCAAAACGGGGTATGAGCACTGACCACACCAACCCTCACCTCCCCCGTCCTTCCTTCCCCGTGAATCTCCCTCAAAATGGCGGTAAAGAAGCTATCACTCTGGCCCCAAATCCTGCTCGCCCATTTGAGAAGAAGAGCATCATTAACAACCTCCAATCTCCGCACGCCCAACCCACCTTCCCTCTTACCCCTAGTGACCTCATCCCACGCCACAAGATGCACCCCCTCCCACCTCACCATTCCTTCCTCACAAGAATCTATGCATACATCTTTCAAGACGCGAGCGGATCCCCACCGACATGCGATGATTAGATAACAAGAATACCGGAATCGAGGAGAGCACCGCTTTGAGAAGAACAAGCCGACCCCCTCTCGGAAGCAAAGCCGCACGCCAACCAGCAAGGCGCTTCTCCACTCTCTCGACGACCAGACGCCAGTCCCTAAGCCTGGCCCTCCCCACCGCCAATGGCAAGCCAAGGTACTCAATAGGTAGTTCACCCGGAGGAGACCCCAACATCCGGCCGCACTCAATCGCCTCCGCCTCCGACATCCCAAAAGGAATCACCTTGGATTTGCTTCCATTCATATACAACCCCGATAATTCGCTAAAGAGTTCAAGGGTCACCGCCATACCGGATATCTCGGATAAGCCTCCCTCAATGAAGCAAATGGTGTCATCCGCGAATTGGAGCAAGGACACGCTCAACTCGCCCTTAGAGTAACCTTTCGAGAGCCCGGCATCGATCACACGGTCCGCCTCTTACACGATCCCTATTCACCAGATGTATCACCAAGCTGAGCATGATGGATATCTATGCTCCAGCTTGAGGGGGAGTATTGGAGTATATTTTTGAGTTTACATTGCTTAGTTCGTACTTCAGAGCTATGCATGTATTTTTTTTCACCCTAGCCTCCCCTTTATATAAGGGAGATCTATTCTAATGAGAAAATACACACAACTCTTATCAATTCTCCTAAACATTGAGACCCTCCCCATTGAACACTTCATTCCTAACTTTAATTGAGTGTATTAGGTTTCTCCTTCGTTGACCATTTGCCACTTCATGAGAAAAATCTAGTATTGGCATTCCCCCTTTTCAACCATTTCTGACGCTGCCTCCACTCCATCTCCCACTTTCGATCATCCTCCTCAAGGATCCTTTGCACAATACCTTTGCTTTAAAGCTCCTCCTCGTCCAAATCTGTACAATCCTCCAACGAATCCAGTCTTACCATCTCTTCTTGCGCCCGGTTCCTTCTCTGTTCACGCACAAGGCAAGAATCCTTCTTGAAAGAGATCAACATTTTGCATAATGTTGCCGACTTTAAGGCCAACCTCAAAGTAACTGACCCCTCTCCATCATTCAACAATGCTAAAAAGCTAAAGTAGGAAGAGGAACCTCTCTCACTACCTGTGTCCAAGAACAAAGGTGCATGATCTGACCTCGATCTAAGATGCAAGGTAACATATGCCATACCAAACATTTCCAGAGCCTCAATAAACAAAAAGAATTTATCTATCTGTGAGCTGTAAGAAGTGCTTCACTTAAATTAATTTTTTTAATCATAATCCCGATAATTTTGGGGATTTGGATAGCCCATTCCATTTCATCCAAAGATATTTACATGAAGCGCATCAGTGAAAGGCATATAGCTTTTAACAAGTGAGTGGCCAACATGGCTTATAGTTGTTATGTGTGGCCAACATGGCCTTGAAAATAGAAAAGTGAAGTATAGCCAACATGGCCTTGGAAGATGAAAAATGTATCATGGAAACTTACATCAAAAAAATGTTGTTTTTGTGTTTAAAAATGGTAGAGCGAGTTCTCATACCATCTCTCTTCCTTGAATCAAAATACGCTTGGATATTCAAAATCCTATGTACCAAGTATGCATGTTTTGGATCTCTTCTAGGAAGTCTCCACTTGAAATCTCTCAACTCTTATGTTGTCCATCCATAGTAAAGAATGCCCAATTGCTTCGGAATTTATTTGATTGACTGTCACTACACTTTCAATTTGATTCATAGGACTTCTTCATACTTCACATGTCTTCCATTGACGTAGATGTCTTTACCAGATCCCTATCACGAAGCCATTTTATTCCATGCATATCCAAGCTGAACATGCATGATATTCTCCTGCTTGAGGGGGGAGTATTAAAATTATTTATGAGGTTTCTTATTTTTCATCATTGTTTAGTCTCATTCCGCCTATATGATACTTTTGACCGCCATCCCTTTTATATAAGGAGTAGTAGGTCCCTCATAATAAAATATGGTATTTGCTTTTCTCTTACAAATACTAGGTTGCTTCCCGTGCTTCGCAGCGGTACTCAATTCAAAGTTCCTTTTTATGTGAATTCAAAGTCTGTTGTATTCGTCACGGCAGATCAATAAATCAAAATTAACAAATTCAGATAATGATAATATATTATTTTTTAGTATTAGAATTTGAAAAATGAATTCTATTAACAAATCGAAATTACAAATCATCTCAACTTGAAATTTGTTTTTAAATAGTATAAATGAATATATTTACCTTTATTGTATATTTTTTAAACTTTTAAGAAAACTAATAAAGTGAATCTATACTATATCTTGATTTAATATGCATAAACCATGCCCTGTTTTTGAAATGTTACTACTTGTAATACTATGATCGGAAAAATAAATTAGCCAATAACGCAACCTCTAGCACAATATCTAAAAAAAAGTTAAACCTTCTACATATACACATTGAAAGAAATGAATTAAAATATGTTTCATGTTATAATCTTTCAAAAAAATGAGAAATTTATAAGATGTAGAAAGAACAAAAATAGGAAGAAGTGTCCAAAGAGAAAATATATTGATATATTTACAAACAATATGGATTTAAATTACATTAAATTAAAAATATTATAATTAGATACCACAATTAGGTTCAACATGAGAACTATATAATTAATTTTGTCGCTAGAAATTCAAATCAATTATTAGAGCACATATTTTATGGGATGTATTTTAAGATATTTGGTAATCTTCCACAAATATATATAATCACCAAAATAAAAATAACTCAGAGTACGGTCCTTGTATATTACAATGAGTATTTGATCCTTCATCCTTGTGATTGTTTGCATTTCCCAGTTTTTGACCGTTTAGCCTAATTATATACATAGAGAATGACAGATAGGGCGGAAGGTTTTAATTCATGTAATGTTCCTGTTACTTCGTCTTCTGATCTCTCCGTTACGGATGGAGAGAGAGATGTGATTTTATTTTTTTGATATGGATAGAGAGAGGATGAGCTTTTTCTTATGTAGAGGGGAGAGAGCAGCAGCTGTGAATATAGGGAAGTGGGAGAGAGCGGGAGTGTGCGCACTCAGGGATGTGAGAGAGCACCGGGTGTGCCAATGCCATGTGTCCGGTGGAAAACGCACGCTGTGGGGGAAAAGGGGACTTGGCTATTCCACGCGGGGGAAGAAATCCGAAAGAGCTGAGGATGTGCCACGTGTAGTATGGAGGGACAAAGTTATGAAGAACCGGGCTTTAGTATATGTATAGATTATATTCATCCTACCTTTGTCTAATAAGAAAAAGAAATTCCAGTCATCTGAGGGAAGCCTGTAGGATTAAGCTTCTGTTGTTTTTTCTTCTCGTACAAGAGAGTATCCACATAAATCAGCATATGATTTGTTACTTGGTTTTCAACTGATCTTAGATGTAGATCTATTATCTATATACCCATTTCTTTTTATGTACTGTAAACAATCTTCCTTTTTTCCAGAATATGGAGAAAATCTTAGCTATCCATGAGATGCTGCTAAATCACCGTTTCTATCGTTTTTTCCTTCTCGTGGAAGATGTTAGCACTCAAGTGTGTATTCTTTGTATATGATTTGATCATTCGTTGTTGATTTCTACTGATAGACCAACATGTTCCTCTGGCTTTTAAGAAGATGACTTAGGCGTAGTATTTTGAAATAGTATGCTTTGTAGGATTGGTCACTGTTGGAAAAACTGTCCGGAAAACTTTGAACGATGTCTAGAATTTCTTACTTGCTTTAGCTTTACATCATATGTGGTTCTTGTGGAAGGAGACGAATGAATTATTTATTCATGGGGTCCTATGGTTCTCTTGTATAGAGGAAAAACCCGTTTGGGCAAATTATAAAATGTATAATATAGAAAGGAAATATAGATAAAACAATGAAAAGATAAAAAAATCTAAACAGTTCTAAATAAGATCATTATTTCTTATTGCTAAAAGATCAAAATTTTGCAGGTTGAACATTACTTATTGGACACTCCATAATGACTATGATGTGCTTCTGTTTAAGAAATAAATTCAAGGACTGGAAAGCATCTGCAAAAACTGGACAGGTTCAGTCTGATAGCATCATGTCAATGGAATCTGGTTCCAAATCTGAAAACATCTCAGGAGTAAGCAGTCTCCAGACTCCCCCGAGATCACCTATCCCAATGCTCTCACAGAGGCCACAGAATCTCAGGATCTTCACATGTGCTGAATTGAAGGCAGCTACAAATAATTTCAGCCGGTCCTTAGTAGTTGGAGAAGGTGGGTTTGGTTCTGTATATAAGGCTACAATCAAAAGCAGCGAGGACCCTCATAAGAAGGTTCAGGTCGCTGTGAAACAATTAAATCGCAGAGGGATGCAGGCAAGTTTGTTTATCTTGGTTTCAAATATATGTTTATGTTGTGTGTAAAACACTTATCAACACTAGCCGCTCTCAAGATTTTGCTGTCTTTTCTCGAAATAAAGGCAGACAGTTTGGATAGGTTTTTCACGAAAAAAGCGACAACATTGCAAACAAAGAACCTGATCCAGGGAGCCATGCTCTTCTGTAATCTGAGATGTGATAAAGGGCCATGTGCATGGGTTTCACTGTAGTCGATTGTCAAGGTAGCTATACTATTGAATATAGATAGAAAAGGACACACCATTAGAAAATTGACGTAAAACAATGGATAACTTGAATATTCATTACCATATCTTCCGATGTTAAAGATATAATGATGTTGAGGATTAATTGTTGTGGAGGCATGTAAATTTCATTGTCAGAGTCAGATGGGCTAGTCTGTCACCTGTATGAGAAAAATACACAACAAACTCAAAGAAAGTAACATCAGCACTTATAAGGTATTTCCACCTTAGCGGATCAAAGCAACAATACCCCTTTTGTGTATGAGAGCAGCGGACAAATACGTACTTGACAACACTGGGAGAGAGCTTATCATGACCTGGAGAGACATCATGAACAAAAGCAACATATCCGAACACATGAGGTGTAAGGGAGAAAAGATCCTTTCTGGGAAACACAATCGAGAAAGGAATCTTCTCTTCCAACACAGACGAGGGCATGCGGTTTACCAGATGTCATGCAGTAAGGATTGCATCATCCGAATAAGTGTGAAGCACGACTCTGTATCGACAAGGTTCTAGTCACATCAAGTAAGTAACGATGTTTGCCCTCAGCAACACCGTTCTGCTGGGAAGTATAAGCACATAGATCGGCACTGGCAGCACTGCCTGGGGCTGCTTCATTGTGCCACATGGAGCTACGGCTAGAGGGGTGGGCGACGCGTTCCTTGGTCCCCTGCCTAGGATAACGATGGCGGTGGGAGTGTGCTGACAAAAGGAGGAGTTGTGCTTGCGTGATTGCTCATAGCCTGGAGTGAATTCCTTCGCGCGATTGTTCATCGCTACCAATTATACATAGAGGAAGGGACTCACGTGAAGTCTGCTTCGCCATTGAGATGTCGCTGGAAAGGATATGCCTAGATGACCGGAGAAGAGGGGCTTATCCAAGGAGGCAGTACACAACCTAGATGATCGGATTGGCGTAGGCATCTGACATCTTGCACAGAATTAGGGTTTTTAAACTTGGAGCATATCTCCAACATAAACATGAAACTTTAAGAACATGAAGCTAAGAATTGAATCTGCTTCATTTAATTGAAGCTCGAATAAATCATGAACATAACTCAAGCAACCTCTAGGCGGAGGCCGCATCCTCCATCAACCCCAGCACATGTAGCGTCGCGCTCCTCCTGTGTGGGCTCTAGCCCGCGAGCAACGAAGCCTTCAGGTGGAGCCCTCCCCTCCAGCCGAAATCGAGGATGTGGCTCTAGTGGTCGAGCTCCATCGACGAGACCTCAACAGCCTCGCGCGTCAAGCGCGACGTTCGCAGTCGAGCATCCGCCTCTCCCTCGCGCACTTCCTCCAGACGGGAGATTCCTTCTCCACCCGATCACCAGGCGACGCCGAAGAAGACTCCATCGTCGTTCCAAGGCTGCGGCAGATGCAGGGTTCCCAGTTGGGGAACCCAGAGTAGGGTTTGCCTCAATGGGGGGCGAATCTATTAATGTTTTGAACGGTTGATTTGGGTCGTGCTTGACAGAAGGAAAATATAGAGGGGTCTCTTTAAAAAGGAGTGGGGGTGAGAGAGAGATATGGCCCACATTTGGGCATTTGGGCGAGTGTTAAAAAAATCTGATTCAAAAATAAGGAAAAAAAAGAAAAGAAGCGCATACAAAAAAATCCCGTACGCAAGAATTAATTTTTTTTTAAAAACGAAAAGTCGAAAAAAATGTGAACGACTTATTTTGAAAAAATGTGGTGGCTATAAAAAAGGGAAGATTTGAAATAGCCGAAAAAAGATATTTTTTTGAGAATAGCCAAAAAATGTCACGGCTTATGTTTTTCCTATTTTATTGTCTTCTCCCAACATGGTCGACATCACTGTTTTCCGACCAGTCTGGGAAAAGGGGGAGTATTGTGTACAGTCACAGGTCTTCTTCAGGTTCAGATTCTCCAGACCAGCCAGATTTCTAGACTCTACAGTTTGACAGACGTTCAAATTCGACGTTCAGAAGTTTCAGAGTCTTCAGTTTCATACACGTACATGTATGCGATCTTTTTAGATGTGCACATGTGTGCCATCATTTATTCGTGGTCCCCATCATTCTTGTTGGTTCGACCAGTGTTTTCATGTGAGCCATAGGGACTCCAGAGTAGATGACCATTCCCTATGCCATGTGGGCAAGGGTTTTCATGTGGTATCATAGGGACTCCATAGTAGGGTACCATTCTCTGTGCCAGATGGGAGAGACCCAGTTCTTCGACGAGGAGACTATTCAGATTCCATTCTGTAGCGACCATGGACTCCGACGAGGATTGCACTTCTACGGCCTTTTTCCAGTTTGGCCCTTTTTAGAGATGGAGCAGTTGTCCACATGTTGTGGCGGGACAGAGTACTCCGACAAGGAGACTCAGTTGCAGTGACTCTGACAGTCGCAGTTCAGAGCACATGCTCTCCGACGAGGAGATTCAGTTGACTCACACTCCAACCCGTTCGTCCTCCTCACCTGCACAACATGAGAAGCAACGTCCTCGACAACAACCAACAGTTGTGCGCGTTGAGTTGATATTGTATGTAGTGTCAAGTATTGTGAGTTGAGTTTCTTTCTGTTTGTCCGAACTGAGCATTGCACGCTCCATCTTTAGGGGGAATGTTGTAGTATTTGGTTGTGGGTCTATTGATTTGTAGATGGGTAAGTGGATACTTCCAAGATCTATTTACCCCATCCAGAGTTTAGTCCCACCTCTACCAGTTTGGAGATGTGGAAACTCCATGGGAGCTATATAGAGCCCTACACCCCTGTAGTCAGATGAGTGAAAGTGCAATGCATAACCTGGCCCTTTGAGGCTTTCTCCCGTGGTTCCATCCCCCTCCTTAGGGAGTAGGGTTCTACGTAAAAATCATGTTCTTCCATGTTCACATTTCTATATTTATGCTCTGTTTATCATTCCGCTTCTGCATTCTCTATTTTCTAACACCAGCTAATCAAGTGCAACCCTTTCTTTTCTTGCTTGCCATCCGTTCAAAAAAATGTGCATAAGAGGTTCCAACCTAGAGTACGCATACTCCTACCGATAATATTTGGGTAGAATAGGAAAAAAATTGGGATTACAGAACGAACATGCTTCAATAGAATCAGCTTGCCTCCCTTGGATAATGTCGTCGTTTTCCAACCCGCTACCTTGCTTTCCAATTTGTCCAAAATCGACCTCCAATCAACTATTCTAAGTTTGCCTGTCATAAGAGGAAGTCTCAAGTAATAAATTGGAAGTTTACAGATGGGCCATTGCAACATTTCCCTGGCCACATGAACCTCCATATGTGAGTCCAAAAGGTACGCATATCGATTTTCCCTATTCATCTCCTAGCATGAGATGTTTCCAAAAATCTCCATAATTTGTGCAACCCTCGAAGCCTTCCCCGGTCCCCATCCAGATAGAGAATAGTATCATCTGTATATTGTAGTAGAGAGATGGAGATATCATCTTTGCGGTATTCAGTACACTGCCCATTCTCTATGGGCAATCCCATCATAACAACAAGAGAATCTGCCACGATAATAAACAAGAGAGGGGCCAACAGGCACTCCTAGCGTACACCCCGTTGTGGCTGGAAAAAACCTCCCTTTAGACGGCCATTGACAAGGACTGCATACGATGCTGTAGTGATGCATCTCTTAACTTAAGGAATCCATACCTTTGGAAAACCCAGTTTCCGTAAAGAGACCCAGAAAAATCACCAATCCACGCAGTCGTATGCCTTAGAGAAGTCCACTTTCCACCGCATACCTTTCTTTTTGTTCCTCTTCCAGTCCAGAACCATCTCCATGGCCAAAACTAGACCATCTGCCATATTCCTACCCAGTATGAAATCGGTCTGCTCCTGCGAGATAATATCCCCCACAACTTTACGAAGCGATTAGCTAACACTTTAGCAATGACGAGATATACTGCATTAGATATAGCAATCGACCTGAAGTCCTCCACTCTGGTAGGTACATCCCTCTTCGGCAATAGAAAAAGATGAACCATGTTCATTCTTTCAAAGCCGCAAATTTCTTTACTTAATTCGTGTATCACCTTAAGAAGATCCTTTTTAACCTCTTCCCAAAATTCTCTATAAAAGTATATAGGGAAATCGTCCCACATTGGAGCTCCATCTACATTAAGTTCAAAAATTGCCGCTCTAACTTCGGCCTCCGAAAATGGCGTAATCAAAGTCGCAGTTTGGTATGTCAATAAGCCCCTCACTCCCTTTCCTCGCTTACCCCAACATGCACGATTACTTCTCCTGCTTGCACTAATAAATTTCATCAGAGCGCCCTATCAACATCACTATCACCGCACACTTGAATACTGTCCACATTGATTTCATGAATGTAGTTCATTCTTCGTTGGCTGCATGCCATAGCGTGGAAGAATTACATATTAGCATCCCCCACTTTCAGCCATCGCTGTCATGATCTTTACCTCCACTCTATCTTTTTCTTTTGGTCTTCCAAAATCACCTCACGAAGGAATCTGTCCCTGTTTTCAATCTCGGTGACCATCAAATCCCGCTCATCCTCTGAACTATCCACATATCTCCTCCAAGGCTTTCAGCTTTCTACCACATCGCTGGTCTCATGCTCTTTTGTTGTATTCTATGAGAAAGGAATGAAGCTTTGCCAACTTTGTGACCATACACACCGCAACCGAACCCTCCCCCACATAACTCAGCCATAATCCTTTCACCATATCATGAAATCCATCCTCTAGCATCCGTGCACGCTTGAACTTGAAAAAAGATCTCGGTCTAATATCTTCACCCGAGGACCAAATTAAAGGAGTATGACCAGAGTATACCCTCGGTAACACCCATACCCTGGCGAGTGGAAAAAACTACACCACCTTATTAGAGGTAAAAAATAGTCAATCCTTGACCTAGACCTCGAGTTCCTCCACGTGTATTGACAACCCGTCGCATCAACTATCCAGAAGATAGTGATCATCTCGATCACAGAAGTAGAAAATGAATGACAACATAAGCTTGGAAGGAAATGATAAGGCCGAGGCGTCAACTGAAAGAACTAAATAAAGAAAATAAAGATTGTCATTCATTCAGCAACAATTAACGTGCAATTCACCTTGTAAAGAATTATGTCTTTTACTCGAGGACCAAGTACATTGATGTGAAGTACCATTTCATTTCGATACATCTAGAAGATGGACAATTTGAGTTGAAGAAGATCTACATATTGGAAAATGTTGTTGATATGTTTACCAAGTCCGTGATGGTAGAGAAGCTGAAGACATGTTCAGCTTCTTGGACTTTAAGAAGAGAATATAAGGGACATCTCACACCAAGACTATTGATGAATGATCCAAGTCTTCGACATGTACCACAAATCAACCTTCAAAAGGAAGATTGTTAAGATTTATCTTGTAAAGACTAATCGGCTGATACATAGGGGAGGTGCTGATGTGGTTGATCTCCCTCATACCTTCTGATTGGCTAAGAGCTAATGTGTTGGATTGCTAAGATGTCTCATCTCTCTCTTGCATCTGATTGACTGAGAGCTATTGGGCTAATTTGCTGAGATGCTCGATCCTCCTCCTGCATCCTGATTGGCTGAGAGACGTTGGGTTGCATTGCTTAGATGCTGATTCACTTCCTATATCTTGATTGGTTGAGAGATGATGGTGGGGATTGCTGAATACAATTGATTTTCTTTTGTTGTAGTACAAAATGGGCCCTAGGATACCGCATTTGTATCATAAAATCATTCAAGTAATAATAGAGAGAGTTTGGTGTGAGCAAGTGGAGTAGGCATATTTCCGAACCACTACAAATCCTTGTCTTGTGCGATTGTGTGTGCTTACTTCTCTGATTGTGGTTCTATTAGTGAGATGCTTGATTGGATCCATCCCCAACAGGGAGGAGCTGCACGGTTACGGGAGGGGCTGCAACTAGGTGCTGGGCCTCAAGCGGTGGAGTGCACAGGCCTAGGTGATATCATTAGAGACCTACCACGACACCAGCCTTTGTTCGATGATGAAGGGAGGTGCCACACTAGTGCCTAGTCGCGGCATAGCTGGTCTGATGGAGGAATCAGGGACCTATAACAGGTCCAGTGGAAGCAGAGCAGACCTGTGCAAGACCTACTGGCGGCACATGGAGGAGAACAGTGCAAACGACCTGTGCAAGACCTACTGGCGGCACATGGAGGAGAACAGTGCAAACGACCGTGAAAAGATGAGAGAAGGCATTGGCGGGTGGCGATAAATTTTTGGGTACGAACCTTAGTCTAGGATTGTTATTCTTTTGATACCATGTGGAGAAATATTTGTGAATGAATGGAATGCTTTATAAGGGGTATCGGATTTCTTATATAGCGTGAAACTGTAGAGTCAAAATGGTGATACTTACGTAACAGACCTTCAAGTTATAAATAGAAACAAGACACTAACAAATAAATAGAAGATAATCAAATAAATTCAACAATGCTCCCTCATCCAATGACACGCGGACACATGCAAGTTCGTATAAAGAAAGTTGTAATCACCCTAATAACGGCCACATAGTGACACCAATCTTCTCTATGAGGATTGAACCTTCTCTGCAATCCAACATATAATGGGAGGGGGACCTTCATTGGATGGGGACAACCAGCGAGGGACTTGAACCTTTGGCTTAAAAAGGATTGCCTATAGAGCTCAAGATATTTTGTAGTACAAGAGCCTGTCCTTTTGAAAAGATGCAGGAGGACGATTGAGGGCATACCCTCCATTGGTTGTACACCTCTTGGTTATGGAACCTAGGAAAAAACCTCATGAACGTAGGGAAAAATCTCATGAGCCCCCTGTTTGGCTTGTTTGCATTTCTATTGTCTCTTTTCTCCTCTCCTCTTGCTCTCGTGCATGAAACCCTGGATCCTGATCAATATGTACTTTCAACTTGGAGGGTAGATTGAGCACTTGGTTACTTACATAATTTTTTTTTAAAATTTCATGATTTGGTGTGAGAACATACCCACAATTAATAAGATATCACCTCTTTAAAACAAAATCAACAGATGTCACCCCCCATGATTTTCTGCTCATCTCCCGAATGGAATGTATTGTTATTGTCCTTTGGGAACCAAACATGGGAACGATAAGCCAAATGGGAATTTGTTACGCCAAAATTAGAGTAAACGATTACATTGTTTTGAATGTCACATCAACAAATAATAAAATCTCACCTAAATGGTCTAGTGGTTAAGCAATACACCTTCCGACTAGGGGACTGGGTTCAAACCTCATGGAGTACCCATTACTAAAAAAAAGGAAGAGAAATATGCCTTATCTTCTTTTCCTTGCAATTCTCTTTATCATTACCATTCTTTAATCAATATATTCGAAGTTCATACGTAAAAGAAAGGAATATATGAGCCCTTGGTATTTAGTATTTCGTACTGAAGCTTGGTTCCCAGCATCTGCATTTCAAGCGCTATAACACAAATATTCATTTTGTTTGTTAGGAGCTTCACTCATCCACTGCTGTTCCTCAAGAAAAAAAGTTCCATATGGCCATTTTTAATCTTTTCAGGGGCACAGGGAATGGTTGACAGAGCTAAAAGTTCTCGGGATAGTTGAGCATCCAAATCTTGTCAAACTGATAGGATTCTGCGCTGAGGATGATGAAAGAGGAATGCAACGTCTTTTGGTATATGAATTCATGCCCAACAGAAGTGTCCTTGACCACCTTTCTCCACGATCTGCTACAACTCTTCCGTGGCAGATGAGATTGAGGGCAGCTCTTGATGCTGCCCGTGGTTTGACATACCTGCACGAACAGATGAATTTCCAGGTCGGTATTTCCAGCATCTTCCATTTTTTTCCATATCAAGCTCAAACTTTTATGGAAAATTGAAATTTTAAAAATTGAACTGAGGACTTCAAAATCAGCTACTACCGATTTTACCGATTTTGGGTTTTCGTACAAATAAATTTGCGTTATAAACATAATATATTTCAATGTATCGTGCAAAATCATAATTTAGACATGTATGGGATGTCCTAAATTAATCGTTTTTTAAAAATTGTTTAAAAAATAATTGATGACAAGGATTGCTAACATGTCACTTCTAACTGTGCGGTGATAACTTCTTGAGGAGGCACTGACTGTTGCTGTTAAAAGGCGATGACAACATGCACAAGAGGAAGGGAGAAGTGACGCTCGTGAGGGTAGAGAGGAGATGCATAAAGCTGTTGACACACATGATCTCGAAGTCAAATGACGAGACCAATGAAAACTTTTATTTAGGGAAAGTAGGAATAGGAAGGGACTTGTGTTGCGGAAGCATTAAAGGGGAAGAACCAAAGGATTCCATACTAATACTTGGGTTGGGACTGGAATATGAATGGATTTAAGAATCTGCATTTTATTTTAAAAATTAGAAAGGATGGTTGAACTTGAACCGGTTCAAGAGTTCCACCCTGAATTTAATGGTTTCTATTTTTTGAATAAAAACTAATTGGATTGACATTTTGTCTCCGCATCCTTATTTAACTAGTTGAACGAGCCAGTTTGGGTTGAATTTTATAAGCTTGGAAATAACCTTCGTGCACATTTTAGATTAGAAGTTTTGGCATCGGGTCTATAGAAATTTGATCCCATCCTCAAGATGGTCTCTTTTCTAGAACTGGAATATATACATTCCATCAATTAAGTAAAAAATCATGTTAGTAGATATTTTAAGGTTGCTGGCCTATGAATTAGGGGTCTAGGACCATCATTTTTGCATGAAACTACATGCCTCCAGTGGCAGCTACAAACAAATGGCTTGCAAGCCTCTCCTCCAGGTATACAACAAAGCGGAGAAGAAAGCTTCAGTACTTGCTGAACAGCGACTGGTTAGATGAACTACTGAAGCTAGTAGCATGTTTATTTGTTCATGCAGGCAATATACGCACATGGTACTCCAGGATAAATTAAAAAAAAGATTTCCTAAGCTATTAAAATGGTCTTTTAGTCGAAGACCTCACCTTCCATCCCATAGTTCAATGCATGTTAAAGGATGTCTAGCTTAACTTTTTCCTAAATGATCTTTAAAAACTATATTTTTAGGGAGGTCTAATTACAAAAAGGAAATAGGTCTCTTCCGACGAATGATTTGGAGATTATTGCTTTATCGTTCGATGTTAAATATATAACAAAAATATCATTTCTTGTTAGAATTACGCATTATTCTTTAAATTCGCAACAAATAATATATCCATTCCTCTATTGTTGTCGACGAATCACAACGGCTATCTGTTGCCACTAATCATGATTTTTTCTATTATAATGGTCATCACAAATACTACGATAGGACAAATGGTAAAGAAACATACAATTGATAAATGTCTGCTATATGAACCATCGTTAGCAAAATAATAACATATACGTTATTTATCATATTTTAAGTAAAAAATGTAATTTTGCAATGTAAAATATTTATTGTTATATAATTAACAGTGGATAGTTTAGTTATGAGCTTTCCATGTACACCACAATGTTTCTTCTTACCAAAATATTTTGCACTAAATTTGGGAAAAATACTCATGGAGTATCACATCAAAATTTTACTTAATTCTTAAATATCCTATAAAATGAAACAATAACAAATATGTTCTTAATAAGGTGCGTTTCTCATTTTTACATTTTCCTGAACATGTTTCAAAACCTACTATCCTATATGCAGCAAGTTAAAATTATTGCTGCTAATGTTAAATGAATCAAAAAAAGGTTACTGCCTGAATGTGTGATCCGTCACCCTGTTTTTGCTGAATCAACCATATTGCTATGCAGCCAATATCAGTCTCAAGTTTCTTCATCTTTTTCTTGAGCAGATAATTTTTCGAGATTTCAAAACCTCGAATATTCTCCTTGACGACCAATGGAACGCAAAGCTCTCAGACTTCGGATTGGCAAGACAGGGGCCTGATGAGGGACTAACTCATGTTTCGACTGCGGTATGCATTTTTTTACTTAGAATCACTGCTTATTGAACATTTTCTTTCTTTGCAACATCATATCAATTTTCGTTTGATTCCCAGATTGGATTAGATAGATACATTCTGGGGAATAGAAATAAAGAAAATAGGTGGGGGTCATTCTTCTCATAATAGGATGTTGAATGGGAGGCAAATAATCCTCACTGCCAGATGTGAGATGGAACGCATAATTCCTACCATACAAATACAAATGGTATGTGAAATTTATTCTCGATCCTTATTACACTTCAGTCTTCACAGAATGCAAGGTGAGACTGCATGTGACAGACCTGAATAATGGTCCGAACCTTTTCCAAATGTATGTCTTGAAGCTTGATCACTTCCTTCCTCCTCTGGTTTTCTACCTCTTTTGGTTGATGACATGACTTACCTTTGAACAATTTCTATGGAAAATCCATAGATTTGTCGGATTCGAGTGATATTTCTTTTTTTTTTTGCTCTGTTTCGAGTGATATTTCTGGTTGAAGAGTCCTTAGACATGAAAAATCACTGACCTGATTAACACTTTACACTATTGATTCGTGGTAGTAGATTTTCGATTCTTACCTCGTCAAATTCTAGAATCTAGAAGCACGCTTCTATCATTTCTTTCAAATGGTGAAAACAACCATCAAATTTCCTCATATTGGAAACAAATATTTTCTTCTCTGTTACTGAGATTATGCTTGCATGGACAGACTAGGAGAAGATGGAAGGCAGGGGAGGGGGATAGAGTTTTGGGTATTTGGATGCAAAGAAGAGCAGGGAATAGAAGAGCAGAGGACTGGAATGGAGCAATTGGAGGAAAAAGGAGAGTCCATTGGTTATGTGTTTGAATGCCTTTTGTCCATTTCTTATCTTTAGTAAATTATAAAAAAATGCCTTGAATTACAAGTCCAACTTCAGTCATGCCCAAATTTTTTATAGGCAATATATAGTGCCTACTAATTTTTATATGTTTCAGTGTGGTTTTGAGCTAATATGATGATTTAAGGCGGGAGGATAAACGTGATCAACTCAATTCCTTTAGTCATGGATCACGCATTCAGATTGTGTTTACAGTTCATGGACTCTGTGTAAATTACTCTTAACAACGACAAAACTTTCCCCATATTAAGTAGGGGTAAATTACTCTTTTTTTGATCATTTTCCTTTTATATTCTTTAATATTATAACAAATTTGATCATTCATTTTTCAGGCACATTTTCTTTCCCTTTGGTTAATCAAATAATAATATTCACATTTTATTTTCTTTCACTTTTCTCCCTTTTATCGAACTACCACAAAATAAATACGACCATTCTGGTTTGGCATTCCGTCGAACAGGCGGTGGGCACTATTGGGTACGCCGCGCCGGAGTACATGCAGACAGGGCGACTGACGGCGAAGAGCGACGTGTGGAGCTACGGAGTGGTCCTTTACGAGCTCATCACAGGGCGCCGCCCGATCGACCGCAATCGCCCAAAGGGCGAGCAGAAGCTCCTCGAGTGGCTCCGCCCCTTCATCTCTGACCACCGCAGGTTTCCCTCCGTCATCGACCCCCGCCTTGCCGGCGCCTACGACCTCCGATCCGCGCAGCAGCTCGCCGCTGTCGCCAACCGCTGCCTCGTCCGCAAGCCCAAGTCGCGCCCGAGGATGGGCGAGGTGCTCGCCATGGTCGCTGGCGTCGTCGCCACTGCCGGAACGGGATCGCCCTCGCGCCCGCCGGCGAGGGAGGAGTCGGAGAGGCATGAGGAAGAGAAGTATTAACTTGGATTTTTGCCTTTTGTTTCTGTCAACTTTTTATGTAAATATATTCTCGATACCATTTGTTGGGGGCGCGTGTTCGGGGGGAATCATTTTGTCCATGTTTTGCAATAGTGTTTGATGGAGCTGCTCCTTACCAGAAACATAGGTACTCCGTCAGTCTTATTTTTTCCGTAATTATTTTTTATTTTTTTGAAAATTTTTATCATATATATTTATCTATACATCTCTTTAATATGTCATTCGAATTTTGTCAGAAAAAGAGACTTTTATACCTTTTATCTAAACAAGTGGATTATAGCAATCGTTATACCGTTAAATTACCTGTTTTAAATGGAGGGCATATGAGTCTCTGTTTCTGACGAAATTTGAATGACATATTAAAAGGATATATAGATAGATATACATGGTAAATTTTTTCAAAAAAAGTAAACAAAATTACGGAAAAAAGGACGGGTCAACCATGTTGGCTGCCTGCAAGGGACAACCCCATTTTTTCCTTTGCAATATGCAGGCTTATTCAATGATTTGGAAATCGAAATCCAACATGAAATAATTCTCAAAATGGTTGAATAGGATTAGACCATGAGATAAAATTGGTTCAACTGGATAATAATGTTATTTGAATCGAATTAAATCGAATGACTAAAAAAGTGATTGATTCGGTCAATCAAATCGGATTAATTAAATCTGTCAAAATAGTTGATCGAACCGAGAAAAACATGAATAAATATGTTTACCAAGATCAGTAAGTAATAAAGCTATAACTTTGTAAATGCATGTATTAACATGCAAATCTTGTTTTTTTGAAAAATAAGATATGCATAAATATTTTCATTTACATATGTTTAAAATACATACATAAATATACACAACTACATAGACGTGAACAAAAATGAATACAAAATATATAAAGATAGATTCACAATATTCATTGTGCTAATTATTTCATAGCGTTTATATAACACATAGTTAAAGATTAATGATATTTCGTGTTACATATAATATATATATATATATATATAGGAGTGATCCTATAAGAGCAAAAAGTTGCGAGAACATGAGAGGAATGATTTTGAACCACATGATTCTGTTTTCTTTCTCATGATCTTCTCTCTCCTAGGTGAATCATGTGGTCCAGAATCACCCCTTTCATGCTCTCACAACTTTTTGCTCTCATAGGATCACTCTCCTCTCTCTCTCTATATATATATAATTAGTTATGCAAATACATATATCGAAGTGATAATAAAAGAATCGAAGATGACTTTGCCAAGCTCAATGCGGAGCAGAAGGAAGGGCATTCTAAGGATGAGTCTGCATTGGTAGTGGTAATTTCTAGCATCAAACTAATGGTGATGATGAAAAGATCTTGGAAGATGTCCTTAGAAGTGGATAATAAAAAAAAGAGCATACTTATGGTAAAAGTCATTTTCTATTTAGAAAAGATTGCTTTAACAGCGTTATCTAACAACACAATAACCATGATCCTGCATAAGATGAAGTACTTTTGAGGGAGAAATTTGTAGCTTGAGTTCTAATATTATAAATAAAAAGTGATAGAGTCTGAGTGATCATCTCACTTATGATACCGTTTGGATTATCTAGGGCTCATAAGTCTACTGAAAGGTTTTTTTGGGGAAGATTCCGTACCAATGATGAAGATTAATCAATTTTTTTTTGTAAAAAGGAGAATTTTGTTGAGATATTAACGTGGATACGATGTTCGCAAGGATACTTATGTAAAATCCAAAATTCATAGGAGAATTTACGTCCCTTTGAAAACATTGATGTCAAATGTTTTGAGATCCTTTCCTCCAAGTAATGCTATTAGTAAAATCCAATAAATAATAGCAATTAAATAGATAAATGATGGCTTAACGAGCTAGACAAATAACGTTTCCCCCACTCCCCCAATCGATATTTCGGTTTCTTTCCTGTCTATATCGATATTATTTTGAAATCTGCCACTATAGCATCCGTTGTTACATATAATGAAGATATTATTCATTTTGATTTTATGGTTTTCTTAAAATTAAAATGGGTAAATTATGATTTGGGTCCACATCTATGGGTCTCGATCTTTAAATTATAAGGATTTGGATCCTAGGGTCATTAATGTAAGGAACTTTTTAGGGATAATGACGAGTATGCCCTTATTTAAAAGTTGGAACTCAACCCCCATTCTCTTCCCAACATGAGCATATTCGTCATGAACTCCAAAATTTCCATTTCCTAAATGATCTTGGGACCCGAATCGTTACAATTTAAAAATCGGGACCCATTCTAAGATCTGACCCATAGATGAGGATCCAAATTATAATTTACCTAATTAAAATTCATGACAATCCCCAAGCAACGTTAAAAACTCGATAAAAATTGGTAGTACAAATAAGAGCTAAAGAGTGGGCAGCAATAAAAGGAGGTAGAATCCCTTAAATGCCATTTACATCAACCAATCATGTCATATCCCAAAGGAATTAAGTAGACATGTGAAATTGGAACGAAATCGTCATCAGCATGACGACGATAACAACCAAGGATCATAAAACTCAAGTTGCAATGATGCCACGAATATGGGCGACTTCGTGTTTGTATCCCAACATCAACTTGCCATCTAATCCTCGTACAAGAAAACACAAACTAGAACAAAGAAAAACCAATAAAAATTTGCAACTGACGAACTGCCCATGCCGTCTGATTGAATTGAGACTCATGGGTCCTTGGATTGTTTTATTGATGGTCAACACGTGGTCACACCTTCTTAATGCGACATATCGTTGTTAATGATCGAAGAATTAGTTTCGCCATCAAAAAGGAATTGACGGCACAACTTGTTGCCCATCTCCCATCAGTCTCTATCTAATGTTACAATATGAAAGATCAAATGGAAGATGATATTAATTCCATTATTTAATTAAGGACGGTTCAACTTACACATGATTTTCTCTATCCATCGTTGGTCCATCAAGCAAATTCCGACATGGACCAGTGTTTTCTTGTGATCACAAAACAAAGTATAGCTGACTGTTGCGATGAAACTATGTGTGCTAGCTCGGTCGAACATGTGCATTGCTTCGAAAACGACGCACATCAAACCGAGTATCACGAGGTCGGAAGGACCATGATTCAGAAAGTTGTTCGAAAGACGATCTGTCAAGATTCGCCGCGCTGCCCGATCTTCACGTAAGGTCCTGATCCCTGACCATTATTAAGGATACAATGACTATTATTCTGAAACCACAATACGCATTGGAATCAATCCACTGCCATACATGAAAAGATGATTCTCGAGCTAAGGTGTAAAAACAGTACTCGATCATTGCACGCATCAGTTAATTAAATGGCAGGTATTAGCTTTCGGTCAGGAAGATGTTAAGATATTATTATGCACGAGTAAACAAACCCTAAACGTGAGCATCCAAGTTGGCGAGATGCGAATAATTAAGAGATAGGAACGTGATGGGTATTATTCTAAGGTGGAAGCCCAGATTGACGAGGGTAGTACTAGGTTGTTGCCCAACTGCAAGGCAATGGAACCCACTGACAGGAGAAAGATATATAATAGTGACTTAAAGGAAGAATCACGTTACTGGTCATATAAATTTACGTCATCCACTAATCAAACAGGGAATAAACCTAATGATTAATAGGGAAAAAGGGAAAGTAGGGTTCTTTCTTTCCAAAAAGATGCCCGGATGCTGAGTCCTTGTGCAGGGAACACAAACTCTGTCGAGATTATTAGTTTTGAATGGCAGACAAAAAAATCTTGCGTATATTGATATATTGATTTTCAGAAGATTTATAGATGACGACTCTCATTCCAGTTTAGGATCACACAGGTCCAAGATCTCTGAGAATTCTGTGTGTTCGTCGCGCACCGAGCTGTTCATGTTGAAAGGAAAAAAAAGGTACCTTTGCTAGCCGGGAGTGGGTAGAAGACGGCGACAGATTTGCCAAGGATATTCGCGTTAAATGTTTGCGTAGTTTCTTCGTTCTCATGGCCTTAAAGGAAATCTTGGATCATGGAAAGGTTAATCGAATGAGTGAAGGTGGTCGATCGCAGTTAACAAGTTAGACTGTGGAGGAGTTATGACTAATAACTAACTCCATTAGTAACTCTCATAGGAGATGGATATTTGAGATGATAAGAGATGCAAATAGAGCCATTAGTCGAAGCGAAATGTCATGAACAAATCTGTATTCGAGTTTGGTTCGATAAAGGATCGGAAGAAAAGTATACGTCAAAGTTGTTCATTTCTTGTGTTGTTACATTAGAGCTTGTATGGACCATTAATATCATGTGGCACGGTCGCACAACCGTTGCCTTTGTGCTAAAGCCTAGTCTCGCCTTGGTTCACTTATTGTGCGGATTCATGCTCTTGCTACAAAACTTTCTTTTAAATCAGTTGGAAAGTTGTATTTTTTTAGTTATTGATCCCTACCTTTGCAGTTGTAATTTTGCTTGAGGCAGTTGCCCTCTGAAACCAAACACTATTTTTGCCTTTCTAGCTTTTATTTGAAGCATGATCCTTATCAGTTTTTGTAATTCACAATATATATTATATATATATATAGAGAGAGAGAGAGAGAGAGAGAGAGAGAGGGGGGTAAATGGGGCTGCCCCCAGGGAGTAGCCAACTTGGCTACTCCCACCCCTATTTCCCCTCATTTTTTTATTTTTTTGGAAAATAAAAATTTGTATATTCATCATTATATCCCTCTCACATTCTATTAAAATTTCGTCAGAAACAGAGACTCCTACGACCTCCATCCAAACATGGTCGATTTAAAAAATTCCTGCGGACCGTTAAAAAATGACGTCTCGATGGAGGGCTTAGGAGTCTCTGTTTCTGACGAAATTTTAATAGAATGTGAGAGGGATATAATGATGAATATCAAAATTTTTATTTTCCAAAAAAAATAAAAAAATGAGGGAAAAATAGGGGTGGGAGTAGCCAAGTTGGCTACTCCCTGGGGGCAGCCCCATTTTACCCATATATATATGGAAAAAGGAGCCTGCCTCGGCGAGTGTAGGTAACTTCCTACACCCGGTCTAATTTTCCATTATTTTTTGATTTTTTTGAAATGAAACCTTGGGGGATTTAGATCACTATATATCACCATGTTGTCATTACAAATTCAACTTAATTCGAGACTTCTATCATCTCCATCAAGACTACCAAATTTTAACGGTCTCAGAATTGCTGAAATCGACCATGTCTAGATTAACGTGTTAGGAATGTTTATTTTGCATGAAACTTGAAACACGTTTTCCCCTTAACATATTAAGTTAATCCCCCAACGTTTAATCCAAAAAAATAAAAAAATAATCGAAAAATGGGTGTGGGTGCAGGGAGTTTCCTACACCCCTATATATATATATATATATATATATATATATATATATATATATATTAGAGTTTGAGCTTGAACAAATGTGCTATCCAGTTCAATAGTAGTTCATTAATAATTTTACTCACATGTAAAAGAATATGTTTGAAATTGGTTCGAAACTAGAGCTCCACAATGAGTTTGTTGGTAACTCGATAATCATTTGGTAAATAAGAAATGAATCAAATTGGAAAGAAAGTTTGCTCTCCATACCAATAGATAAATTAAAGTTGAAAATAAGATTGATCTATTGTTTATTTTTAGATTATGAATATGCAATCTGAACTCTAGCATTAATCGTACATACATATGTATGTATACATATAAATAAATAAAAGAATAAATATAAATACATAGATATGAATTTATGTGTATATATTATTGAACTTGAGCAATTATCATGTGAAAATATGTTGGGTTCAAGTTAAATTTGTTATGTTATGGGTTTATGGGTTGTTTGGCTTGCTAGAAATGGTGTAATCTTCTGTGCAGAGAGGTTCTATGTTTAGAATGTAGTCTATTGTGCTTGGAGTACTCTCCTCGAGTCTTGGATATTCTAATCTCTTTTTAATATAGTGGGGGTGGACACCTCCGCGTGTTTCCCCTTTTTGGATTAACAATTTTTTGTTAAGTTATAAAACTGAAATTTGAATTTCTTTTAAAATGAATGATTTTTTCTTCAAAGTATTATCCACCAAATTCTAACTGAATATGAATACATGTTTATTAGCAGTGGTAATTTCAAGAGTTGAAGGCTAGTACTCTTTAGAGAATTTTCCGTGAACATGTGTACTCGACCGAGGAACTCATGATCTTATTAATCTGAAGAGAAATATTTCATCCATGTTTTGATATATTTTGTTTAACCAGCCAAATATATCCTATGATTAACTAACTAATGAAGGTCCGAATACATTAACAACCAAAGAAGAAATGTTTAGCTTTTCATTCATTGGAAAATCGGATTCTTAGACAAGTTAGAAGAAAAAGCATCCAACCATAGGGGATCTTTCGATAGCAGGATACAAGATAAGGATGGATTAAGCTATTGTATCCCTCGTTTCTTTTTGTTTGTTGGGATATGATTATGTGGAATAAGGAGCTAGGGATAATCGGCAGTTATATATCTGCTATCTTTCGTTCAGTTGGATAAGAATGGAGATGAGATACAAGTTAGTTACGTTAGATAAAATTATTAGATAAGTGATGATTATTTATATCTTTACAGGAGAGGTTAATGATGAAGGATGCAAGGTTAAACACTATCCTTTGTGTTGACTTCAATGTCCAAACATAGATCATCTTCAATAGAAATTTGAAGGACAAGGAAGGATACAAGCCTACTACCCGTCAATCGAACATGGCAAAAGTTTCGAGACAGCAAAAGAAAATTATCTAATTACTAGGGTAAACTGTAACAGGGAGATTAAACTTAAAAAAGGTTGTGGGGATTGGGAAGGACCCAAGACATCCAATCAACGATTCTCAAGTACTACTAGTGTGTCCCAAACGAATAAATAAAAAAGGGTGACCACCTAAGGTCACATGGCTCGAACCAGTCTAAACAAACAAGGCAGAAGGTCTCCATCACACATCATTCTATTTTCTTTTCCATTTTTATATGGATACCCTTGTTCATTTCACAAGATGTATGGATACATATATTTTACGGATATCGAAAGCCACAAATTAAATCTTTAGATATGGATGCGTATATGAAAATTGATAATCATGATTCAGATGTCACGTTTGGAAACATACTATCTTACATATAATAAATGTCAATTAACCCTTACTGTAACACCCTCGATTCACTTTCAAGGATAACATACCTTCACAACTTACTGGGTTCGAACCTAACTAGGTTCATTGACCATGCTCAAAATGCTTAAGTCTAAGCTGTGTTGTAGTAATCTCTTCTATCGTATACTTTGTGACTAATATTACTAGATGTGGGACTACATCCCCTTTTTCAGAGGCGTTAGATCCATGTTTAACGGCCATCAGAGCCGACATTCTCTGTGCCGTCTGATCTCATCAGGAGTCATCAGACCCGTATGCCTGCTCCACTTGCCCGAGCCGTCAGATCCCTTGCAGAGCATATCAGAACCGTCAGCACCCTCCTTCACGAGGGCCTGCCACGCGTCCCACGTGCTCCATACGCGCTTGCAAGGGTATATTTCCCTTTTATCCTTTATGTTTCTATATTTCGCTTTAGTCCATTAAATAAATGTTGTAGTTAAGAAATTTTGCAGGTTGGACCTTGTAGTTTATAGTATTTGCACATTAGTTCCTCTCAGTCTGTAGCACGTGCATGTTCACATGAGTCGAGGGATATTTGCGATATTTGCCCTATACTTTTTATCTGATTATGGAATGAATGACATGTTTTTAGTATTTGCACATATGCCCCTGTGAGTCTGGATCACGTGTGACGCATGTGTTTGGATGGGCTTTTTGCATATTAGACCCTAGGTTCTTCCATGGTGTTATCGATTCGGTATGTGAACTTAAGGTACCCTGTGAATTGTGCTTAATTACTTGCTTTGATATGGACTTAATAAATATTAAATCAATTCGAAAAATTACACAAAAATTACCATTGACTCCTGTTAGTATGTAGTATTATTTACCGTAATTTTATGGGAGTGATTTATTTGAGTTTTCTATTTTAGAAAAATCAATCACCATTAAAATATCCCTTTTCAATTTCTAAAAATTATAAAAATTCAAATAATACTTGAAAATTCCATAAAATTTTCTTTGAGTGCCTTTTTGCTTGCTTTACTTCCACTATTAATTTTGTTTGAAAATTCACTATAAAAACTCTAAAAATTACAAAACTACGAAAATCTATAAAAATCATATAAAATCAAAGAAAAATCCAAAAAATGCAATTTTAGTTTCTGTTTGTAGCTGTTAACTTCTATTTTATCATAAAATTATTTATCAGGACTTTAGGACATTTTAAGTATTTTTAATCTGCAATTTAGTCTTGATTGTGTACTATTTTGAATATTTGCCCCTATTTGATTTTTATAAAATTTAAAAAACATTTAAGAAACCCAGAAAAATTATCAAAAACACTTTAAAAATCAAAAAATCTAAAAATATTTTTACCTTAATTTTCTGACTATTTTCAATCTTATAGAAAAATAAAAAAAGATAGTAGTGCTTGTTTTTCCTTCATTTTTGTGCTTGATTTCTTTTATTCAAAAATAAAAATCTAAAAATAAAAAAGCCACTAAAAAACAATCTTGTTTTGGGAAATTTTACTACTTCGTATTTCTTTTGTGCTCCTTGTGTTCGATCCTGGTGGCTATAGCATGTAAATAAAAATAGTGAGCCGCTTACATGTTTTGATTGATTGATGTTTTTTTGAGTGGTTTTATTCTTCTCGTTGTGGCTTCCTATCGACTGGGGTCCCAAAAATCTTTGATTTATCTTGATGCTTAACCTTGTCAGTTTGTCGCTCATCACTGCTCCACCTGATAAATGGGTACGATTGAACGATTGAAAGATCGCTTGGAAGAACAGACGTTGAATTCGACATGGGCAAACTTCGATCGAATTGATCTCCCTAATTCCACCTCTAAATTCATCACTAAAATGCTCTACTCACTCCAGGGGATGATCCACGGTAGTTGAAGGCGTCAAAGTGTATGGGCCCCATAGATGGGGGCCTAGAGCTCGCTACAACCTAGAGGTCCTTTCTTTCTAGAGATACCCCTAAGATGGGGTCTTTAGGCCTTGCAAATGTGCAAATGAACGACGGAAAACCGAAGGGTCTTAGGTTCTTATTTAGTGGACTCAAAGCGAAACGGAGTGGAGCAGAGATGCTCAAGCGAGGAGGTAGAGGAGCATCGAAGCGCAAATCCAGGGAGAATCTGGTTGTCTGGTGATGCATGGATGGTGTAGAAATACAAGGGGAATGTGATGAGGTGATCATCAAGGCAGAACAAAGCGTGTAGCAGGGAGGAGGTGTTCGCCCGAGAGGATCTCCGGCGAACTATGAAAGCTTCGATCTTACACTAATAAGAATAATTAAAAGCTAAACTAAATGTAGGGAATAAAATATAAGATTAAAATCTAACTAAAAAGCAAGAGAAAATACCTCGAGTGATTGTGGGACATGAGATCCAAACCTCATGCCAGCGAGCGGCAGAGATGACTGGGAACACCCTCAGCACCACCTTCCTCGTTGCAACAAAGGCCGACCGAGCCTCATGTCACGAAGCTCTAGACCTAGGTCACAATTTGTGGGAAAAATCGACGCCAAAGAGAGCCAAAAATTGAAAATGGAGGATGAGGGGTATTTGTACAGGATGGTGAACATGACGACTTCGGTTAGGGCTAACAACAGAATCGATGGAGCTCGGCCCTAGGAGAGAGGTCGGTGTAATTCCTAGATGAACAGGGAAGACAAGTCAAGAAGGATGTACACGTCCTCGAGTAGTGTATCACGGGGGGAAAAGTCGAGAAACAAGGAGACATAGGCTATTCTGACGGGTCTAGGGCCTGGATCAGACAGTTGACCAACAAATGGCATGGCCTATTTGGGTAACATCATCTGTAAAAAGGACAAAACTGAATTAAAAACAAAAAATAAATTAATAAATTAATAAATGATTTTGTTATTTTTTGGTTAAAACATAAAAATATTTATTATTTATTTAGTATTTAATATGATTTTTATGGGTTTATTTATTGTAAGTTACTTTTCAGGGTATGTTTATAGGTATATACATATATATTGTATCTTTTATTTTTATTTTATATTTTGTATTTTAATTATTTTATTTATATAACTTATATATTTATAACTTATTTTTATATATATAAATATATCTTTGTTATGTTTTTTCTGATGTATTATGTACACTTAAATAAACATAGGTATATAACATATAGGTATAAGTATAAGTATTTCATCTATGTATTTTTGTATGTTATTTTATTTTAATTTTTATTTATGATTTGATTCTATTTATTTTAATGTTTTATTTATGGTTTTATTATATTCTTATTATGTACATATATAATAAATAATATTTACACATTATAAAAATATTAAATTTTAATAATAATAATAAATAAATAAAATGAGTATCTTATTCAGGTTCACTATACAATAGAGGTCAAAATATTACCTTTGCTTCTTAACTCCAAATTTGATGAACGTATCTTCATTAAATATCTTATTAAAAGTTATATAAACTTAAAAGTGTTTTGATACATTTTGAGTTCATATGGAGAAGATATAGGTCTGAGAAGTTTGGGTTTTGGTTTTTTATTTAGAGTATAAAAATTACACTGTATATTATTTTTGTATGAAATCAATTTTATATTTGTATTTGTATTTTTATCTACAACTTTAATGTAAAAAGTTTTTTTTATTTGAGGTTTAAATAATAGAAAATAAAATAGGTCCCAAAAAGGACTTATTGATTAATAAAAGAATGTGATTTTTGTTGTGTTTTTTTACCCTTATCTCCCGCTTCTTTATTCCTTGTCGACCCAGTCATCAAGATGCCTATGTCTCGAGGTTTAATGTCTTAAAATGCCTTTGATATTTTATTCTTTATTCTTTTCTTTATTCTATCATTTTGGCATCACAATCATATTTTATATACAATAAATGGAATAAATAATAAATCTTAATTTGTACAAAATAATGTTATTTACATGCATTTAGCTAGGTTTTTAAGGCCGAAATGATAGAATAAAGGTGATCAAATGGAGATTCATCACCTGTCCATCTCGTCCATACTTTGAGAAGTTCACGAAAAATAAAAAATACCTTGAGAAATTACATCAGTATTATATATTACATATTTTATCATTTCCCACAACATATACAAAAATCATAAATAAATAATATATATAAGCCTCTAAAATAATAGTCATAAGCATTCTTAGAAATCTTATAAAAATCATAAAAGTCAGTAAATTATAAAAAATAGATACTTCTATGTATATTTAAAAACGCAACCTTGTAAAAACATGTGCACCAAATTTCCTTACTATTTGATGTGTGTGTTTTTGTATGTATGTATGTGTGCATATATAAACAATTTACATCAATGAAACCTTGTAAATCCATTAGAAAATAAAAAAATATGCATGTATGATGAAATGGTTGTTGCTATCTGCTCAAATAGTGAAGCATTAGTTTGAATAAATAAAGAAAATAGATAGATCTTTCTTGTATCATCAAAAATGGAGCGAATTGAGGCAGAGAGGTAAGCCATAGCGATTACCCTAGGAAGCAACATCTCATGTTGTTGTCAGGAAAGCTATTCCTGAAGCCCACTAGAATCCTGTTGTTAATGCTTCCGTACCTTTTCTCCCCTACAGAAGAGACTCTTCTTCTTCTTGCCTTAACCAGCCTTACTTTTGAACTCTAGCTGGTCCTTTTTCTCCACGATAATAGCGGCTTGACAAGTTTAATATATAAAGCTGCTTTCCGATCCATGAAGAGTCCTGAGTTTTGGTTAGTGGGTGATTGAAGAGGTATGGAAGGAAAGTGTGTGTGAAGTATTAATAAGGTTATCCCCACTCTATTTTTTTATTTAATAAAGTATCTTTTTAAAACATCTAGGTGGTTTAGATCATTATATGACACAATATTTTCATTCAAATTTCAACTCAAGTTCAGGCTCCTATCCCAACTATCAAGACTGTCAAATTTTAACGATCTCAGAATTGTTGAATTGACCCGTGATAGATGGACATATTATGAATGTATGTTTTACATGAGATTTGAATGGGATCATGATATCACATAGTGACCTAAATCCTCTCAGGTGTTCTCAGAAGATACCATAAGAATTTAAAAATATGTGGGATAGCCCCATTACCCGCCGACATACATGGATATCATTTTCATGAGGTTATATTAATTAAAATTTAAATAGTAAATAATCATACAATACCAAAAACATATAGAATTCAACTATATTTTCAAAAAAACATTTTTTAATATTCTACTTAGAAAAATTATTTTTGACTATAATTTTCAAAAATATTTGAAAAACCATGGTCAAATAGGTTTGAGGCATATATACAACACAAAAAAATCTTTACTAACTGTATATATATTTATATCTATAAAAATTTAATTAACACACCTTGTGTAAATTCTTATAAACCCACTCTTGTAAATATAAGATGCATTTCCTTGTTAATATTTGTACATATTTCTTACCAAAACATTTGTTTTGAAAAATCCCTGAAAATTTGCAAAATTGAAAATCCGAAAAATATTTGCAAAATCCTTTTGAAAAATTACATAAAAGTTTGCAAATCCTTTTAAAAAATCCATAAAAAATCGAAAATTGCATCACAAAATATTTTCTTCATTGTGCTTAGCATTTGCATTTTCGGATTGAGTTTGATAATTGAATATCTAAGTAAAATCCGAAGATTGGAGCTTGGTTGGATCTTAAAATATACTTAATCACAAGAACCTTATAGGAACTTGAATTGAGGTATAGGTCTAGTTTACTTATCTCTTTGAGATTACGAGACTTGGTCGTCTTTACTACCTAAGTAGAGTACTTTTAGCACGCACATGACTCTTGTTGATAATGAACTAGCTTGTACACATGCATCTTTCACTCTACTCACCTCACTTGAAGTGGTAGAGGACTGAATTTGTCGGTATGAGACACAAGCTAATGGAAACATCTGAATTCACACGTTTGTAGCCATTATACTTCAACCTCACCCAATGGTGATGAGGTCTAAAGACAGAAGTTGTGGGTTGCAATAAAGCTTCAAAAGAGCGATAGTATAAAGTCTCAAGAGGAAAAAGTCCATATATAAATGTTGTTGTACATAGTATTTCAAAAAATGAAAAAAAAAATCAAAACTCCAATAAAAGTGGACATGACTAATTGAAAATAAAATGCATGCTGGAGTGTACATATTTGTATAGTAAATAAGAAAGCTTGAGCTTCAAAGTCATATATTTGTGAGCTTGCAACCGGGTGACTTGACTACACTGGTCAAGCATCCTAGGATAGGTAGCTACACTGACTATCGTCTATTCTTCTCTCCACCTCCTCTTCTTGAGCTGGTCGTCACTTAAACTTAAAAGGGAACACCTCGTTTCTTTAGGAAAGGGTTGTTGGAGTAAGGAATTAGGGTTACCATATTGGAGAAGATCGACTTTTACTGGTGCAGTCGAGGAGAGCTACATATCTTACACATTGCCCAAGATAGATTCATAGTCATAAGGGTTTGCATATGAGTTGAAGTATTTTGATCTAGTATTGAATATACTTGAGTAGAGTTTTGAGATTCTCGAAGGTTGTTATGTTTCAAATCTGATTCACAATAAGCTTCCCACTGCACCTAAAATCCGAAAGTCTGACTTAAGCTCCAAACATTGATTTTGTGAAGATAACTTTGAGAGTTAAATTCAATCCCCTATCTTTCTTTTTCTTTTCTTTATTTATTATTTTCTGCACTTATTGCGTAAGTCCTTTCTATGAACTAGCAAATACAAGTATATGGGGGTTATAAATCTCCATTTTATCATCTTTATTTATCATTTTGACCTTCAAAAACCTAGCTAATGCATGTAAATAGCATTATTTTGAGTCACGGTGAAAGGATCCAATTGTACACAAGCACAAACAAGTTGTCAAGACAAGTACTCCTCGACAAGTGGGGGTCTATGTTCGGGTACGTTACAATGGCTCCCCAAATAGCCCTTGTTATGGCACGATGGACACCTTCAACATTTATGCAAGCAACAATAGTAAAGCCTCGTCCAACGTGCATTGAGGAAGAAGAGGTCAGATCATAGTTGAAAGGATGTGAGGCATCCTACGAGTAAGGGAGAGGACAAAGAAGATATGTGAAGAAGATGGATAAAGCAAATATGTAATGGCTAGATTTTTTGAAAAAAAACTCAATAATCTTTCCATCATACCATTATTGTCATCTTATTACTAAATTGATTGGGATTTAATGTCCCATAAATTCTCTAATTTATATCTATAAAAATCCCAATACACCACTGATGTCGCTCCCGCACCCTTAGTTAATTCGGGAAAATTAATGGTCCAAATTACTTTTAAGTGTTCGTTGCAGTCGAATACGGAAGGTTGATCAAAAACCACTTAAATCAGATTTTGGTCAATTTTAAGCGGTGATATTTTTTACTTGGTGGAGTCCAAGGTCGATCTCAGGGAGGCAACTGTCTCCTTAGGTGGATTACAGCAATTTTCAAGTGTTGATATTCTAGGGTCAAATTTTTTTGGTCTTTTTATTCCTTATGCAGACATATGCAGACAAGTCTTAGCCAATTTAAAGTCAAATTTAATTGATGTGTCAAACGAAGTCCAAAAATAATGAAAATTGGCCAGATGATTATTTATGATGAAAATGACCTACACTAATTTTTTTGGAATTTTTCGACTCAAAATAAATTTTCTGTGAATTAAATAAGCAGACAGAGTGATTTTCAGTGTTTAATTTTTAATAAATATCAAACCACAATTTCTCTAAGAACTAAAATTATCCTAGGAAGGTCTAATGATCAGGGACCTAGGAAAATTGACAGAACTTAAATTTATTGTGAAATGAATTAATTAAAATTAATTAAAGAAAATCACTAAACTATTTATTGAGGCCTCGTTATGCGTGCAAATGATATGAAATTTTTATGGAGTGTTTAAAATAATGTCCTTAAGCTACTGTGAATTTTTGGTGATTTTTGAAGGCACTGATATTTAATTAAAAATCAAAAGGCATCACTGGGCAAAATATGACACAAATGAACCAATTAATTCATTGATAATTCAATTAAGCCAACAAAAATCAAACACGTGTACAAACAGATAGAGGACAAAATTCTCAACAACTTGCAATTTTTAGAATTTCAAAATGATGAAAAAGGCATGCTATGGACACGTGCAAACACAAGGGTGTAAATGCAATACTGGAAATTAAAAATTCAATAAGTAAATATGCTGACAGGGACTAAAATGCAATTACCAATAGTATGCAGGACTTCTATGCAATTTCTCCACGAACCACGTGCTCCTCACGTGATGTCTGCTTCACAGGGGCCTTTTTGCAATTTCTGAAAGCTCCAAGGGCGTCTATGCAAATAACCCAGGCCGCACGTGCTCCTCACGTGAGGCGGCCTAGGTTCGGGGGGGCGTCTGAGGCTCGGAGTGAGGCTCGGGCCTTCTGGAGGTTCGGCCTAGCCTCGGTGCAGCTTCGGGTTACCCGAGCCTAGGCTTGGGAGGCCGAGGCTCGGATGCGTCTACGTGGCAGCCTGAAGGCCCTTGGATCAAGATGAATCCAAGGGATGTCGATGAAGGCGCGTGGCGACTTGCGAGGCGTCCGATCAGGAGTGCAATGAACGGTCGAGGACGAGGGCGGAGAAGGGACGCGTGGCGAGGCGAGGACCGTTCGATCAGATGATCGAACGGTGGCTGCTTCTTCTTCTCTAACGGTCCTCCGCCGCCTGCGGAGGAGAGGCCTGTGCTCCGGTGAAGGCAGCCGAGCTCCGCCTCGGTGTCCAAGCTCTGATGATGAGCTTCGTCAGCTCCCACCTTGCTCGGAAGAAGCGGAAGTGAAGGGCGAAGCCTCTGGTGGTCTCTGGATCCCTGGAGGATGGCTGGAGCTCGGCGTCGATGAAGCGCGAAGGGAGCTCCGGCGAGGCTCCGGCCAATGAAGGATTGAGGACCTGCGAAGGGTTAGATGGATAGCCGAGGCGTGCAGGTGTTCGTGGAGGTGAGGTGAGTGAGCGGCGAGGCCTACGGTGGAGTGCGGTGGTCTGGCGAGTAAGCTCCGGCCAAATGGCGGAGCTGCTCGTCGGAGGAAGGTGGTATGCGTCGTCGGAATGTGCGGAGGGTGCTGCGATGATCGGAGCTTCGACGCGAAGCTCGCCGAGATGATTGGAAGGTGCGAGGGTGATCAATGACAGCGAATAAAAGCAGAGAAAAAGCAAGAAAAAGAATAAGAAGATCGGAGATCGATGGAGGGAGTTACCTGGGAATTGGAGCTCGGATTTGAGTTCCAGGGTCGTCGCTCGAGGGATCGGTAAGGTCCCGAGCTCGTGCAGCTGCTCGGAGGAGTGGCTGCGACACGGCGGTGGGCCGAGGATCTCGCCGGAGTTGGATCGCTGTCGTCGCTCGACAAATCAGCCGATTGCTGTCACCAATAGGAAGCTTGGAGCTCGAGGGATCTCTCTGGAGTGGCGGATCAGACAATGGGCAGCGGGCCGCGTGGCGCAACCAGAGGGCGCCACGTGGCCTGCTGTGAATGGCTAGAGAAAGAAATGCGTGTAGAGAGAAGAGGAAGCCGAATTTGGAAAAACTCAAAACATGAAAGTTGTAGATCTTGATGAGATCTACAAGTTTCATGTTGACCAAAGACGGAGGTGAGGTCAAATATGGTACATAAATACAAGGATACATAAATGTACATATGTAGTATACAAAATGACCCAAAAACCCAAGTTTCTCATACAAGCTCCAATTTCAATGAAATTAGTCTCATTTTGAAGGTCTTTTGATATGTAATAATCTAAGAGTGAGTAGACCTAAGTAGGGGTTTGTATGCGGGCTTTATGTGTGTTTTAATGTACAGGGGTTCTCAGGATACTTGGGCTATTTTACAAGGGTGATTTGTGGCATCCTTCCCTATATTATTAAGGAGTATACACATCTATTATAGAGAAGGAGTTATTTGATGAAGAGGTATTTTACAGGGGATTTTTGGCTTCTTATTTAAATGCAGATGAGCTGCTATAATGCATGAATTATGGATGCATGCATGAGTGTTATTTATGCAAGATAAAAGGAAATATGCCTCTATTTTCTCGGGAACAGGGCTCTATTTGTGACTTTTGGAGTGATGAATAACAGATTCATCAACCACCTTCTCCAACGTCACATGCCTTCGCAAATTGAGAGAGAGGTGATGAGAGAGAGAGTTAGAGGGAGAGAAGGGAGATCTTATCAGGCATCCTTCTTCGTCGTCGGAGAAGGCGACATCGAATCGGAGGAGGAAAAGAATGTGGATCCGTTACCAGAAGGAGGCACGACAAGCACGAGAGAGAGAGAAAGTTATGCGTCGAATCTAAGGTATGTATCAGCTAAGGATACCGGTCTTTTAAATATATGTATTGGTTTAGGATTACAAATGAATAAAGAATATATTCGAAATACAATATGTGAATGTATATGTCAGACCGAATAATATACACACGAAGACCCATCGTACATTGAGATTAAATTCTTCTTTTTTTTTGTATCCAAACCACACGATTAGTCATTGTTGTTAGAATGCTACAATTAAGATTGAAAATACTGCATCAAGTGCACCTCAGACGCAATAGAACTAATGCCATCATTATTTGAATAACAGTGATTTTATACCCTCTAGATTTCAGATATATAATTTTATTCATCCGTTGGGATTTACGAGCAATGCTAGAGACATCATGGACAAATTTTAATCATAGTAGGTCGAGGTCTCTAAGCTCAATTGACGTTCATTCAAACCATTAGTTCGTTAATTGCCTTTAATATAAAAGGCTTGCATATTATTTATTCATGATTTTTTAAAACATGAAATAGGGACAATATTTGAGTACCATAATTTTTGCCGTGATCTTATTTAATATCAAGTTATGCGAGCACACCAAAGTAAAGATTTGTAATAACTTTTGGTTGATGACAAAAGGGTTTATCTTATAAAAAAATATCCAATAAATAGTAACCATATATACCACCATGCCATTCAAGGAATTGCTATAGTCTTGCTTTGTGGACGGACAAACCATTTAAATGACTCGTTTAAAAAAATTTATTATTGTTGTTCATAGTACCATCTCAAGATCTAGTCCAAATACTTAGAAGAATGAATAAATCAATAAATGATGTCACATGAACGTGTATAACATGTTAAGTATTTATTTATACATGTTTTGATCATTATATAATCATGGTTATAAAAGGAAAGACTTGTATTACATAATAATTGACAATACCAAAATTTTTAAGGAAAATTTATTCAAGTAAAGATGCATAACATTGGTTTATCATATATAGTGAAACATGAATATATATACATGAAGATTGTGTTTGTCGGGCTATATAAAAGTTATACTTTGATATCAGGATTCATTCTTAAAATAAAGAAAATGTATTATTGTACATTCCTTTCACAAGTAAATGAGCTTATTTTGGTAATGCATCTTTCAAAAATTCTATGATGCATTGGATGCAATAGTAATATAGTTACCATAAGAGATTTTTTTAAAGAAAAATAATTACATCTACAGACAACATCTAGATTGATCTATTCTTCCTTTATGTTACATATGATTCATATGCATTAGTTTTATTTTATAAATGAAGATATCCATCGTTGCCATATGAATAAAATGGAAGAACATAATGTGATAACCTTAAATAATATTTAAGGCACAAACTCATAAAGAGTCATATGAACGACCGCAAGGGGTCATGTATTCCAAAGGGAAATGCCGCAAGGGGCAACGTTGTAAGGACGTATGATTGCAAGGAACCATCGAGGCAAAAGATAAGTCTTCTACAGTTGTACCTACACTGTCATGTTAATGCCGCAAGGGGCAACACCGCAAGGGACGTATGGTTGCAAGGAACCACGAAGGAAAAAATTAGGTCATCTATAGTTGTAGCTACACTATCCTGGACCGCAAGTGCCATCAATTGAAAATGTATAACAAGATACGTATATGAAAGTTATGCAAATAAATGGTTTGTAAAGATAAACCATTATAAGTATGCAAGGAAATGATTTATAAAGATAAATCATTACAAGTTATGAAATAAACTATTTATAAAGGTAAACCATTATGAGTATGCAAGAAAATGGTTCAATAAAAGCATAACCATTATGTGTTGTACAATAATTGATTTAAGAAAAACAAACCACAAAAGTCACGAGGGCTAATATGCAAAGTATTTTATATGATTAAATAAAGATGTAATGATCATGTATCTTACGAAATATGCCCCCACATAATGTAAAAAATTTGAGCATATTACACATGTATACCCATGTTTACAAAAGAATCCAAATTATGCATGTTAGGGATCAAATCTAGATATGTGTGGGAAAAATTTATAGGCACGTAATGATGTTTATCCAAAAATTTCTAGTACATGAAATATAATGAATCAAAGGTTGTTAGAATTCCAATGCATGGACTCCGATGCATACTAGGCATTAGGCTCATGGAAAATAGTATTTGTCAATTTCAGGTGAAGAACTGGATTGATTGCATATTCAGGATTGTGTTACGGACTCCTAAGTGCTTTTCTAACATGGTATGATTCAACTTGTGAAGTTTGAAGGATATATATATGCCTAAAGGAATGGTTCAGATGTTGTTTAATTCTTAGCGTAGTTTTTGCAAAAATACACCCGTTGGAGTTGTATAATGGAACTCTCAATTACGAATGGATTTTATGAATTTTATTTGCAATGTATATTATCATTGCTCATTGATTGCCATTTGTATTATTGGTAATGGTTCGGTCACGTGATCTTTTATCGCATGCCTCTGCCAGTCAGCATGACCCGTTCCGTTACAAAATTATATTGGAAGGGTTGATTTATAAAAAATTGGTCACATTTCAGTCCTTCGACCTTTATCTCTAGCAGTCAACATGTTTTGTCTTATCCGTATCGACACGAATATTAACAAAGACCTTTTTTTAATATTATTCATGTAATCATGAAATAAATAACGATAAAAGTATTATTTACAAAGTTAGGAGGAACTCGCATAAACCTTCTCAATATATCATATTTCCAATTATGTCAAATACTATTCAATGTTTGTATTAAAACACCTCAAGCAAAGTCTCATATCTAAAACTCACAAAATGTGAGAGTAGTTATAAGAGAAGCATCATTATTTGACAACGTGAGGTTAAGCATTTTGGTTGGTTGTCAATGATCCAATTGACCCGATCGATAAGTTGTTAGGGTTATTCTTTCTCATTAAACACTACAAAGAAAACAAGTTGTAGCTACAGAGTTATGCACATGGATGTAAGGATTGTGGCCACAGAATTGGAATCTGGCCACAACATGTTGTGGTCTGTAGCTGTAGCTACAAGTCTTGTCATGAGAGTTCTCTAATTATGAATATGTCGTGGTCACTAGAGTAACCACCGATTTTTTTGTGGCCACAGGTCTTGCATACATATTTGAAGATTTTGGCCACGAATTTTAGCTACGAGAAACTAGTGGCCACAAAATTATCATGACCACAAGTTTCCGTAGCCACATTCTGGGACCATAACTTGGTTTTCTTGTAGTGAAAGGTCATGTGACTTAAGCCTGGGACATCACAAATGATATCACGGTGGGTTTCCTCATATGGGTTACCTAAGTGGACCCAAACCTGGAGTGTGCAAACAATACTATAAGTGAAAATAAGTGATAGACCATATCACAATGAAGACATTAGGGATACAGGTCAGGGGGTTGTAACACCCCAACCCAAACATATATAATCCCAAATTGGAAAGTCACAAAGTGTAAGATTGTGTTATAAAAGTGAGGGATTATTACTCAACAACGTCTGCTTAAGCATTTGGGTGATAGTGAATGGATTCAATCAAACCCAATCCTGTAAGTTGTCATGACTAGTTAATATGTTCGATAGTGGTCCGAGAATCTAATCCCGAGACATTACATGTACCTAGAAGCAAAAGTAACATGTTCAACTAATATCTGCTTTTTATGAACAACAATGATAATTGAGATTGAAAATGCAGTGCTTTACTGATGGAAAGTTCTGTATTTATATTGACATAAAAATAGATAAAAAAGGGTGTCCTGGGAGAGGTGCAAGGAACTAATCAATCTGAAATGATATAATATCTAAACCATAAAAAACTTAATTATGATTCCTTTCTCTTTCAGCATGTAAATAATGCAGAGATACATCAGCTACCATCTGTCACAAATTCCAACCATGCATCTTATGATGAACCAGCGATTAATTATCGTCCCTTATTAATTATCGTCCCTTTCTCAAGATCATCGACTTCTTTAGTCTGTAAAAACTGAACAGCTTTTGAAGAATAAATGACGACCACTACAAGGAAAATAAGTTGTGGCTACAGAATTATACCCATTGATGTGAGATTTGTGGCAACGGACTTGGGCTCTAGCCACGACATGTCGTGGCCAACAGCTGTAGCTACAAGTCTCGTCACGAGAGCCACGAATATGTTGTGGCCACTATAAGTGACCACCGAACTTGTCGTGGCCACAACTCTTGTATGAAGCTTTGACCACGGAATTGTAGCTACGAGAAACTAGTGGCCACGGAATTATCGTGGTCACAAGTTTCCGTAGTCACATTTCGTGACCACAACTCATTTTTCTTGTAGTGGACCCATGAATCATCATAAAAGGACTATAATCAGTCAGTAACTCCAGTTCAAAAACAGCATCAAACATGAGATCATGATGCTTTATTATCGGAATGGATAGATTGAATTTACACAAGTCTTTCTTACGCAATTCCCTCGTATGTATGTTAAATTTCTCGATCATACGTAGTAATTATGTGTATCCGATTATCGTAGAATCTGACACAGAAACAAAATGTCACTGCAAGAAAAATGAGTTGTGGCCACGGAATGTGGCTAAGGAAACTTGTGGCCACGATAATTCCGTGGCCATTAGTTTCTCGTAGCTACAATTCCGTGGCCAAAGCTTCATACAAGAGTTGTGGCCACGACAAGTTCTGTGGTCACTTGCAGTGGCCACGACATATTCGTGGTTAGAGAACTCTAGCGACGAGACTTGTAGCTACGGCTACTGGCCACAACATGTCGTGGCCAAAGCTCAATTTCGTGGCCACAAGTCCCACATCCGTGGGTATAATTCTGTAGATACAACTTGTTTTCCTTCCAACCCTCTCAATCCTTCTCACAATTTACTATTCACAGGGTACAATTTACTATTCACAGGGGCATCTCAATCCAACCCAACTTAGTCCAACTCAACAACCAAACATGCCCTTATAGTGTGTAAGAGTTCAGTCTGAAAGGGCAGATTTTCATCTTGGAATTTGAGTGGAAAAACACGAGGAGACATCAGAGGATCAATTCCGCTTTATTATTACAAAACGTTGCAGTTACTCCATCATCACCCAAGTCGTACAGAAAGCAAAAGATAGCCTCCAAGAATCTTATAAATAAACTGTATGCACTTGTTTGCGTAAGTTCATAGAGACGCCCATGGGATTCATTCCCCTACTTCGAGAGAGTTAGCCATCTTTGTTTATGCGATTAAACAAAGCGATTCCACGTAGCTATCTGGCAATGTGTGACTTTTACTAAAGAGAAGATTACCGAAGATTTCCTCCAGCTAATAATTATTTAACGATGATTAGTTTCCTGACGAGATCCTCCGCGATCTTCTCCATTGGGGTTTGGACACAACAGCTGTTGTGTTGCGGTGGAAGAAGAGAATATCGCCTCGTGCTACCTATTTTTATTTGTTAAGATTTATATAAAATATGTAGCTAGTACTTTCATCTCTGATCAATGGGTTCTAGAATCATGCAGGATTACAGTTGCATAGTGGCCGCATTGTTTTTTCCATCCATGTTTAAAAAAGATGTTACATAGGTATTGATGGGAGATGGACAACAAGTTGCGCCGCCAATTCTTTCTGGATGATAAATTCAATTCTTCGGAACACAATATTCATAGATCCATATTTTTTTTGCACAAACATTTTATGTGGTAGTCTGATTTCTCTTCTTACATTCGTCCACCATCAAAATGAGTGATGCTACTTAGGAATCTTCAATGATTTTATGTTTCCTAAATTAATAAAATGAACATGATAATCATTCTCCAACTCTTCTGGTTTGTTATGGTCTTCACTACTAAAAACCTCTTCTCGAGGAGAGATGCAAATTACAAGCCAAAAATAGAGTTGCTATGGTGAGGGTCGAGTACTTCTATTATATGAATTTTTTTGGTAGAGCCCAAACCGTCATTTGCTTTTGTATTCTTCTATTGTATGAATTTTTGGTGATTTTCAGAAGGTTTTTCATCTTTTTATGATTTTTAGAGGTAGAACAATAGCTTCCAAAGTTGTTTGGATATGATGTATGAGTAAGTGAGATGTATCTATCCATTTTCTGATATTAATATGAGATAATATGATAAATTAAAAATTAAATGCTATAGAGGGCCAATACACTATTTTAGATTTTTTAACTCTTTCAACAATGGGAATCCCTCAGAAATTCAATTTCAGATGAGAGCAATGTTTGGGCTACACAACAAAATTTTTGGATTTTCAATATGATGCAAAATGTATCACAATAAATCAATTAACCTAAAACCTTTAGAAGTTCTAGAGGCTGTAAGTCAATGTATTTTCAATGAAACTTGGGGGGAAATTAGTCCTTGATTAGATTTATTAATAAATTATGGTGCTTATAATTAATCATGAATTAAATAAGCAGATCTTATAAGCTTGACTCCAAAATTCACAATTATTAAACCACATGTCAATATATCATGAAACTTGAGACTAATGTAGATCATTTATACTTGATTTTAACAAAATTAGTTTCATGTTATTTGGATAAGTACTGAGCAAGTTCTAGAGCATCCAACCTAGGGGCATACGTGCAAATGTTTGAATTAAAGCTCAGAATGCAGCTCAAAACTTCTAGGGTAAATTACAATTTGGGTCCCAATCTATGGGTCCAATCTCAGAATGGGTCTCAATCTTTAAATTGTAACGATTCGGGTCCCATGATCATTTAGGAAATGGAAATTTTGGAGTTCATGACGAATATGCCCTTGTTGGGAAGGGAATGGTGGTTGGGTTCCAACTTTAAAATAAGGGCATACTCGTCATTAGCTCCAAAAAGTTCCTTATATTAATGGTCCTGGGACCCGAATCGTTACAATTTAAAGATCGGGACCCATTCTGTGATCGGACCGATAGATGGGGACCCAAATTGTAATTTACCTAAACTTCTATGCAAATAACGAAAATGGAGAGGATTCTGGTGCAAAAGTCCTCTAGCGTCTGAATCACGTGTCCATAAGGTTCGCTGACGTGGCAGTTGTAGTGAATAACAAAATCTTGGAGCTGCGAGGGCTGCCTGGCAAAATTGCCAAGCACGTGACTTGAGTCAGGTGCTTTGGCACTGGATAGGCGGTTGAGATGCAATCACCAATCCTAATACGACGAACATTGATGACGAATTACGAGGGGTACGCGTTATTTATCTCGGACAGACAATGTGAGGGGTAATCTACCAACTATCGTGGCGTCTCCAGTGACTTGCAAGCTCAAGTAGGCTCGAGCCTGAAACTCCTTATGTTACAAAAGAATGGGAAATATGGATGATTTGGCTTCGATGAATGGCAAGGGAAGAGGAGGTGCTGCTCGGCCACCATACGTTGGCTATAAATGGGGAGGAATAGAAGAGATCTATGGAGAAGTGAAATAGGAGTGCGCACTAGGTAAAGGAGAAAGATTGAAGGTGATGGATTTGGGTTCCTTACTAAACAAAGAAGAAGAAAGTAAGATCAAGTTGAAGATGTTTTACCTATTGCTACACTAATACAAGAGGATCAGGAATGGATTGTATGTGATTATTGGATTCGACATAGCCAATACATTATCATAAGATCCAATCTGGTGGACACCATTCTGGAAGAAGAACGACAACAAAGATATTGCAGTGTGACCGCCAGTGGCCCCCACTATTCAAGGATACAAATGAATACGTTGAAGCTTTCACTGATTATCAGAAATGGGAAAACCATGAATTCAAAAGATTCTATGCCCCTCAAATTCATCCAGATATATGATGTATTCGATGCATGAGACGTTGATTTCATGGATTTGTTTCCTAGCAGTCAGGGGTATGAATACATCTTGTTTGTCATAGACTGCATAAGTTGATGGATGGAAGTTATCCCTACTCAAGCCAAACGAACAGTTTGTTAGTTTTTAAAGATAACATCATCTCGCGACTCGAGAAACCGAAGATTCTTATTGCAGACGGGGGTAGACACCCCATCAATAAAGACGTAAAGAAATTAGTGAAAGAGTACGGCATCGATCATCATGTCACTTCTCCTTATCATTGTCAATCTAATGGCCTTGCTGAATTATCAAATAAAGAAATCAAGACTATCCTACAAAAGCTTGTGAGGCTGGATAGAAAGAACAAGTCATGACTTCTGGACTTGGTTCCCGAGGCTTACAGAATCGTCTACAAATCTCCTTTAAGGATCTTGCCCTATCGTTTTGTCTATGAAAAATCATGCCATATGCCTGTGGAACTCATTCACAAGTCACTTTGGGCAGTAAATATTTGTAACCTCGACTCACAAATATATGGTCAGAATAGAACGATAGATCTGAACAATCTCTTGGAGTTCAAAGATTACACGTATGACAACAATTTAATGTTGTTGGAGAAGGACAAATGCTGGCACGACTGACATATCAGACGAAAAACCTTTTAGCATGGACAAAAAGTGTGGTTGTTTGTCGCAAAGTTGAAGATTTTCCCTAGCAAATTGAAAAGTAATTGGACATGGCCTTACATCGTAAGAATTGCGCATGAAAATGTAAATATTCTCATATCAATCTTTTCAGTTGACTCACAACCATTTATTGTCAACGGTTAGTTGGTGAAGTCATATCTAGATCACGACACATCGTGATCATTTTCGATTCAATTCGGGTTATTTTTTTATGAAGGTTTCATATAAACAACATCAGAAGATTCAGACAATGCATTGAAACTTATCTTTAATTTATTTTCTTCTTTTCTTCTCTTAATTTATATTTTTCAATTCTTTTATTCTTCCATGTTGTACTCATCCCAATCATATGTGTTATACTTAGGATATACTTCATCCTAAGTATAGGGGGGATGAGTGTATTCCAGTTATTAATTACTCATTCTGTGAAGCCCACTAATTTCGAAAATTGTGATCCTTGATCATCCTCATTTTGTATACAATCTACTATACTTAAGATCAGTTGATCCTAAGTATAGGGAGCATGCTCGACTTCTTATTCTTTATTTAGTCACCGTAGTATAGGCTTTCCTATACTTAGAATGGGTTATGTCTTCCATTATCTCTTTGGTCACTATGAGGACATAGCTTAAGCTAAGTATAGGGGCATCCTATATACATTGTATATACTTTAGCCATAACTCATACTTCCATATTTTTGAATAATATGGCTAAAATACAATATGGGTAAGGTTATATGATTAATTAATTATAAAAAAGATACCTTAATTATGTATAAAATTTTTCAAAATTCCTTATAAATACAATTAATAAACTTGTTGAAAAATATTTTGCAAATTGATTTTAAAAATGATTGGAAAATATCTTGAAAAATCCCTTGAAAATCATTTGGAGAACTTTTTGCAGAAATGTTTTCGAAACTTTGCAACAAATATTTTGTAAATGTTTTTAAACCTTTATTTCATTTTTTAAAATAAAATTTTTGAATCAGTTTGCAATTGATTCAAAAAATGATTGTAAAAATATTTTGAAATATCTATTTATACCTTTGAAAAATCTTTGCAAAAAATATTTGTTTAAATATTTTTAACTTTTTGTAAAAATTATTGGCAAAAAAAGTTTTAAAAAAGTTTGTTAAAATGTTCTCAAACCATTTTGAAAATCTTGTACATATTAATATTATTTATATGTATAACCCATGTGTATAAAGGTTATAAATAACAACTAACTCCTATAAATTACCAGCATAAATTCTTCAACCAACTCTTGTTAATATTGACGCACTCTCTTGTAAACATTTACTGATACTTCTTTCACTAACCTTTATTAAAAAATACTAAAAATTCAAAAGTTTTAAAACCCATAAGAATTTCAATTTGTTTTTAAAATTTTGCATAAAAATATGTGAAGCTTTTTCAAAAATCCATAAAAGGTTCAAAATAAAAAATTGCTTCACGAAAAGATTTTCCTACTTATATAGCATTTTCATTTTTAAGAATGATAGAGATAATTGAACAAGTCTAAATAACGTTCGAAGATTAGAGTTTGGTCTAGACCTTAATGCACTTAAGTTTAGAGGAACCCAATAAGGACTAGAATTGAGATACTTCAAGTCACCTTGACTTTATTATTTAGATTCTAGGAGACTATGTTCATGAGTCGATTCATTGTATCTAACTAGAACCTATCATTTCATATGTACAACCCTTGAGATAATGGCTTGACTAGAAACCTCACACTTAACACTTAGCTCAACCACGATGGGTTGTTGAAAGGTCTTGGAGTCTATGTTGGGACGATACTAGGGTGCTTCGCCAAGGGTGACTAAGGAACCATTCTTGGGGACTGATAAAATCGGCACTTCAACCTACTTCTTCAGGTGGCAAGGACATCTAAAAACCGGAGACTGGATTGAAATTATGCTTCGAATGAGGAATGGTTTGCTAGTATAACTTTTTTTAAGACCCCAAAATATGGGTAGACCAAAAGATTCTATATCCGTCAGGATAAAACAAGAATGCAGAGCAATGTAAATAAAAAATACCAGAAAAAAAGAGGATGAATCAATGATTGATTGCCTTTATTATTTCATTTTGGCTGAATCCTTAGTAAAATACATGTAAATAATCATTAATTCCAAATAATTATCATTCTAATCATAAATATTAATATTATATATTTAACATTTATTTTATCCAAAATAAAAGAATAAAGATAAAAAGAAAAATAAAATAAACGAAGGGTGTAAATATGAATTATATACATACTGACCCAAACCAAAAGACCTGGTCAATATTGACTTCGTCAACAAAATAAATAAGTAGGGGGAGATAGGGATCCTAACCTATAAAAATATCAAAAAAATCAAAACTCAAAATATAATTTATCCATTTTCCAGAATGCAAATATTTCACCTATTTTATTTATCACTAAGATCATTCTAAAACAAAACACTTTCTTTATAAAATTTGTTCACAAAAATATATATTATTTTATAAAAAAATATCATAAAAATATAAAATTTTTGACATTTTTAATAAATAGTATTAAATATAAAACAATGTTTAAAAGTGAGTTTGGTCCGTTTAGAGTTTTCTATAAATAGTTATGAACCTTGGAAGTTGACTTTTGCGGATTTTTCGATTCATAATAATATTTTTTATGACAAATTATTTTTCTGATATTTTTATAAATTAATTTATATTTTATAAAAAAACTTTTGTTAAGAGAGTGTTTTGCTATGGAATTTTCTTAGTTATTAATAAAATAGGTGATATTTACAATGTTAAAAATGGATAAATTGTATTTTTGGTCTCGGTTTTCTTGATATTTTTACATGTTTTGATCCTTATCTCCCCCAACTTATTTATTTTATTGACCAGGTCAATATTGATCCGATCTTCAGGTTAGGATCAGTCTGTATATATTTTATATACAACCTTCTTTTCTTTTATTTTTATTTTTATCTTTATTATTTTATTTTGAATAAAATAAGTATTAAATATGTAATATTAATATTTGTGTTTAGAATGATAATTAGTTGGAATTAGTACTTATTTACATGCATTTTACCAAGGATTTTACCCAAAATGAAAAAATAAAGGCGATGATCACTAATTCATCAACATGCTGAACCTGAATCTTCGAGAGGTGGTTATGAAGGAAATTTCCAAGTGTTGAACGTTGATTTTATATATCACATCTTCGACTATAAATAGGTCAGTCCACTTCATGTGGTACCTAAGAAGACATGTATCATGACATTATAACATTATCACTAAGATTGAGAGCCGTTCTAGCCAGTAGAATGAAATTGACCTCTCTTAATACCTCTTTAATGACATGGGGATGTTTTGGTAAAAAGTTCTACAACGAGCTTCCAGATAGACCAAAATATAATTGATCTCAATGTGAGAGAATTCCAGTCAGTATAAGTCTCATGCAGTATTGGGGAATTTGTAAGTTTTTCATACAAGTTATTTAGATCCGATGTCAAATGAAATTTGTATTTTGTAGGTCTAACATGTCAAATAATATATCCGTTGGCGAAACAACGTATCAATGATATGTTGGTGAGATATCTTCAACACTTAGCCAAATTTGACACTAAATTAATAGTGAGCAGCGAAGAAGGTATAGGGCAAAATTCACCATTTTAACGGCATTTAGTCACATTGGAAAAAGAAATGTTTCAACGATACCAAAATTTGGCAAAAATTTGAGTTATGATTTGTTTGGATCATTGATCTATACCCTTGAAAATGGATATACACACACTGTCACTTACGAGCCATCAAATGCATATAAATTTAACCTAATATAGATATATCTCATATTAATTTATATTTTTTCATATCAAGTTATATCAATTTCATATCTTTATCCATATCCAATATTTATATTTAAAAAAAAGGTAAATTACAATTTGGGTCTCCATCTATGGGTCCGATCCTAGAATAGGTCCTCATCTTTAAATTATAACGATTAGGGTCCTAGGATCATTAACTTAATGAACTTTTTGGGGTTGATGACAAATATGCCCTTGTTTAAAAGTTGAAACCCAACCCCCCATTCCCTTCTCGACAAGGGCATATTCATCATAAACCCCTATTTTTTTGTTTCCTAAACGACCCCGAGACCTGAATCGTTACATATTAAAGATGACGATCCACTCTGGAATCGGACCCATAGATGGAGATTCAAATTGTAATTTACCTTTAAAAATATATGAACAGTGTTTATATCTCGTTGTTTGTACCTAGTCATTTGCATCTTTTTGAATAAAGTGAATAGTAAAAGCTTTTGGACGATGCACATGACATGATATAAAAGGGTATTGACCCATCATTTACAAATAAGTACCCATGAGTTTATAGTTAAAATGATCGAGTCAAGCTTGTTACATGCTGACATGGATATATTTGACACCCCTAATGGAAATGGAGTCTTTTTTACGGGAAATATCTACCTCCTAACACTTGTCTTTTAGTTTCTTCCTTGGTGAAGAAAATAGAATAGACATTGTAATAGAAATCACGCAAGGCAACGGAAAAATTAATATTCCTCACGATATCTTTCGTAGTTAAGTATATTATGATGAATATTATTCGTGACTTTTTTTTGGCAACCAAATAATCTTCTTTTTAGTCGAGCGATGAATTACTAATGGAAGTTACATAAAAATTGATGGGAGACGGGTAACAAGCTGCGCCGCCAATCCCTTTTGAATGACAAATCCAATTCTTCGAAATACAACATTCATAGACTTAGGGACCATAACATTGCTATGCATGATTTTTTGAATCCAATGTATCACTTGCTTTACTTGCCAAGAATCCAAATGTATCAAAACCAAAGGGGATGAATACGTGTTGATTGTCAATGCAGGCCTTCTCACGCTTAGCCACTTTAGCTATGGCAGCTTTTTGTGCAGCGCATCCCGCAATAAAATCACTCTTTATCGGACCCACCAAAGGAGACACTCCAGTCAAATCAACACATGCATGCTTTCCTCCAACCACTACAAGAAAGAGTAGAACAGGCGACGGTCAACATCCGTCGCGAATGATAACATGACCGTCCCCTCTGATCAATGGGGACGGTCATGCGGCCGTCTCAAAAGGTGGCGTCCCATTTTGTATAAGCGACGGTAGTATGGACCGTCCCCTATACTCATACATAGGGGACGGTCGTGACCGTCCCTAAAGGTCTGGTATAGGGGACGGGCATGACCGTCCCTTAAAGGATTTTATTGGGGACGGTCACGACCGTCCCTTAAAGTCATTCAGGGGGACGGTCACGACCGTCCCCAAAAGTGAGGAAGTGGAGACAGTCATAACCGTCTCTAAGAACGAAGGGGACGGTCGCAATGACCGTCCCCTTTGTTCATCTGCTAACAAAAAAAATTTCCATTGTCCCCTATTTGATCCTCATTTTGCCCTGTATGTCAATATAATGTAGTACCTGTTACAAAAAATCTGTCTTCATAATAAATAATACGATCACCACACAAGAAAAATGCAATCCACATTCATAAAGTCATCGTCCAACAACATATACATTCAAAATACTACATTATCCTACAGTAATTGTCTAAAATAGTTATACAATATACTACAATATCCTACAAAGTAACTAAGCTATCCTAGTCGTCGTCCTCATCCTCGTCGTCATCAGCATCATCATCTTCTTCTTCGCCGTCATCGTCGTCGCCTAGCCTCGCAGCGGTATTATCATCATCTTTTGGGTGGCTAGTCGGCGCTGCACCTTGATATGCCTGCATGAATGCATTGAAAATCGCCATTTGTTGGCGTAAATCCCGAATCTCCATATCCATGCTAGACACTTGACTCTCTAATTCCCTCTCCCTTTGTGTCTTCTGAGAGGTCGAGCCGGTCCCTACTCCATACCAATTCCGTATGGTGGCACCACGACTACCACAACGGACGCGTCCCTGATGCTCTGGACCGGTCGCCTGGAGGAATGCCGCATCAGGAGTAAGAGTTGGATGACTCGTTCCGGTGCGGTCTACAGAGCCAGTGGTTGTTAGCCTCACCATCTCCTCCTACAAATTTATTTAAGTAAGTTCAAATTCATTTAATTTTTAAAAAAGATGCAAATATGTTACGAATAACTTACATGAATTGGACCATAGGCAGGATCTACCCAATGAACTTCCCCGCCCACATCGCGGCTCTTAGACCTCTCAAAGACTTCCATTCGGCTGGGCACTCGCTCGTTCTCCACTTCCTAATGTGTAAAGATTGGTAAACTTACGATACCATTTTAATACATATATAATGGTTACAATTTTAACACTAATCATAAAGTAGATTACTTACGAAGTCATCCTTCAGTTGATTTATGTTTCTTCTCCCCATTTTATGGGTAGACTTGAAACCTTTCCTCCGATTTTCAGCATTTTTCCTTGAGATGCCCTATACGAAGATAGTAATTTTAGTAAAAGAATTCCAAATGATATATGTATAAAATGCGCATATATATGGGACATACCGTATGTTCTTCTCCCATCCAAATATAAACCGTCGCCCTCCATTGTTCAGCAGGTACATTCGGAGGACAATTTACCAAATTGGCCTCCAATGGAAGCTCCGGGTCGAAGTACTTTAAAATATAAAGAAAATTAATTATATAGTTAGATGATGAAAAACAAATTTATACTTAAATATAAAGCAAAGTACTCACTCGGGTCTTCAGACGACCTCGATATTTACGCAACATCTCCGCCCCATGGCCTAAAATCAGAGCATCAGTGGCCGAGTCACAGTCCCAGGAAAAACTAGATTGTCGGTGGTGCATCCCGAATGCGTCTAGGACGTGGAGGCATATCTGCATATTATGAAACATTTAAATTTGATATAACAACAATGATATAATTCATATATTACAAAAAAAATTGGAAAATAAATGATGGTAAACTTACATTTTAAAAATCCGCATCTATAAATTCTGTTGGATGTTCTTTTATTTCAGCTTGATATGCCTCGTTTATATTTAGCAACTCATCATCATCATTGACATCAAAAAAATCTATTGGTACTGTTCTCACGGGTATGATCCATCCATCACTTAATTTGTCTGGAATATAGAAAATTTATTCTACCTCACTGGCTAGTGTAAAAGCCTCATTTGTTTGCAATTTACCAGATTGTTTCAATGAAATGATCCCATTTCTATCTCTTTGATATCCTATCCCCTCGCGACCGACATCAAACCAATTGCACATAAAAAGAACACATCGACATTCATGAGTAAAACCGATCTCTATTATGTCAAGTATTTCCCCATAATAGCTGTCTAAACCTGAAGGTAAATCTGTTTTTACTATAACACCCGATATTTGCGTCGATTTCATCTCGTCGGCGGACTTTGTTCTAAATCTGTATCCATTCACAATATAACCCTTGTAAGACATAACTTGAGAATATGATATGCTTCCAAGAATGTCAAGGTTAGTGTTCCACCTATCATCTGTTGTTTCCCGTAAATGTTTCACACGTGAACGGAACCATTTGAGGAATTCAGATTTATTATGCGTCTCATTAAATAATGAATTGTACTCATCAAAAAATTCGTCAATTTCTGACAACTGCATCAAGACATAGCAGTGTATTAGATCTCTATTGTCATCGGATATTACGCGGCGGATACCACTGAATATATGCCTGTCACATGAATGAAAGACACATAATTTAGATTCGTCCTCTTCCTCCACGACCTCGCCTTCATCATTTCGTTCATAACGGTTGAAACGCACGCTTTCACCGTCCATATACATTTCACAGAAATTAATGCACTCTTCACAAAGATAACCTTCAACAATGCATCCTTCGGGTTGTGCCTTATTAAAGACCATATTTTTTAATTTTCGAAGGTATCTTTCTATTGAATACATCCAACGATATTGAACCGGCCCACCGATCCTTTCTTCACCTGCTAGATGAACTATTAAATAAACCATTACGTCAAAGAAGGCTGGTGGGAATATCTGCTCCAATTTGCATAATGTGATAACAATATCTTCTTCAAGTTTTCTCAAGATCAACGGATCTAAAACCTTCGAACACAATAATATAAAAAAACCACTCAATTCTGTTAATGATTAAAGGACAACATCGTCTACAATTCCGCGAATAGCGAATATGAGTAACACTTCCATGTAAACATGACAGCCATGACTTTTTAATCCAGTTATCTTACGTTCTCTTTCATTTACTCACCTCGACAGCAGTGATGAGAACCCATAAGATACCTTCAAACTTTTAAGGAAGCTGAAAAGTTTATCACGCTCAGCACTTGATAAAGTATATATTACTGCAGGTACAGTAATCCGTCCATTGTCTAATTCAATTGGATGTAGTTCTTCCCGTATACCAAGTTGAACTAAATCTCGTCTCGTCCTTAAATTATCTTTTGATTGACCTGAAGGATCTAACATTTCCAAAATATTTTCCAAAACATTCTTCTCAATATGCATGACATCCAAATTATGACGAAGCTGTAAGTGTTTCCAGTATGGTAACTCTCTGAAAAAAATACTTTGTTTCTTCCAACCACCGGCTGCACTTTTCTTCGTTGTCCGTTCTAAGCAACTGCTTCGTACAAGTAATTGTTGTTCCCAAATAATGTTGTCATTCACACGAGCTAAGTCAAGTCGTTGCCCATAAGGTGAGCCGTTAAATTTCTTATTACTATCTCCCCTTTGCCATCTATGTTTCGGTGGAAGGAATCGACGATGACGCAAATAGGAATGCTTCATACTTCCAGACAGCCATGTCGAATATATTTTTTCAAGACAGACAGGACATGGGAGTTTTCCCTTCGTACTCCAACCATACAAATTTGCGTATGCGAAAAAGTCATTTATAATCCACAACAATGCAGCTTGTAATATAAATATCTCTTTCCTACATGCATCATATATAGGTATTCCAGTAGTCCGCAAGACTTTTAATTCATCCATTAACGGTTGTAGGTACACATCAATTGCATTGCCAGGACCTTTAGGACCAGGAATTAGTAGTGTCATCATCATAAAAGATGAACTATTGACATACGGTGGTAGATTGTAAACAATCAAAATCACAGGCCAAATGCTGTAACTCAGACTCATATTACCAAATGGATTGAAACCATCTGAAGCTAATCCCAAGCGAACATTTCTCTCATCACTAGAGAAATGCGGATATCTCTGATCAAATTTTATCCATTCTTCTGCATCGGATGGATGTCTCATAACTCCATTAGCATCTCGTTTATTTGAACGAGAATGCCACGTCATCCACTTTGCAGTTTTTTCTGACATGAAGAGACGTTTCAGCCTTGGAATTAATGGGAAGTATCGTAATATTTTCACCGACTTCTTCTTCCTCTTTAAATCATTTTTTCTTCTTTATACCTGGAAGCCTTACAATATGGACAACGAACTAAATCAGAATTCTCTCCTCAAAAAAGCATACAGTCATTAACACAAGCATCGATCTTCTCGTATTTCAGACCAAGCGATCGGAATCGTTGTTTTGCCTCTTTCCAATCCTTAGGATAATTCTGAGGATTATTCAATAACTTCCGTATTAAAGCCAGCACATCTGTCATCATTGCAGCAGTTGATCCGTTCCTTACTTTCATCTTAAACAACTCTAATAAAAACTGCAAACGCGTCATTTCCACCCCAGGAGTCAATATATCTTCTGCATCTAGCAAACTGCTTGAAAACCTATCGTCTACACCAATGTCTTGTGCCTCAGGTCTTCTTAAGTCGTCCACTAGTTCAAATAACTCGTGATCAACATTATTCAAGGTTTGTGTAGTGACTCCTGCATCTACACCCATATCCTCATCCATTCGCAAATCTATAACCTCTCTATGTTCAGTCCAAATGGAGTAATGTAACCAAAATCCGTTGAGTATAAGATGGTTATAGACTTCCTCTCTAACATCTCATTTAATATTCTTACATCTCACACATGGACAATAAATCTTAAGACCACCAAATTTCTTATTAACTCTTTCTATTTCAAATGTCCAATCCAAGAAATCGATCACTCCTCTCTTATATTGTTGAAAATCATCGTATCTCTTATCCATCCATGATTTATCCATTTTACTGCACAATCAGAAAAAAATCCACCATTGTGTTATTATAAACAACAAGTTTTTCCACCCTAAACCCTAATCAAGTGTTTCTCTTATATACAACAAGATTTTCTAGATCTAATATACACAACAACATTATATTTAATATAAACAAGCAATGTTTTATACAAATCATGTTTCATCCTATAACATGTTTCTCTATACAAATCATTCTATAACAATATTAATATACAACAAGCAATGTTTTTCTCTATCCTATAACAAGAGATTTCATCCTATTATACAACACGCAATGTTTTCCTCTATCCTACAACAACATATTTCATCCTATTATACAACAAACAATGTTTTCCTCTATCCTACAACAAAATATTTCATGATAACATGGGGAAAAACCTATTATATTAAACAAATCAAGCAACCCTAACATAACAACAAAAAAACTCATTCACATGAGGAATAATATCCCTAACAAGGATATCAAGCAAAATAAACAAGAATAAACACAAAGGAGTGTTGCTACATACCAGAAAATGGGATTGACGAGGACGGCAACCACGGAGAGGCCGGAGGGGCGACGTTGGACGGCTGTTTGAGAGAGGGTAAAGTGAGAATGAGCGCAGGTCGAAGAGGTTTTTTTCGATCTCACCAATGGGGACGGTCATTACAACCGTCCCCATTGGAGACGATCGGCGACGGTTCACTTAAGACCGTCCCCTTTGGTGGGTAGAGGAGACGGTCATTGGTGACCGTCCCCTATGTTCAGCCACTTAAGTATGAATGGCCGGAGGCGACGCCAACAAAAACGTATTGGGGACGGTCGGAACCGTCCCAAAGGACCTGCCAGGGCGGAGGGGACGGTCACCATGGACCGTCCCCTCTGGTCGCACAATTAGGATAAAAGACCGGAGGCGACGCCAACAGAAGCGTATTGGGGACGGTCACAACCGTCCCCAAAGACCATCTCAAGGCAGATGGGACGGTCGTTGCTGACCGTCCCCTCTGGCCGTCCCCAATGGTCCATTACCGGAGGGACACCAACAGAAGCGTATTAGGGACGGTCAAGACCGTCCCCACTGGGTCCCCTAGGCAGAGGGGACGGTCCTTACTGACCGTCCCTATTAAGCTATTACAAAAGGGGATGCCAGCTCGCATAGCGTCTCCTGATATGAAGTATTGGGGACGGTTATGACATGACCGTCTCTAAAAGCTTTCATTAGGGACGGTCATTCTATGACCGTCGCCAGTTGTCGTCTCCAAAGCTGGAACTTCCTGTAGTGAACCCATCCAAATATCAAAACCTCTACCGGTCTAAGTGTCGATCTCCCCTCTTGTGGATCAGTTAAGAAATTCACCGGCGCTTCTTTTTTTGAAGCAACACACTACAAACTGGACAGCCTTTGGGGACGGATATTGGGGACGGTCAAACAGCGACCGTCCCCTATACCACTTTAGGGGACGGTTGTGTTCTGCCCGTCCCCTATGTAAAGGTTTAGCGACGGTCGGTTATAACCGCCCCTTTTTACGTGACAATTAGGGACGGTTATAAGACCGTCCCCGTAACAAGCCTTTAGGGGACGGTCATAACCGTCCCTGTTACTTCACTGTGGCCGTCGCATATAATTGAAAGTAAAGGGGACGGTTGTAACCGTCCCTTATGGATTCTTTTTATGGGACGGTTGCATAACCGTCCCTACAACCTCTGTAAATGGCGCGTCTTGAAACCATAGGGGACGGTCAACTTGCGACCGTCCCCGATTATGATTATAAGGGACGGTTGTAACCGTCCCTTTAAATAAAAATTATCGGAGGGGACGGTCCACTTATAACCGTCGCCGATTCTTAGTAAAAGGGACGGTCGAACGACCGTCCCCGATGGTAATATACCCATCCCCGCCGAACCCATCTTCCTCATTCTTCCTCATTCCGCCCTTTGCATCCCACTCCTACTCCGGCGACCGACACCGCCCTCCTGCCTCCTCCTCCACCCTCCGACGTCCATCCTCACGCCCCTTGTCCTCCGGCATCCGCCTCCACCCTCCGACGTCCCCCATCTCGTCCGTTGCCCTCCGGCATCCGTCCTCCAGCCTCCACCTCCTCCTCCGCCGTCCGGCCTCCTCCTCGGCACTCCAGCCTCCGCCCACCGTCACCGGCCTTCACGTCCTCATTTGGATGTAAGTTTTATTTTTAATTTTCTGGTTATTTATTAATATATTGTGCTTGTTTTAATTTCATAATCTTAATTTGTATATATACATTTGTTAAAGAATTGTTTATTGTAAAAGCATTGTTTATTTTTATAATCTTATCATGCTTGCTTATGATGTGAATAGTATGATGGATAAGTATGTATAGTATGTGAAAGTATTGTTGTGATGATGGATAAGTATGTAAAAGTATTGTTGGTATGATGGATAAGTATGTATAGTATATGATGGATAAGCATTGTTGTGAATGATGGTATATAGATGTGAATGTGATGATAGTATGCGGTGTTATACAAACACCAAAAGGTGTAAATGCATGATGTAGAATATTTGGATCATTAAGTAGAGTATTTGTGTATAGCCGATTCATTTTCCTTCGATCCTACATTTATGAAATTAACTTTATATCTTACCTTTAGGCAATGGATAAAAGTTGGATGAACAAAAGATTCGATGACTATCGGACGTATAATAAAGGAGTTATCGGATTCATAGACTGGGCTTTTCGATATGAATCGCACTATCATATTGTAGGAGGTGAAGGAGATAAGATACATTGTCCTTGCATAAGATGTAAAAATACTTTGACCCAAAATCGAGCCACAGTTTACGAGCATTTGATATTAAATGGATTTTGGCTACATTATACGAATTGGACATATCATGGTGAAGGAGTTAATTTAGAAGAAGATAGTAATGTCCACGTTGATGATGAAAGAGATGTCTCAGAAATACAAGACCGTGATGCTATATTTGAGATGGTAGATAATATTCGAGGACATGACACCGATGAAATGATGGATTCGCTTCCGGATACGTTGCATGAAAAATTAGAAGATGCAGAGAAACCGTTATGCTCTGGAGTCAAAATGACTCGATTACGTTTTCTTCTGGAGATGTTTAAGATAAAAGTGAAGAATCGGTGTACAGCGGTTACGATGACAGATGTCTTACTGTTGATTAGGACATTATTAAATAATCCAGAAAACTTTCCAAAGGACTGGAAGGATGCTAAGTCTAGATTTCGTGCACTTGGACTGAACTACGAGAAAATTGACGCATGTCCGAACGACTGCATTTTATATTGGAAGGATTACTCAAATTTAGATAAATGTCCTGACTGCAAAAGTAGCAGATATAAGAATAATGATACTGATTCGAAGAGGAAAAAACCAGAGAAGATTTTAAGGTTCTTTCCTTTGATTCCCCGATTACAGAGATTGTATTCATACGAAAGAACAGCTAAAATGATGATATGGCACAGTAATATCAAAAGGAAAGATGTAACCGGTGTTATGCGACATCCATCAGATACAGAGGAGTGGAGAAAGTTTGATGAAATGTATCCATCGTTTTCAGAAGAAGTAAGAAACGTACGATTGGGTCTTGCTTCTGACGGCTTTAATCCATTCGGAAATATGAGTACGAGTTATTCTATTTGGCCTGTGATTCTTGTTACATATAATCTGCCACCGTGTGTTCTATTTCATTGCATCTGGTTCGATGTTGGTCGAGTTGGAGTAGGTTACAAAAAGGATAGAAATGGGGTTCTTTCTTTAAAGCAAACAGGTAGGTTACAAACAAATGAACCGTATACGCTTGCCAGTCAGGTCGAACAGGTCTTTTATATTCCAGATAACTCAGTTAGTGGATGGATAATACCAATTAGAACAACACCGAGAGATTTCTTCGACGTAAACGAAGAGGCAGATGCACTAGACAATGATGTAGCATATCAAAATAACTCCAATGATTTTTTGAATGAGGTATTAGACAACGACAATGGAACTTGGAACTAGCAATTTCAGGTAATTTTTTTTATTTTCAATTTCTATTAATTGAAATTGTTGTCATCTAGCGAAATGTATATATTTGAAATGTTTATTTAAAAATGCAGACATGGCTCCTAGACCTAGACGTATTCGGGAGGTCCCTGAACCTCCCCAGCAGCCACAGGGCGGTTCTTCTGATGCAGGTAGTGGATCTACACCGAGACGGCGTGGACCGGCTCAGTGTAGATTCTTAGACCGACTTGCACCAGGGCAGACGTTACCTGTACGTATTGTTGGCGGAGATGCGGTAGGAGAGAACTCTACGGAGTTCCAGAGCTACCTTGGCCAGGTTGCCCGTGCGCGCGTCCCCATCACCACCCACGACTTCCGACAGCTGCCTTATGCTGTCAAGGCTGCCATACTTGCTGATCTGGAGGTATCCTAAAATCTTAAAACAGTTTTTTCATTTTATGACGTAATCGTTAATATATTTGTTGTATCAGGATGTATTTACATGGGAACGCAGTACCCATGTCGATTCTCAGATTTTATCCCATGCTGCTGAGATGTTGCGTCGATACAAGGGACGCATAAAAGCTAAGGTAAGATTTTTTTTATTAATATCGAGATATTTACATATTGATTATATTTTTTTCTCCATTTGTAGTACTTCAACCCCCAGATTCCATATGAGCAGCTTGTGCAGAATATCCCTCCTTGTGTTACACCATAGCAATGGAGGGAGCTGATTAATTTTTTGTCCAGTGACGATTTTGCGGTATGTATATAGTTTTCTTAGTTTTTTCTTTTATTTTTATATTGACATTGTGAAATTTCAGTCGATTTCTTCCAAGAATACGGCGAATCGTTCGAAAGGGTTTAGGTCGACGCATAAGATGGGAAGGAAGAACACCAACCAATTGAAGGACGACTTTGTAAGTATTTAAAAGATATTTACAACGATTAATTTTGAGTCTTAAATAATTTTAAGAAGTTGTTTAACTTTTTATAGTTGAGGGAAAATGAACGAGAAATGACCCGCATAGAGGTGTTTGCTGGGTCAAAGAGCAGAGACTTAGGAGGAGAGGTGGAGTGGGTTGATGAAGCCTACGCACCAATACATGTAAGTATAAATACAGTTTTTACTTAAAGGATTACTTATGATAATATACTGAAATTATTTTCTATTTCTCATATGCAGGAAGAAATGATTAGGCTCTCTACCACCTCCTCGCTGGATAGCACGGGGACGAGCAATCCCCCGTTGACGGCTGATGATGCCTTCCGTCAAGCCACTGGTCCAGAACACAGTGGACGCATCCGTTGCGGAGGACGGGGCGAAACGATCCGTACATGGTACGGAATGGGTGGTGCAGGTGGGTCGCAGTCTTCCTCGCAGGGAAGCCAGAGAGAAAGAGAGATGGAGAGGGAGCTGCGCGAAGTAAAGGCAACGATGAATGCACAAGCTGCGGAGATGGCACAGATGCGTATGGACATGGCGAATTTCAGGTCCTTAGTAAGCCGTCTTCAAAGTCAAGCCACGCCCCTTGTACAACCTGCACATCTCGGCGACGACGAGGAGAGTGAGGAGGAGGAAACCGATGAGAGTGATGGGAGTGACGCATCAGAGTAGGTGGCATGGAGTTAGTACGTACCCTAGTTAATTTTAATCCTTTAATTGTAATATTTTTTATTAGTATCTAACATTATGTAGACTTGTTATCGTTTATTATTGTTGTTTTATAATTATGTTGTTGGATGTTGTGATATTCTTAGTTGTTGGATGTTGTGATATGCTTAGTTGTTGGATGTTGTGGTTTGTTCTTTTGAAGAGAAGAATGATTGGTGTTGTACATTTTATTATGTTCATATTGTTTTCAGGTGTAATATTGAATGATGTAAGGAACATATCAGAATATGTAATTTTTTTTCCTTTCATGGTTTATTGGGGACGGTTGTAACCGTCCCCTCTGGAGCTACAGAAACGTCCCTCCAGCCAGAACAAATCACGAAGTCTATTGGGGACGGTTCTAACCGTCCCCATTAGGGAAGAGCACTTGGGACGGTTATAACCGTCCCTAATAGTCTTCTGTTGGCGTCGCTATTGATTCTACACTAGAGGGGACGGGTACGACCGTCCCTAATAGTCTTCTGTTGGCGTCGCTATAGACTTTTCCAGGCTTCTGTTGGCGTCGCAAAAGACGTAAAGTGTAGATGGGACGGTTGTAACCGTCCCTAAATGCAATTGTATGCGACGGTTGTAACCGTCCCTTCTACTCTGAAGGTCTTTTTGCGACGCCAACAGAAGACTATTAGGGACGGTTGTACCCGTCCCCTCTTGTTGGACAGACGCGACGGTTGCAATCGTCCCGTATATACTTATGTTGGCGTCGCTTTATACGCTAAGGTACAGGGGACGGTTACAACCGTCGCGTCTGCGAAACGCATGAGACGGGTGTAACCGTCCCCAAAGGATTTCTGAACCCGTCTCAAAATGATAAAGACCATTAGGGACGTTGGTAACCGTCTCTAATAATATAGGTTGTAGGGACGGTCACAACCGTCCCTAATAGCCTTCGTATAAGGGACGGTTACAACCGTCTCCAAAGGGTGATTACATGCGACGGTTGTCAGAAGCGTCCCATATAGTCAAATGAGACGGTGGCTGACGGGACGGTTAGGAACCGTCCCCGTTGATCAGAGGGGACGGTTCTAGAGACAAATGGGACGGTCTACGACCGTCCCCTTAGACCCACCCGCCTGTAGTGACACCTGCATGTCTGAGTATATCAAATAGAACATTTCTGACAAGATCATGCCTGTATTTAAAACCTGGAAGCTCGTGACAATTAACGGCATGATCCCCAAAAGCATCCAAGTAGGATTTGTGGCATACTGGACAAGCCTCATCTGGTGGGAAAAGGGGAATCATGAGGCGGTACTTGAGAATACTACGATATTCAATGGGTGACATATGCAATCCAAGCCCTTCAATAGGAATGGCAAGTAGAAAATCTTGGGCATGTTCAACTTGTAAACAATGGAAAATTGCTTTTTGCCTAGCAGACATGTCAAACTCAGCTTCCATATCTTTTACGATTTTGCTAAAAAAAGAACTCGCCAAAGCATTCTGGGCTTTAGGGGCGATGGTATCCTTACTAGCAAAATGTGTAATATCAATAGATGGGAGTGCGACATGTAGGCCTTCCAAAGCATTAAGGAAATCAGAATCCATACCATGTATCCCGTTGTCTCGTAGCATATGGTCTTGGAGCATCCAGGATTGAGCTCTGGAGGCCACAAAAGCATATGAAGAAGCCTTAATAGCTGAGTAAAGACCTAAACCGCCGAGTCGGATGGGTAGCGACGTCGCTCTCCATTGAAGGTCACCAAAGAAAGGACCTCCACACACCACAATATCCTCAATAGCTCCACGTAACCCTTTGTCAAACCATGCAGCAGCCCGTTTCATGTATGTGGGTTGGCATGTCCGTAAGCCGAACATAAGCTTGGCAGTACCCATACAAGACCGTAATAGAAGTAGCTCAATTCTTCAAATTCTCAAGTGGACCTTGTATTTGTTGTTATATTCTTAGTGAAGAATTATTCAACAACAATTATTTCTCATATTTCTCTTTTAATCATTGTTAATTGTTAAATTTAAGAACGATCAATAGAAATTTTAATAAACAAGTCAATGCATAAATAGTTGTTATATGAACTTTTAACAACGAATATTGACATTTATTGCTAACTACAAGAACAAAAAGCTAACTTTGCAGCGATTAATATTCATTGCCAAAAATATTTAACATCATAGGTCTAGCCAATTTTGTTATAGGAGATATGTCTCTTTACGTGCAACTCTAGTATCTTGAGGTAATTGTTCTTGTGTGTTTTTGACATTTACAATGCACATCTATTTATCAGACTGAGGAGAAGGCGCTTTTAACGTCATTGCCATAACAAATCTTTGTGACTGCCTATGGGCAGCTCTAATATCTTGAGTTGATCCGTGTAGGGTGGAGGAGAAGGCTATCTTGAACACCTTTACCATAAAAAAACCTTCCAATCTACCATTCGCGGACGTCGATTGCTATAAAAAAATAGACAATTTTTAAACATTTTTGAAAATTTGTAAACTCTAGATCTCGATTACATGGACCACTATAATTGGAATGTAGTCAATCCCGCGGGACATCCTAATTGTGGCTGATTGAAACAGTCAATCACACAAGAAAAATAACCTTGTATTAATTGATTTTATTCCCACATGGTTTGGTGAAATGACTTGAACAACGTTTTCTACTTTGTTTTTTAAATCCCATCTGTTGAGGATTTGATCATGGATTTTATTTGGTTATAATACACTGTTTTCTCACTGCTGTACTGTCTATTTTCCTGCGTATAGTCAATATGTATATTCAATACGGATCTGTGATGCCGTATGAACATATGCGATTCATATCATATCTTATATATTCCCATGTATGAATATATTGCGTGTTGTTGTGGGAAAACTTCAAAGCACAGCCAAGTCATTTAAATGTCAACCGTACATGCCCGAGCCACGACGAAGGGGAGTGGAGCCGTGATGAAGGAGCACAGAGCTCGTAGCAGAAATGGAGGGGTGGTGTTGGGGGCCATATCAGAATCAAATTCAAAATTTGGTGTTTACGTAGCCTGTTAGGGTTAATAACACAGTTTATTTACAGTTTATTCACAGTTTAATTATTTACAGTGGACGAGCCAGTGGGGTAACAACCTGCAACTGTATGCCATACGTTTGTCTTGTCACATGTGTACGCAGTATTCTCCTACAATGATTGATCACGAAAAAATACCACATGTTCTTAACAATACTAATATAATTAGACATCAAATGCATAGCCAGTAACGAAGAGTAGACTAGCAGATATGCAAATCTGGTCAGGTGGAAAAGATCAGGAAACTGATTCTTCAGTAAATTTTTAATGGTTTTTAAGGTGGAGGAGAGGGACCAAAAGGAACAAAAATAAAGTTATATGGTACAGTGCCAACAATGCTACAGCTAAGCAAAACCTAGCCATCTTATTTAGGAAACTCCACACCTTTTCTCCTAACAGTCTGTTAACTAAAACCCACAAATCATGTCCCCCACTCTCCCCCTATATATAGTCCCCCATATCAAGCACATATATCCATATCCTTCCTTGTAGTTCTACTACCTTCCCATATCCTCCCTGTGGGCATTCTCTACTTCCAGTCTCCATCAAATCGTTGCCGATTGGCTTTAGGTTAGGCTTTTAACTCTCCATCTCTCCATCTCTCTCTCTCTAGCATTTCCACTGACCCATATCACAAAACTAAGACCAAGAATGCGAACCAACTTGATGTGGATCTTCATAACTTCTTTTTAAATTGGTGGGCTGTGTTCTTTATTGAATTTTTTTTATTATGGGGAAGTGGGGGTACATGGATAGAGAGGGGCTGAGATTCCCTTTAGCATGGGGACCCTCCAGCCACCGCAGCCCCCCTTGATTTCCACACTCCGCCACTCAGCTATGGCCACATGTAAGCATCTGATTTGGCTTTCTGATGGGAAAGGTGTGCATGCACTCCTTCCCCTATTTATCTGGTCATGCCCTTCCCTCGACCTGCAATCCATCAGCCTAGGGTTTCCTCCTGCATGTGTTCTTTCTGCCAAATCCGTCCCCCACTCCCCACACCTTCCTCCAAAACTGGATCTGTAAATCCTCGGTTGCTGCATATCTTTTTGGCTTCTTAATCCATGGCAGTCGGGCTCCCGATCAAACAGCCGCCGTTTGCAGGTGTGGCATCATCAAGATTCACATGGATTTGTTAGCTAACTTGGCTGTTGGCTGCCGATCGATAATCCCTCTATGAGAATCTTGATGATGCTGCATCAGCGATCAGCGTCTATACGCAGGCGGATGCAGTGACCGTCTTTTTTTCACATGTAGAAAAGGTATGAATATGTACCCCCATCTTTATATCTCGCTATACCTCTCGTTTTGCTTCATGATATATGAAATTGCAAAGAACGGGTTTTTGCCTGTACATAATTGAGGTGTTAGACTTAAATTATCCCCTTTTTTATGATTGCTTCTGTGTTTGATTGCTGTCGCCGAGATGCTTTATTTAATTTGCCATTTTCTGCTGGAACTGATATGGCGATCGCGTTTGCGTATACTGATTGCCAGTAAGTGGTTGGGACCAAAAATATGCTGGGAGAAGTTTGGCGATTTGGGCACACTATCCTACTGGTAAGCTTGTGACTATATTTCTTTCTTTTGCAATATGCATAAATCTAAATACATATTAACGTCGTTTTGGATATTCTATTCATACTTAGGTAATTAATATATGTGTTAACTGTTATATTTCTCATTGTTCATTATTCTTTGTACGGTTGATGTGTGGGATCCTGAATTCGAGATGAGAGAAGGTTGGATAGCATCTAGAAGTTGGGGACTGTAGTTGACAGGATGGGACAGGTAAGAAGAGTTAATTTAAATCAATGGAACGCAAATTTTCTGGCTGGAACATCCAAGAGAAAAGACAGATTTACTGAGATTTAAATAGACCAGGCAGTGGACATTTTCCATAAAATTCCAGAAAAATGGTGTTCCTCCAATTATTTTGAACTTATGACATGGTTATGCATGCAAAGGAAAAGAAAGAATATATGCAGGTGTATCAAAAATTCCAAGAATTTGTGAGAGAATTAGTGAATACTAGCTGTAGTTTTTCAAGAATTTGTGAGAGAACTCTGCATCTTGTACTTTTTCATGTGCTCTGGTTTCGCACAACTGCATTAGATGAACATGAAAGAGCAAAATTGTATGAACAAGTATATTTGTTGACCCGCTGCATAAAAGAGGACACTGTATTTAGAGGAGGAGCTGTGCCATCAACATGATCACTGGCACGTATTTTCGGGAATGTTCTCTTCTTCTTACTCAAAGTTGCCCAAAATGGCTCATGTGAAAAAGAAAGGCTCAACTTCATACAAAAATGAGATTGCAGGAGTACTTGGTAACAAAAAGGATTTTACATTTTCAGCCATAGGTAATAACTGACTATCTATGTGCTTAGGAGAGTCGAATATTCATCATTCCATAGTTAATCTGGCATATTATGAATTAAATGAACATCTACCATCCATGGATGTTAGATGCAATAGAGAGCTAATACTCCAGCTTGGGGAGTAGGATATATGGTTACTATGTTAGGGATGGATCTGATCTACGATATACTATAAACGTAAAAATCAATCTAGAAGCAAAAACATGCACAATCACTCAAGACAAAAGTTTATAGTGGTTCAGTGATATGTCTACCACTACAAGAAACTGAACCTAAGGTAAAGAATAATTTGAATATTCATTGCCATACCTTCCTATGTTAAAGATATTATTCATTGCAAAATCAACTTTTGCACTTGTAATTAGCAATGGATGTCAAATTTGTTGTTAAAAGTCCATACAACAATGATTTTTCCGTTGAATTATTCGTTAAAATTTACACTAATTGCTACAAAATTTAGCAACAATTAGAATAAAAAGTCAATGAAATATCGTTGTTATATGATTTGTTATGAGGAATATAGCAATGGATATCATTATTCATTGCGAATTAAAGAAGTAAGCAATGAATAGCATTTGTTTTATATATTTAACTATGAAAAATATGACAATGATTATTAAATTATTCATGATCTTAGGTCATTTTTCTTGTAGTGTACACCCAGAGCTCGCACCAAGTTTTCTTATATTCTTTTCCGAAAATAATATGTAGGAGTACAATGAGCAGGTGCCCCACAAGGGCTCTCTCATACCACAACTATAGGCTTAGGGTTACGTGAAATTTCCAATATATATACTCCTAAATTGATGAGGTTGATTCATACATATGAGTCTCCATTCAGTCTTCACAGGAGAAAATCAAACATACTAGTGGTTAGTTAGACCCACTACGAATGCTATGATACGCATCCTCTATTATTTCTCATTCTTGTAGTTTGTCATTTTTTTAGCTACCATATGAGATAGATCTGTCACCATTACCAATGAATAGCACAATGTAGGATGAACCTCGTACAATATTACTAGGTATTCATTGTTTTTTGCTTGCTCATTTGTTCTTAATGCAATTATTAAATTTCCTAGTTGAGTATTTGTTGCACATCCAAGTTTTGTATTATCAAAAATTATATTTTTAAGGCAGTCCTGAAATATTAGAAAAGTGGTATTATTTGAACCAAAGATGACTAAATGCTCATACTTGAAAAAATAATCTCTCACATATGCTAGTAATCAAGATCGTGAGCTTTCATTCCAAGGATTAAGATTTGAATCTTGCAGTTATCCACTATATATAAAAGGGATATTTTCATTGACTTGGACATATGGTAAAGGCATTTTCATGCTGTTTCACACTTGATCGTGATAGTCAACATCAGGTGCATCAAGTTGATGATAATTCTAAACAACATGGTAATGAATAAGCTGAGAAACATGAGGTCGTCACTTTCAGACATCCATTTGAAGCCAACCGCCAGTACGGACGATGCCACGAGGCCTGGTGCTTCCTTCACATAAATTACATAATCACCCTCCATCTTCCTGCAATTCGATCATTTTTTTTTTGAGAAAGAAAAAGGGTGACATCCTGAGTTGGGACTCACCGCACTTCAGCTTTATATATTAAAATGAATAATTGAGATACATTACCTTGTGGATCGGAAGTGATAGAGGGAAAGACAAGAAGCGACAACATTTTCTGAATAGAACCTTTGATTTCTAAAAATTAAGTCATTCCCCCCTGCCCCCCCCCCCATATGGACCATAGAGCTGCAAATGGTAGAGCACTATCGTCCATCGAGTTACCTCCAACAGTCCTCAGAGATCTCCAGAAATCCACCAAGCCACCATGTCTGACCCATGATGCTCCTAATGCCTTCCAAACCTATTCTGATAAAGGACACATGAAGAACAAATGTTCCGCATCCTCCGTATGTGCGCCACATCTGTCACATCTGGTGTCCGAAATACCAAAAAGCTTGCCCCTTCTGGCCTTGTCACAGATCCTACCCTTTCTAAGGCACCAGAGAAAAACTTTCACTCTGCATGAGATCTTGCTTGCCCAAATGATCTTCATATCTTTCTTCATGTCTTGGTCCGACTCATCTGTTGTCCCTCTAAATATCTTGTAAGCCTTTTTTACGGAAAACCTGCCCTCCTTCCAAATAAAATGATCCCTCCCCATGGATATACATGTAGGAGACGGTAATTCAGACTGCAGTCTAGTCATCCCTTCTAACCTTCGGTTTGAAAGCGTAGATAGGAACAGCGGGGCCCATGAACCATACCCATCAGCATCTGCTACAGTACACTCCTTGCTTGCCGCCGATGCAAATAGTCTTGGGAACCTATCACATAGTGATCCATCGCCCGTCCAGTTGTCCAATCAAAAACGAAAATTCGTCCCGGTGCCCATCTTCGGTGTCATTGCCGGCCTGAGCTGTGACAGTATTTCACGAACCCCACACCAAAGCGAAGATTCAAACCGCATTCTTCTTGTTTCCAGGGAAGCCTTGGCATCGTAGATGTCTCGCAAAAGCTTAATAGCCAATCTATCTGTGTCACCCCAAATCTGCACCACCCACTTAGCCAACAGTGCTTTGTTCATGTAGCTCACATCTCGAATACCCAGGCCTCCTTCATTTTTTTGTCGTGTTAGCTCCTCCCATCGAATCAGATGTATCCCCAATCTTTGTTGTTTCCCATCTGACCAGAAAAAATTCCTCATCATTACCTCTATCTTCTTTTTAACCCCTGTTGGCATTAGTCTTGTTGAGAAGAAGAATATAGGAATTGCCGAAAGCACCTGCAATTCGATCATACAGTACAACTTTAGCTTGAACATGATCAGCGTTATTGACAGGTGGGGTGGGCTGTAAAAGAATAGAATTTCGCTCACCCGGTTCTGCTCCATGCTGAATTGCATCCTAAAATGCCTGTTTGGTTGCAGGGTTGGCCCAACCCTGGTTACTATTCACAAGGGTATTTCCTCCTCACAGATTACTATTCACCCATCCCAACCCAGCCAACCCAACCCTGCCCAACCCAGCAACCAAACAGGCCCTTAGGATGCAATAGCAAATAATGTCTGATTTAAACGAAATTTGGAGGATATATAGAGTATTATCCTAATATTCAATCTATAAGATTAGATTTTTAGAATCTAAATCAGAAAAAAATTTATTTGGATTTACAGCACCTCTGCTGCAAAACCTTCTACAGCAGAGGATCCTCTCCCCTTGGAGAGATGTACGTCTGCAGATATTTGTAATATGTAATTATTCCTGAACAGCTAATTTTGTCATCATCTAAAATTATTTATCCAATTGATATGGATTCTTATGTTTGATTTATTCCAAGGGTATTTTTGCGATCAAGCTGCTGAAGTGAGTAGTTTCCCTGGTGGGCACACATGGTCGCATAATATCCTGGGTTGGAACTTGGGTGTTTTCCCTTTGGACTACTTGGAATTTCCACTACCAAAAAAGCGACTGAGCTCCAAAGATTGGTCTTTTTTAGTGGAAAAATTCTCATCAAACCTGCAGGCATGGAAGGACAATGGGCTTCCTCTTCTTGCGAGAGTCACCCGTATCAACTCTTCATTGACTCCTATCATCACCCAAGTGATGTCTTGTTTTAAGCTTCCGGAAGGTACTATTCAAAAGAGTGACATGATTAGACGAAAATTCTGTTGGTCGGAAATTCCTCGACTCATCATTCGTCAAAGGTCATTTGGACCAAGGTTACCCGTCCCACCTTTAACAATGGTTGGGGTATTCTAAATCTTAGCTTATTTAACAATGCTCTTCTTGCCAAGCATGTTGTGACAATTGTGGATTCAAAAGACCTTGGGTATCTAACTTGATAAGTGCAACTCACTTTAGGGGCGGACCAATTATCTTGCTTGGAAAAGTAAAGCGTTCACATTCCTTAATTTGGAAAAGTCTAATCAAAGGCTCGTTACCTGTATGGAACTATATTTTATCACATATCTTTTTTTGCAAGGCAATTAAAATTATTTTCCTATTTATAAAATTACAAAAATAAAGATCTTAATATTGTTGATTATGCTAGAATCGAGGGACTAATGGTCCGGTCTTGGAGGGTTTACGGTATCCGATAAATTCGGATCCGGCAACCGTTGTGTCGACCGCTCTCACGATGTGTGGTACCCAACCCAAACTGATGGACAACAATCAACCCACAAAGATAAATAGAGAATGCAAATGTGTGAGATAAAACTTATTATAACTCTACAAAAATGTTTATATCCCCATACTTATTTATATTATCAACCAAGTCAATATTGACATTGTCTCGGAGTTTAGATCAGTCTGTTTATATTTACATTTTCACATACATACATCTTTCTTTTCATTTTATTTTTTCTTTATTCTTTTATTTTAGATTAAATAAGTGTTAACTATGTTATATTAACAATTGGAGCTAGTATGTTAATTAATTATAATTAGTTGATATTTACATGTATTTTACCAAGGATTTTAGATAAAATAAAAGAACAAAGAAGATGCATCATGAATTCATCACATCCCATCAGATCGAGACGTCCTTCATCAAAGTTCGAGTTGTCCTTCATCATAGATCAAGTTCCATCACTGAAGATCAATATCCTAGAAAGTTTACTCAAAACAACACCAAGGATTATAAACATTTGGTTGAGTAGTCATCGTCTGGAGGATTGCGATGAACAACTAATTGCTTTTTGTCAAGTAGTAATCCCCATCACTTATATACCACACCTACACTTCGTGAGTTTTAGGTATGACACTATGTTTGAGATTGGGGTGTTACAGTAGTACCTGAAGTGCATTATCTGAAGTGCATTATCTAATTCGATTCACTGATGCCTCTATGAGTTCAAGATCTTTATAGATGATCCTTCAAACCATGAAGCATATTTTCCACCAAGAACATCCAAGATGAAGATCAACCATTACTAGATCTGATCAACGAGATCAAGGCATCCCCGCTTGGAGATGCTAGTATTTGGGAAGAAGAAAGTTCATACACGAGAAGCTACAAGTGCTATCAGATCATCTTAGATTAACGGCTTTGATTAAGTCCAAGCAAAGTAAATCAAGATGTTTGATAGTCGAGATCCAAAGTCAGAGAGAAGGCCATATGAATAAATCTGCACCATCCATCAGAGTTCGCCGCTAATCTACACCGCAAGCTGACCTTCCGCAGCTCACGTGTGAAGTACGTGCATTGAGACATTTGCGCACACACACAAACTTTTTATATCTTACGAACATGTCATGGATATCTGAAATCACGACTATGGCCACGTAGAGTCTCTCTGGATAATTTGCATATTATTCCCCATATGTCTTTTTTGATTGCGCGTGCTTAGCTCATGTTTTAGTTAATTGTGATTAAGTCTTTGTACAACAGATTAAATACTAAATACCAAATAATTATATATTAAATAAAACATGTAAAATAAAAAATACATAATAATGTATCCATACTCTTTTAAATAAGTTTTCAAAAATAAAAACATTTATTACTTTTATAAATAAAAAATAAACATAAAAATACATATAAATGTCAAAATTTATAAAAAAATTAAATAAACTGATGTTATGACATCACAACAACATATTTATCACAAAATTTATGACAATTTAGAAGACCATACATCTTACCAATCTTAACTTTGTTTTTGACAAAACTTATATGAATTGAGTAGCTATGGTGAAGGAGAGAGATCACAAGAATAGTTAATGCCACCATCAAATAATTAACAAACAACAATCTAAGTTAGTCATAATATTGAGGTGATTAAAAATGAGAGAGATCACAAGAACAGTTAATGCCACCATCAAATAATTAACAAACAACAATCTAAGTTAGCCATAAACATTGAGGTGATTATAAATGATCATAAATAATTACAAATTCAAAAATGGAATCAAAATCAAAATAATTACACTTAATTGTATTTAATCATTTATGATCACGTCAGTAATGTCTATGATGTAAAAGAGTTTATATTTAAAAGCAAACATTGGAGTATATAACTTATAAACAAGTATATTCTCAACTATATTGAGGTTAAAAGTGTGCCAAGACAATTGATATTTACTTAATAAGAGAGTAAATGTTGGGTGTTATATGTATTTATGACGTATTTTTGTGTATTTATTGAGTAGTAATAATGATAATCCTAAAGTACAAATACCGTAAGTATATAACATTAATATGTACTCTTTGGTGCTTACATATTCACGTCACCTCAATAAATTTTAGGAGACTAAAAAATTTATATATCTATATATACTTTATGCAAATAATGAGTCATGAGTAAATACTAAAGTATATAATGCATTAATGGGAATTTTTTATAATTTAATCATATATTTGTTTAAGATACGTATAGTTTATTTCTATAACTCATTTATATTGTAACAAGTAAATATTTTCACTTTTCTTTAGTTAATTTCTACAAACTGTCATGAATATCTGATTAAAGGTACTTGAAAGACGAACTCATTTTCCTCTTATATGATATCAGAAGATAATGAGCACCCAACTAAATAATGATTTCATTAGGAAATTCTAGTATTGATTGAAGAAACTTTGATCATATATGTCTCAGTATCAATGCTATTTAGATGTTAAAGATCGAAGTTGAAGATTCTCAATAAATTCTTTTAAAGGTTATATATATTACAGATGATGTTAAAGCAGTTTTATTTTTTCTAAATCCGCCGAGCCACTAACAAAATCATTTATTTCAATATAACATCTATTAAAATAATAAAACGTTGTCATTATTAACGGGTTAATAAGCTAGTAAAATAGCAACTACTGGATGAAGTAATACATTATTCCACGCCCAATAATACAGGTAATTAATAGGGTAAAATGGAGCTGCTCCTTAAGGGGAGCTAACTTGGCTCCGCCGTCCTACTTTCCTCATTTTTTTTAATTTTTTTCAGAAATTTCTTCCGTGAATATTCATCACTATATCCCTATATTATGCCATTCAAATTTCGTGCGAAACAAAGAGTCCTACGACCTCCATCCAGTTGAAGTCGTTTTAGCAATTCTGTTACCATTAAAAAAATGATTATCTGGATGGAGGCCGTAGGAGTCTCTGTTTCGCACGAAATTTGAATAGCATAATATAGAGATATAGTGATGAATATTTACAGAAGAAATTTTCGAAAAAAAAAATAAAAAATTAAGAAAAATGAGACGGAGGAACCAAGTTAGCTCGTGATCAGGCAACCCCATTAAACCTTACTTAATAAACATGCACCCGCAGGTATATTTATTGCTGGATATATATTATCCGGGATACGTACAAGAAATATAACAACTATGCATTTATAACCATAGAAAGAAACAAGAAATGTGATGTAATTTTGTTCCATGTGGACTACCACAGGAACAGTTCATGTATTTTCCATGTTTTAAGTCCTGACAGACCTTCCACTTTTGCCAGTGGCGGACCCTCTGTTATATGGATGCAGTAATGCAGATGTGGTCCGTGTCCATTAAATCCGAGCAGCAAGAAGCAATTCATGAGAAACAGCCCCCTAATGGCAACCAGTACGCACCTGCCCATCGTACGAGGTGTCGGCTCCTTGCAGCTTTGATGGCATCCCAGTTCGTCCCTCTCAATTATATGTGACCTAATTCAACTGACCACTTGTCGCTCTGCTATATGTGACTGCTGTTCTCTTCTTGATCTCGCAGCACTGTGCAGTTCATCTGATACACGATCTGTAGTCAAGTTGATGTCTTCCATGTGATGTGTGTCCCGTTAACTTTAGTTCTTTCTGATGTGAGTAGGGTATATTTTTTTTTTGGTAAGTAAGGATGTCATCTATATTTCATTCACAGAAATTGGATTTACAATTTAGTTGCACAAAAAGGTACAAAGTAGCTACCAAAAAAGGACATGCTGACAGGGCATGCAAAAAAGAGCAAATCAAACTTGGGACCCCGAACAAACAGGGGGGGTCAATTCACATTCCAAAAATAAGCAGTATTGATATCAGCCACAATGGATGAGGTAAGCACGGGAGCAAGAGTTGCGCACAAGGCGGTCCACCAGAGATTCCTCTCCTTCCAGATATGCCAAACACATGACGAAAGAACAGTGCTCCACAGCCGTAGTTGATTTCCAGCAGGGATCGCAGCAATCCAGTTCACAAGACAGGAAAGGGACAGCGCAGGGGGTCGAGGAAGGCCCATCTCCAGAAGAACCCTTGACCAGATGTCCTCCGAGAAGCAGCAGTTGAAGAAAATGTGTTCTGTAGACTCAGAAGACGAATAGCAGAAATAACAGAGGTCGGAGGAGGAAAGCCCATGGCGCTCAAGCCTAGCCAAGGTTGGGAGCCTGTTGATGATCGCACGGAAAAGAGTACAGGCATGCTTAGGGACAATTCCCTTACACCACACCACAGCAACCCAGGGCACCGGCTGGCCCCGGGGTCGCGTAACGTCAACCGCTTGAGTAAACGAGAACCCTTTAGGAGAACGAGACCAGGAGTGCTGCCCACCGGAGCAAGAGATGAAAGCATGATAAGAGCTCCTGCAGCGAAGAATCGACTTCCAAATGATAGAGTCTCCACTCTTGGGGGAGACCTCCCAGAAAGAGTGGGAGTGAAGGTATCTATTCCTCATAAAGCAAGCCCACGGCGAGTTTTTGGAGGTAAGAATGGACCACCCCCAGGCCACTCTCATTGCATCACGAACCATGGTCAAAGAACGGAGACCCATACCGCCTTCCTCCTTAGGAAGACAAACCGTATGCCAATTGACATGATGCTGACCATAACCCCAAAGAAAGTTGGCACACATCTTGTCAACCCTTTCCACCGAGGCAGAAGGGATGAAGCACCCCCCCGCCCAGTAAAGAATGATACCAGCGATAACAGACTTAAGCAATTGGAGCCTGCCCGCCAAGGATAGGGAGGAAGCCTTCCACCCGCTAAGAGCAGCACGAATACGGTCTTCCAAGGCCTGAGCATGAGAACCTCTTCCCATGGAGGAGACAAGCGGGAGGCCCAGATAAGAAGAGGGCAGTGAGCAGCGCAAAATCCCAAGCCGAAGTGTAGAAGCAAAGTCTGAGGGGGCCCCTTTGGGCCGAATGAGCTTACATTTCCGCGTGTTCAAGCCCAAGCCGGAGATTTCTCGAAAGTCCTCCAACACCCTATTCAGCTCAAGAATAGAGGAGGAGGAGGCTTTGCAAAAAAATAGAAGATCATCCGCGTAAATTAAGTGGGTAGGGGCCAGACCCCTGCCCCGACCCAACGGCCTAATCCTTCTACTGCCAACCGCTTGCTCCATTAGGGAGGAAAGCGATTCCATGCCAATCACGAACAATAATGGGCTGAGGGGTCCCCCTGCCTGAGTCCCCGTGTACCCTTGAAAAAACCAACAGAGGAGCCATTGATGAGTAAGGAGTAGGAAACCGTAGTAATACACTTTGCAATCCACCCAATCCAAGTGTTGTCAAAGCCGAAAAGCTCAAGGGACCTGAGGATGAACGAGTGCTCAATGGTATCAAAGGCCTTGGTGAGGTCGACCTTTAGACACGCCCGGTTATAGCAAGCCTTGCTCTCAAACGATTTAACCAGCTCATGGGCCAAGCGAGAGCAATCACCAATGGCACGGCCTTTAATGAAGGCGGATTGATTGAGCGAGATGAGTTGTGGGAGGACCAAGGTAAGCCTTGAGGCAAGAACCTTGGCATAGAGCTTATATATGACATTGCAACAGGCTATGGGCCTAAAGTCACCCAAGCCTGAGGCGGTGTCCCCCTTAGGGACAAGAGTAAGGAAAGAGTGGTTGGCTTCCCTGACCATGGGGCCACCATTAAAGAGGAATGCCATAGCAGCCAAGACCTCATTCTTCATAAGCGCCCAATGCCTCTTAAGGAAACCAGCATTAAATCCATCGGGCCCAAGGGCTTTATTGGAGCCAATATTACGAAGCGCGGAGTAGATTTCATCCTCATCAACCGGCCTCACAAGCCACCGGCGAGCCTAAGGAGTTAGAATCTTGCGAGGGGGGGAGGGTCCGGCCTAGATGGCCTGGGGAGGTTTGGGCCGAGGAGGCCCTCAAAGAAAGAATTTGCCGCAACAGCAATCTCCGAGTGTTTGTCGATAGGGCAGCCATTCTAGTCAACGAGAGTAGAAACGTAGTTCCTTCCATAGCGAGCCTTGGTGGACAAGTGGAAGAATTTGGTGCTTCTATCCCCCAGCAGGAGCCAATCAACACGGCTCTTCTGCCGCCACGCCGACTCAAGATCGGCATCAAGCTTCTCCAAAGAGGCCTTAGCATCAGCCTCCAGCTGGGCGAAGTGAGGATCTAAAGGGTCGATGCTAAGAACGTCATTAATGATCTTAAGGGCATCCTCGACCGCCCTGACCTCAGCAAAAACATTAGCTTCCCTGCGGGCCCAATCACGAAGGGCAATCTTCACCGCTTTAAGCTTCCGAATTAAGCAAAAAAGGGGGTTTCCATGGACAGGCACAGACCAGGCGTTAGATACCGTTTCCAGGTAGCCAGGCCGAGAGGCCCAGTAATCAAAACAACGAAAAGGCGGGCGCGGGCGATGCGGGTCAACGACTCGGATGAACAAAAGCATGTGGTCAGAGCGCGGTGCAGGCGTGTAAACCAGCTTCGCCTGCGGGAGAAGGGAAAGCCAGGATTCGTTAACCAAGGCCCTATCAAGCCGGGCAACAATTCTGTTGGGCCCCACAGAAGAATTCGTCCAGGACCAGAAGTTGCCAGCCGAGTGAAGGTCCACCAGGCTGCAGCGATCAATCCAGGAGTTGAAATCAGCCAAAGCACCACGGGCAGGGGCCAACCCACCCCTTTTTTCATGGCTGAATCTAACGACATTAAAGTCGCCAAGGGTCAGCCATGGGGTGTTAGCGGGCACGATTAAGTTCGTCAGATCCTCCCAGAGAGATCTTCTAGCAGACGAGCTGTTCTCGCCATAAACGACAATTAAAATCATATTTAGGCCTCCTTTGTTGGAGCAATCAACGGAGATAGCCTGCGAGGAGATAAGGAGAGGCGAGCAAGACCAAGCAGCATCCTTCCATAAGACATAAATACGGCCAAGCTCCGTGTTGTTGTGGATAAACTTCCATCCCTTAGGGATCGCAGAGGCGAACTTATCACGATTTACAGGCCGAATCTTGGTTTCAAGTAAACCAATAAGATCGGCTTGCAAATTGCTACTCCTGGACGAGAGCATTCTTAACAGAGATCTTTGTTTTCGGGGTTTATTCAACCCACGAACATTGAGGACGACGACCGACATTAAGGGGAGGGGGGTGGCCACCACGGCCAGCAAGCTTTGAGGGTCCATTCGTGGCCTTCTTCTTTCTATGAGAAGCCACTGACCAAGAGGGGTTACTGTCAGCCAACAGGGGAGGGGGTGCAGGGGCCTCATTTGGCGCATCCCTCTCACGCCCAAGGGTCAACTGGGGAGGGAGGCCAGAGGCCTCATTTGACGCATTGGAGCCCGAGTTAACATCGAGGCCTGGATTATTAAGATCAATAGGCGTGCCTTGACGAGAGCTAGGCCTCCGGGCCTGAACAGGATGACGTTGCAGGAGCGCCCTTGGGCCTATTGGGAAAGCCGAGAAAGGCTTCCCCGCGGATCTTTTATGACCACGGGGCAAAGAGGGCTGATGAGCAGAAAAAGAGGATTGATGCTCCAAGACCAGAACGGAGGAGAGCTCACCAGGGGCCTTAGCAGGGGTGATCTCTTCGGGGGAGGGATGAGTCAGGCCCAGGAGAGAGCAGCCCCGCCGGAGCCTCTGCGCCAAGGAGAATGCTAAGAAGACCATCTGCAGCTCCTCCCATACGAGAAAGAGTGGGAGAGGCGGTGTGACCACGGGCGTGGAGAACACTAGAGGGCGACGAGCTGGAGATAGTGGTTGAGGGCAGGGCGTCCAGCGCGGCTGAAGGCTGGACATCCTGCACAGCAGGAGGAGCCGGGCCAGGAGCAAGAGCAAGAGGAAGGCCTACGGAAGGAGTCGTTTGAGAGAGCACAAAGGGGCACCTGGAAGTGCTATGATCAAAGTTGACACAGCGATCGCAACGCGGCGGGCTCCACTCAAGCTCAACCTGGATCATTTGTCGTCGACCGTTGAAAAAAACCAGAGGCACCTCCTTGGGTATGGGCTTGCTAGCATGAATAGATATACAGCAACGCGCATACCCGTCTCGTTGGCCGGCTGCCGTAGCCGCGTCCATGAACAACAGAGTGCCCAGGAGACTCGCGATTTTGTTTAGGATGGCCACCGAGGAATGGCACAAACTCAACCCATGAAACTTCACCCACATAGGGATTTCAGATAGTAGGTCCCTTTCAAAGCAGGTACCAGCTTCCCATTTTCGAATAACCATGAAACGCCCTTGGAATAACCAAGGGCCACCGTCAAGGATTCGTTGGCAGGCTTCGGGAGAATCCAGCTTAAGGTAGAAGGAGCCATTAGGCCGCGGGAAGAGCCTGAAGCTACCCACCGGCTTCCACACCTTCTCAATGAAGGATAGCAGGAGCTTCCGAAATGGATTCTTCCCAAGGATGTAGAAAACAAGCGTATTCGACCAGATCTTATCTAGAGCCAGGATGTCATCCTCTGTTGCGAACGCGACCGGGCCGCATTCCAAGTTGACCGGAGGCACATAACCCATGCGCCTCGACGGGGGAGGCGGGGGAAGGGAGCCCCCGCAAGCGTCCCGCCAAGCACGCGAAAGAGGCGGAGGGGGAAGCATGCCCTGGTTGGTGGAGGGCAGGGGTGCCCGTCCAGCAGCGCCAGACAGAAGAGCGGGCGGGACAACCGGGATGGGGGAAGGATCTTGGGGCGGAGTCGGAGAGGGGGTAAGGACCGGAATGGGGGAAGGATCTTGGGGCGGAGTCGGAGAGGCGGTGGAGGTCGGCGAGGACGAGGGCGAAACGGAGACATCTGTGGAAGAGGCGGTGGAAGAGGGAGGAGGGACTGCAGCAGAGGGAAGGCCGCCGGGTAGAGGGTGGGGGGGACAGGGAGGTCGCGGCGGGGGGAGAGGCAGGTGGGGAGGGCCCAGATGGGAGGGGGCGGCGCTAGGGTTTCGGGAGTTTGGGGAGTTTGGGGGGTCGGGGTCGGGTGGAGGGGGAGACATTTTTTTGGCAAACCTCTAATCGTGGAAGCTGAGTAGGGTATATTTCCACCTGCAGCTGCTTATTTTATGGGAAAGATGCATGGAAACTTGTATATGCAGTCTGCTGACACGAGTAGAAACTGTCTTTTATTGCACACTGCACCATTAATTCCAAACCCTCAAGTATGGAGTTTAGATCCCCGATATACACTTCATTTAAATTTGATTTTTCCTGTGTGGTCATTCAGTTTTTGATTCTCTTTCTACATATGTGGTCCTTATCTCTTTTCTTTAGGGTAGCATTTTTTTTAGTGCAGAATGACCTGTTTTGAATATAGGGTTGTGTGTTAAGATAACTAAGCAAACTTTTTTTTAAGCACAGCGTTTAGAGACAGACCCCTCGTGTTGAACATCCTTTTCTGAGGAGAGGTGAAAATTAGAGTACCTAAAGAGTGGTGTTCTTATTCAGTTTTCTGTAAAAGACAAGTTAGAGTTAGCGACCAGCGGAAGCACACAAACACAAACAAGCAAACGTGATGCATATGGATTTACTAGGTTCTCTCGTAATTGGGTTATGTCCTTGGGTGATGATGATTATTTTCACTATACATTAATAAAGAAAAAATACAAAGGACGTGCGAGACTCGTGTTCTACGTGGGCTTCACCGACCCTTCTTGTGAAGAGTAGAGCAAAATGTTTCTTCAATTTGATTCAACAGAATAGATATGACTAGGATTCTATGCATATCAACACTAAGCTGCCAACCTAACTAGAAATAAATACTTTAATATTTCAAATTAATGCAAACACTATCATTTTTTCTCCCATATCATTGCGCCTAGTTTTTCCACTATAATTTACTCACCAATCAACCCTATATCAAGTGAACAACAAGCAAGGAAGACAAATTAATGGATGTCTACGATTCCCTGCTAACTGCTTTACATCTTAGGTGATGTGGCGAAAAATTCCCTTGCGAGGGAAAAAGCTATAGTAGGGAGGATATTAAAGTAAGCTTCAAGCTTACGAAGTCCCAAGAACACATATAACAATGAATAAATTGAATAATCACAGCTATATCTTCCGATGCCAAGTATACATTGATGAATAATATCTTATGCAAACTCAATTATACTTGACATTTGCAACGAATAGCATGTTCGTTACTATGTAGTTTCTCATAAATTTTATGTGAATACTATTCGTTGTTAAATACATAGCATTATATGGATACAACAGTTTCTAAAATAGTCATTTTTAAGCCAATTATGTTGTTGCGGAGAAATCGAAGTTAGACCAATTTTATTATTGAATCAAATTTCGGGCTTGGACAAGTCGACAAGGTTTGGGCCGCGAACCAACCCACATGCTATATTTGAAGGTCACAAAAATTTTGAATTTATTAGATAAAAAAGGGAAAATTTGGGCTATGCTACCCATTTTAGAGTAATTTTTAAAAGGGTTTGATGGGGTTGCCTCATGTCATTTTTCCTCAAAATTTTTTATTTGTTTGAAAAATATCACCATGTATATTCATCTATATATCTCTTCAATATGACATTCGAATTTCGACTGAAATAGAGACTCATGTGCCCTCCAACTAGAATAGGTCGATTACAACAATGTTTAGACCGTTAAAATTACTTGTTCTATATGAAGGATATATGAGTATATGTTTCTGACGAAAATCGAATAACATATTGGAGGGATATACATATATATATATATATGATATTTTGGAAAAAAAGAATAAAAATGCAGAAAAATGGCGCAAGAGTAGCACGTTGGGAGGAACCCCATTTTTTCATTTTTAAAAACATATGGGGGCATTTAGCACATTAGATTCCATATAAAAAGGGTATTTCTGCCCATTCTATTTAAAACATGTCAGTTTCAGCTGCTTTGAGACCGTTATTATTTGATTGGCTTGATGAATGTGACATGAATACCAACTAAATTGAAATTTGAATGAGAATATATTGTCATGTACCATTCTAAATTCCTACACAAGTTTACTTTAAAAATAAAAAATTAAGAGTAGAGATAGCCCTATTTGACCGATATAAAAATATATGTGGTGTGTGCATGTGTATCATGAACTGTACAAGATCGGGTTGTATATGAGACGTGGTCATGGTGGTCGCTTACTTAATGCGCGAGCCTACAAGCAGGCTGGACTAGGTCGAGTTATGTGGCATATCTTTCGGCCCAAACTTATTACTCTGCAACATAACCCATCGGCAATATTTTGATCCAAATACCAAAAGAAAAACTTTGATGAGATCAACATTAGGATTTTAAAAGACGTCCACAGGCAAGATAATCGCAACACACAAATGTACGAGGTTGACAGTGGTAAACATCTATCACTTCTGTGGTAGTAAAATAGCTATCCCGTTTGAGTCATTCCCCAAAGGGTACTACAACAAAATTGAGTTATAGTAACGGTTTTTCCAAAATCCATCATTAAATTAGCCATTGTTAAATATAAAATAATGATATTATATGTTGCAAAATGAGTTTTCGTCCTCAAAATTAGCAATGAATATCATATATGTCGTTATACCATTAGCAACGTTCCATATAGTGACGCTTATCCGTTGCTATTTTAAAAAATCAACTAATCGTCACTATTTTTTAGTTCAAAATTTAGCGACGATTAATTAAAAGTTTGAAAAATAGCAACGAACAAGCGTCAATATGTGAATCGTTGCTAATGATATAACGACATATATGATATTCATCGCTAATTTTGAGTACGAAAAATCATTTCGCAACGAATAATATCGTCGTTATATATCTAACGATGGCTAATTTAGTGACTGCTTTTGAAAAAACCGTCACTACAGCTCAATTTTTTTGTAGTTGAGGGAATGAGTTTGCAAAATATTATCAATAATAGATACGGTTTAAAAACAATTCCTAGAATATGCATATATCAGCAAACCGTTTGTCAGTTGGTGTATCTCCAGCGACAACAATTTGTCGTGTGCGACAAATCATTTGCCGTACACCATGGACGGCTACACGGGATTCCCGGCCCCCTCCCGTCCGTTCACGTGGCATGACAAATCGTATGTCGCACGATTTGCCGATATATGCATGTTCTAAGCAATATTTTCACGTCGTCCTCATTTTGAAGAAATTATCTGCCCCCTCCACATTCAGGTTAACTGCCCATCCAGTTTATGCTCTCCGAAACCTCACTGTGGAGCTTTATATAGCTCTCAATAGATATAGAATTTCTATATAAAAAAACAAAATGAGTAGTTGTGAGTACAACTCTTGCATTAGTATACTTATTTTGGTTACATCATGACAAAATAGCTTCACAATATGCATCATATTTAACTTTGTATCATTTGTAAATGGTCGATATGCTACGTAAATGATAATTTTTTTGATATGGTTATATGATTTTCTTTGTTATTCTTATGTCAATGTGAATAGTTTTCAATAGTTTTATATCAACTCATTTGGCATGTCATGAAATATAACATTTTTTCGAAGCTAATATCTTCTTTCAGTACGTTTTACCATCCATTACAGTTGACTGCTAATTTGTAATTGACAACCATATACACTACAACAACAGAAAAGGCTTAGGGCCACAGAATTTAGATGGCGGAACTGTTTGCAACGGATTTCTGTCACCCAACCGTTGACGCACAAAGGATATCATTATAAATATCCGAAGTTAAATCCAAACCCTAATATCCCAACTCGACTCCAATCGTTCCGCTTTTCCATTCATTTCTCTCTTTCCGCCGTTCAAACCTCCGCTCACATTGCCCTTCTCTCCCATGTCATGTTTCTCCATCAACCATCCTCCTCGACCGATTTCGATTTGCTATTTGTTTCGGCTTCCATCGTCACGTTTCGGCTCTCGTTTTCTCGTTTGTCTTTTTAGGTATATATGATCATTCCTCTCATCATTGCCATTTTAAATCTATTCTTTGTCTTCTCTGGTTTCTATCGTCCTCCGTCGTTTATTTATTTAGGGTTTGAGCAATAGCGAGATATAGATCTCCTTTGATGATTTGAAGAGATGGGTCATCTTCTCTTCATTCTCTCGCCCATCTCACTGTATTGCTCTTCTTCTTGTGGAATTCAGATGTTTGGAATGGTACGAAATCTCACTATTTGCTTTTAGATCAGTTCGTATCTCGTATAATTGATTATTTGGTGTAAAATTCATATATTTTGGGTGTATCTGGAGCTATTGCTGATTGCTTTGACATGTATATGTGTTTTTGAGACAAATATATACATTTGACTTAGAATGGAAGTAGCCGGAGGAAGAGGAATATGAGTAGGAAGAGGATGGTGGATTGAAATGGAGAAGTGATGGTAACAATTGTCATTATTTTGTCACATCTGCTCGGACTTGAGATTGTGGATTACTTTATGGACTAAGCTTTATGCAATGACAAAAGATTGGTTCAAGTTTTATTGGAAGTGGGCTGGCACCAAAGGTAATTAAAAGTATTCAAAACTTGAATGATACCAAACAGTGGATGTGCTCATAATCCCAAATTATATTATGGTACTTTCAAGCATTATATTTCTATGGGATATGGGTAGCTAGTTGTGCAATGTGCTATTACTAATGTCTCATTTTTTATGTTAATACTATTTTTCTTTGATCCAACCATCCATTTTGAAACCATAAGAAACAACATCTGATTAGACCCTCACGTTTTTGCATTTTAGCTTCACATTTAACTGTAGTGGACATCTAGATCCCTCAGCTATTTGTATATTTTCCATTAAATTCTGATTTCTCAGTTTTTGAATGTCAACCAACAGGAATATAAACAATCCCTTCCCTCGTTGTCTTGCATCATTTTTCAATTACAGGGCAATGTAATGAGGCTTCAATATATCTGCTTGAGGATCTCTTATAGGACATCTTATACATTCAATGTTTGGATCTTCTCTGCAAGGTAGATTTAACATTTGATTACGTGCAGCCTCGCCAAATCTGATTATAGCACCTCACGTTAAAAGCTTCTGATGTACTAGACATGACAAATTGTTGTCATCTGCCCCATTAATTCAATATGCCTGACATTGATCTAGCTTTTTAATGTGCATCCAAGCGGGCTTCGAGAGACATTCTCGGTGATCTTTGAATTTCTTCATCCCTTTGGTGTTATATGTTTTTTATGCTCTTTTACAATGTCTTTACTAAAGAGCACACAACTCATAAATCTCCAACAAAATTCATGCACATCAAAGGATTATCTTATTTACAGGTAAGTTACCTGAGGTAACTATCACATTATATTTTTATGCTCAAGTTTCATTTCTTTTCACATTCGAAAAAATTTTCATTGTCCATAAATTACCAAAAAAAGTTTGATAAAGTAGTCACTTGACATTACATTCAGGGGAAACAGAAACATAAATACAAATTGTCTATCAGTCAATATATCTATTGTGTTTGTTTGTATCAGTAAAAGTGAAAAATGAAAATACTAGTGCAAAGATAGAAATAAAGTTTTTTTGGGTATGATGTTAATTTGGATGTCAACTTCTGGAAAGTGTTAAACTTTGAATTTTTACAGAGCTTTTTACATTGATACCTAATTTATAGAATTTAGCTTAACAAAGGATTGAGGTTGAGCACTTTCGTATTACTTTGGTATTTTTCCAATGACATCTGCTCATTCTATCAAGTTTTGAAAGAACAACCATCATGATTATATGCTTGCTTTTCATCAACAACCATAGGTTCAAATCCTTGAATCCCATTCCGTTTTTCATGAGATCGTTCAAAGGAAACATTGTATTCACAATGGAAGTTATATTCTAGAACATGTCATCAGTATCATGTAATCATATTTTTTACAATAAGTTATGGTACAAACTTGCAGAATATAGATGGAAAGTTCAGGGGTTCGCTTCATTGTCAACCAAGTGAAGCCCTCACTTCCAGGACCTTCCTTTCTTGCATTTCAAGGATCCTGAATTTCAAGATTTTTGTTTCAATACAAAATCCAAAATCTTGAGTTCTTAAAGAATCCAAAATCTATGTAATGGCTATTTGGAGATTGTTTTTCTGAAGAAGTTCTTTTTATAGATATTGAAGATCGTCGGCATTCTATAACAAGCATGCTACTGGGATCTTCAAGTTGGTATCTTTATAAGAACTAATGTGCTTTTTCTAGAATACGTTGAAGAATGAGTCCTAATTATTCCTGTCGACGACAAAATGCACTCATGAGATTCAAGGGGAAAGGCGATATGAATCCACACTGTTCAGACATTGTTGCTTCCTATGCACATTGAGAGCTCCTATTATATCTCAGATATTATTTGTAGGTAACACAACAATTTTTGTTAAATCATCAGTTGTTATTCTAACTGCTAATCTATCTCCAAACATGATTGGATGTTGTTCCTTAATTGTTGAAAATGGAGATGACAAAATGAAGATACCATGTCAATATTGTAGTCAGATGAGAGAGATAGAGAGAGAGTGTGTGTGTGACTGTGTTTGTATGTTGCAGTGCTCTACTCTTTCAGCCATTGTCAACGGTAAGCATGTCTTATAGAACAATAATTTCAGGATAGTTATTCATTATGTTGTTGCAGTTCTCTGCGCTTTCAACCATTGCCAATAGTAAGCATGTCTTATAGTATAATAATGTCGGGTTAGCTCATACATCAATCTTCCTTAAGATTTCATTATCCAATCTGCATTAGGATAGTTGGCGTAAATAAAATGTATGCATTGTTTCATGACAATGCCCCTTTTTTTGTTGGTGAATCAATTTTATGCCTAGAAGCCAAGCATTTCCCAGTTATTATTTTGACCATTCATATATTTCTTGTAGTGCCATACTGATACCTGCTTATAAGATTTTACTAGATCTATGACTGCAAGACCCATGGTTTAGCTAAAAATACAGTTGACTAAATCTGTGTGTATTGAACCAGATGTTACATCTATTTAGTAATATATGATCCAAAACAATTTATGGAACACTCCTAATTATAATTTTTCTGTGAGTACTCATAACTATTATGTATGTGTATGAGTGAATACTAATGAATATTGAGTGACTAATACAAATTTAGAAATAGACACCATTCTAAATTTGAAATAGATATATAGATATTTATGGAATATAAGAAGTGTGATCGATAATGCCATCGTCTTTGGTTGTATAAGACAAAGCTTGACACGGCTCCTAACATAACTCATGCCCCAAAACTTGATACTCCAACAATAGAAGTAATTGGTATTTGATTATATAAATGGGAAGATCAGGAAGTCCTTAATCGTGTAGGTATAAAGTGAACATCTTGGTATGAGGTGAACATTTCTATACATGGTAGATTCAATGGGTTCCATTTTTTAAGTTCCCTGAATATTTTGTCATTTTCTATTTTATTTGAAATTTCTTTGATAATGCTACTTATTAAGATTCCTACTTGTAACGATGTTGCAGAGATGATGGCAGTTCCAAAAGAATACCGAACGTATTGAGTTGTCTGATGTGTATATGTTGTATACGCTCATGTCCTTTAATTTCTGTGTGGTATTTTTGTTACATAGATGTTATTTTCTCCTTTTTAATGTTATCTCCTTATTTCTTCTGAGTCTTCATCTGGCCCATGGGATTTAATTACTTTCTTGATCGGGTTCATTATCTCGAAAGCAATCTTGATGTATTCTTCATTTATCTCTTGTAAGCATATAGAGATGGATATAATATGTGTATATGAATTAAATTTAGATAGCTATAATATTTAGAAGCCATGACTTTTTTTGGATCTTCGCCATTATTCTCAAGTGTTGTGTCTAGTTTGCATAAGAGGAGGATAGTGATATGGTTGTTCGCTCAATAAATTTAGTTATTTCATTTTTTAATAAAATCATCCATAAATTTATATTCACTTTGTGCTTAACTCTCATTGTTCATTGCGGGACAATCATCATGGTGTATTTTCTTTGGGATGTTGGGTTGGCATAGACGAGGATTCATTTTTTTATGCTTGACTTGTAACCATTATACTTTCTCTTTTTTATGCATGAATTTTATGATTAGGGTTACATTTATATTCAACATTATATGGTGTGCTTTCAGTAATGAGCCTCTATCATTTATGCTAGATGGACAATTTGATCATCGGACTCTTTAGTGAATATTTATGTTACACTTGACGTCTGAGCATTCATAAAGATTATGCAAAGGGTAATCTAGTGGTCAACACTATGGAAGTTCTGATGAATGATTGAATCATTCAATGATGCCTAAAGGAACTCATAAGTGATCTAGTTTAGTTTTTATTCCTTTTCAGTGTTAGCGGTATATTTATCATTATTTGTGGTAGTATTTTTTGTTTTTCATTCTTAGTCAGTTTGAAGAATCAATATATGGCTCTTTGCTTGTCTCATTTTATATATTTCTTAAGGAATTTATTTTTGATATTTTGAATATGTATTTTGAAGACGCAATGAAGGCTTTTGCATGCGGTTTATAATATGCAGTGTTGTTTGGCTCGTTTCCTAATATTATCATTAAATTCTTATTACTATGCTGGTTTTGGCTATTATCCTTGTGATTGGAATTTATTCACAGGACCTCTAGAACAATTTGTTTATGGGATAAATGGGATTTAGTTGTCTATCATGCTTAGCTTGTTTTGGTTCCTTTGTCCTTCGATTTTGGTGGTATCTTGTGTTTCATTATTGGTACTTTTGTCTTTCTTGATATCCATGTTCTACGGCATCTTCATTTAATCAACTTGTTTTGTTTACAATGTACATGGAACTATGCAGTTATTATGAGAAAATGCTTCAATTTCATTTTTTTTGTTTTTACGATCATGATGGCTACTCGACTATTGCTAGTTGAATCTAGTGTCAATATCAAAGACAGTAGAAAAAGCATCCGCACATATTGATTAGAAGCTAAAGCTCTACTACAGAGAGATGCTAAGGTGCAACAGATTATTGAGCAAGATTTAAAGAATATTTGGCACACCTATGTGATGAAGTGCTAAGTAGCAAATGGTAACATCCGATCTAGCAATGACAGATGGTCAAGTCATAAAGAACAAATCCTTGGTGGATCAAGTGCATGGGAAGGTCATCAGGGATTCATATGTGGCAATATCTCTCAACAACAAATGTAATTTTATTTAGTAATGATTTTCTGTATAAGTGAAATACTATAATCCTATGTTGCTTTTGAATCTACATAATATTAGTACAACTGTAATTATGTGGCATATAATAGAGTGTGCATTTCGTCCTTTTAAAAAATGCTTTGTCATCGGTGGCAATGGATACCACCAAATGTGGGAAATGTCGTCAACTAATGAGCAACGGAATCTCTGTCGCTTAATCTTTATTGTGACGGAAATCCGTCACCAAAGTCTCTGGCCACGAGGGCTTTGATGACGCCACTATGATGGCAGAATCTCTGTCATGTTAAGTTATTCTGTCATGAAAAAGCTAGATTCTGTCGCCCAAATTCCGTCACCTAAAGCCTTCTTTGTTGTAGTGCATTACAAATGTTTTGCTTGCCTTTTCCCTTTTTAGTCCTTAAGAGATGGATTGTCTCTTTAGTTTGTTATAGTGGTAATTAAGCCCATGCTATTTTTTATATTGTTGTTTTTTTACGAGTTATGTTTATAATTTTTCAATGTAGATTATTGTTATTTAAGTTCTCCGTATCATTTAAGGAAAGGGGTCTTATAAGTGCATGCATTTATTAATCTCAGTCATGGAGTGAAAATCAGAAACTTGTATTGGAGTAAAAAAAGATTACAATAACATTTTATTATAGAAATGGTTTGCCCAAGGCTCACAAGTCCAACAATCACCTACTAGGCTTTTGAACCATTCAGGGACAATCCTTAAAACCATACTCATTAGATGCTGGTCAAAAATCTTCTGAGACAAAGATTTGGTAAGAGGATCAGCAATGTTGTTGGTAGAAGCCACCTTGGTGATGACGATGTCATCACGCATCTGAATCTCCCAAATTATGTGGTATTTCCTATTTTGCAGCATCTAATGCAACAATATACTCAACTTATGTTGTCGAATCAGCTGTAACATCCAGCTTCTTGCTTTTCCATCTTACAGCACCACCGCTCCACAAGAATACAAATCATGAAGTTGACTTGTGTCCATCTATGTCAGATTGGAAGTCTAAATATGTGTATCCTAAGAGTTGGAGATCACTATTTTCATAAACCAATATGTAATCTTTCATTCATCTTAGATACTTGAAGAGTTCTTCACTACATTCCAACGTTGTTCCTCATATCAGGATTGATAATGGCTTACCACTCCCATTGTATTGCAAATATATGGACTTGTGCTAATCATGACATACATTAGACTTCACATAGTCGATGTGTATGGGCATCCAGCCATGGCTTCACATAGTTGAAGTGGTAGACAACTGGATTTGCAGGCATGAGTTACAAGTCAATGGAAATATCAGAAGTCATATATTTGGAGCCATTGTATGCCATCCCATCCAATAGCGAAGAGGTCTAAAGACAGAAGTTGTGGGTTGCAATAAAGCTTCAAAAGTGGGATAGTCTACTGACTCAAAAGGAAAAAGTCCATATGTAAATGCTATTGTATATAGTATTCAAAAAATGCAAAATCAAAAACTTCAAAAAAATGGATAGGCTTGAATGAAAATAAAATGCCTGCCGAAGTATGTATGTATTTGTATAGTCAATAAGAAAGCTTGCACATTAAAGTCCTATGTATGTGATCCTGCAGTAGAATGTCTTGGCAACACTGGTCAAGCATCCTATGATAGGTAGCTACACTGGCTACCGTCCATTCTTCTCTCCACCTCCTCTTCTAGAGCTGGTTGTACATGAACTTATAAGGGAATATCGCTTCTCGAGGGAAGAGTTGTTGGATTGAGGAATTAGGATCACCATGTTGGAGAAGACTGATTTTTACTGCTTCAGCCGAGGAGAGCTACATATCAAACACACTGCCCAAGATAGATTCATAATTACATGAGTTTTCTTATGAGTTGACTTGTTCTGACATGCCTATTAAGGAGACTTGATTTGAGTTTTGTGGTTCTTAGAAACGGTTGTGTTTTAAATCTGATTTCCAACAAGGTTTCGACCAAAACTTCCAAAGGTCTATCTGAGTTCTAAACTTTGATTTTTTGAAGACAAGTTTAAGAATTAAAATCAATTCAAGTTCTTTCTTTTTCTTTTTTTTATTTTTTTTTCTGCACTTATAAGCACAAGTGTTTGCTAGGGACTAGCAAAGATAAGTATAAGGGGTGATAAATCTTCATTTCATTATATTTATTCTTTCATTTTGGCCTTTAAACCCTAGCTAAATGCATATATATATCATTATTTTGCATAAATTAACATTCATTATTTATTGCATAGATATTGTATAAACTACATTGTTTAAATCCAAAATAAAATAATAAATAAAAGAAAAAGAAATAAAATTTCAAAAGTATTTTATTACCCTAAATCTCAAGATCAAGTAAAGCATTGATTTGATCGACAAGGAATAAAGTAAGAGGAGACAAGGGCCAAATACATCAATAAAACCTTAATTTTTATTCTTAAATAATGTATTTTTAGGACCGATTTTATTCTTTATTATTTATACATCAAATCAATAAAATTTATACATGAAATTTGTATATAAAAAACATAAAAATACAAAATTTATATCATGCAAAAATAATGCGAATTGTACATTCTACACCCAGAATAAGAATCCGAAAACCCAACTTCGCAACCCTGTATCTCCTCTATATGAACGCAAGATGCATCAAAATCACCTTTAATTGTATAACTTTTTATTATCTATAATGAAGGTAGTTTCATTTAATTTGGAGTTAAGATGCGAAAGTTAGATTTTGGACCCCTATTGTATTATATACCTGAATAAAATATTTGTTTTGTTTATTATTTATATTTTTTATACTTCTATGTTTTTATAATTTCCTAAATATTCTTTATAGTGTATGTACATATTGGTAATAAAATAAAATCATCAAAAATACATTAAAATAAATTAGTATGTAAAATACATAGATGAATATATTATACATACAACTATATAAAAAAGAGGAAAGGGAGCCTACTTTGTGAAGTAGGTAATCTTACCTACTTCACATCTATTTTAGCAATTTTTTATTTTTTTTTAATTATCACCATGGATTTTCATAACTATATCCCTCTAATATGTCATTCAAATTTTATTAAAAACAGAGACCCATATACCCTCCATCCAGAACAGGTAAAATACATCAAATTTGTGATCGTTAAAAAATGATTGTCTTGATGGAGGCTGTAGGAGTCTCTGTTTCTGACGAAATTTGAATGACATATTTTAAGGATATAGCTATTAGAATCTACGGTGGTATTTTTCAAAAAAATAAAAAATTACTAAAAATGGATGTGAAGTATGTAAGGTTACCTACTTCACAAAGTAGGTTCCTTTTCCTCAAAAAAATACTCTTATTTATTTAAGTGTACATATTATATCATACAAATAAAACAAAAATATATATGTGTGCATATAAAAATAACTTATAAATATATAAATTATGTGTATAAAAATAAAATCAAAAAACATGTAAAAATAAAATACCTAATATATAGGTAAATATACTTATAATTATACTTGTAAAACATAACTCAAAATAAATAAACTCATAAAAATAAATAAATAAATATGTGTATTAAAATACTTTTAAATTAATAAATATTTTTTATATTTTAATCACAAATTAATAAAATCATTTAATATTTTATTTCGAATTATTTTTTATCTTTCCCTCTGATTTTCATTTTTGCGGGTGACGTGGCCCAATCAGGGCATGTCCCCCATTGACTCGGTTCGACTTCTCTGACCTAAGATCTAGACTTGTGATGAACACCCATTCATCACTCTTTATTCTTTTATTTTAGCTACAAAACCTTTGCCAAACACATGTATATTCCTGTAAATACAAATAATTGTCAATCAGCATGCATTTCATAAATATGCATAATTAGCATGTTTTTTGTGCATAAATAAAAGAATAAAGAAATAAAAGAAAAAGAGGGAGATATTTAGAATAAATATTGAGCGACCTAATCCCAAGGGAGGGCTCAGCATGGGCCTGACCGCATAATAACCAAAGTAGAGAGAGATAAGGAAGCTCACCCTTGTACATATATCTGTAAATAAATAAAGAAAAATATTTTCCTCTAAAATTAAAATAAAAATTAGAAAACTAAAAAGAAAATAAAAATTCCCTTCCTTGTATATATTCACCTTGTACATAGAACCACCTATTATATTTATTTCACCTTGTAAATAAATCAATAAAATTCCACTAAAAATTGTATATATTCTATATTTTCTAATGTAAATAAATAAAATAAAAACCATAAAAACAAAAATAAAATAAAAGGAACAAAAAAATAAAAATCAAAATGAACATTGTATATAGACCATGTACATATGTGTATATACCTATTTATTTAGTCCTTGTACTTAAACAATAAAAATAAAATAAAAATAACTTTTTATTCCAAATTTTATTCTATAAATAAATAAAATATAAAATTGGAATAAAAATGCACAAAAATAAGTAATTAAAAATCAAAAATCAAAAATTCAATATTGTATATATACCTATATATAATACTATATTGTAAACACCTAATTTTTATTTCAAAAAAAATAAATAAAAATCACAAAAAAATAGTTTATAAATAAATAAATATTTTTCATGTTTTGAGTTTTTCTTAATTTTCCCTTTAGTATTTTAAATTGAATTTTCAATTCTTTTTGACGTGACCGCTCCTGATTGGTCCACGGGGGATGTTGACCCCCCGGTCAACTCCCCCCGGACCACAGCCTTCCGGATCTGCGCCCGACCCGCTTCTTCTCCCATTTATTGCGCATTGATCCGAGCTCCAAATCCGCTAACCCCGGGTCCTAATCATTCCCTGATCAACCTAGATCCACGCCCGACCGTTAGCATCGGGGTCCGTGCTCCGATTTTCTCGCCCGACACCCTTTTAGCCGGACCCTTAGGACTATATAGCCTGAGCTCCGCCCGCACTTTCACTCATCTTTGGCTCCGCTCTTTCCATCCCAGGACCTCCGCCATCATCGCCTGAGTGACATCAAGTGATTGGCAGTGTCGCAGCGAGGAGGAGGATTCCCGACCTTCGATCCGGTAGCCTTGCGCCGCCGTGCACCGCTCCCTGCGTGGTGCTCGAGCCTCAGGCATCGACGGCCCTCGAGGCAAGGACCTAGAGCTTCAGCAGCTCGTCCCCAGTCGACCTCGACCATCAGGTAACCTTAGTTCCTTCTTTATTTCTGTAATTTCCGTTTACCCCGAAATCGCCCCTTCGCCGTCGACCTTCGATTCCGACCACATCCATTCACATATTGATCATCGGAACCGACCATCATCTTCGCCCTTCTCCCCCGCACATTCTTCGCCCCTTCATCCAACCCAGTTCGCCACGGAACTGGAAGTCGAGCTCCCTCACCGTCGCTTTGCCGGAGCTCCTTCGTATCGACGCACCAACCACCCACTGCGCTCCTAACCGGGTCGAGGCATTTTGCCCTTGACCCAGTAGTCTCTCTGTGCCATTTCACAGGTCTGAGGAGGACCATCTGAGGCCCTCCATATTCAGCACAGGAGCTTCAGCTCCGCCGTTGTTGCCTGAGTTCTCCGGAGCTCCTTTGCGTCATCGGAGGGGTTCTTCAGATGCGGGAGGCTCCGGCGAATCTTTTCCGATCATCAGCAGCTCCAGCGGAGGTCCAGCGTGCTCCCAGTCCTCCAGCGATGTTTGCCGGCGAGGAGTTCCTCCAGGACCCTCCTCTGCCGTCCGTTCGACCCCGGAAGCCCAGATCACTTGTGGACCGTTCGATTAGGGTGAAGAAGAGGCCAGCAGCCATCGTCAGATCAGACACGTGGCCCCATCTCAACCCTCCATCCAGCGAGGGGTAACACCAGCTATTCTCGATCGCTGATCCCCCCACGTGGCGCACCCTCCACCATTGGATCAGAGCCAGGGCTTCTTCGTTGAGGCGCCGTCATCCGCAGCCGTCAGATTAGACACGCGACGCCATCTCAGCCCTCGGATAAATAATATGGGTAAATATCTCTTAGGCCCCTCTTAGTTTGTCATTTACGTTTTAGTCCTGTAAATATTTAGTTGAGTTGTTTCTGTTCTGGATATTTTGCACTTAGGACCTCGTGCTTATTTTATTTGCATTTATATCCCTGTCTACGTGGAACACGTGCATCGTCACGTGATTTTTGTGGTGTATTTGCAATACTTGGGCTATTGTTTTGAGGAGTTATGGAATGAAATTTATTTTTCATTATTTGTATCCATACCCCTTTGCGTGGTTTTATTGAACATGTGCTGAATTTCTTGGTCATTTTGCAATCTCCTCCTCGGACTTTTAGCACCTGTTGCTAATAAGTCCTGGGAAGTATTTTTTTTGCACATAGGTCCCTCCGTGCCCAGGTCACGCGCTTTGCGCATGAGAACTTAGACAATTTGCACGAGGGACCCCTAGTTCATTGTATTTGTTACGTTTCAGCCCTTGGAACTTATTTTCTTTGCACTTGGGTCCCTGTGCACTGTGCCCTCTTGTTGGATTTAAATAAAATACCAAATCTCATCCAAATCAAGTGAAAATTTGACACGTGGCTCCTGCCACTATGTAGAATTTTCAGTAATGTTTGGGTAACTTTTGGAGCCCTTTTATTATTTTTAAAAATTCAAAAAGCTCTCTTTTTCTGTATGTCCAGATATAAAAATCATAAAAAATATTAAAACCTTCTCAAAAATTCTAAAAAATTCAGATTTTGTGTGTTTTGTTGTGCTTGATTTTCTGACCAATTTTGGTCATTTTTTGATTAATAGAAAACATAAAAATTGAAAAACCTTGAAAATCTCATAAAAATTCTAATAAATCATAAAAAACCAAAAATTAATAAATCTTTTTCTTGATTGTTCCTTGTTGATCATATTTTACATGAAAAATATTCCAGGCTTTGATAGAGACATCTGATATTTTATCTGGGCCCTTGAAGCTTGGCTGGACAGTGTTCATTGATTTTTGCCTTATTTCATTTTTATAAAATTTCAAAAAAATCATAAAAATATCAAAAATTCACCAAAAACATTAAAAAATATAAAAATCATAAAAATATTTTTGTCTGATTTTTTGGAGCTTTTTAGAGCAGTGAAATAATTGTTGAAAGTGCTTGTTTTTCCTTGTTTTCTTATTTTCTTTACAATTAAAAACTCCAAAAAAATCAAAATATTAAAAATCCACCAAAAATCATTTGTTTATATTTTTATCCATTTTTAGACTACTTCGTAGGCCGCAAGGCCATCTCGTGCTCCGCGAGTTCGACCCTGGGTGCTATACCAGGTTAATATCATAGCGAGACCACTACTTGATTTTTTCATGTTTTGATCTTTGTTTAGTGGTCTGATCTTTTTCTTGTTGAGCTCTGAGTCCCGAGTGACGGATGTCACAACGACCTTAGTTATTCATTTACCTTAGTCGTTCAGGCGGCTCATCAGAATGGTTTTTTTCATGTGCAACTGTACAACATATCTACATGGTGCAGCATATATACAAGGAGTTTTTCCTCTTGAGCCAGTAGACTATCCCTCTTTTGAAGCTTTATTGCAACCCACAACTTTTGTCTTTAGACTTCATCATCACCAGACCAAGTTGAGACACACTTCCTTCACTAGAAGAAGAAGAGAGGTTCCGCCTAGAAGTACTACCCTCATATGCTACCCCAAGCCAAAGGAAACTGCCTCTTCACCACCTCATCCGTGGAGAGCTATGTGTAAAGTGCTGGTGCAAGTCAAGCCATTGTCTCTGAGAGTCATGCGTGTGTTGTTAAGTGCTCTATATAGGCTCATCAAGATGACATATGCTCATAGCCTAGTGGACTCAAAGAATTAAGTCCCAATGGACCTGAAAAGCCTTAACCCTAAGCCTTATAAGGTTCCTCTTAGAATTAGGTGGATTAAGATCTTAATCAAGCTCCATTTCCCAATTTAATTCCAGGATAGTTTAATTGTCAACTATAATTCAGGAAAAACTATACAAATATTTACAAAGATGCTATTTACAAATGTGCACTTTACAAATATTTACAATCATGCAAAATTTTTGAAAAATGTTTGAAAACAAGGATGTATGCATGAATGCGAAGTTTTGCAAAATATTTACAAACATTTACACAAGGTTTTTTGTAAACTTTTTGTTTTCAAAACATTTTACAAAAAATTTGTACTATATACATAGATTTTGTTATGAAAATATTTACAAATTCTTTACACAAATCATTTTACAATCATTTGTACAAAAATAGTTTGTATAAATAAATAGGTATGTGCAAGATGAATTTTATATACAAGGGAGAAATTTTTAAATTTTATGGATTTTTAGCCATTTTTGTTTATTTACACACTCACACAAAGTACGAGTTATGGCTAAAGTATATATGAAATATATACACCCCCTATACTTAGCTCGAACGGTGTCCTCAGAGTGATCAAGAGCGATGAAGAAGACATAACTCGTGCTTAGTATAGGGAAGTGAAAAGGAATGGTTATATACGGAGATGAATCAAAGAATAGAATGAGGAGAACTCTGGTTCCCCCCTATACTTAGGATCAAGTAATCCTAAGTATAGGAAGCTGTACATAAAGGAAAATCTGAGTGAAGGATGTACAGGTTCTACCCCCCTATACTTAGGGTGAAATATCCCTAAGTATAGGCAGCAAAACAGGGGTAGAAAGAATCGAAAGAATACCCAAAGGTCCTACACCCCCCATACTTAGGGTAAAGTACACCCTAAGTATAGCATAATCATAAGATGAGAAAAGGGATGTGGGACTAAAGAATAGAGTGATATGGACAACAGGATCTATACAGGTCGGAAGAACAGTGATAATCAGGCGTGAGATGCAATAGATGTGAGTCAAGAGACCACATCTCACGCAAAGTGAATAGGGGCAACATCAACGACCCGCGACTCATGATCTAGATATGGCTTGAGCCGCTGGCCGTTCACTCGAAAGGTACTCTCAACAGACAACTCAGATATATCAATACTCCCATTGTCGTGTACCTTTCTCACTAGATATGGTCCCTTCCATTTGCTCTGTAGCTTCCCTGGGAATAATCTAAGCCTAGCATCAAACAACCATACTCTCTGTCCTGGCTCAAACTGCTTGTGGCTGATATGAGAATCATGCCACTCCTTAACTCTCTCCTTGTACTGTAGGCTGTTTGAGAAGGCGGTATCACGAAGCTCCTCCAAGGCTGCTATCTCTGCCCTCCTCTGGTCTCCTACACTATCTGGATCCAAAAGTATACCTGTAACTGCCCAAAGTGACCTATGTCTCAGCTCAACTGATAAATGGCACGACTCGCCATAAACGAGGCGAAAGGGAGATGTGCCCAAAGGTGTCTTGAAAGACGTCCTATATGCCCACAACACCGAGTCCAAAAGCTGTGACCATTCCTTTCGGTCAGGGCGGACGACTTTCTGCAATATAGTCTTGATCTCCCTGTTCGACACTTCGGCTAGACCATTCGTCTGAGGGTGGTATGGAGTGGCAACTCGATGGTCTATGCCGAACTCGCTAGCAAGGGCCTTCACCTGGTCATTGATGAAATGAGACCCCCCGTCAAAAATCAACACTCGAGGTACCCCGAACCGTGTAATGATATGCCTCCTCAAAAATATGCAAACAGTCCTGGCATCTGTGGTTCGGGCGGGGATGGCCTCAATCCAACGACTCACATAATCAACGGCCAACAGAATGTACTCGAATCCCTGACTCTTAGGGAATGGACCCATGAAATCGATGCCCCATGCGTCAAAAACCTCACAGAAGTGTATGGGCTGCATCGGCATCATATCACGCTGTCCACAAGTGCCCATCCTCTGACAGTCAGTGCACCTCTTCACGAACTCATCAGAGTCCTTGAAGAGAGTAGGCCACCATAGGCCGGATTGGAGCACTTTCTGTGCCGTTCTCCTCCCTGAGTGATGCCCTCTTGTCTCAAGCTTGTGGCAGTAAGTGAGGACGTTGTGGAGCTCCTCCTGAGGAATGCACCTACGCCATATACTATCCCCTCCCTCATGGTAAAGGATGGGATCCTCCCAATGGTAAAACTTGGCCTTCGCGAGAAAGGTCTCAAGTTTCTGCCTGTGCCAATCTTGTGGAACTTTCTTGGTGACAAGATAGTTCACAATATCGGCATACCATGGGAGCGAAGCGATAGCAAGGATCGCCTCATCTGGGAAGGTCTCACAAATAGGGTCAATCTGCTCAGAATCCTCAAGATACTCCAATCAAGAGAGATGATCCGCCACCACATTCTTGACTGAGGTTTATCCTTAATCTCTATGTCAAACTCCTGGAGTAGAAGGATCCATCTGGTCAATCTAGCTTTGACATCCTTCTTTGCCATGAGGTACCTGATGGCGGTATGATCAGTAAAGATGGTCACTCTAGAACCGATAATGTACGTCTAAACTTATCTAGAGCAAAGACTACGGCTAGCATCTCCTTCTCAGTGACTGTGTAGTTTCGCTGCGTGGCATCCAATGTACGACTAACGTAGTGAATAACAAAAGGGACTCCATCCCTCCTCTGTCCTAGCACGGCCCCCACGGCAAAATCGGAGGCGTCCGTCATGATCTCGAATGGGAGAGACCAATCAGGTGGCTGAAGGACAGGAGCCTCCATCACACATCTCTTGAGAGTCTCAAACGACGAAAGGCACTTGTCATCGACAAGGAACTCGGTGTCTTTTATCAGAAGATCAGTCAACGGTCGGGCAACCCTACTGAAATCACGAATGAATCGCCGGTAGAAACCAACGTGCCCCAGAAAAGACCGTAGCTGCCGCAAGTTGGACGATGGATTGAGTTTGCTAATGACATCTACCTTGGCCAGATCAACCTCCATGCCCCTGTTGGAGATGATGTGGCCAAGCATCGTCCCTTGAGTCACCATGAAGTGACTCGTCTCCAAAGATAAAACCAGGCGAACCTCTATGCATCGCTGAAGGACTCGGTCTAGGCAGTCAAGACAGGAGTCGAATCCGTCGCCGTAGACCGAGAAATCATCCATGAAGACCTCCAAGCACTCCCCCACCATGTCCGAAAAGATAGACAACATGCATCTCTGAAAGGTTGCAGGGGTGTTGCATAGCCCAAATGGCAGGCGTCTGAAGGCGTATGTGCTGAAGGGATAGGTGAAGGTGGTCTTGTCTTGGTCCTCTGGTGCAATGGCCACCTGATTATATCTAGAGTACCCATCCAAGAAGCAGTAATGGCTCTTCCCTGCCAGTCTCTCAATGATATGATCTATAAAGGGCAGGGGGAAATGATCCTTCTTGGTTCCATGGTTGAGTCGTTTGTAATCTATGCAGACCCGCCAAGAAGTGGGTACCCGGGTAGCAATCTCCTCTCTGAACTCTGTAACCACTGTAGTGATGCCCGTCTTCTTGGGCACCACATGTAACGGACTGACCCACTTGGAGTCTGAGATGGGGTAGATAAAATCGGCGCTCCACCACTTCGAGATTTCCTTCATGACAACCTCTCTCAGATTTGGGTTCAGTCGCTGCTGGAACTCACGCGACGGCTTTGCCTCATCCTCGAGATAGATGTGGTGAGAGCACAGAGCCAGACTGATCCCCTGGAGATCTGCTACACTCCATCCTATCGCCTTGCGGTTCTTTTCAAGAACCCCCATCAGACGGGATTCCTGCTCTCCAGTCAAATCGGCGGAGATAATGATTGGGTACATCTCATGCTCACCTGCAAGGAACCTATACTTCAGCGACGTAGGAAGCGGCTTCAGCTCTGGACAACTGAGTGCTGGTGGATCTGGCCTCTGAAAACTCTGAGTGAACGCTACCAAATCCGCATGGGAGAACTGAAACTCTCGGTCACCCTCTGATTGAGAAGGCTGCTCTGCTGGACTGTCTCTGCTCTGCTCGGCATCTATCTCCTCCCTAGCTACAGGCTCGGTGGAAGTCAGATCTGGTATATAATCATCAAACTCTGCCCAATCCACATCTGACTCTGAGGGATCTGTATCATCCATGGTGGCCTCAGTACCACCGTCATCACAAAACAAATCAGTCTCGTGGTCAAGAACCGGCTCTGCTGCCTCAAAAGTATCATGGACCAGGAACGCGCTCTCCAAGCTCTCCTCTGCTGGCATCTCTACATCAGCAGACTCTGTAGGTGAGAGGATGGCCTGTGCATCTGGATCTGCCCATACTGCCTCATCATCTGTAATCACGAAGTCGCAGTCCTGGTGGATGTCTGGCCTTGCATCTGTCATCTGCTTTGTATCGGAAGTAGTCTCTGAGCATGCTCTGTCTCTGACTATGATGTCCTCGACCGTCTTTATTTGTACACTTTCGCCCTCGACGCGAAAGTATACCTTCCCGCTATCATGGTCGGTCACTGCCTTGGCTGTGGGCAAGAACGGGCGACCTAGAATGATGGGGGTATCGGTCACTGACTCAGGGATCTCCATGTCCAACACTACGAAGTCCACGGGGAATTGCAGGCCCTGAATCGTGACGACAACATCCCTCAGCAACCCCTTCGGCCTCTTGAAAGATCGATCAGCAAACTGAAGGACTGTCCGACTCTGTCGAAGAGTGCCCAACTCGAAGCGGTCGAGAAGGGCTGCCGGAAGTAGGTTGATCGACGATCCGCTGTCTAATAGAGTATGGTCGAACCTCTGCTCTCTAATATGGCATCTGACATATGGGGCTCCTGAATCTGGCCTCTTGGCCGACAGACGGTTCTGGATCGCGAAACAAGTAGCTCTGGTCAGCACATGGATCTCTGACTGGTGGTTCCTCCTCTTCCTCCTAACTGTAGTCCTGTCTCTAAGCGAACGATGGAGTAGAGGGATGTGCTGCAAAGCCTCCTGAAGAGTCAGCTGAATGTGAAAACGATCTATCATCTGCTGGCTGAACTCTTCCTGCTGCCTATTTTTGGGGTTTTCTATTTTCTTCCCCTTCCCCATCTGAAGAGCTCTAGGGAAGGGGATCACAGGGTCCTTCTCAAATGAAGGACTAGGGGAGGGTCTAGACGGTTCGACGGCCGGATCCACACATACATCAAGCACCACAGTGGGACCAGAAGAAAATAAACCCTTTCCTTTATTGCCAGAAATGTCTCGAGGTACATCAGCAGAAGGAAAAACTACAGGAATCTCAGAAGTAAAATCGGTGGCATCAGCACCACCATCGGCTGGTAGACGGGCGGCCTCATTACCGCGCTCTGGCCCGGCAACATGGGTGGCCTCAGTACCACCTCCTCCAACTTGTGAAACGACGGCATCAGTACCGTCGGTGGGATCAGCATCCGTGGAGGCATTAGTACCACGGTCATCATCTCTAGCGGCCTCAGTACCACTCTCCTCCTCGTCGGGCGCTCTGGAAGTGTCTCTAGATGTCGCTCAGACGAGGCGCCTCCTGCTGGCATCCTACCGCTCCTAAGTGTGACAAAATCAGTATCAAACAAATATGCAGACATATCTCCAAATGTATCACTAGGAGTGGCATACTCAGTACAAACTACCTGCTCAGATTTCCTCTTGAAATTGCTCGGATTGGGCTCTATCTGGGCAGGTATGGCAGCCTTCCCTCTCACTATCTCCCACACCTCCTGACGGAACTCATCCATCTCCCGTCTAAAGATAGTCTGCTGGTCAGAAAGGAGGCAGGCTATGTCGTTTAAGGCGGGGTTCTCATAAGATGGCCCATGAGAACCTGACGGGTAGCCTCTCTGGAGTGAGGCTGTTGCTGCTGGTGCTGCTGTGGGTGAGAGGGGTACTACTGGGATGATATTGCGGATGAGGCTGATCACACTTCCAAGACTATCCCTGCTGATAAGGACGAGGACCATACGACTGTGACTGCTGCTGCTGCTGCTGTGGGTACACTGGGGGCTGCTGGTGGTGGTGGTGGTGATCCCTCTAATGGCTGTACTGGCCACCCTGTCCTGACGGCTGCTGTTGGGGCTGGGCACCTCCGGCCGCCTAACAGAATACGGGATGGTCTCGTCGGATACCGGGCTGGGGGCGGTCGTATCAAATCCCATTGACATCCATCAACGGCTCTGACTCGTAAGGGGCTAGTGGGAGTACTGCCAGAGGCTGATCCGGCTGGTAAACCACCATCTGAGTGTCTGGGGATGGTGGTACCTGGTAAGAAAGCTGCGGCTGCTGGTACGGCTCCGCATGTACAAGGTGAACCTGTCTAGGATGCTGGTGGCTGGAGCGCTGGGACGAGCTGTCGGTGCTACTCGGATCGCCTCGTGCCTGAAGACGGGGCTGGGAAGCCGTCTGTGCCTCCTGGAGACACATGAGTTGTGTCTTCAGGTCCCTCAGAGTCTGTGCCATCTGCTCCATCTGCGTGATGCCCTGGCACTGCTTCTTCTCAATAATCTCCATCCGGTCCAGCTTCTCGCTGATGATGCCCATGTCAGCGGCTATGGACTCGGCCTGTGCTGCTGCCGCTGATGAACTGGATGGACCGGAATCAACCCGTGCTATCCTCTGGTACTGCACGGTCTGTGGCTGGGCTCGTCCCTGAGTGTACAATCGGGTCTGGGACATCACCATGTAGTTCTCTGCCATCTCCTCATAGATGGCCCAGACCTGATCGTGGTCCTTGATGAAATAGGACTCGCCACAAGAAGCATTCACCAAGCCCTGAAGCTCTGGTGTCAGTTCGCTGAAGAAGCTTTGAACTAGGTTCGGCTTCGAGATGTCATGGTGCGGGCATCTGTCAGTCAGCTCACGAAACCTCTCCTATGCCTCATGGAACTGCTCGTTGGGGAGCATGGAGAAGTTACTGATCAGGGCTTTAGCTGCATTCGTCCGCCCAAGTGGATAGTACTTGTACAAGTACTCGGTGCAGAGCTGCTCCCAAGTGTAGACGAACTTCCCCAAGTGCTTCAGCCAGGTGGCTGCTCTGTCTGCTAAGGAGAAGGGGAAGGCAATCATCCGTATGGTATCCTGGTCCACCTGTCTGTCGTGGACTGTGCTGCAGATCATCTCAAACTCCTGAAGGTGGAGATGGGGCTCCTCAGTAGCCAGCCCATGGAACCGGGGTAGAAGCTGAAGTGTGTTCGAGGGGAACTTGAAGTCCCCCATGATAGCTGGAAGTACTACCCAACGGTGCGTCAAAGTTGATCCGGGGTTGTGCAACTCCCACATCGGTCTCAGTGGCTCTGCTGCTCCTGCTGCGGTTGCTGCCGCATCGTCGGGTCCTCCCCCTGGGCCGCATTGCTCGCGGTCGGCTCTCATCTGCTCCATCTCACGCCTCATCTCAATCATGAATGCTCCCTGATCCCTCAACTGCTGCTGAACTGAGTTTAGGGAGGCGATCAGGGTGGAGTTAATCGCACCCTGGTCCAGGACAAAAGTATGCTCTCCTCGGGGACCTGTGATGTGATCCTCACTACTGCTGTCCATGGTCTCTGCAAAGGCAAAAGACCCAAACTCAGGTGTCGATAAATCATCTGACTGTAGTCTCTCATCTGGCACTGACCTCTCAGGAATGGTAGAAGGGTGGTCGAGGGGGAACAGGGCAGAGTCGAACTCGGGTTCGGAGAGCGGGTCTGAGCTCCCACGAACCGACCTAGATGAATGGGCTGGAGTGCTGAAAAGCGGTGCAGCCAGAGGCAACCTAAGAGACCTCCTGCCCATCATCGTGATCTGGTGAGTCGGACGGATGAGATCTGGAAACAAATATGATCAGCAAGCAAACCCCTGATTCACCAACGCAACGCGAGCTGAAGACCGTAAAGGCTCAGTCAATTATCTTATCTATTTTATTAGGTGATCAGTCAGGATAGCAGAGCGATTAACGTGACCTGTTGGGTAATCCGATATTTTCTCAACCGACTGTCTCGTACAGAAAGAGCCCGTAATCAGTCGAGAAAGATATCGGATATGGCTCTACCTAGTGTGCGGATCACTCTCTCGCGCAAGCAAACCAGACAAGGAGGGGGTTGCTCTACCCAAGATAAATTTTTTGGTGAGCGTCTTTTAGGGTCAATAGAGTTAAACAGTCCCAATTTTATGATTTCTCTTTTTAGGTATTTTTTAATAATCAAACAAAATCGCCTAACGAATTTTTCGGTTCTCCTGATTACTTTAATCCAAAACAGGGGGAGAAGACGAAAAAGCCGATGCGCGAAAAATCAATGATGCATGCAGAGTAAGAGATGCGTACCTGACTCCAGCAGTCTACATGCAAAATGATCCGTGCAGAATTTAAAGACTGAAAATAAACTACCTAAATGGTGCAGGCAGAAAACCGAGCCCTAAGCAGCAATTTCTACTCAAAAGAACGACTAGTCGACCACTAGCCTCCAATCCAAGAGTCCGGTCTAGACCCACCCCTCCTCTTCTCGACAAATCGAGTTCAGGAGTAGCGCTTGACGGGGTGGGCTCGCGGCGCGTAGGCTCGAAGGTAATGGATCGACTATTTTATTAATCTTTTTATTATTGGTCCAATTACCGATCTATAGGTACAGGCAGATATATTAGGGTGTTTGGATCCTATTTATTACGTCACAGTCAAGCAAAAAACCCTAAGGCTAGGGGCTTGAAAAATCGCGAGAAAGCGAATAAGCAGTAAAGAAATCCAAAGTCGCGAAGAAAACCGCGTAAAACCGAGGGGTCCCCCGAGCACACCGGTGCTCGGTGAAATAGACCCCGAGAGTCTCAAAAGTCTAAGTCCTGTTGTCCCTGTATTATTACAATTATTCAAATGCTACAATAAAAACTAATCTAATCCGCGGCTATTCCGCGGCTTCCCACACTCAGCTGTCTCCTCGCGCTCTCCTGCGGCTCTGTACAGAAGGGAGCCGCCTCTGATAACCGCAGTTGCACCGGCTCCTTGAAAGTTGCTGCCTCGATCCTCGGGCCCTCGCAAGAAAACAAACAGAGTGATCAGACCAAATTATTAGATATAAACAAGTCAGATAAAATATCTACAAAAATCTATACAGAAAACAACGAAAGAGAAAAACCGCGGAAAAAATATGACTACTAAGCCATGCTCCCCGGCAATGGCGCCATTCTGATGAGCCGCTCGAACGACTAAGGTAAAGGAATAACAAAGGCCATCTCGTGCTCCTCGAATTCGACCCTGGGTGTTATACCAGATTAATATCATAGCGAGACCGCTACTTGATTTTTTCGTGTTTTGATCTTTGTTTGGTGGTCTGATATTTTTCTTGTTGAACTCTGAGTCCCGAGTGACTGAGGTCACAACGACCTTAGTTATTCCTTTACCTTAGTCGTTCGGGCGGCTCATCAACTTGTCAGAATAATTATGTCCCTATCTTATCGAATTTTTCCCTCTTGATACACTGCTTGAGTGCTTGTACATCCTTCATGAGTTTTCTTCATTGTTTATCCCTAATATCCCACCGACCTCTCGCCTAGGGTTGAGCATCATAGAGTCAACCTTAAACCCTATATGAAGTTTCCTCTTCATACAATGTATATAATCACCTTTGCCCCCTTCCTTCCTCGTTTGGTTCCCCATCTGCTTCGTTTATTCCCCCAACTTGTGCTCCAGGGTTAGAGCTTGGTGACAACGAGCTCACCCATCTAGGGATGAGCATTGGGCTGGGCCGGCCCGGTCTAGCCCGATGCCCAGCCCAAAAAGCCTGGCCCGGCCCAAGCCCAAACGAACATTGGGTCGGGCTTGGGCCTAATTTTTAGGCCCGAAATTTTTTTGGGTCGGGCTCAGGCTTGGCTTGGCCCAGCCCGACCCAAAGAGGGCTCGAACCCTTCCCATATCCTACATGTATGGAAATTCTCGCTTGTCATGCACACTCTATTCATGTATCCTATCTTCATACAATGTTTATAAATCAAGAAAGTCAGGGGTGGGACATGTGAGTTGATAATCATTATATTTCATTTCATAATTAATTTTTCTTAATTAGTCTATGTCTTAGATTCTGGTGGTTATTCTTGAATTTTTTAGTATTTATTTTTTCCATTAGAATATTTTCTATTATTGAACCTCTACCCAATACGAGCATTGTGCCTATTTTCTTAACATGTACTGCCAAGTGCACCTGTTGTTGTTACCCGTGTAAACTTGGTTCACTCTTTCAATTTCTGTAACGAGAGATGTTTATGGTATATAACATTGAGTGGACTTGTATAAAATGAGAAATCATCTCCGATAGAATTGAGTTTTAGTTGTTTCACAAGTATTCTGGCATATGTTTTAAATAATTTTAGCTCGTCTAACTTGAATTGAGATTGACTTTAAACACAAACTCAAAGTTAATAATATATAATGGGTTAAGATGGGCCGGCCCGGCCCATAGGAATTGGGTCGGGCCTGGGCTTGGGCCGAATCAAAAAAATTTTGCAGGCCTAAGCCTGGCCCAAGGCCCGAAATTTTTAAGTGGGCTTGGGCCTGGGCCCTTCAGGGCTCGACCTAGCCCGGCCCATGCTCATCCCTACACCCATCTATTTTGATGTGTGTAGGTACATTCTAGAGGTGTTACCATCATCTCTAGTGGTATGTCGTCGTTGAGGTACATCTCGTTGGCTCATGCCAACTGGAGGTTAGTTTCCTTGTTCTTAGAAAGCTTACTTCTTGTCTTTAAATTCTGCACTTTATTTTATGATTTGATAGTGGTTTTAGCATAGATAGGAATTTAGCTTCGCCGGATTTCTCAAGCTTCGGCCACCGTTCATCATCGTGTACCCTCCTATTCTGACCACTTTAACCACCCCACTGCCTTCCTTAGCCGCTTCTCCACCGTTCGCACTCCACTAGCCATTTAGATTTGCCTCGGATCTGTGAATCGAGTTCCACATCCATCGCCTTGTAGGACCTCATCGTCCCTTCTCCGCTCCATCCCAACTCGCCACCAATAACATCCAGGGACCTCCCCAAAGCATCACAGTTCCCTCTACTTTTCTTACAGGGACTGAAGAGCCCATCTGAGACCTATTTGATTCTAGAAGAATCCCTAGGTCCTTCCTCAGAGACATCAACCTCCAAGGCTTGCTCCTTGAGCTCTGGACCTTTTTGAACCATCTAGGAGATGCACATAGGTGTTTAACCCGGAAAATCGGTGATCTTAAGTTCCACACAAGGCGGGAACTCAGTCGCTGAGTTGACCACACGAAATCCAGATTAAAACAACAATTAACCCACAACAAATAATTCAAGCAATGAAAGTAAACGTGCGGAGTTAAAATTTATTATAACTCTACAACAAGATGTGTATAGGTGTAAGTATGTGTAGAGGTCGAACACAGGGAGCAGACAGGTAGAACGGGGCAAGTGAATGCACAAGTGTGAATCTGATCAATTTGTCTATAAATGCTATGTTTTTGTGGGTTTTTAATCTTATATATTGTTTATTTAATTTTTGGATTTTGTGTTTTTATATTATGATTTTTATTTCTGATTTTGTATTTTCTTTTTATATTTTATATTTTTTATTTTCTTTTTATTTAAATAGACTATATAGACAAAGTAAGAAAGAGGGGGATGAAGTATTTATAAAAATAAGTAAAAATACTCAAAAATCAGGAAATAAAATGTTTTTGGTCTTTTTATAATTTTCTAATATTTTTGTGATTTTTCTATGTTTTTCCTTTTTTTGGTATTTTTAGAGTCAAAAATACTATTAAACAGTGAAATAAAATGCTGGCCGAAATTAAAATGAGGATGAAAATATCAATCGGTGTCCAAAATACCTCAAATTGATTTTAATTGAAAGATAATAGATCAAAGTAAATTCAGAAACTGAAATTGCATTTTTAGGATTTTTGTAGAATTTTTGAGATTTTTAGGAAGATTTTTGGGGTTTTACAATTTTTAGGAGTTCTCTTTTAGTGATTTTTGGACTGAAGTTAAAAGACACTAAATAAACAATATATTTTTTTTGGAATTTTTCAAAACAGTTTTTAATTTTTATTTATTTTCTAATGCAAATAATAGGGCAAATGCGTGTTTTTGAGATTTTATAAATAATAAAATGCAATAAAAATGTAAAATAAAAATATGCCATGATAATTTATTGCAACAGGAACCTATGGTATTTTTGGTAATTTTTGGAATTTTATAGAGGCATGCAATAAATAGAAACAACAACTAGAAAACTACACTCCTGGCAGGGACGATTTTGTAAATAAAGAAAAGTTGAGGGAGCAATTTGCAATTTTAATAGAAATTATATTACTAATTAGAAATGTTTATGGACCGATTAAAAAAAGCCAGAGAGCCAAGGTTAATATTGCAAAAATGCCAAGAGGCGCGTGACAAACACGTGCGCCTGACGAGGACCTAAAGGCAATATACGAAAGTTACAGGGGCTAACATACAAAATGTCCAGAATTATAAAACTGCATATAAAATATTTCAGACTAAATATAAATATGAAACGTCTACTAGGTATTCCTGCAAAATGTCTAAGGCACGTGCGAGAAGCACGTGACCTGAAGGGGTCAAAATGGAACATTACACTTTCCCAGGGGGCACTATGCAAATTCTACAAAAATATAAAATGACCAATAAATGATTTAATATTAACCATTAAATACAAAAAATGCTTCCGGTTGGAATGCAAAATACCCTCAGCTGGCGCAGATCAGACAGTGCAGCGCGCCCCACTTATACACGTGGCGCGCTTCTGGCACGCGATGACGGTTCAAGATCCTGCAGTCAAGATTAGATGCTTCCTTGATGATCAGACGGCTGAGGCTTCGCAGGATCAGATGGCTGCTGCTCCTCAGGAAGAACGGGCTCGATCGGACGGCTTGATAGCCATCTGGAAGAACACACGAGGAACTGTGCGCCGATGAACTTCGAGCGGCGATTCCACACGATTCTGACTGCTTCTGGTGGTAGCCCGAGGTGCAAAAACTTCTTGGGGAGGCTCTCTATCAGCTGGAGGAGGCAAACATGAGCGAGGAGCGCCATAGAACCACCGTGGCGTCGAAGACGACGGCGGCCCCAGGAAGCTCCTCCCGCTCGCAAATTCTCCTTCCAACGTTGTCCAGTTCGAAGTACCTGCAAAAAGGGTGAAGAGGGTCGCAGGCAAATTGTCACGACCCTCCAAATGGCGAGAGAAAGGGAACGGGCGGAAATTGAACTCGCCGGAGTAAACTCCGACGAGGGGTGGCAAAGACGATCAAATGGATGAAAGGGCGAACGGGGAGTGGGGATAAGATCCTAAAGCTAATGCGAGTAAGATAATGCAAGAAAAACAAGTGAAAACAGTACCTCAAAGGCAAAATGCGCCCGAGATAAGTACCTCACGACCGTGGTCGAAAATGGGGGTTGGAGACGCCTCCACGGCCGCTCAACCTTGCCTCAAGAAAGCTGGAAGACCTCCTGTCACGAGGTCCAGTCCGGAGCTCGCCAAAAAGGGAGGAGAAACGATCAAAAAAGGTTTCAAAGAAGAATGGAAGAAAGGGGGTGTTTTTGAAAGAATGGTCGGGGTGGCTCCAAGAACGAGGCGCACGAGGCGGAGCAGTGATCCAAAGCCCAATATTTCATCTGGGCATGTAAGCTCTATGACAGGGGAGAAAAAGTCATGAAGAACACATCATGAAAGGAGGAAGGATGTGGCCTCGAAAAATGGTCGAAAGTTGCCAAAAACGCATTCTGACATAGCCCAGACGTTGGGCAGAGAGTTCACCAGAGGTCAACTCTTGTCGCCTCCTGGTTGGTCCACGTGGACCGACCAGGAAAAAGACTGGGGAAAAACCTTGGAAATTCAATTAAAAATATCACACAATTTTATTAATTTTTTGTTATAAAATAAAAAATGTTTATTATTTTATAAATTAATTTATTATATTAATTATTTTTATGAGGTATAAAAATGCAAGTTCTCATTTATAGGCTATATAGGTATATAAATATCTATATATTTTAATATTTCATTTTTATTTTGTAAATTTAATTTTATTTATTTTGTTTATTATTTTATATATTTATAAAATATTTATGCACTTAAATATATTTTTATTTTATTTTTATGAAGTATTTTATACATTTAATAAAATAAAAGTATATTCTATATAGGTATGTGTATTGGTATTAGACCTATGTATTATATACATGTGTTTTATTTTTGTGTTCTCTTTAAGTTTTTATTCTGATTTTAATGCACACATATATTATAAATAATATTTATAAAATTATAAAAATACAAAATTATGAAAATAAAGAATAATAAATAAAATGAATATTTTAATCTGTACAAGTATACAATAGGGTTCCAAAACTCAACTTTCAAACCGTAGCTCCGCAAAATGCGAAACCACGTTCATCAAATAGATTAGGAGAAATTATATACAATTAAAGAGTTTGACGCATTTCGAGTCTTCATTTGGGAGATACAGGTTTGGGAAGTTGGGATTCTGGAATCTTATTTAGATCATATCTTTTTGTCTTTATATTATTTTTGTATGAAATCAATTTTGTATTTTTCTATATTTAATTATCTACAACTTGCATGTTCAAAGTTTCTTTATTTGAAGTATAAAAAGTGAAACAAAAATTAGGTCCCAAAATGAATAAAGAATGAATTAAATAAAAGGTATTTTTATTGTATTTTGGCCCTTATCTCCCCCTACTTTATTCCTTGTCGACCTAGTCATCGAGATGCCTAGGTCTCAGGGTTTCGTGTCATAAAATATCTACAATATTTTATTCTTTTTCTTTTCTTTTCTTTTCTTTATTCTATAATTTTAGCTTTAAAAATCGCATTTTACACAATATTGACACAATGATGCATGGATGATAAAATGCATGAATTAACGCTATTTACATGCATTTACTAGGGTTTTTAAGGCCAAAACGATAGAATAAAGATGATGAAACGTAGCTTCATCAATAGGTCATCTAAATGTGTAGAACCCATCAGCGACGTTACATATGGTCGGAGGAGTGAGCTGTTCCAGATCGAAACTCGCCAAGGGTGAGTTCTTCCCTTGTTTTTCCTGCATGTTCAAGGTTCGTCCGGTCGACACCATCGCTCCAAATTGAGAAACAAGTGCCAGATCAAAGCGAGCCATCACCGTCCAATCTCAATTAGAGATCTAATCCTAGTCGTAGCTGTGAAGCGTCATCGCACCATCCAGAAGCGTCGCATGTCCAGTAAAATCAAGCCCATCCGTTGGATCAAGTGCTTTAGGAGGTAATTTGCATTTTATGCCCCTACTTTTGTTGCATGTTTATTTAGTATTACTCATTTCAGTAGTGTAAAACTATTTGCAAAATCTGCTAAAAGGGACCTCACGCGTTCATTTATATGCTATTTAGTCCAGTCTAGTCTAGATCACCTCACATGTGGTCCCACGTGAGGTGGGAATTTTGCATAGAGACCCTCACAGATTTTTGAAATTAACATTTATTATTTAAACTTTAAATATTAGTTGTAAACTTTTGGGTATTTCACATTGTTTCCCCTGCCTTTTATTTTAATTGTAAGTATACCCTTGCTAGTTCAACAATGTTTGTGATTATTTTCGTTATCTAAAAATAATAAATTTGCTCCAAAAATTTATGGAAAAATTCTTAGGACTGGACCTTGGATAGATGCACGGGCATTGAGAGAGAGTCGAAGTGGATAGATGCCCCCTGTAATGAGGCCCTCAAGCCCAGAAGCTCAGAAACAGAAAGTCGATTATATATACTAGATTTCACTTCTACCCGGCTTATCCCTTATATATATATATAGTTTCTAAGGGCTGGTTCAGATCCAGAAGGCAAAGTTCAGGATCAAATCGTGCACGCTAGGGGAATAGATAGGTAGTCTCGCGATTATAGGAAGTTGGAGCCTGGAGTCAAAGAGAGGCTAGGAAAAGTCTGACATCGTGTGTAAGCTTTCTTCCTATCTTTCAATTGTCTGAATATTTCCTCCAAAGACTTCGAGCAATTCCTTCTCTCCTTGGAAGAAGTGTTTAATTCTCCTTTTCTTTGATTTCATCGCACAGAAAAGGGAGGATGACAGGGGGCAATCGTTGTGTACCCGAAGCTCGATAACTAGATTTCCAAATTTCCCCCAAAATATAGAATCTATATATTCAGGGCTCACACCTCTCGACTTTGGATCGATTGCTCATTCGACTGACTGATAACCAAGCGCCTTTAAGTGTCTGGATCCGTGAGAAAAGGAAAAGCAGACTCCCACTATGAGGATCTCGTGCAAAGTCTAAGAGCTAGAATTGCCTTTGCAACTTATATCGATATATTAAACGACAAAAGAGAATACTATCATGACAAATCAATTGATTGGAGGTGGGCATCACTCTTTCCTGTGTCCTTCTCCCCTTTGAAACCACCTCGTGCTTACTCCTAATCCAAAGCACCCCTTTTCCATTCATAGAGAAATCCCATCGTCAAAATCAGTTAAAGGCCATCATGGACCAAAATCAAAACAGATCAATCTTGTTGAGAGATACTGCCCAAGGAAAAAAGGTGACTTCCAGATCAAGGGTTAGATGCATGATTGCATGCTCTTCGATTCTATATAAGTATTTTTGCATTTCAAATATTTTTATATTTATTAAAAATCAAAATAGCATGATTTTTTCTCTGCTTGAACTAAAAATTTCAAAAAACTTAAAAATAGCATTTAAAAAATTCAAAAAAATTGTATTAGTTTATTATTGTATTTTGTACTTCCAGATCAAAAGCCCATAAAAAAGAAATGACTAAATTAAAAAGCTAAAAAATCCTTTTAAAATATAAAAAATTACCAAAAAATACTATTTCTATCCTATAATTTTATATGCATTATTATCTATATGTTCGAATTGATTTTGATAAAATTTAAGGCTTTTAGCTTTTTTTTTAAATATCAAATCAATTCAGACTATTTAGTTTATCCCTATTTTGGGATATTTTTAACTTTAAAAATATAAAGCAATTATTAAAAATATTTGAAAAATCACAAAAACATTAAAAAATATAAAAAGTACAAAAACAATTTATTCTGGATTTTTTATTTTTAGCTATATTTATAAATATATTTCCTTATATTATCTATATAGTTATTTATAAACATATATATATATATTAAAAAAGAAAATTAAAAATCAGAAATTATAAAAAAAATAAAAACTATAAAATAAAAAACAAAAAATATATAATTAAAAGACCACACAACAACACAATAAGTAGATAAGAGAAGGACAAATTTATGTATCATTGCACAATCTATCACGTTTGCTTCATGTGTTTGACACTCTGCATTCTTACATCTATACAAACATTTTGTAGAGTTATAATAAATTTGAAGTCTACATTTATTTTTCTTTTCATTGCTACATTTATTGTGGGTTGATTGTTTAATTAGTAGGATTTCTTACGGGTCGCCACAATGACTTTGTCTTCGCCTTGTGAGGGCATATTGGCCCACAAAAAATCCTATTTTTCACGCCTACATATGCCCAACCACCCCTACTTTCCACATGGAGTCTAGGCCCAAGCCTCCATCAAAAGCTCCTCCAACGACACGTGAGCCATGCGTGCAGTGCAAGTATTTTGTCTGATTATCCCTGCATTTCAGATGAATTACAATTAAGCCCATATACCCAGAAAGCATGTGGAACACACTAACCTGCTGGAAGAAGATCGTATCTACCCCGTTGGAGCTTTTGGTAATTACTGAAGCACCTCATGTTATTTTCTTTTGAAGTTATTTTAAGTTAATTCATTACAGAATGACCCCTAACTTTGTATTTTTATTTGAACCTTCATTGTCATCATTTTAAATTTCCAAAATTTTACACAATAACACTTAATTATTTATCTTTTGATCATTTATTTGTATTTTTGTGACCTTGGATTAATTTGTTAAAATTCAGTTTGTGTGAAATTCCATATTTTACCTAGTAGTGAGTAATTAATTCATAGTAAATCACCCCTTGCTCCAAAAATTCTAATTACCATTTATAGAATTGATTAATATCTTACACATGGCAAAAATCAAGTCATTTTCTTATTTTATTTCCTTAAACTAAATCATCTTGTGATTTCAATAAATAACTTTTGATTGTAAACATAATAATTTTAGGAAATAAGATTTTTCCTAGATGGATGTTCATTAGACATATCTAGGATAATTTTATTTCTAGAAAACAATTAGGTTTGTTAACTATTAAAATTAATTTATTGAAAATCACATTACCTGCATATTTAATATACGGTAAATACAATTTACATCTAAAAATTCCAAAAATTTTACAGTATATTAATTTGATCATAATTAACCATCTGTCCAACTTTCATAATTTTGCATCTATTTGCACGGAAAAAATGCTAAAAATCCCAAAAAATATTCATTTCATGCATGTATATTATTCCTTAAATTATAAAAATATGTTTTGACTGATCATTGCATAAACAAATTAGGGAAAATAACTTTTAGAAGTCTGATCTCATTGGCATATTCATTTGGATTTTTCACTTTCGGTTAGCTTGACCCAGAGATTGTCATTCTGCACTTGCATCTCATTCATTAATTACGTATAAAATCTAAAAAATCCTCCAAAAAACCTAAAAGTAAATGATCTAAAAATTATCCTAAAGAGACGGTGACCTTCCTAAGTTTGACCTTGGGCTTACCTAAGTAAAAAAATATAACCGCTTGTGCATTTAACTCATTAATTGAATTAAGTGATTTTTGATCGATCTGAAATTTTCCAACTATAACGCATTAATTCCACATTCTTAACAGGGGTAGGTTCAGGTTTATTATAAGTTTAATTAATTTTCCTAAAATCCTTACATATTAAGCAATAGTTGTGAGAAAACTTTTTCACTTAGACAAAAGGGGAGGAAAGGGAGGAGCAAGAACTCTTTAGATAATGGGAGAAAAATCTTTTGATAATGATAAAAAGGTGGAGAAGTTTACCGAATGGAGATAAAGGGGATAAAGATTAGATATAAAAATTAAGGGGGAGATAATTAGATAATTATTGGAATAATATGGACTAAATAAAATAAAAATAAATACAATTGAAAGCACTAAAAAATACGCGTAAGTTTTATCATTAACAAAAGTGGGAGATTGTTAGTATCTTAGATTTTTCTACTGACTTTGGTGTCTATTTGTTTAGTTGCTTGATTGACTTTTTTCAAGTTGAAACTTAGTGAAAGTTATGAAACCGAATAAAAGCATTTGGATCTTAGAAGCGAAAGACTAGATTCCAAAATTTCAAATGCTTTTCTGAAGAAGATTTGAAGTTTTGGGAGTTCAAGGATAAGCAAAGAAGACTTAGGGGCACTTTCGAGTTTTGCCAATGAATGATTTACATATTGTGTTGAAAAATACTCTTACGATTTTTACATATTCTTAATCATCAAGCAAAACTAAGCTAGAATCATCAATTTCTCAAAATCAATTTTGGACATATGCTCAATCACCTTAACACCTTGATCAATCTTCGTTGATTTCTTAATTTCAGATCCAATCGATCGAATCCTTGGCTACTTTTTTGACATGATTGACCATACTTTTATCCTGATCAATCATAAATGTACGATCATACTTTGATCATGATCGATCACTTTTCAAATTACATGTCAACTATCACAAAATTAGCGATGATAATCAGATCGACTGCATTGATGATCTGATTGATCACCCATATGATCGATCAACCCATTTGCATTTACAATAATTCCTTGATTTTTGAAAATAAGAATGTTGGTTTTTCCATTTTTGGTCACTAACAGTTACATGAGGCTTAATCCAATAAATAGAATTCTATAGCTCATTGTTTGAGACACACAACCAATGAGATACATTCTCTATTCTAAAAGAAAAAGGAAAAGAGTGCTATATTATGAGATATTCAACTTCTTTCAATAATTGTGCACTCTCAAGTTCTCTTCAATCCAAAGTTCTCTAAGTATTGAACTTGTTTGTGCTATCTATGCTCAACAACGATCTTCATCATTCTCGGGTAGATTCTGAACTAAAAGTATGTACTATTCCTTAATTCAGGACATTGTAACTAGGTATCCGAGTTGTTGTTTACTTTCTCTGAGAGAGATAAGATCTTCATTTAGGAGTTGTCCAAGGATGGGTATAGGATGTACAAAAGGTTGTTTTCTATCATCAGTTTCAAGTAGCGTTCGAATATTGGAAGCAAGCTTTGTCAACAAAGTGAAAGGAAATCCTAGAATGGGTTTATGGATTGTTCGTTTTACCCGTTTGGGATTCCAACACCCCACCCCCTCCAAACTCTCAGAAATAGCTTTGGTGAAGATCCTATGCTAACAAGAAACTTCTTAGGAGAATATCATTTGAGAACCAAAGGGTAGAATTGCGACCATACCATCTACATTTGTTTGACGGTAATCCCTCAACACAAAGCTTGTTATTTTAAAGTTATGATCACTTTCAGTGGCATGTTAGAACCTTTTATGATTGTCGTTACTTTCCACAACAAGGCCTAACCTATTCAAGGTTGTTATATTACATACCTTTCTTCCTAAATCTCGAGGACAATAATACATGTGAAATTTCATAAGAGGAAAGGCATGTATCCAAATCAAAGATAGACAGATTTGTAATATTATAAGAGGAATACATGTGATATTGGGCAAGTAGTGAGAATCAAACTTACATCGTTATCTTGTAAGACAATGGACTATACTCATTTTCAGATGATCAATTTTAACATCTCTAATTCAAAATTGAACATTATATATATATCATAGTTACAAAATCAAATGAAATTTTAGCAAACATTATCCATGTCTGAGACTATCTATGAATATAGATGAAATAGAATAATTTATAAAAAAATTATTGTGAATTTTTTTTGATGGGTAATAATTCTTTGTATTTCATGTAAGAGTGAAGAATATTACAAAAAAAGGGGGAGGGTGAAAAATCCCCTTACAATTTTCAGCACCCAAAAAGTTGTGTGAGCCCACAGCAGTTTACATGGATTATGCAAAATATCAAAACCCACAGGGCAGAGATTGGAAGTACATTAGGTTCTGACTGCAACCACCGAAATCCTAGCAATATAGATGATTGAGGTTGCCAGAGGCTTCGGGGAGTGGGATTCATTAGAGGACCATCTACAATTTCTTTCCTTCCAGATTTCCCACACGGCGGCAGCCAGAGCAATAGTGCATAACCGGCGAAGGTAGGCAGAAGGAAGTTGGGGGATCCAATCCATGATATCGACGAGCCCCCACGATGATGGCAGAGGGAGGCCAAGACCCACGAGGGCCTCCTTCCAAGCGTCTTGAGAAAAGCTGCAATGAAAGAAAATATGTTCACTTTTTTCACAAGCAGATCTGTAGAGATAACAAGCTCCAGGGTGGCTAATCCCCATTCTGTCCAGCCATTCAAGATTGTGAATTTGAATTTACAGCAAACACAAATGGAAATGGATTGATAAAACACTTTTGGAAAAAAACATGTCTTTTTGAATTATGATATGTCTTGCAAATTTAGCTTTCTAGAAACTCTCAAAACCTATCAAATATATTACTAAAATGAAGTGTTGAAGCTTTTCAATGAGCCCAATAACATGAACTTCCAAATTTGGATGGAAAAGTTACGAACATTTTAGTGGAAGTGAGATATTGACAATAATGAGTGTTAAAAGTTACAGAAATTGGAATTACTCCACTCGAGAGGAAGATAAAAACATCACCATCATCTAGTGTCCACTCCCCCCCTTAAAGCCTCCCTAATTATCTTGTAACTTCACCATTTCATCTGTAACTCCTATCACAGTCACCTTGTACTTCCTTCTTGTCCAAGGAGATAAGAGGAGAATGACTTCTCCTTTGGTTTACAACGGAGCTTGGAAAATTCACATCGAGAAGAGGAAGAGGAGTGCCATTTAAAAGGAAAGGCATTTCCACTAGATCCTTGATCCGGGTAATGATGCATGTAGAGGAAGGAACCATGATACAAGGACCAAAGGCACACATGCGCATTTCCCAAGCGTAACTCATGTCTCATTCCTTCCTATAATTTTTTATGTGCCTAGTGATACGTGAAGATTGCTAACTTTTGGATATGCATGTCATATTTAATTCTACCTCAAGGATTGCCCCTTAATGTTGGTTGTCTTATTTTTCTTAATGATTAGAATGATTATTATCGTATTTCTCGTATTATACGGATGTGTTATAGATTCATACTGATCATGGATCATAGCCAATTTTGTTAGTTTGGGATATCAAGGGGACTAGTAAGCGAAATCACGTAGATGACACACAACTTTAATGTTTGGAGAACAAGATGTATTTATCCAATACTTGGTGCATTGATGCATATATGTGAAGGATCGTTTGATGCATAATGTTGAAGAATAACAAATTACAGTGTACCAACATAAGTCTTGGTACAATGGTGCAACTATTGATGGAATGTCTAGAGCAACCTTGTAGAATCGAGCCGCATAGGTACACCCATTTTATGTACTAATGAAATAGGTGTGAAAGCTAGTATTTGAGTTATGTTAGTGTGGGCGGATTTTATACTGATTTGGGTATTGGTCGAGAATGGTTGCAATGATAATGTTCATAATGCATCGATATGTCAAATGAATTAAAAAAGAGTTTGATATTGTGCATAAATATAAGCAGCTTAATATTGTGGAAGTAGGCTCTAATTATCTTGATATTGAGGTTCTCGAAGATCATTGTTTAGAAACTTAAGTATTTACGAGACCTAATACATTGTGTGTTGTACAAGATACATGCAGGTATCATGGATTGTAGAATGATATACTAGTGAATTGGATTTTGTCTAAGGAACTGATTTATTGAATGTATGAGATTATTGATTTATGTAATCCATTGTGAGTCCCAACAATAAATACTCCTGAGTAAAGTAAATAATGTATGCATAGAACACAAGATAAATAATTCAAGGTAAGTAGTGAGTAAACTCTGTGGTCAGGCTACATCTATAATAATTCAACCTTATTGAGTGCTATCAAATAATGGGATGGTGGTAAGTACTTTCGAAAATGCATGTGTGCATTTTCACATATGGATCTATATATGCATCCACCTCTTTTGGGGGGAAGCATGACTCCCACCATCTGATTCAGTCTACAGAGCTAGTTACACATGGTTTCGCAAGCTGTATGGCCCATATCCAAAGAAGAGGAGTATTACCATCCAACCTAGCTGAAACTTAGCATGAGAACATGTGTTTCTGTTTATTCATTGAATGTATCGTGGCCATGATCCATTTTTAGTATAGATTTTTAATTTGATGATTGAATCAGAGATAAAATGCATAAATGAACGACTAACAAAACAATGTAATAGAAAATAGAATATTTATATAAAATAGATTAGGAATTCTGTTTATATAAAATAGATTAGGAATTGCTAGATTTCTGAAACACAACTACTTACAACTTAGTTACTAGTATGGTATTTTGTTATTCTTGTTAAAAAAAATTGTTATCCCAGTGTTGATTCATTTGACTCACAAGTTATGTCTCTTGAAGATCCAGTGGAAGATGAGAAGGAGTTTGAAATGAGTGTTTAATGTTCGAGTTGAGAAGCATCAATAAGGTTAAGACCCAATTGAGTTTACTTTCTTTTAGTTTCTCTTTTTAGATGATGACAATGTAATAAAGAATTTTGACTATATTCTCGTATATATTGTTATAGTTGTGGACGTTATAGTCGTCGATATTATATATCAATTAGGCCATGCTTTGTTACATTTTAAAATTGATGTCCTTAAATGAGAATCGATGTATATCTAAGGCACTAAATAATTTGATAATTCATTATTACATCTTCTAATATAACATTTATAATAATGAAATTTACAATGAATAACGTATTTCGTTGAATGAATCATATAATACCAATTATACGTTGAATCAAAAAAAAATCTTCAAATCATTGTTAAATTGGCAATAATTAATACAAATTTAACAAAATGTCGATGGATAATCATTTCTATATACACATCTCACGATGAATAGGTAATTCACTGTCAGCTTTAAGAAGTAAAGAAAATTTTACAATAAATAATATTAATTATTACAAATGTAACATCTAAAGATACTAGCAATGAATTATTAAAGGAGCATTAGAGATAAGGTGGAATATGAGATAAGTGAGAATTAGCCATCGTTCTTGTTTCGTTGATTTAAAGGATAAAGAAGTGATACATACTGTAGATGGAGACATAATAGATTATGTGGCCATGATCTGATAATTGATCTTTGGATAGTTAATTTTCTGATAAAATCCATTTATAATGTTACAGCTATATTTTGTTGTAGTGGTGGCTTAATAACTTCCAAGTGTCCCACAATCGATGTGTCTAGTAAATAAGCTCGACTTTCGATTCCTGGATGAATTACACTATATAAGAAAGGATTTAAGAAGAGCGAGACCCAACCTAATGGTACATTAGTCTTCTTGTACACATGCTCATCAAAACATGGCGATATTCTCTAAGATCTTCTTCCAAAACATTCTCCTTCATTCCAGCTAAGTGATGCGTTGTACCTCCATTAATGAGCTCCTTCTCCATGACCCCTCTCCTACCTACCACTAAATGACCCATTCACATCCATCTAAATCTATACTCGACGCAGATTTATCGATCACTTCTTATCCAAAATCCCCATATAATGATATAAGATCACGAAAAGCAGCAACTCAAGGATCCATCATGCATCGACAATCGACATCACAAAGAAAATGGAATCTCATCTTTATGGGCAGGCACCTTTGACATCTCTTTTGGCCGAAGAGACCGAGCAACTGTACGGACGCGTCAACTCCACAAAGAAAGAGAGGCCGCACGTGGAGGGGTCGGACCCGCCACTATACCCGCACGGGTGCGCTCGCTCTCAGCCTCTGCTGTTGGTACAGAGACCATTGTCGACTAGCGAGGGCCCATCGCCCATCCTCCCCCGCGTCAATCGTGGCCAGTGGATATCTCTATCTATACCGGTTATTTTCGGTACTATTTTCTCTTTGTTTATTGTGTTGCTGGTCTATTTTGGTATCTGCGAGATTAATGTTTGATTTTAATAAACTCCACTTCCTCATTCACCCACCAAAGCAAAGCAACTTTTCAGCTGATCCGTAGTCCTCTGTGCATAGAGAATAAAGATGGTCACTGGGACTGGTGAAGCATCAAGCTTATCGAGTTACTGCATATATAATATAGTTCAGGAGCCACTAGATATTATTTTCCCGTTTTGATTAAAGTAGAGAAACTGAAGTCTTCCCTTGATCGTGTGACATCATCATAGGTAATGAATGATTTATTGAACATATAGGATGCTGGGGGATCTCAGTAAGCACTGACATATGTTCCCAACAGTTCATATGCCACCATGATAATTAATAATCAGAACAGTGCCTACTCACTTAGCATTATCTGTTCGTGTCTGTTGGATGTGCTTATCAGTTGAGCTGGATGTGTAATGCATATGATTTTGGGATTTTGTCCAGAAGGATTTCAGATAGATTGTAAGGTATTTGTGCATTATAGGAATTACTAGCTCATGCCTGTCGTCGCCCTTGAGTCGATCTTTGATCAGTTTGATGTTCTATGTGACAGATCTTTTATCGATGATAATGTTTTGGACACGCATATACTGCTTATGTTGTGGAAGGGGAAGACTCTCTCTTTGATAATTATATCAGTAATGTTAAAGATTTCAGAGATATTTCTTAGAAAGCAAGCGCATTGAAAATTTCTCTGGAGTATTCTTTCGAAGATGTGATGGAAGGAGGAAAATAGGAGAATATCGGGGATGGAGGTTGAAGGGTAGACAGAGAAACGTATGCTAATCAACCGATCTCTGTGTAGCTACATGAGTTTCTTAAAAACCACAAAAAGATGTATAATTAACATCAAACAACCACTGTCAACATACTAGAACTAGAAGTCGAGCACATCAAGCACTACCTAGTACATGTTTCGCTATTACAGCACCTTCAAACTTCTTTGAACAGCGACACACGAGAGAGAGAGAGAGAGAGAGAGAGAGAGAGAGAGAGAGAGACCATATTGCATTGCTCTCCACCTTCATCAGCAAATGCCTGCTTTACCATTCCCACGCTTTGATCTGTACATGCAAGAGGAGACATGTCAAGAGTCACCTTGTTCGCGCCAGCACACGAGCATCACCACACAGCGGCGGAGGATATAGAACTTGGCCCTCTTCTCCCTCCACCTCCTGCATAAAGAACGGCACGGGCCGCCTCGCGCACGCAACCAGCAGAAGCCTTCTGCAGCATCCATGGCTTCTTCTTGCCTATGTAAGAAGATGCTCTCACTTCTCCCTTCAATGTGGCCTTTGGCTTCTTATAGCAGTGGGGTCGGTTGGGATGGTGCGAGTCTTTCATATGGTGTGAAGCGTTGGGTGAGTTTGTGAAATTCGAATGATGTGGTTGGAACTTGGAGAGGTGTTATCATAAAATCTAGTTTCCCCATCCCAATCTTCCTTGTGTGCAAGGCCACATCATCCTAAGCATTGGTCAAGTTGACATGGTTGGCCACACCACCAATGACTTGGAAAAAAATCATACAATGATGTGGTTGGAGAAGTGCTATAATGATGGTGAACCACATTCTGTTCTGATTTACAAATAATAAGTTCTCTTGGTCTCTTCGGCCAATGGATGTTGATATATTGCTCACTCTACTACTCTAAAAAAATAGTAGTGTCAGTTGTAATGATCGAGTCAATTAAAAAAATTATTTGATTTTATTTTATACTCTTAAATTGATATGTATAGCAATAAGTATGGGAGTGTCGATCATTAGGAGGCAACCCCTGGAAAAAAGGGTAGACAGTGAAGTTTAGGGTTTTCTAATTTTTATGTATTTTTTAAATATTTGTCTTGTTTTTATATGTTTTATACTTTTTATGTTGTTTTTATTATACCAAATATGTACTGGTTTTATATGGTTTTATTTATTTTATATTTTTTAATATTTTTATATTAGTTGATTTTTTATTTTATTATTTTGTACTAATTTTTAAATTTCATAAAGTTATTATTAAATTTATATACAAAAAGTATCCTTTTTGGATTTGTATAAACACAAGGAAAATATTCAAGAAGTCGGGGGATAAAATATTTTGTAATTTAACTGTTATATATTATTTTTAATTAATTTTGAGATTTTTTATTTTAAATTATTTTATATTGATATAAAGTTTGAAAATACTAAATTGAATATTTATAGATCAATTCTTATTAATTTAGAAATAATAAACATTAGCAATTATTTTTGTTTGTACGTTTTTATTAAATAGGGAATATTGATAGCTTTAAACAAGGTATCGTAGTATTTTTACGATTTTTTTAGATTTATATGATTTTTATAAATATTTTTTAAAATTTTTGGATTTTTATTATTTTCTTTTGATTTTTTCATGTGGTTATTGTATATATGATAATAAAGAATGATATCTGTGTACTTTTTTGTGAATTTGTAAGAGGTATATTTGAATTACTATGATTTTTTAGTTGAAAATATTTTTTTAGAAAATTATTTATTAAAAATGGTAGATGTTTTTATTTTTGATTTAATATATTTATAGTATAATATTTTGTACTTAGTATTATTTTTATTTTATTTTATTTTTAATAATGGTATTTTTTAATAAGGAATTTATCATGTAGTTATTTAATCTAGTTGTGTAGGGGTATTTGCAAAATAATATGAAACTTAAGGATCATGAGGAAACAAATAAAAGATGTTTCTATCCCACGAACCCTAGAATCTTTGTAAATTACATTCTCAACCTTGTAAACATCGTCATTATCCCCTTAACCTCGTAAACTTGTTGACTCTTGCCTTACAAACCATGTGGTTAACTCACGTCCACTTAGGCATTAAATTTAACCGAATTCCATTAGAAAGAGGTGTGTGTTGACCTCGTTGTTTAGCAATTTATAAAAAGATGTCATTCTTCCCTTTTCTCCCCTCATCCTCTTCCTTACATCCCCTTCTCCTCCACCTCTATCAGCGCAACCACACCCGATCGCATCCATCCCCCTGGTGGACGGACCTGGAAGACACCCTCATCCCCTCCTTCCTCTCCATCCTTTTTCGTGTGCTTCTCCTCGTGCGGTGGTGATGGTGGGGCGTAGGCTAAGGAGGGAGAGGGGATGAGCGAGATCAAGCATGGGGTTAAGGTGGACTTGTCTTGAGATGGAGACAAGGAGTGCATGGGTCTCTTTTTATTAAGCATGATGATGTCCTCATTAAGTGGCTCCCGGAGGAGAAGCGCTATGCTTTCTTTGGTACTTTGTTTATGTTGTGCACTCCGCTATGCTTTGTAGACATGGATAGGAGCAAGTGCAGAGAACCCCTCCCCCTGCTCCACTCCCTCTTGTCTACTTTCTCTTCGACCCCTCCTCCTCCCCCATATTCGAGCCCCTCTTCCACTATGCTACATTTCCTTCACCTTCTTCCACCACCTCTGCATCTATTCCTCCTCTCACCTCAACCACCTCATCTCCTCCTCCCCCCCACCCCTTCTTCCTCGTCATCACCACTCAATTCCTTCCATGGGATTCCCATGTCTCCCTTTTCCACAACCTCCCATGCGCCCTCCTATGGATCCAATTCCTTTCCAGGCCTTTAGAATCAACCCACCATCGACTAACCTAGCTATCATGCTCCTTGTGAGTCCTATTCTACCTCTTCTCGAGCAAAACTGGACATGTGGAAAGCTGACGACAGCTGCATGGAGTGGCTCGATGATGAACGTGAAATCCGCCTCATTAATATAGATAAATAAGTCGTAGTACAGGAGGCGAATTCGGTTCAGCAAAAACCACAGACTTTGAATGCTGTGGAATATTTATGCTTGGCAAGTCTACCAAGGTCGAACACAGGGATACAGCAGCCTAATCTGAGTATTGAATTTTGATTCATGAAGGCATAATGTCAATTAATCTCAATTTCAAGTCCATATGCAATTTACAAGGCAATACAAAGCGATGCTATGATATATGCATTTTTTATTTTGTTTTTATGCAAGTTATAAAGTGATGCATGGATGAATATGCAAGAGAAACTATTTACAGATTATATACTGCTATTATACCCTAAAATTATGAGCATCAGAATATAGAATGGAATTAGAGTTAATTTTGAACACATCATTAAAAAACGGTCATCACATCACAGCAAGGCAAGAAGAGCAGGTCTCAATTAACACATAAAAATTCACTTTAATTAAAGAGTGTCAAATGAGACAAATAAGCATGCTAGAATGTAGAGGATAAAATAATGATCAAAACGACACTAAAATCATGCAATTTGGATCTATGATGCTCAAGTTATGCTACATGGAATGCAAGGGCATAATTGTAAATAAAATGCATGAATAAAAAGGATAAATATTACAAATGGGTCCCTAGAAGGACCCATTTGTAAAATACCAAACCCGGAGGGGCCCCTGTGTAATTGTTCTTTTAGCGCGGGGGCGTTTATGCAAATATAGAAATCAGGCAAGACCTCCCTGTAAATAACCCAGGCGCGCACGTGAGGCACGCGCCTGGGGACCAGATTGTAAATATCAGAACTTTCAGGGTCTTCACTTGTAAATTGCCAAGCCCTCACGCGCCATGCACGCGAGGGGCCTAGGCTCGGGAGGAAGCGATGGTTCGGGACACGTGGCAGCACCATGTGGCTCGGGTCAAGGTTTGGGGCACCCGAGGCTGCTGGTCTGAATTGAGGCTTGGGCTGCCATGCGTCTTCATCACAACCGTCCGATCCATCTGGATCGGACGGCACCTGTAGCTGCTGGTTCCTTCGCAGTCCACCGGAGAAGGCTGTGCTTCGGCGGACCTGCTAGAGCTCCTCCGTGGGCCATACGCCCGCCTGAAGGTCGGCGAAGATATCTGGGCGCCTGGCGAAGGCCCTAGAAGTGCGGCGAGGCTCCGGAACCGGTCGGAGGTGAAGGTCGGTGAAGCCTCGTCGGAGGAGAGAAGCTCGAAGGAGAGCCGATGCCAACTCCGGCCATTGAAGCTCGGAACACCTGCAAGTGTTAGATAGCCGAAGCGTGCAGTGAATGGTGAGTGAAGTGAGGTGAGTGGGGGCCGTGTGGGGCGACGGGAGCGAAGGCCCAGTGCTCCTTCTCCGGCGAGGCAGAGGAGGAGGTGGCGGAGAGTGGTTGGGGTCGTGGAGAAGGGAAGGTGCTGTCGGAGGGGGTTGGCGAGGATCGACGTGGTCGGGTAGAGCTTAAGGGATGGTCAGATGAGGATGAATAGGTCGGAAATAAGTGGCAAAATTCGAAGAAGAGAAGGAGGAGGAGAACCTCATCGGAGAGGGGAACCCATGAAGGAGGAGGTCTAGGCTGAGGGTCGGTTCGACCCTCCGGTCGTCACACGACAGGGTCGACCTTTCCCTGGTGCTCGGCGGCTCGCCATTGACTGCCGCGACGTGGCCGGGGGCCACGGATCACACCGAGGCTTCGGCCGTCGATGCCCCCTTGCAAGGGCTCCTCCGCTGTCACCGGAGAGCCAGGGGCTCGGGCCGAAGCTCCCAAATGGTGGATGAGGCTTACAGGTGGCGGAGGTGGCTTAAATAGACGGGGGTGGTCGGGGGGGTTACGGTGATGGAGGTCCGTTTTTGGACGGGGATTTAATGGTGATGGAGTGATGGCGAGGGTGGTTAGTGGTGGTGCGAGGATGGCGGAAGTACGGGCTGTGAGTGGGAGGCGTTACGAGCGGAGGTGGGTGGTTGGGACGGTGGCTAAAAAAGGAAGGGGGCGGCGAGTCGGAGAGGCGTAACGTCTGGAGAGGAGAGGGCTTCGGAGGTAGGAGACGATGGAGAGCCGTTGGATCTTGCGATCCAACGGCCAGGATATAAGCGTGGGTGGATGGCTGTGATCAGATCCTTAGGATCTGATCGAGCGGATGGCGTTGAGGCGCGAATGAAGGGACCAGATGGATCGATGGTGAGATCTAACGGTGAGGGGTGACTGGGTGACGTGGCAAGTTGAGGGGTGTTAGATGATGGGTTTATCGAGCGGTGGAGATTGGAGGGCGACGTGGCAGGTGGCGGACCGTGGATGAGGGGGTTGATCCTGTGGCTGTGGATGAGGCGGAATGTAGTGGTGGAGATCTGATCTGAGATCAGATCGGGCAGCTGAGGGATGATGCGTGATGAACGGTGAGGATGGAGGCGGGGTTGGAATGATCCAACGGCCCAGGAAAGGGCCGGGTGGCGGAAGATGAAGCGGGCCACGTGGGCGGCCCAGAGGGCGCCACGTGGCCCAATGAGAAAATTCAGAAATTAATTACAAAGAAAAATAGAAAAGAAATAGCTAGAGACCGAATTTGGAAAAAGTCAAAACATGAAAGTTGCTCGTCTTGATGAGATCTACAACTTTCATGTTGGTCAAAAAGCCAAAAGAGGTCATCTGTACAAAAACTATTTTTGGGGGTATTTTTAAGGGGATAAAAACACTGATTTTGTGATTTTGAGTTGTTTTTGTATTTTTTAGTGTTTTTAAAGGTCAGTGAATTATAGACAAGATATCTACATCATTTTTAGGGGTTTTTGAGTGATAAAATAATTACAGAAAAATAAGGGCAATTAAATACAAATAATTAAGGGTTAATTATACATAATATAGTACATGATAAAATCAAAGAATTAAAGGATATTTTTATTGGCTTGTCTAAGCAGGGATTTTAATAAGGAGTTTTTAGCATGATGGATACGAGATTCATCACTCGACAAGCAGGAGAAAGATGGGTTCATGTCTATTGTGTACATCACCTTTGGCAGCCTCACTAGGCCCTCACCAAAGCTGGTCAGAGGCTTGGCAGAGACCCTTGAGTCCTTCAGGCACCACTCCCTGTGGGCGATGAAGGACTATGACATGGGAGGTGGGTAGAAGGGGAGGGTGGTAGGTTGGAGCGAGCAGAGGAAGGTGCAAGAGCACATGGTCGATGGGTGCTCCATGAGCCACTACGGGTTTTTATTAAATAGGGAATACTGATAGCTTTAAAACAAGGTATCATAGTATTTTTACGATTTTTTTAGATTTATATGATTTCTATAAGTATTTTTAAAATTTTTGGATTTTTATTATTTTCTTTTGATTTTTTATGTGGTTATTGTATATATGATAATACAGAACGATATCTATGTAATGTTTTGTGAATTTCTAAGAGGTATATTTGAATTACTATAATTTTTTATAGTTGAATTTTTTTTAAAACATTATTTATTAAAAATGTTAATATTTTTATTTTTGATTTAATATATTTATAGTATAATACTTTGTACTTAGTATTATTTTATTTTATTTTTTAAAAATGGTATTTTTTAATAAGGAATTTATCATGTAGTTATTTAATCTAGCAGTGTAGGGGGATTTACAAAGTAATATGAAACTTAAGGATCGTGAGGAAACAAATAAAAGACGTTTCTACCCCACGAACCCTGGAATCTTTGTAAATTACCTTCTCAACCTTGTAAACATCGTCATTAAATCCTTAACCTCGTAAACTTGTTGACTCTTGTCTCACAAACCCTATGGTTAACTCACGTCCATTTAGGCATTAAATTTAACTGAATTCCGTTAGAAAGAGGTGTGCGTTGTCCTCGTTGTTTAGCAATTTATTAAAAGATGTCATTCTTCCCTCTTCCCCCTCAGCCTCCTCCTTACATACCCTTCTCCTCCACCTCTATCAGCGCAACCACACCCGATCGCATCCATCCCCCTGGTGGACGGACCTGGAAGACACCCTCATCTTCTCCTTCCTCTCCATCCTTTGTCGTGTGCTTCTCCTCGCGTGGTGGTTATGGTGGGGCATAGGCTAAGGAGGGAGAGGCTATGAGCGAGATCAAGCATGGGGTTAAGGTGGACTTGGCTTGAGATGGAGACAAGGAGTGCATGGGTCTCTTTTTATTGAGCATGATGATGGCCTCATTAAGTGGCTCCTGGAGGAGAAGCACTATGCTCTCTTTGGTACTTTGTTTATGTTGTGCGCTCTGCTATGCTTTGTAGACATGGATAGGAGCAAGTGCGGAGAACCCCTTCCCCTGCTCCACACCCTCTCGTCTACTTCCTCTTCGACCCCTCCTCCTCCCCCATACCCGAGCCCCTCTTCTACTCTGCTACATTTCCTTCAATCGCTAGAACAACCACCTTACCTTCTTCCACCACCTCTGCATCTATTCCTCCTCTTACCTCAACCACCTCATCTCCTCCTCCCCCCACCCCTTCTTCCTCGTTGTCACCACTCAGTTCCTTCCATGGGCTTCCCAAGTCTCCCTTTTCCACAACCTCCCATGCGCCCTACTATGGATCCAATTCCTTTCCAGGCCTTTAGAATCAACCTACCATCGACTAACCTCGCTATCGTGCTCCTTGTGAGTCCTCTTCTACCTCTTCTCGAGCAGAACTGGACATGTGGAAAGCCGACGACAGCTGCATGTCGTGGCTCGACGAGCGGGAAAAAGATGGGTCCATGTCTATTGTGTACATCACCTTTGGCAGCCTCACTAGGCCCTCCCCAAAGCTGGTCAGAGGCTTGGCAGAGACCCTTGAGTCCTTTAGGCACCACTCCCTGTGGGCGATGAAGGACTATGACATGGGAGGTGGGGAGAAGGGGAGGGTGGTAGGTTGGTGCGAGCAGAGGAAAGTGCTAGAGCACATGGTCGATGGGTACTCCATGAGCCACTACGGGTGGAACTCTGTATTGGAGGCTGATGAATCCCCATTCATCACTCTTTATTCCTTTATTTTAGCTAGATATCTTGGAAAAATACCATGTATATACTTGTAAATATAATAAATTACCAAATTGCATGCTTTGTGTAAACATCAATAATTAGCATGTTTTGTGCAAAAATAAAAGAATAAAGAAATAAAGAAAAAGAGGGAATTATTTAGAATAAATATTGAGTGACCTGAACCCAAGGGAGGGCCAAGCATTGGCCTGACCGTAAAATAAAACAAGTAGAGAGAGATAGGATCATTCGTCATTGAGCACATTTCCTTCTTGGTGTATATATTTTATTTTCATAAAGTAAAAATATATACATGTTTCTCATAATGTGTATATATTTATAAAAATAAAATAAAAATGAGAAAATAAAATAAAATAAAATCATTTCTCTCTCCTACTCTTGTACATACCATGTATATATGTACCTAGACCTATTTATTTCACCCTTATACATAAACAATTAAAATAAAATAAAAATTATTGTATAACCCAAATTTTATGTTGTAAATAAATAAAATATAAAATTGAGATAATTATACAAAAATATAATAATAATAATATAAACTACATACGTAGTTTATACCTGTATATAGTATTATATTATGTATATACATTAATTGTTTTTCAAAAAAAATAAGTAAATATCACAAAAATTAATTTGAAAAATAATAAACATTTTTCATTTTGAAAATATTTAATAATAAAGTCAATTTCTATTTTTAATTCAATTTATAAATAATTTTAATTTCCTGGATTCTGATTAGTCCACGGGGGACTGTTGACCCCCGGTCAACTTCCCCCCCCCCCCCTCTGGACCACTTCCACCGCGGATCTTCGTTTCAGCCCGATTTCGCCAAATTCCCCTGCATTGATCCATTATCCATCTTGCTTGATTTGAGGCTCCGATTATCGACGGATGACCCATGATTCACGCCCGATCTCCTCTTTAGGTATCCATGCTTCGATCTGCGCGCCCGATTCCTATCTTCTCGGACCTCTGTTCATATAAAGTTTGACCTGGAGTTGCCATTTCACGCATCTTCGGCCATCGCCTTCGGCTCCAGGGACCTCCATTCCTTCTCCATGAGTGAAAGCTAGGTTGAGGGATTATTGCAGCGAGGATCGAGGCCTCTAGCCTCAGATCCGGCGAGTCATGTCACCGTGCTCTGCCACCGACGAGCTCTAGCCTCTGGAGACATCGCTCTATCGAGGCGAAGATTCCAGGAGGACCAACACCTCTAGCATAGACGCATTCACCCATCAGGTAGATCAGTTAGCCTTTAGCTTCGCTTGATTTTCGAGTCTTCGATTTCTGACCGTCGACCTTCATCGGATCACCCCGCACGTAGTTATTTTAGTCCCTTTGTAGTCCTGTAAATATTTTACGTAGTTATTTTAGTTTGGATAATTTGCACGTAGGACCTTGTGTTTGTTTTAAATTGCAACTTCGTCCTTCTGTATGTGGAACACGTGCATCGACACGTGACTTGTGGAACAATTGCATGTTTTATCCTAAAGTTTAATGTTGTTATTGATTGCATCTTTATAAATAGGAATGACAGATATGCCCTTGTTTGTGTGAAGCACGTGTTTACCTCGTGCTCTTCTGGACTTTTTGCAATTTCAGCCCCGCATTTCTTTTATGTGTTATTATTTGGCTGAAAGGTTTTCACTATTTACATCTAGGTTCCTATGTGTTGTGCATGTTTTGTTGGTTGGATAAAATAGCAAATTAACTCCAAATTTTGTGAAATTCGGATACAAGGTCCCTGCCACTGTGTAAAAAATTTCATTGATTTTTTGGGACATTTTTGTTTTGATTTTATATTTTTAAAAATTCAAAAACCCTATTTTTGCTACTATCTACATTTAAAAACCAACTAAAAATATTAAAAAGTCACCAAAAAAACTAAAAAAATTGTGGTATATTTATTTTGTTGTCTTGCTACTTAAGTCCAATTTTTGTTTGATTTGGACTTATAAAAAACTTAAAAATTGAAAAAACCTAAAAACCTTAGAAAAATCATTAAAAATTCATAAAAATATAAAAATGCAATTTCTTTTCCAATAATTAGATTTTTATCTGTATTTCATCATAAAATTGTATCTGGATTTTTATAGGCTATTTATTTATTTTTAAATAGCCTTTAGATTCTGGTTGCACAATGATTTCCAATTTTGGTCTTATTTCATTTTTATAAAATCAACTAAAAATTATAAAAATCTGAGAAAATTACCAAAAATATTTAAAAATTTATAAAATCCAAAAATATTTTTATTTCAATTTTCTGACTTGATTTGTGTTGTTAAATAATTACTTGATTGTGACTTTTTGGCTTTGTTTTATATTTTCTTCATAATTAAAAATCACAAAAAATTAAAAATCCATAAAATCCACCAAAAATATTTTCTTCTTTTTTTGATTTCTGAGTACTTCGTAGGCTTTTAGACAATATGCTCCTTGAGTTCGACCCTGGTCGCTATACCAGGTTAAATAAAATAGCGAGACCACTATTCGACTTGATTGATTGATTTATTGATTTGGTGGTCTTGATTTTCTTGTTGAGTCCGACTCGAAAGGTTGAGGTCGCAACGACCCTTTATACCTATCTCCCTTAGTCTCTCGGTTCTTCGGCTCATCAAAGGCCATGGCGACAGGAGTATCGGCGGTTGGCTTACCACACAGTTTGATGACCAGCACAGGAACAGAGGGCTGGTGGAGGAGTGAGGGTGGGGGTGAAGGTGGGGTGAAGGGAAAGGAAGAGGAAGTATGGGGAGAGAAAAGGAATGAGGGAGAGAGAGGAAGAAATCCAACTGTTGGATTTCATGTGGTTTGATTAACTTGTTTTAAACCCAAGCAAGTTAATCTAAGATATGTTAAATTAATGGCAAGATTTGTGGAATAAGACGGAGCAAGTTTACAGGACTGAGTGGATAATAACGATGTTTACAAAGTCGAAAAGGTGGTATACACAGACTCTAGGATTCATGGGGTAAAAATTCCTTAATGAAAATGGCAGATGTATGCATAAAATAACCGTCACGTGCCGAATTACATGAATAGGCAGCAGATGGACTTATATGTTAACAACGATAATATGCGGGAAGGTTATACAAAGCATCACAATACACGTGATCAGTCACGTGTTGCAGCTGGAGCTTGACCCGTATATGATATCCATTATATCTGAGGGTATATGCACAAGTATTCGAACGTCACGTTGTGTGCACGTGATTTGCTAAAGCTGCAGAAGCCCGAGAATTGAGATCAGGCGACGTTGCTAAGCGGCGAACCTGTTTATCGGATGACTCGCGGATCTAACAGTTGAAATGCTAAAACTTGAGACTGATCGGAGCCGTTAATTCAAGGTCGATCAAATGGTCGTTGTAGATCCTGGGATTCGATGATGTTCTTCCCGCTTTTGTACTCTCGAGACATCGAAGTCGAGAATCGAACCAAGTGATGCTCGGAACGGTACGATTCTGATGGTGATGCTCGATCGGGTAAGTTAATAGCTTGCGCTCACGCCCCAGGTAGTTCGACCTGGCAAAGGTCGGCTCCAGGCGAAGTTTCGTTCAGATGGCAGTCCTCTTCCAAGTTGAAGCTTCAGGTGGCGGTGCTTGATGCAGAATTGGATGTAATGGTTCAGTATCGGCGTTCCTGATGTATAGATCCTCAGGTGTAGCTGATCGACGCGATACTTCGGTTCTCCGGATCATGCTTAGTTCCAGGCGTGGTTCGTTATGCTCCAGATGTTGCTCGAACGCGGCGTGCTTCGATCAAATCCCATCGGTCAGTGATGCTCCTTTGAGATCAGTTGCTGCTCGTGAATCCAGACATTCGATTCTCGATCTCCTGCAGGTGAATATGATAGGCTCGAGGGATTTGATCCTCGCTCGGGCGTTTTATATACACAGCAAAATAAAAATGGAAATGGATGGATCTCCCATTCAGCGGAGGCGAATGACGGGAGCGAAACGCCGGTGCATCTCACCGGAGATGAATAGGTCTGAGAGATAGAACGGGTATCGGAGGGGATCGAAAATGCACTGGATCTCAATGATCGGAATAGATTTCAGTGTCAAATCTGAGAGAAAACTAAGGGGAAGAGAAGCATCGAGAGAAGAAAAGGATTGAGAAGATGAGAGAAGAAGAAGAAGAAGAAGAGAGACGTGAAACTACCTGGAATGGATTTGTCTGTTGTGGTTCAGAGAGGAAGCTCCGAGGATTGTAATGGCCTTGACACGGCGGTGAAAGTGGAGGCTGATTGCAGCGGAGAAGCTCATGCCAACGAAGTCAATCGCGCCTCCGCGTCCTATCTACCTCGCTCAACGACCGGGAAGGCACCCTGTCACCAACCCCCACGCGCTCGTAGCTGTAGAAAAGACTCGAGAAATGGCGGATCCGGGAGTAACGATTCTCCTAGTGGGGATTTCATTGGCAAGGATCAAAGATTCAAATGAGGATGAAAAAATTGGCAAGAGAGTCTAATGGTTCAAATCTGGATCAAATGGTAAGATAATCGGAGTTTGGGAAGAGGTGGACATAGGAAGTGTCAAGTGTGGTACTCGGGTCTGGCGCAGGAGGTCGATTTTGGTATGGTTCATGTAGAGAATAAGAGGGAGCCCAAGAGTCCTTTATCCAGTATAGCACAAAAAGCCCTTGATCCGATTTTGACTTATTAAAATAAATACAAAATAAATAAAAAGTACAACAAATTTAAAACTAATGTAAGTAAATAATGTAGATATGTATATTACCAACGAAATGGCATACTATACGTATACATATAAATAAATAATAAAAGAAAATGGGCAAAAATAGAAGAAAATATGTTTATTATACACATGTCAATAAAATACAAATATTTAGTTGTTTAATTTTACAAATGCATACATCATTTTTTATATTTTACTAATTTAAAGAATAACTATACACAAATATATATATTAGATTTTTCCGAGCTTATTTACATGTAAAGATAAATACAACTATACAAAATATACGTATATTATACCGATATAATATCTATAATGATTTATTTTTGATGATTTTTTACTTTTGCAATTTTTATTTGGATTTTATATATTTATTGTAAAATGTAAGGAAAATACAAATATGAACAAAATACAAAGAATAAATTAAATACATCTAATATATTGTTGTACAAATACCATGGTACCCCAAAAGACTGGCTTTTACATATTAACTCTAACTTTAATGAAACCATCCTAATTTAAAAGATGTTTTCATTTTGAATAAGATGAAAGTAAGTTTAATGAATTTAAGTTCATATGGAGAAGATATAAAGCTTTAAATATTAGTCCTACGGCTTTCGATTGATCATATCATTTTACCTATGCAAGAAATAGTTTAGGAGATATTTCAAAACATAATATTTTGATTTATATATCTTGATTATATATAAAATAGTAAGATATTTACAATGTGAATATGGTACATATGTTCATTGATGCTCTTGATTTTTTGAGATTTTTAACTTATTGACCTATCTCCCCCTACTTTTATTCATTGTCGACCATGCCCAAGGTTGTCATAGTCTTGGAGTTTAGGGTAAGTTTGTATATTCGGTACGTATATACATTCTTCCTCTTTTATTTTGATGTAAATAGGTGTCAAATTTACATTATTAATATTTGATATTAGTGTGTTAAAGTATGAGAAATGGTATTTATTTATATATGTTTTACCACGGATTTTAGTTAAAATGAAAAAAATAAAGATAATGAATCATGAATTCATCAGATGCCTCTTTTTTTGGGAGTAAGCCCTAGAGTTTTCAAAGTTATATAGTATTTTTTTCTAGATAAAAATTAGATTAAATGGTCAATTGTACCCATGAAAAAATAATAACATTTAGATGTTATATAGTTAATTTTTGCCTTACATGCATGCTCTCACACTTAATGGAACCATTAAGTTAATCTAACTATGTGTCTAACTCACAATGATGCAACAATATACATGTAGCCTTTCCATCCACCCCTTGCACACACACATATATGTTGAAGAGGGGAGGAATAGGTTGCACTAATGTTTGTCCATGACATTCTCTCTCCTAACCTCCCTCAAGGTTATGGTCGTTGTCGAGAATGCACTAAGTTATCAACATGAAGAGGTAAATGATCGTGGCAACCCCTTTTATAGTGGAGGTGAGTCGATCCTGCGAACTTACATGTTTGAAGTCAAATCGATAGATGGGGGAAAGATGCAAATAGTCCATACTCATGCACACACCATCAATATACAAATCAAACCCAAGTTCACATGCACCAAGGTGAAATTTGTAAGAGTTCAACCTACTTAAATCTTTTCAAGTTTTGTGTGAAATTTTAGACAATATTGTTAGACAACCACTTAGAGTAAGTCTCTAGTGATGACTATTGTATATGTGTACTTAATCAGCTCATGATTAACCTCCTCCCAGATCTACCAAGTTCAGAATTGTCCAAATAGGGACCCTTGAGCTTTCTCTCGTAACATCTTAGACAATAGCCACCATTTAGGTTGGAGGAATGGGTGCTGACGATATACGTATCTAGATGGTCAAAGCTCACAAATCACAAGAACAAGTCTAAGGATGTTTGACTCTGATCCTTAGTGCTACATGCCTTACTCAGTCTGGAGTATACCTGCAAGCAATTTTGGGGTTACTATCCCATGTACAATGAAATTCATCTTTTGATTTTATATTAATCAAAATGTTCAATATAGTCTTGGAGCTTTAATTAGGTGTTGTCACTTGTTTTGAGTCTAGTTCAAGAGATCCTCTACTAGTTTAATTAATTCTAGGTTATTTTCTAAGTGAGGAATAAAATGGAAGAATTGTGAAAAGGTGATGCAATGTGCGAAAGCTATAATGAATGCCTAGTTAGAGGTACCTACATTGATTCTTAGCAGAATAGATTCTATTAAATCTAATTTAAATGTACACAACGAGTAATGTGCACATAGAACATAAACTTATATGAGAGAAAAATTGATTTAAGTTCGACCAAGTGAAATATGATCTATGGTGCACTTATTTAGTGCAAGCGAGGTGTATTCATTACTTATATGAGTGTCTTCAATTTATATGTAGCTTTAGTGGAAAAACTTAGAAAAAACTGAAAAACCTGCGATAAAACCACTGAAAACATCACTGAGCGCCGACCACCCAACTAGGGTTGAAATATTCTTAAATAAGTCCAAATCTGGAGTCTACACATAGGAGGTTCCAAACATAGTCTACTAAAGTTGTTAAATAAATAATGAGAATACTAAGATTTTGTTTCTCTTACAGACTTGGAAAAATGTCTTCTTAATTCCTTTACAATGAGCTCTGAATCGTTCGCCTCTAATGCGCTCGACATTGTTCTGGTCAAGAGAAATAATTGGGTTAGATTCGAGAGATAGGCAAATGAAATGCAATGAAAATATGGCAGTGAATAATGGAAACAAGCACATAAATATGACTAAAAATTAACAACAATTGTAATATATATGAAATGAATCACACAAAAATGTAAAGCTCTGAAAAGAGCAGTAAAATTACTTAAGTTCAAAAAGATGTGCCACCTCCCTAATAACACGACTATTTAAAAAAGCACTCTCTATACTTGTTAGTTCATGTCAACTGTAGTAAAGTGGATAGAAAGCAACTAGTAAAAAATCACATCAATATAAAATACAAATCTCGTTGAAAAGAATATAATGTGATTTTTTTACATAGTAAAATTCCAAGGCTGAACACAATGATGCGGTAAAACTTTTAGATTTTTACCCGAGCACAATTCACATTATCCAATTTTATGTAAAGTACAACTGGGTGCCAAATACAAGCAATGCAAAATGAGTTCAATGCACAAGAATCACTATGGATGCAATTAATGCAATGAGGGTCAATGCAAGTGATACCAATGCATTAATTTTTTATTTTTTATTTTTAATTTATATTTTTGCATTTTTAAAATTTTACAATTTTATTTTATTTATAGAATAAATTAAATAGAAAAGAAAATACAGGTGATACTTATAAAGGAAAAGCACTCGAAATAAGGGGAAAATTTCAAAACATGTAAAAGTCTTCCAGGCTCACCTTGCAAAACATACAATCTATGTGAAATGGGCCAAGAAAAAGCTAATATTCTTTTTCATGGACTACATATTTAAAAAAATAATTTTTGCATTTTAGGATTTAATATGAAATATATATGATTTAGACAAGGTTTAAAGTACTTTAAATTTTTATGATTAAAATGCAATAATTTTCAAAATAAAAAGTTGGTATGATGAATAATAAAATGCAACCTAATATATTTTTATGGAATTTTTAAAGGTAGTATGACTAATTAAAAATGAAATGTAGCATGATACTAATTTGTTTTCTATTTTTTAATAACAAACCATTATATTAAATCCTCAATAAATTGCATTAAATAGATCATGATGTTTAGCATTTAAGGTTATTTTAAATTTTGGGAATATTACATAAAGTACTGACAAATTTAGACATTTGAAGCCAGACGGTCCTCTCCTAAAGCTGTGTGACTGGTCGGCTATAAGGATTCTTTGCCTACATTGAGATCTATCTTAGGTCATTCTCGGGCTTATATCCAAAAAATTAAGATCCATTCATATAATCTAATTTCAACACTTCTTGGGTCTTCCTCACCCTCTCTTACCCGTCTCAACATCCCAAGACTCGCATCTCCTTAACGGAGCATCTGTCGACCTTCTTTGAAAATGGCCAAACCACCTTAGCTGATTTTCTCGCATCTTATCCTCAATCGGAACTACAGCAACCTTCCTTCTGATTGCATCATTCCGAATCTGATCTTTACATGTGTGTCCACATATCCACCTTAGCATTTTCATTTCTGTTACTTCCATTCTCTACACATATCTATGGTTCACATGTCAACATTAATATCCATAGAGTATAGCAGGTCTCATGGCTGCTTTGTAAAACTTTTCCTTTATTTTCAAAGGAGTTTTCTTATCACAGAGAAAAATAGAGGCGCCTTTCTACCTTACCCAATCTGCATTTATTCTATTAATAACATCTCCATAGATTTCCTCATCATGTTACAAAATAGATCCCAGGTATCTAAAAGAATCTCTCTTCTGAATGTTATCATCACCAATCTTCAGTTCAATTCCTTCATCACTGCTTTTATCAAAAGTGCACTCCATATATTCAAACTTAGCCTAACTTATATGAAATCCTTTAGTCTCCAATGCATGTCTCCATACCTCAAGATTCTCATTTACTCCACCTCTAGCCTCATCAATCAACAAAATATCTTCTGTGAATAACATATATCAAGGTATGTCATCCAGAATGTGTCTTGTCAAATCGTCCATAATCGAAATTAAAAGGAATGAACTCAAAGATGAACCTTGACGAAGACCAATGTTGATATCAAAATGGTTAGTCTTCCCAGACGGTATCCTTACACAAGATGAAGCCATATCATGCATATCTTTTATGAGGTTAATGTATATGACATGTACGGGTTTCTTCTCCAAAACTCTCCACAATATCTCACGTGGGACAAAATCATAAGCCTTCTCCAAATCAATAAAAATCATATGAAGGTTCTTCCTTTTAGCTCTATAAATCTTCATTGTTTTCCTCGGCAAGTGGATAGCTTCAATAGTTGAACAATCTGGCATGAATTCAAATTGGTTTTATTTTATTTTGGAAACTTGCTTCAACCTTCTTTCATTTACACGTTCCTAAGTTTTCATAGTGCGATATCAGCTTGATACCTCTGTAATACAAATAATTTTGAATGTCTCCATTATTCTTATAAAGATGCACTACAATGCTTCTCCTCCAATTTTCAAGCATTTTCTTGCTTCGCCAAATAACATTGAATAATTTTTTAAGCCAAGTTGAAACCAAGATCACCTAAAACTCTCCAAACTTCTATAGGAATGTCATCAGGTCCTACATCTTTCCCAGGTCTCATAACCTTCAAAGCCTCCTCTACTTCCTTCATTTCTATTCGTCTATAGTTTGCACGATTCAAGTAACTTTCATTACTAGCTAGATCTCCCAAAGTGATCTCTCTATTTTCTTCCTCAATGAAAAGTTTATGGAAGTACTGCTTCCATCTAGTCTCTATATTCGTCTTAGTATCTTCGGATAAAAGATGTTATTGTTGACGAGAACACGACCTACTGGTATCGTCTCCACTCAGATACTGGATGTTGGGGATATGAACCTCTCCAGATATGGAAGTGGATACACAATGTGCAATCGATCACCACCACAGAAGCACGTGAAGAAAAGAATCAAATATAACGGTGGTTGGTCACCTCTCGTAACTGTTAAAGAAGAAATATCACCATAATTAGAACGAGTACAACTCTCTTCGTTTCCTCATTTTCTCATCTCTTTATCCTCTCTCCCCTCCTCTATAGGGGTTACATTGTTCTTGTGGTGGTGTAGAGGCAATGCCTCCCACTCCCTCTATATATAGCCCAATTACAATCTCATAGTCCTATTTCCTTTAGGACTATAAATAGAATGCAACTCAGCTACTATTAGGATTAGGAGTCTAAACCTATTAGGATTCTTAATCCTAATTTGACTCTAATCCTAACAGTCTCTCCCTTGAGTTGAATTCCATCACGATCTCTTCATCGTCTTGGATCTGCACTAGGTCATCCTCGTCATCTGCAAGTCTCGTTAGCAGGAATTCACCGTCTCTAGGTGACGCACCCGTCACTGGGTGCCCTCAATGTGCCATATTACATATCTCCTGCCAACCGCCTCTAACAGAATTCTTCGACGCCTCTGGTCGATTTCTCCAAAAACCACCATATCACGACTTCTGAGGATTGTGCATCTGCTCTCGTCGATATCAACCTTCTCTTTGATCTGTTGCATTATGTCCTTTCAACAATGATGAACCTGACTCTGATAACAAATGACAAGAACACGACCCGGTATCATCTCCTCTCGGATATCGGATGTTGGGGATACGAACCTCTCCGGATACGGAAATGGATACACAATGTGCAATCGACCACCACTAGGAAGCACGTGAAGAAAAGAACAACCAGATATAATGGTGGTTGGTTACCTCTCACGACCACCAGAGAAGAAAGATCACTATAATTACGACGAGTACAATTCTCTTTTTCCCTCATTCTCTCATCTCTTTATTCTCTCTCTCTCTCCCCCTCTCTAGTAGTTACATTGTTCTTGTGGTGGTGTAGAAGGAATGCCTCCCGCTCCCTCTATATATAGCCCAATTACAATCACATAGTCATATTCCCTTTAGGACTATAAATATAATGCAACTCAACTACTATTAGGATTAGGAGTCCAATCCTATTAGGATTCCTAATCCTAATTTGACTTTAATTCTAACAATCATCGCCCCTGACATCTCATTTGCAATTCTGTTACAATCCCAAGATTAGTATTCTAACACTTTCTCCCTGAAGCTTGATTGCTTCAATTTAAGATTCTACCACCTAGTTCTAGTGATCTTTGAAACCATCCTTTTCCTTACCAACCATTTTATTTGCACATCCATGACTAACAAACGATATTGGGTTGTCAAACTCTCTGTTGGGATTACTTTGCAATCTTCATAACACAAATGATCTCTTCTCCTCAACGCATAGTAATATATCTATGTTCTAATCGAGACACTCTTATAAGTAATTAAATGCTTCTCCCTCTTCTTGAAGAAAGTGTTTCTATGAAAAGATCATAAGCCGTTACAAAATCCAGAATGAATTTTTCCTCTTCATTTTAATCCCCAAAGACATGTCCTCCATGAACACTAGCATATCATGAATCATCCTTTCCCATGTATCCATTGAGATCTCCAAGTAGGCAAATCATCTCTGTTGGTGTGATTCCTTGCATAAGCTTATCCAAATCCTCCCAAAAAAACATGTTTAATCCTTTCATCTAAACCAATTTATGGTTCATTAACTGAGATGATATTCATAATTTCTTCTTCAAGCACCTTAGCATAATAATAAGATCCATGAATCTTTGCACCTCAACCACACAATCCTTCAAATCCTTATGAACAACCACTCCAAAACCAAGTCTTCCTTTATCTTTACTTGAATATCAAAGTTTATAGTATGTCTTCTCGATATCCGTTGCTTTTTTCTTCAACCCATTTTGTCTCTTAGAGACATAATATCTGAATCTTCTTTCTTTTTGTTGTATGTAATATCTCCGTCGATTTGCCAGTCAAAGTTTCAATATCAACTACATATATGTAACTTCCTTTGCAAACTCTTTTGTACTAACTTCTTTACTCACATACATCCATCATGCGAGAACCCTTGTAAATTTTAAATTGCATCCAAGCAGCAATGCAATAGAACTAGCTTATTTAATCGTGTGTGTTCCTCATGCGAGAATCCTTATAAATTTTAAACTACATCCAGGCAACGATATAGCAGCCCTTGCTAACTTCTCATTGCATTTGGGCAATGCAACATGTCGCTAGTAGGGAACACCCCAATGAAATCTAAGTGTTTTCTTAGATGCATGTTGAAAAGATCCGAGCTCTTTTGAAAAAAATCCTAGATATTGTTCTTAAAAAGAATGCTATTTAGGAATTTACCTCTCTTTTACTGGATGTCAACTACATAACGTGCAACCCTCCTCAATTTATCCGAGATTTGGGATCGACCATGGTTGAGTTTTTATGTTTAAGAAAAAACAAAAATAAAATATGGAAGGGTCTTATATACATGTTTATAAGTCAATACATACAAGATTCTTTTTGTTATTTTCATAGTTTTTCTAATTTTTTATTTAAACTTTTAATAGTTAGTTAAAAATAAATCAAGAAATAAAATAAAAATTGGATAAATTAAAAAAGATGCAAATATGTACATGAAATGATAAGTTTATGTTTAAATAATTGTACAATATATAATATTGTCCCAAAGTATAAATTTCACGTAAGAAGTTCTATCCTTGAATTTGAATTTATTTTATAGATAATTAATTATATATCAATTCAAATGTAAGTTTATTTTTATGGAGACTTGATGAGGAAGAAAAATAAAATTTTCACTCTTGGTGTTATTAAATTATAGTGTGGGTTTATTTGTAATATATGCATGCTAGTATTTCTGTATTTATCAGTGTTAATGATATGTACACAACAGAGTCGATTTCATGTCAACTGGATTTATCATGAATTTTTTAAAAATCGTGTAAGAATGTACAATATATACACGTGATTATATAAAAGATTTTACTCCTTATTGTGGGATTTTTGTTTGGTTTTATTTCTTTAAATTTTTACAAATTAATAATACACGTTAGCCCATTTTTGCTGAAAATACTATTTTAATTTTTTTTGTTATTTTATATGTTTTTATTGTGTTTTTGTTGAGGAATTAAAGCTATTTTTATGTATAATATAGATGAATCACATGTTTGTAAGTGGTTATGCAAGACAAGGCCATTGTTGATCACACGATTTCAACAAAACAACCTCCTTCATTGATGCACGTATCCCCTTTACACTCTCATTTACATCATCATCAGCTCCAATGACAATGAATAATGTCGCCACCACACGATTTTCTACCTCTATGAAGCTTCTAGCTTCTCTCAAAGCTATCCTCAAGTCCTTACCTTGCTCCATTTATTGTTCTCCTCAAGGCATCCCCTTTATGGGAGAAAATATCCCCGATGCTATCCAAGTTGTAAATCCTCCATTGTGGCAAACTATATAGCAAACAAATTTAGTCGCTGCCTCTTTTGGGAAAGTTTCTTGTACCACGGTCACCATTAGCTTTGGTCGTGTTCCACCTCCCTTCCTGCTCATCCTCCATAGTCGCTTGGTAGTTTACCACTCCGTCAACATCCCTCCACCCTCATGCATGGGCATACATGAAAGAGAACCCATGTTTTACCCTTCTTTTATTTTTTTATCAATTATTTAACTAAATTACATTTTAAGATTTTTTTTATTTGTAACTTAAATTAGTTTTCTTTCATATTACATGTAGTTTTGTCACTTTTTGTTAGCTTATTTGCGGTCTTGGGGAAAACGACCAACCCTCTCCATGCCCCACCTCCGGGCTAAGACAACCACACTTTTTTGTCTACATCTCTGTAACGTCCCGGGCTTACGTCCTCGGTCCGTTATCGAGGAAAACTGGCCCTAACAACTTGTTAGAGACGGACCCAGATGGACCAATTGACAACCACCCAAAATGCTTAAGCTCAAGTTGTCAAGTAGTATTCCCCATCACTTATAAACAACACCCACACTTCATGAGTTTTAGATGTGGTACTATGTTTGGGGTTGGGGTGTTGCAACCTCCCCCACTTATATTCGCAACGTCCTCGTTGCGACATGACCCATTCACTTATTCCCAGTGATAGTGGCGGCTGCACGCTCCGGGTAGCCATTTCCTCCTACCTCTTTGTAGAGGTGGCTCCACCTCTCGGGTAACCCTTTCCACTATCAGAGGGAACATGGCTATGATACCATTTGTAGCGTCCCGGGCTTAGGTCTCCAGTCCGTTATCGAGGAAAACTGACCTTGACAACTTGTTGAGTTCGGGTCCAAATGGATCCGTTGACAACCACCCAAAATGCTTAAGCTCAAGTTAAGTAGTAATCCCCACCACTTATAAACCACACATATGCCTTGCGAGTTTTAGATGTGACACTATATTTTTGGAGGTACGGGTATTACAATATCTTTCAAGAAAAGAGGAGTGAGTGTTGACAATATAGACTTTCTCCCTCTTCGATCGACTAATATCTAAGCCTCCACATCCCATGCACGATAGTAATAAGATATGTGGACCTAGAGAAAGGCAACAAGTGTAAGACCGGTTGTTTTTCTAAACGAGACCTTAGTCCCTCTTTACACCTTAATAATTTGTTTATTTTCTATTAGGTTTTTCATAGTTCAAAAATCTAATTACAAAACTCATTTATCTTTCAATGCAATTTCACTATTTTTATTATAATAATTAAGTGGAAATTGTGCTAACCCAACACAATTGAGTCTTGTAATTAATTTATTTTTATTATATTTTAGTATTTTTTTACATTTTGATCCCCAAATCTCTGTAAAATTTCAATCCATAAGCTGAAACCAAGAATATCAGCTGCCTCCTTCATTTCATCCGGAGTTCAACCCATGGCCACAGAGTTGGCTTCAAGGAGTAAGAACCACACAACCATCTTTTAGTTTTGCCTTCAACTATATGTATTTTTATAATGTGGCCATGTAGTATATTGTGAGGTTGACTTGTCAGTTATATCTCCAGCTTGACAAGCAACCACACCCTTCTTCACTCGCATTTCTAGATCGGTACTAGGCGCAGTGTCCTTCGAGATAACTACAAATTTGGCCAGTAGAGAAGCTTTACAATGTGATCATAGTCATCTATCTTTATCAAGGTTCTAAAAATCGAGCCGGGCATTGAACTGTCTAGTCTTCGATTTAGTCCAACTTGGTCGGACCGTCGGTCCAAGTCGGTTGGACAAAAGATGATGTTAGCATAACTTCATCATTCCTATCGACTCGGAAAAAAATGGACCGAGCTTAACTTACTGGTCTGACCGGTCGAAATGGTTTTTTGAACCAACAAAATCGGATGCATATATGCACGTATGTACTTATATATCAATGAAATAATCGTTAAATTGTCAAATCTTTCAATAGAATAATATGACTGACTATTTCTATTAAAACTCTACAAATGTTAGCCATAATTTCTAGCATTATATATGAATATAATATTGTAATCATTTATTTATAATTGCTTATAGAAATTTACTCTAAGAAAGTAGCAGCACAACTTATATTCAAAAAAGAGAGGAACTTAACTGATATTGGAGAAGTTAAAAAGGGAAAAATGATAAAAACTTTATTATTTCATTATTTAAACTTTATTTTTTAACAATTTATCAAAACTTCAAAAATGGGTCAATCCGAATAAACTCGGTCCGACCACCCGACATAACCGGTGGTCGGATCCGGTTTTTCTTTTCTTTTCTTTTTTTTGATTACATAAAACTAACCGAAACCGTCCGAGTCAAGGCCAGTTCCAGATCCAACCGATCCAACCAACCGGTCTGATTTTTAAACCATGATCTTTATAATGTAAGATCTATATTGTATAAGATCCTTCCAAAGGGGACATGCAAGGAGTAAATGAGGTGCACGGGCATACCCACCTGCCCAAGTAAAGGCAATCCATCCAACCACACACGTATAATGACCCAAAGCCCCGAAATGAGCTGTGCCCTTCCCATCCCCCTCACGTTCACGAGCCCATTTACTCTTTTCAAAGCTCCTCCCTCCCATTCCCACTTTCCCTCCACTTCTGCACCGCCACTCCCCTTCTTATAAACTCCTTCTCAGCCCTCAACATGCACACAACACCTCTTCTTCCTCAATGCCCACATCCCTCGTCTTCGCGCTCTCATTCCTCCTCCTCCTCCTCCACCCTCTGTCGTTCGCCTCGCCGCATTCAAGCTACGCCATTGCCACAAGGCCGGTCGGGGTTTCGAAAAAGGAAGGACAATTCACGAGGATGAGAACATCAAGTTCACGCGTGTTTAAGGATAGGGAGATCCATGGGAGCCTCCCGAAGGAATTCCGACCGCCGCCGTCTGCCCCGAGTAGGTACATGAATTACCATTGGCTAGATACCAGCTTACTCGTCAAGACCAGGGAGGATAAAAAGCCATGAGGATTGTAACTGTATATGTGACATTTTGTATGTGGAGAAATTATGTAATCTATACGTGGATTTTTTGTTTATGTGATACTAATATGCTTACGCTTGTTCGGGAGTTGGATTATAATTTTGTGGAATATGTGGAGTTGAAATTCAGTGAAGTATTTATTAGATCCATTTCTAGCACTATATTTTTTGTTTTTTTTTTATATTTTTCATAGGATTATTTATCACGAGAAGAACACTTTCAAAGACAAGGAATTTGGATTCTAAAATTATGGGGAAGGCGTTGTCAAGGATGAAAATCCACTAGCCTTGACATGCAGAGGCTCAAGCCTCTGTGTATATCTTCATTTGGGAACTTTAACTCGTGAAAAAAAATTAAAGATATCTTTTTTCTGCTCTATAGAAAACAAAATTCCGCTTATTTTTGTAATAATTGGGGAATTGTTTCGGTAAATCTGGAAGATTATTAACGAAATTCACACGCTAACATCCCGAGTAATTATAGTTACTGCGATCGAACCTAGATTTTATTATATGTCAAAGTCAAGTCTTAGGATATTTTGAGCTAGTTATCTCGGGATGCACAAATGTACCATTTTTTCATAATATGTGATTTTTCTTAGGCTCAAATCAGCTCTTTCTTGCGACAGGATTATGTCATGTAGGGTGTAAATGGATTGAACATGTGGGAACCTACAATTTTTAGGTTCGATTCGTTTATTTAATCGAACTTCAACTTGTGTTCAGGTCTAGTTCATTTATTTTTGAATCGAACATGAATCAAACATCTATTTGAGAATGGAATCTAAACGAATATCGAACTTGAGAAATTTTAATAGGGGTAAAAGGAAAAGAAATGAAAATATATATAATTAGAATAAATATTCATTCATTTTTTCTTTATCTAACTCTTCATCATCTTTTGGAAAAATATATTAATAACGATTCTTCTCCTTGGAAACATTTACACCTGCGGTATATTGTTATATTTGGATGAGGGATAAGGAATAAGGTGGGGACAAAGGATAAATGAGGTTTATACTAGTTCTATTATGTTGAGGGATAACGAATGGAAAAGAAGTAGACATATAGATAATGGATGTTGTAACTACGATTTTGACCATTTATCTCGAGATAGTTTATAGTAATATAAATTCTACTTTTCCCTTTAGCATTCATGTATCTAAGGACAATGTCCACTTATCTCGCAATTAAACCCACTTATATGTGTACATGTGTATATCGAACTTATAACGAGTTGAATTGTAGTGAACTTATGATTTTTAGATTCGATTTGTTTATTTATCGAACCTAAACTTGTATTCATGTTAGGTTATTTTTTTCGAACTGAAAGCTAAATCGAACTTTTAACGAGCCTAATCTGAGTGAATATCGAAGTGAACGAATATCGAAGTTGAGAATTTTATGGCGATCCTAGTATCATGCTTTCTTGATTGCTATGATCCTTTTACGACCCAATAGATAAAGTTCAGTTACATGCTGATTGAGGAACCCAAAGATAAATACAGATATAAATATATCCGCATCCATTCGTATTTTTATTTGTTGAATAGAATATATAAATGCCATTTTTTTATATCGGACAAATACATACGAACAGAAATTCAACATCTTTCGAGTAAGAATTAAATATCCTTAATATCGACATGTACGAATATGAATATTAATGTCGAAATTTTGGAGGACACGAATGCAATTATTTGTTTTCTTTTAGATATAAATACATAGCGTGGTGCCATGATTTTTTTATTAAGGATAGACCAAATATACATATACCATGTGTGTCCAAAAATGAAAATAAGCACAATTATTTAAAAAAATAATATTTTTTAGATAGAGTATTATTTCTTGATGAAGATTTTGAAAGTTTGTAAACTTATAAGTAAGACACATACAAATAGGGATTAAACTAATATTGATATATCCGTATTCAATCCGATATCATATCTGTTATATATATATATATATATTATATATATATATATAGAGAGAGAGAGAGAGAGAGGAGTGATCCTATGAGAGGAGCCTTGTATAAGAGGATGAGAGGAGTGGATACAGACCGTTATAAGAGGAGAAAGAAACAGTCCAAATTTTGTTACTTTTTCTACAATCCCTAATCCCCATCCCCACAATCCGCGGCTCCATTCTGCCAACTCACGGCAGCTGCTGCCCTCCCTCTCACATCACACCCTCTTCGACATTCACATGTGGAGTGCGCTCCAGTTCTTCTTCTTTCTTGGCTGCAATGGTGAAGCTCTCCTTCGCATCACGTGGTGGCCGTGACTCGCACCATCCATTCCAGTTCCTCGCGAGTGGTCGTGCTTCTCGACATGGCCCCTCACGAATGCGGTGCTCCTCGGCGTGTCTACTACCTTTGTGGCAGGAGCAGTGAATCCCTCGACTCTGCCTTACGATGAATCTCCTGCTCGTCTGGTTGCAGGAAACCATCTCGTCGTTTTGTTTCAAAGATGGAGTTTACTGGAATATTTTTTTAAGAAATCCCCTGTTTTCTCTTTTAGGACGCTTTAGACAGTCCATTCATGTGAAATACAAATTTATTCAATGTATTTCCTCAAAATATGAAGTACCCAATGTTTTGTTTTGTTCTCGTGCTTACATATAGTATTTGATGTGTCGTGAGGACATGATTCTGTTTCTTATTTCATGTTAAAGTGGTTTAAGACCTATTATGAGTGGATCCCTCTGGCTATTATACAGTAAAGTTTAATATGTTTGAATGGTTTTGTACTACAAAGGATGAGCATTGTTATTAAGTGATGAGATGGTTTATTCGCTGAGAACGGCAAGCAACCACGACATATGGAGTTGTTTCCTAGTGATCGAAGAAGGCAATATCGCATCAATATGTTTCTATCTAGCATTCCAGATGACATGAAAATTTAAATTGTCAAATGATAAATATTGATTTCTTCCATAGATTTTTTTATAGAAAAGGTCTTCGCTTGGGATGCTTAATATGCCGAACATTTTATGCTTAAAACAATAAATCGCATAGGAACAATGATTAATACGCAAAACCTATTGTTAATCACATAGGACTGGAGAATAAGGCCTGTAACCTGTTGTTATAACAAATTGGCAATAATCAAATTCATTAACCCATTTTTTGATACATGTATATTCCTCTAAAGTGTATGGAAGAACAACACCATTTAGAAATTGCATGATACTATCTCCTCTGTGAAAGTCCAATTTAACAATGGATTTTAAAGGGGCTAGTGATAGGGGAGTTAATTGAGGTTGTATGGTGGCTATCGAATGCAAGTTCTTTGAACAGGAGGTATTTGTCGCACAGTCAGTTTTGTGTCACTATTGAAGGCCGTATGATGTTTCACAAACTTAACTTGGATGCAACTTGAATTTCCTCAAATGATTTCGCATCTCAATTGTATGTTGTGATGAGATCTACATTTCATGGTACTTAAAAAGATTTATCTACACTTACTACAAGCAAATTGAATGTTATATCTAAAAAATCGTGCTATTGTTATAAGTTATTTTGATATGCAAAACAATCATTTCGACACTAGCGACCTCCTCCCCTCGCTTCGCCTCTAGCGACCTCCTCCTCCGCCCCTCGATCCTATGCCTTCGCACCCCCCACCCTCACCTTGGTAAAGTTTAAAGGATCTGTCGGGTAAAAATTTCTTTTATTTAAGGAAACATATTTACATGAACTTACATGAGCAATTAAAAATGAAGTTTATTTGAGAATACATTGAAGTTTACATCAAAATTTCAGTTATGTGTTTCATGAAAAACAACACATAATCCATGATGAACATATGATTTGAAACCATCAGTTATTTGCTTCACAAAGCAGAATAACAGGCAGCCGCCAACACAGCAAAACTGTTGTAAAATGAGGGTAGATTTGCATCTGCTACCTAGTTTGCACCACGACCTAATAGAAACAACAAATAGAACATGTAAGATCGTTGCACATTATGACCTAAGTCATACAACAAATACAACATTCACATTGCATTCTTAAACCAAGATTTGAATCCAGACTTAAAATCTGTAACTAAACTATTTATTTCCTGATTATGGTGACTGAGATTATTCATAGTCAGACCTGTAATGGTACATCCTTACTTGCTACATCTACTTAGGGAGCCAAACACGCATACACCAACTTGGTTATTTCACCAAACAAATTCCGAGCATTTGTAACATTATATATATTCAGATTCACAAGAGCCTTAGGTGCTCACATTCACAAGTACATTCAAAGATGCTTATCACTTCAGAACATTGTTAGTTAAATGGGCTCATGTAACAGGAGGAATGAAAAAAAAGGAAACTTCGCATGTCCATTGATGTATTCCAGTAAACTCCATCTTTGAAACAAAACGACGAGATGGTTTCCTGCAACCAGACGAGCAGGAGATTCATCGTAAGGCGGAGCCGAGGGATTCACTGCTCCTGCCACAAAGGTAGTAGACATGCCGAGGAGCACCGCATTCGTGAGGGGCCATGTCGAGAAGCACGACCACTCGCGAGGAACTGGAATGGATGGTGCGAGTCACGGCCACCACGTGATGCGAAGGAGAGCTTCACCATTGCAGCCAAGAAAGAAGAAGAACTGGAGCGCACTCCACATGTGAATGTCGAAGAGGGTGTGATGTGAGAGGGAGGGCAGCAGCTGCCGTGAGTTGGCAGAATGGAGCCGCGGATTGTGGGGATGGGGATTAGGGATTGCAGAAAAAGTAACAAAATTTGGACCGTTTCTTTCTCCTCTTATCCAACGGTCTGTATCCACTCCTCTCATCCTCTCATACAAGGCTCCTCTCATAGGATCACTCATATATATATATATATATAGAGAGAGAGAGAGAAAAGGGAGCCTAAGCCCCGGGTGTAGGTAACTACCTACACCCGACCTTTTTTTTGCATGATTTTCTATTTTTTTTGAAATGAAATCTTGGGGGAATTAGATCACTATGTACCACCATGGTGTCATTCAAAATTCAACTTAATTCGATACTCCTAACATCTCCATCAAGATCATCAAATTTTAACGGTCTGGAATGGCTGAAAATGACACATTCTAGATGAACATGTTAGGAATGTTTGTTTTGCATGAAAATTGAAACACATATTCCCCTTAATATATTAAGTAAATCCCCCAAAGATTTTTTTCGAAAAAAATAAAAAATAACGAGAAAAAAGGCCGGGTGCAGGGAGTTACCTACACCCCCGGGTGCAGGCTCCCGGCTCCCATATATATATATATATATATATATATATATATATATATATATATATATATATATATTGACATCATTATCTATATTCATTGTAAAATGAACATAGATGAGGAGATTACCGTGATATGTGCATGTATCCCTATATCCGCTTTAATATATAAATACAGTTTATTTTTAACTATGCATAAAATAATTTATAGATTTTCTTATCATTTGATACAACGTTTATTATATGCATCTACATCTGTATTTGTATAAAAATAGATAAAGATTTATCTGTATCCATATATATAATTAGTTGACCGTTTGAGGCCCTACATACATATATGCTATATAAATCGATTTGTTAAGTTATATTTTTAAATAAAATTAGTCTTTTAAAAAAACAATAATTTTAAAAAAACTTATAATTTAAACTATACAAATCCATCCATGAGGCTAAATTATCAACTATGATACAAACCTAAAAGATTTTAAAGTTAGAAGAGCCCATAAAAGTTTGCTAAAATATTATAAGAGTTAGTGAAAAAAGGAAGTCACAGAAATTTGATTCAGTTATTTCAAATCAAATTGTACTGAAATTATAATTTCATAATTTCATGAAGTTATTAATTATACAAGATAAAGATATTATAACAACACACCGGTATTCCTCATATCCGAAGGGGCCGTTTTCATTCCTACTCAAGACGAGACAGGGATGAAAACGATAGGATACGGATATGATATGCCTATTTTCGTATTCGTATTCGTTTCACTTCATCGAATACGAATATGGATATGGATATTATCCGGATATGCATTGAGAAAACCATATCCTTAAAAATACGGGTACGACTCGGAATCGGATATTTATCGAATCCTGATATACGAATTGAATAAAAAGTGGATCGGGATAAGGATCAAATAAAAGCTGATCTAAACATGAATCAAATAAAGATTGAAATCCAAATATGAGTCCAATAAACATGCAATCCGAATACGGATCAAATAAAGACCACATACGGATATGAATCGAACTTTTTCATCAAAGTTCATAATGATTTTAAAATTTAGCAATGAAAAAATAAGTTGTACCATGATATAAGGGAGCGTCAAGGTGACATATATTGTTGACCGGAAAAAAAGGTAGATATAGTTTCGTAACTTATGTCCGTATCCATCCACAAATAAACTGCAGTTTACTAATATCATTAATATATTGTATTTTATAATATATAATACTAATATAATAATACGATATAGTGGCTTATATTATATTAACTAATATATAGAATAATATTAAATGTTGTATTCGGATATCCGGATTCGAATATCCAGATTTGGATATTCAAACTATTATCATATCCGTATCCGCAACCGGAAATTTTTTTATAATTCATATCTATATCTGATCCGTATTTGATTAATATTCGGATACGGATATCCGTATTCAATAATTTTTTGAATACGAAAAGCGAAAAAGTAGATATTCAGATATATCCGTATTCATTTTCATCAATAAGACGAAAGGGATATTTACCCAGCAGACCCTGAAATCTTTCGAAATTACCTCTACGACCTTTGAAACATCGTAATTCCTCCCACGACCCTGTAATCTTGCTAACTCTTACCCAACAGACCCTGTGGTTAACTCCCATCCATTAAGCCGTTAAAGTTAACCAGATTCTGTTATCTTCTTGTACATTATACCTATTTTATCTATCAAATTTACCATGAGTGCCACTCCGTCTCCCTCCCCCTGCTTAGCCTCCATTGCTCCCCCCTCCGTCTCGACCCACTGCCCTCGGCAGCCAACCCAGCACTCCCCCCGCCCCCGGAACTTCCACTCCAGCCTGCTCACGTCGATCACAGGCGCCCCGTCGACCTTCACCTTCATCTCGGAGGTGCGTCCCCCGACCTCCACGGCGACGTCGTGAGCGATACCCACGTCGCAAAATCTGGCCTTGGTGGCGAACTGGCGCTTCCCGAAGGTGTGGTCCTCTCTCGAGAGGAGCAACGGGGGAGGGAAAGGAGGAGGCGGAGGGGGAGAGGAGCAGCCGATCCTGCGGAGGGCGTCGTCGCGGAGGTCGCCGATGAGGAGGACGGGGCGGCGGTCGAGGGAGAGGGTGAGGTAAAAGTTGGAGAGGGGGTCGGGGTGGTGGGAGGAGAAGCGGGCGGAGCGGAGGTCCCAGTGGAGGAGGAAGGGGAACAGGGGAGTGGAGCCGCGGCGGCGGCGCCAGAAGGGGAAGGGGCGGAGGTGGAGGGTGAAGGTGCTTCCCCCCTCGCGGGAACGATGGAGCTTCCCCCCCTCCCCCTCTCGGGAACGATGGATGCCGCCCCCTGCCTCGCCCCCCCTCCTCCCGTTCGCGCCCCCCTGCCGAGGATGAAGCCCCAACGATGGAGTTCCCCGGCCGCCGCCGCATTGCCCCACCCTCGCGCTGGGTCCCCCTCCACTGTCGGCATCCGGATTTTTATTTTTTGCTTATTCTTTTTATTACGGCTAATCCTAACCGTTAGATGGTAAATGGGTTAGGTTAACTCAAGAGTAACCCAAGCCTTTGACTCAAATATAGTTAAAATTGACGGCAGGGTTTATTGGGTAAGGCGGAGCAAGATTACGGGGTCGTGGGAGGAATTACGATGTTTCAAAGATCGTAGAGGTAATTTCGAAAGATTTCAGGATCTGCTGGGTAAATATCCCAAGACGAAACTATCAAATTTACGAACATAGCTTGGGATATATCCGTGAAATTGGATAGTTACGATGTGGATATGACGAGTGTAATCCCTTTCTTTGCCAATATTACATGAGAAATCCAAATCCGAATAGTCTGCAAAAAGGGCCGATTGGCGCCAGAGCTGTGACCGCGCCCTTTCCCGACCCCCCAAGAACCTCCATAAAAGCTCGTTAGTCCTATTGTTTCTCCCCCAAAATCTCAGCTCTCTCTTCGATCTCTGCTCCTCAAATCTCGTCGCCATCGCCGCCCCTCGTCTCTACTTGTGAGTATTCCGATCCATCTGTTGCTTCCCCCTCCTCTCTTTTCATCATGTCCTTCTTGCTGGATGTTGGGTTATGCATTAGGGCACATCTAGGGACAGTGTAACCAGTTCTCCGATTTTTTTTGTATATAGATACGCCAACTGAAGTACCAGTCTTTTATATCAGTGTTTGGTATATAAATTTAATCAGCGTAAGGAACATAGAAAGGAACTCCGGATTTTCTCACCCTCTACGTTGTTGTTTTCTTTAGTTGCTTGACCATGGGAGGTGTACATCCGGACACGGAGAACAATCTGAACGATGGTTGCATTGATAAGGTCCTTGAGGTCTGTGGTAGCTTCGATAATTGTGGAAGGTATCTTCTCCCATTTATATTTTTACAACTGGAACTGCACTACTTGTTGATTTTCTTCTACATTTCTTTGGCTTCTTTTTAGACTTTTAAATCTGAATCAGACCGTATCAGTGGTAACAAGTCTGACTGTAAGTTAGATGTGCATGCGCAAATTTTAAAGCTCCTGAAAAAAACGGTGGAAACACGGCAAAGAATATTTATTTGCAAAATCTTCCATTCTTTTTGTTCCTGAAACGTATTTGTGTGTCGCATATACTTTATTGAGATTGTTTCAGATTACATTAATGTTGCTATGGGTCATTATCATTTTGTATGTAGTAGCCATGTCTATAAAGAATCCATAATAGATTGCTACATAGTTGGCATTCGTTACCAAATTGTAGTATTTTGTGAAAGTGCACAAACAATTCCACTTTCATGAGTTGAATCTCTAACACCAGTGTTGCACATTATATGCACACCCTTATCATAATATTCCTAAAACAGAGAACTTGGTTCTTGCTTCTGCAGTATAAAAATATTTTAAATTCCTCGTGATTTTTTAAAAAACTGGAACAGTTAATGGTGTGGATGATCTCAACAAATTCATTGATCAAGTGAAGTATGTGCAAGATAAGGGGTCATTTAGAATTGTTTGTGGAATGGCTTGGCTGATATGGCCTGATAAATGTAGACAGTGGCTGACAAGTCTTAAATGTATAGCCAGTGTGCTCTACGATAAATGGAAAGATGAAGGTTCTGTTCTTCACAGCAACAGTAGCTGCAATCACCAACCAACAGCATAATTAGAAACTAGATTGCCATTCAACTGAAACAAAAGTAAAGTAGAAGCGTAAAGTTATCATTCTTATTATAAATAGTTTATTTTTCTCAAAATAAATTTTCCTTTTCAATTCACCTTGTTTCAGAGTTTAAATATATTTTACAGTACTTCGTGTCCGCAAAGTTTGCCTATTCGACCTTATGCATAAAACTCTTGGCCTGTGTAATTAGTCATTCAAATGATGATTTTGTACTTGCACCTTCTTTCATGTCTTTATGCATCTTGGTATCTTCTGTTTCGTTCTTCATAAGCCATAAGTGTCTTGATTCCCCTTTGTTTTCTGCCTCCCAGTCCCCGAACTAATTCATCCCTTTTAGTCACCTATGGAATTATAGTGATTTCTTGGGGGCAGAGCCTTTACGTGTGCCAGGTTCTTTGCGTGCTCCAGCCAGAGATACGACTTGTATAGTGAAATTCACATTACGAGCATCCGCATAAAGAACATTCATGGAGAGGCTGCTTCATTACAAACCTGGCAGGCAGTTATAGAACTGCATGCACACAATGGCATGCCATTCATCCTGTCTAGTGTGTCAAAACCACCACCTTCGTCGCCCCGCTGCCATAGCACAGTTTTACTAGACCAATTTAAAGCAAAATGGTTCTTCTGCGGCACTGAAAATATTATAAGAAGGGGTATGGATAGAATTTTATAAATCCATTTTGTACCTCTATTTATATAAATCTATCTGTTTCTTATAAGAAAATGACTGCATTTGGAACTAAACATATACACACAACAAACTGAATTGATCTTTCCAGCCCATCTCTCAATTCGCAAACCCTGCTAACACACACTACGCACTGTGTTTTTTTTTCTTCTAATTTTTCAACTAACAAGGACATTTTCACAACTAAAGTATGACAAGCATATTTCCTTTTATGTGACAATCTGCCAGTTCAATCTTATTTGCATATATCCTTTTATGTGACTATCTGCCACTTCAATCTTATTTGCTGGTCAGTCTGCTCCATTATCATATGATTAGTTCGAAATTCATCTGAAATGAAACTTGGAAGCATATCCAGATCTTACATGGAATTATAGTGAACATGTCAATAGTTATAGTGAACATGACAGTTCCTCTATTTATGGTTTGCTTCATTTATTTATATAGTTTAACAGTCCTTGTTCTCACCACGATCTGTTTCCATGCCCTCCCCATGCCGTTATGTACATGTCTCAGGAATCTAATGTTTCCACCTTTAGTGCCCCTCCCATTATACATGTCCCAAGTTATTCTGTGTTGGATGGGATCTTGAACAACATCACCTAGGGATATATATTGACAAGTATGTAGGAATTTTTTCATTGGAAACACCATTTCATTTCGGTTTTACGCAGTAGAAGAATTTTTTTTGACGCTCTACGCAGTAGAAGAATTGATAGAATGTTCCATTTCATCCCGTGAAATGCACTTAAATGCAACTGTTTTAAGATTTTTAATGAACTCTTTTAAGATTCTTAATGTTGCATGTAGCATTTGAGTACGTGATTTTCACATGGATCCAAGTTATCTAAAGCAAGTAATTTCATGCTTAAATTAGTGTGTAAGTTGGGCGTAGAAGTGATACAATGTTATCTTCGGAAATTTCTAACAGAAGTGGTTCATCTGGTGAGCTCACTTCGTTTGAACTTTTTCATGCACTTTTTACAAAATAAACCTTTTAGACACCTTTTAGACAGAGAAATAAACTAGACCTCCCAATTTTCTTATCTTTTAAGTTAGTAAGAATTCTATATCTTTTTATAAGCTTTTGAAATGGCTGCATCTTACCAAAAAAAGAAACCAGAGGTAAATGGACAATTTTCTTTTTGGATAATAATTAAGTTTCTCCTTTGTTTTTTACTTGTAAATGAATAAGGTACTCAGACTGTTGTATTAATTAATTTTCTTACACATAGCTTAGCTGTTTGTTCATCTTGCTTACTTTCATTTAAAATCATTGTATCAAATTAGCTAGCGTTACTCAAATACTTACGGTTTATCCTTGATCTGTTTTATTTCCATCTAGGATGAAAAGTTTTCTTCTCCGGGTTAAAGAAACATTAGAAGAAGATAAAGAGAGGTATTCTGATTTTCAGATGCTTATGCAGGCTATCTGCGATAGAAGGTTGTGTGGCTTCTCAAGAGTATTGTTCTTCTAAATATCATCTTCATCCGATATATACTTAAATATGTATGGATAACTTGCAGGCTAGAGTTGGAAACTGCTGTCGTCAAGCTGGAGAGTGTACTTGTTTCACACGATGACCTTTTACAGTTATTGAAAGAAATAATTAGTGAATCCCATTTTTTTCCCAAGGGTTCACCCAAAAAAGCATTAATTACGTTCCAAGAAACATACAAGTTCATAATGGAAACAGAGGTATGTTACTTCCGTTCATATTTTTTTAAGATCAGCAATACCAGTAGAAGCTTTTCTGTGCTTGTTTTGAAATTGGTTGCACGAGTATTATGATATCTTTTAAGTATAATTTGGTTTCACCTTTCTCCTTTGATGAGGTAATGCATTTGTAAAAGACCAAAAAAAAAGGTTGCAGCTTGACTGTGTTTACTGTGAGATAGAAAATTGTGGTCAACCATATTTCATCAAAAAATAGTCCAATCTTGCTTTCTTATGCAGCCTAGAATCTTCATTTCAAAATAAAACTTGGATTATGGTGGTTATGCATGTCGATTAAAAATGCAGTAAGAAATTGTTTGTGTGTGTAATGGGTTTCATAGCAACTAACCTTTTCCTCTCATGATGCATGCTTAATGTGATTTCAATTTACTAAGCTATTTCTTAGCCTTGTCTTGTTGCCTCATTTGTTCCATTATTTGTTGTTCTGGCAATCTTCACACTTATTAATCTCTTTAATAAAATGTTTACAAGCTAAGGTATGTAGGATAGGGTAGGTTATATATTCCCATACCCGTCCAACAAGAGTGCTAAATTTCTATTTGTAAGTGCAAGACTTCTACATGATTAGTTATCTCTTAGTCTAATGGTTTGTCATATTTTCACATTTAGACCCTTCTTCAAAGTGATCATCAATCACTGGCATCCTTTTTTGGTACTCTTAAACGAGCAAATGCACTCGAGAAATCACCTTCTGAGTTATATCATGAGGTATGATTTTAATCTTTCAGTGTGATATTTTCTTTACAAATCAAAAATTTGTAAAATGTTATTTGTGATGAAGAATTTAGCTATCTTTTTTATCCTTAAACCATGCAGATCGCTATGATTCTTGACAAGAATGACAGGTTGAGGAACCATTTTCAGCAGTTTCTTCCTGATTTTAAGCTTGGGACATCACAGTTACATCCCTTGCCTGATAGAAACCCAGAAACAAGTAAGAATTGCACTGAGAATTTGGATAAGAATTGCATAGAGAAAGTTTCACCTAAAGGGATGCGTAATGAAGTTAAGAACCGTACTGAAAACCTTTCAACTAAAGGAAGACCTGATAGATATGAGAATTGCACGGAGAAATTTTCGTCGAAAAGAATGATGAAAGAAGATAACAATGACAATGGAGAAGCAACAATTGAATTGAGCATGGTATGATCCTTATTTTCTCTCTTTGCGAAAATATTCCAATTAATATTCACGAGGCAGATTTTGAAACCAATCACTTTTATCATATAAAAATTCTCATGTAATGGAGATCATTGTATAAGTTCCTACTCTTTTTGCCTTTTTTAGCTTTCTTGCTTTGAATTTACCAGAACCTATCTGATTTCTTCACATTTAATTCACATTTCGCAATTGTTTCACTTCCTGCTGTTAATGTCATTTCAGGGCAATGTTTATAAAAGGCAACGTATATTTTTTGAATATGATCAAAAGGATTCTACAGGCATAGGGAGTTCAAAACTAAATCCTAGTTATATTGATTCTCAATCTAAGGTATGAAAGAGCTTAGGATATATTTATTATTCATGAGATATCAATAACACCATGGTTCTCAAGCTCTTTTTCTTTCTTTTGTTGATTAGGTTAACGTGACTTCTATAAGCAAAGATGAACCTGAACTAGCTTGTTTGAACAACGTTGTTAGATTTCAAAAAAAAGAAGGCAATTACACTAATAGGAAACTGAGTTCTCATGAACAAAAGCTCTTTAAATTAGAAGATGCCAGGTAAGAAAGTTCATGTTTGAAATTATTTGGACCAACTATTTTCTCTCTATTTCAACAACTATTCTTAGACATCTGAAATGCATGTACTTGAGATTTTTTTTTAATAATGCAGATTCCATGATGATGTTTTGAGAGAGACAATAAAATCGACTATTTGTCGTATAGAACAGTTCTTGAAAAATGTGGAGTCAAGAAAAAGATGTTTTGTCAAGGAGTATCTTCAAGGTTAGTGACAATAATCATCTTTAGAAAATTGCAACCTTTCTACTAGTACTGATAATTGCAAATCTCATTCATAGTGGCTTTTAGTTAAATCGTATGCATATCTTATTGTAATTGTGTTTGTTCCATCAGACTACCACTTGAGGATCATAGAGCGTCTCTACCAGGACAGTGGGAAAATACTTGTCAAGGAAATAGGAGAAAACACAGAGAGTGCAACTCGCATATTCCATGTAATTCTACCACGTTTGGAGAAGAAGCTTGCGGAGTTGTCTGAATGGAGTAAAAACCTTCAATCTTTGTGGAAGCAATAAGTAAATAAACGTCATCATTATTCATTATTACTTTGTATAGATTCTTCTCTCTCTCCCTGTTTTTTTAAGTGTATATTTCTAAACTGACCCATTACCTCACTTCTAATAAAAACTCCAAGATCTGGTAAATGTAAGATCAAGTTAAAATGTTGAATCCAAGTGTAATTTTGAGATGTGCATGCTCGGAGCATATGTTCATTTCAAGTGCATCCGTTTGTGGGAGGTCCGGTTGTTTTATCTGGAGGAAAATATAATGAGTACTACTTTGAAACTGGTTCTAAAAATAAGGTATCATAGTGTGTCTACTCAAAGTTTGAAGACTGCATTGAATTCAAGCGTAAACTTCGAGAAATTTTATATGTAGAACTTTTATATGATCTACTCTAAAGTGTACATCTCTCCTTCCCATTCTTTTTCCTGATAAAGCTTGGTAGCCATAATTTTATTGCAACTGACAATCTTTTGCGAGTGGTTTGTTCACGGTTACATCTCATTATTTATCTCTCAAGCCAACCTAATAAGAACAAGTGAAAAATCAAACTTATCCTGCATCCAGCATTATTCCTTGTTACTCATTCACATGCAATTTCAAGTCAAGATCTGATGTTCGAAGACCAAATTTCAAGTCAAGATGAGATTGCTTTCAATACAACTTGATAAGGACGACATTTATTTCATTTTTGTTTAGACAGATAAATTGTATGGAGTAATTTTGAAGTCAAAAATTGCCGCTAATGTATCGTCACTATATTCAAAGCAGCGAAAACAGATGTCTTCGATCGTACACAAAAAAACGAAATGCTGATTAAGATTATTTATGTACCTGTTGACATTCAAAAGAAGAAAGCACAAGGAGTTGGTAGAATTGTGATTACATCTGAATTGTCCATGAAATCTATTATCATAATTAATAGTTTCTCTACTTTTTGCATTACAATAAAATCGAGCTGTAATAAAGTTTTTTTTTTCAAAAACAGTCACTAAATTAGTTGTTATTAAATAGGTATTATTTACAAAGAAATATTTTTTATACTTGAAATGAGTAACGAATATCACATCCATCGGCTATATCATTAGCGATGGTATATATAGCGATACTTCTCCATTGCTATTTTTTAAAATTTTATATAATCGTCTTTAACACTAATGGATAAGCGTTGTTATATATCGTTGCTAATGATATAACGACGTATATGATGTTTCTCCTTAATTTCAAGTATAAAAAATATTTCGCAATGAATAATATTGTCGTTATATATTTAACAACGGTGATGACGGATTTTTTTAAAAAGCATCACTATAGCTTAATTTTTAGTAGTGTGATTTTAATATTTAAGGATATATAATCTGCATTACGTTTTCCATTAAAATCTTCTATTCATCTTCGACTATGCATGTGATTTTTTTAAAAAATTACGGAACTAAACTATTATGTTTTTTTAAGCTCGCTAAAGAGATCTTCAATATGGTGAAAACGGTTTGATATGACACCTACATAGGTAATGTTGTTTTCCAATATTTGGTATAACAATGAGTTGCACCATAATTTTTAGCATATTTATGACTATTTTTTATTGCATGGTGTTTTATTTTGTAGATGATGCTCTTTAAATATGAAACTATAATAGATATATCTTAAAATTTTAAGTATTGAAATGGAGAGAACGAAAGGAGAAGATATACTCAAGAGAGAGATAATTAAAGAGGATGGTATTAAAGATAGAGAACTAGTTATACATACATACGCATGTAGAGAGAGGGGAGGAGAGATGTCTTCGTAATTTTTTCTCATTAGATTTTAAAATTCTATTATGCGTGTAATTTATATATAATGATCGGAACCCACTTTTTTTACTTTATTTTTTATTTTTTAATCTATGAACTCGAATCATTGTCTTTTAAATGGAAACAAAAAGGCGGAACCATCAGAAAATTGAAGTGACAGCAGTATTTTAAAGAATTATATTTACTACAGGCTGATGTTTCATTTTGATGTCTAATTCTTGACTATCATTTACTTAATGATGATTTACTAAATTTTTTAAAACGGTATTTTTATATAAAAAAACCTGTATAAAATATGGAAGATATAATGTATAATAGAGATATTAAAGACCAATATATATAAAGGTATTTAAACTTATTGTGAAATTTTGATATCAATGACCTAGACTCCTCTTATTGATTGGTAATAATAACACTAAAAATATGGAGAGAAAGAGAGACAGAGAGAATGAGAGATGTTATCATATTTATACAAAGAAGAGAGAGAGAGCATGAGGAGGGAGAGCAGGAGAAAGGAGAGATATGTGGAGGCAGACCTTACACATATTTAAGTATGAAAGGAGAAAGAAAGGAAGAAAGTGATTGTTATAAGAGATAGAGAAATCATTGTAAAAAATAGAGAGAGAGGGAGACATTGCCATAGAGAAGAGAGGGATAACATTGTACAAAGAGGAGAGATCGTTAGAGAAGAGAGTAAGGGTGCTAATCGAATCGAATACCTTCAAATCTACTAGGATGCTAATTCAACTCATTCTAAAAGTTTCAGTCTAAGCTTGAATCGAATTTTAAATGAATTCATTAACTTAAATTTAGATTCAATTAGTTTTGAGTTTCGAATATTCAAATTCAATTTATTTTATTTCAGATTTGAAAGGTTAATTGATGTTTTAAAGCTCATATAAATAACATTATATACAAATATTATAATTAAAGCGTCTCTTATATGATTCTGTTTTCGAATATATATTACAAAGATAAGTTGAAAAAAACCATATAATCAAGGAAAATATCAAAGCAATGATATATAGTGGATAAAAATATCTATTTTTACCATTATTTTATAGCTTTTAAAATCTAACTATGCTCTTTTTTCTTTGTTGATTGAAAGATACAAATATAATATAGATGTACGTGCTTATTGAAGAGATAGAATATTATTGATGAAAAAGTTGAACACATTACGATTATCATTGCATATCAAAGCAAGATAAAATCAAGTTCATATAGAGAATTAATATAAATTAATTATTATTTGAAATAATTAGATTCTCAAAAAAATAACTTCACAAGATTAAATGCATTCATTTAATGTTAGGATCTTCATTATCGAAAAATAATATAAAGGTGTAGGAGGAATATCTGGAGAATCCTTGAACCACGACAAATGTTATACCATCTTTTTCATGTGCTAGGAGAAGGAGCACAACAATCTACACTAGGTTTGTGGATCTCTAAAGAATGTGGTCAATAATGCAACGTGATTGGAAAAGGTAAGGTAAGCAATGTGTGCTAACATGAATATAAATGTGGGATGAGGAATTGGGATAACAATCTTAACATTTTAACCTTCCGTACTATATTTCCTAGCTAATATTTCTCAATTACTCTTTATTCATATTCGATATTTAGTCTCTAGCTAATTAAACTATATATACATATTAAATTAAGAATGGTTTGGAGTAATTTGTGTTCATCTTAATACCTTTATATCTTTGAATAACATGCTAAGATTGATTATTATACTTATACTAAGCAACCTATACTAAGTTGTAACTAGGATAAATTGGGTAGAGACAGGAACTTAGATGTTTTGTATAATCTATACATGAAGGGCTCACATCTGACTCAAGGCATATTTTTGAGCCAAATCACTTGAACTTAGTTATAACAGGAAGGAAAGATATTAGGTCTCAAAACCATGGCATAATATTTGCATATACACATTATGCCTTACCAAGTTACGTCAATGTTGTATGAGTAAGGAAATAATGTTGGTGAAGTCCAGGCATGCTCAATCATACCAGCGGAGCCTAAATATAACAATAAGTTCTAGAATAATCAATGATTAATCACTGTAGTAAATAGATATCAGAGTATCTTTAGATGTGTGTTGCAATAGAAATTTAGTGATATTTTTCCTCTCATACTTTACAGCCAAAGTGTGGTTAATAACTTTGTGAATGATGAAATCAAAATAGAAATGAAAATTTACTTATTTCTATTACCACACTTTGACATGTTATGACTAATAATACAATGCATACGCTAAATCTTTCAATGTGAATTAAATGTCATAATATTTTCTAATGCATATTCATATATTGTTTTCTGCAGTTATTTACTTACAAATGAGTTATATTAAATACATGTTAATTTTTTGATGCAATTATGATATAACTCTTTGCACGATAATATTTGAAAATGATCTTGATCAGCCTTTGGTGAGTGTGTTACATGTGTATATGTAAATATGTATTTGTTATATGCATGTATTTATCATGTATGTGAATATAAATATATGAATATACATGTATATAAATATCAAATTGAAATATTATCGAACAAATTCAAGTTAATTTGACTCAATTTGTTTGGGAATCAATCCACAAGTCAAATTTAAATTCAGTTCATTTTGTATCAAATTGATTTTTTTCAATTTTTTATCGGACAAATTTTAACCGAATTCGAATGATTCGGTTCAATTAACACCCCTGAAAGAGAAATCGTCAAGGAAAAAAGAAATAGGAAGAAATGAGTGATTTCCTGGAAAGGACATCTCCATGTACCCGAATACCATGTCATAGCATCTGGTTTTAGAATTTTCCGGTCAAGATATCAATCAACGAACGGTTCATCGATTCACCGATCAATATATAAAAATAATATATAATACTATTCTGAAAACTTTCGAAATTTATATTATTAAAAATAATATATATAATTATTTGGAAATGAGAATCGAGAAATGATTTCTCGATTCTCATTTTCAAAAGTTTTACAGAATAACATTAATCGATGAACGATTTGCCGATCGACGAATCGTTCGGCAATTGATACCCTGACAGGGAAATATTAATATTAGATGTCCTGACATGGTATTTGGGTGATGGAGTGCCCTATCAGGGAAATCAATTGGAAGAAATTGTTATATATGAGAGAGAGAGAGAGAGATTATGTGGAGAGAGAGCGGGAACATTAGAGAACGGGTGTGAGAGAGTTCTCACATGTTCTCACGTGTGGCAAAGACCCGGGTGAAACTCAGATTTAATAAATGTAATAGATAGTTATATGAATACATATTGTATGCTGATACACACATTGATAGATCACATCTCAAAATACAGAAGTTGAAAAAAATGTATATTCACGATCCAGAGACAGATCGATTATCCTACAGAATATTAAATCCACGTGGTTGGATTTTTTGAATTAATTTTGCAAAAAAAAAAGAAGAAGATCACAGCAGCCTAGGCTCAGTAGAAGAGATCCGCATGTCCATGTAATTTAACTTGTAGTAAAAATAAAGGACTAAATTTATACCTTTAGGGTTCGTTTGGTTGCAGGGTTGGCAACGTTGGGTTGGGTTGGGATACACCTGTGAATAGTAAACTATAAGGAAGATTGAGAGGGTTGAAAGGAGAAGTACCTCGAGTTAGATCAACGAAACTCTACCAAGCAACCAAACAGAGCCTTATTGTCCCCAATCAGTTATATTCTCTAAACAGGAAACTTGATATTGACCACAAACAAGTACAAACCTTTATCCCGATTAAGCCTCATACAAACGAAACAAAGACAACACCTACGAACCAAAATGCCCAAAAAATTCAAAAGAGAAACGCCGTAAATTAAGCGTTATAATACACCCACCACAAACCCAGAAACTACACCCTCCCCTTAACGTGATCCATCACGTCCCTCACGAACATCTGGAAGTTACTACAGCTCGAGCCCCCTTCCTCCACAGCTCCCTTCAACCTCCCCCTCAACACCTCCACCTTCCGCCTCAAATCACACCCTCCCTCCCCCATCGCATCCCTCACCACTCTCGCCACCTCCTCCCTCCCTACCTCCCCCAACTCTCCTATCCCCACGCCTGCCCCCCAATCCTTCACCACCAGCTTCCTGTTCGTGAACTGGTCCGTCAGCAAGGGAAAGCACAGCATCGGCACCCCCGCCCACACGCTCTCCAGTATCGAGTTCCACCCGCAATGCGTCAAGAACCCCTCGACCGCAGGATGGTTCAAGACCTCGGCCTGTCTGCACCACGGCACTATCAGCCCTCTTTCCTTCGACCCGTCCACGAACTCCTTCGGGAGAGGGTCGGGTTCCTCCGAGCTCACGATATCGGGCCTGAGCACCCAAACGAACGTAACCCGGGAATCGAGGATACCCATCGCGATCTCGGTCAGATCCCTCTTACTAAGATGCGCGTAGCTCCCGAAGGAGACGTAAAGAACATGGTCCTCCTTTTCTCGGGCTTTGTTTAGCCACTGCGTGCAGTCGGATTCGACCCAGAAGCTAGTGGGGACATGAGTCGCCGCGGGATCGCACGGGAACACGGGTCCGATCGCGTAGAAGGGCTTCTCGTCGTTGAGGGCGAGGATGGTACCTTCCTCGAGCTCGTGGACGGTGTTGCAGAGGACAAAGTCGGCGTCTTTGGCCTGCTGGAAAGCCCTGTGGATGATCTGGTGGACGACGGAGGTGGCGTGGGGGTCTTGGAGGTAGGAAGGAAGGTCGGAGGGGTGGAGAGAGGGGATACCGGGGATGTGGTCGATGAGGTCGGGGAGGAGGTGGAGGTGGTGGTAGAGGGAGAAGACGAGGGCGGGCTCGGTCCAGAAGGAAACGTGGGTGAGGCGGAGGGACCTGGCGACGGAGGAGGGCCAGACGAAGAAGGTGTCGGCGACGAGGAGGGAAGGGGGATCGGAGGAGGAGAGGAGGGGGCGGAGGTAGGAGAGGACGAGGGAGGGGAGGCGGTGGAGGAGGGAGGACATGAAGAGATCGTGGTGGAGGGAGCGGTCGACGGAGAGGGGGAGGCCGTCGGGGATGGTGAGGTGGCGGATGTCGAGGCCGGGGAGGGAGGAGGAGAAGGGGTCGGAGGAGAGGTGGCGGTGGACGTGCTCCGTGGTGAGGAAGGTGACGGTGAAACCGGAGGAGGCGAGCTTGAGGGCGAGGTGGACGGCCGGCGTGACGTGGCCCTGCAGAGGGTAGGGGACGACTATTGCGTGGACCATCGTTGACGTTATTCTTCTCCTCGGACACGGGAGAGGAGAAAGGATGCCCTTCTGGTTTTGGTTAGGGCGGGCGAGAATGGCATTCGGATCGCCTTCTGCTCTTTTATATTGTTTTTTAATGAAATTTCTTCCAAATATTCAAATGAATCTATGATTAATGTTATACATACTCATTAGAATTTGTTTAAATCCAATGCTTATAGTTATTTCATTTTAAAGGTCAACATAAATGTGAAACTTAAAATTTATTTTGGGATTTTATCACTTGTGCCCCTCTGAGATATCGCAATATCAGTTATGCCTCTATCTTTTTGATAATATCAGTTGTGCCCCTCATTTCTTGCTATTTTATCACTTGTGCCCCTCGGGTTAGTGACCGTCCATCCACAGTGCAAATGAACGTTAACTTTGAGGACATAAGCGGAATTAATTTAAAAAAAGGTTATGTGGTCATTTTGTACCCTCTTCCTCATCCTCTTCTTCTTCCTCCTCTTCCCCATCCTCTTCCTCCTCCTCCAACCTCCTCCTCCTCCCTCTCCGCCCCTGCCCCTGCCCCGTGCCGCCCAGCTCCGCCCCGAGCTCCCCTCCCCTCCCCGGCGCTGCCCCCTGCCGCCCCTCCGCCCCAGCCTCCAGGCCGCTCCGACCTCCCCCCATCGCCTGCGGCCCCTCCGCCCTCGCCTCCCCTCCCCACCCCTCTCTGCACCTTCTCCTCCCCCGTGACTCCTCATGCCCCCGCCACCCCCCGCGCCCAGGCCGCATCTCCTCCCCTATCCCGCACCCCCCCCCCCCCGCTCCCCCGCCCGAGCACCTCTCCCTCTGCCCCAAGGTCATCCCCTCGCCCGGGCGCCTCCCCCTCCGTCCCGAGGTCTTCCCCTCTGCCCACACACGCTTCTCCCCTGCCGCGAGGTCCTCCACTCGCCCCCACACCTCCACCCAGCATGGGCGCCTCCCCCTCCACCCCGAGGTCTTCCCCTCTGCCTGTGCACGCCTCTCCTCTGCCGCGAGGACCTCTGCCTGCCCCCACACCTCCACCCAGCCTGGGTGGCGCCCCTGCATGCCCTGCCCCGAGCTTCTCCCCCTCTGCCGACGGTGCCCCTCCGTCGCACCGCCCTCCACAGCCCACGGGCTCCAGACTGCAGCTGTCGCACCCCCGCGACTCCAGCGCACCGCCGGCCCAGCCTGTTCTCCGGTGGCCCTCCTCCCGCGCCTCCGCACGCGGAAGCCCCACCTGCAATCGAATCGCTTCACCCTCCGCGCCAACGGTGCCACCAACCTCTTAGATCCTCTGATTTTGTTTTGACCATAATACCCTTCTTAACCACACCATGGTTTGAATAAACCATGGTTATTTTAATTTTTTGACAGTTAATCTGACGGAAGGGTACAACTGATGACGGAGCAAGAAGTGAGGGGCACAACTGATATTACCAAAAAGATAGTGGCATAACTGATATTGTGATATCTAAGAGGGGCACAAGTGATAAAATCCCATTTATTTTTAAAAAATGTCATTTTTGTCCTTTGAGATATAACAATATCAGTTAAACCCTTTCGTTTTTTGAATCTCAGTTGTGTCCCTAATTTCTTCCACAATGATTACTTGTATCCATCATATTAGTTGACGTCCATCTCTAATACAAATATATGTTAACTTTGAGAACATAAGGGACATTAAATAAAAAAAGAGCTTGAAATGTCTTTCCACCAACTCCTCCCTCACCCCCCCCCCCCCACCTCGTCCTCCTCCTCCCCAGCCTATATCCCATGCTCCTCCTCCTCCCATTTTCCAGCCGCCTCTGCCCTCTCCTCCTCTCACTTCCCAGCCTCGTCCCCCTCCATTCATTGTTCCTCCTCCTCACCCTCCTCTACCCCATGCTCCTCCTCTTTCCCCCTTCTCTGGCGTCGCCCCTCCTCCCACTCCCCAGCCACTTCTGTCCCCTGTTCCTCCTCCCCTTCCCTAGCCACCTCCGCCCCCTGCTCCTCGTCCCCCTCCCTAGCCACCTCCTCCTCCCCTTCCCCAGCCACATCCAGCCCCCTGCTCCTCTTCCCCCTTCCTAGCCACCGCCTCCCCCGGCTCCTCTCCGACTCCCCAGCCTCCTCTTCCCCATGCTCTTCCTTCTCCCCATACCAACCTCCTATGTTCTCTACATCTCCTTCTCCATCACCCCTCCTCCTCATTCACCCTCCCATCTAGTCTCTCATCCACCATTGCCCGTACTTCCCCCTCCGCCACCTTCCTCATCGCCCACATGGAGAAGAATAAAATCCCTGCTCCGTGTTCCTCCTCCCTGACACCATTTCAATCATCATCCCATAGTTGTATACGTTCACCTTTGATGTATTTCACTCTTCTCTAATGTGCTAGAGGACTGATGTTGTGGACGAAGTTCTATGCATCAACGAGGACGACGAAGGAGGAGGCTGGAGGGTGTGGGGTGATGGAGGAGGGCGGGAGGAGGAGGATGGGTAGAGGGAGTTTTTGGACAGTTATGCTTCTTTTAACTTCACCATGATTCGAAAAAAAGTATGCTTAAGTTCAATTCATTAACGACTAAAATATCGGAGGGACACAAGTGATAGAACAATAAGAAATCAAAGGCGCAACTAATATTCCAAAAAAGATATGAGTATAATTGATATTGCAATTATAGGGACACTGATTAAAATTATTTAAAAGGGATAAAACATTTGACCTTTAAGACGAAATAGCTATAATTATTGGATTATAACAAAGTTTGGTAGTTATAAGAACATTAATCAACGATGTAATATATAAGGTTGGATTTTTTGAAGAAATTTCGAAAAAAGAAAAGAAATAATCTCTAACGTAAAATGATTTAATCCGCTCACATGCAATAAGGCACAAGTTTTTGTTTTTGCACAAAAATTATATTATAAAAACACAATCGTTATGAATATTTTCTAGAATAATTACACAAATTCCCTGAACTATATACCTAATTTTCATTGCATGCTTAAACTTTAAAAAGTGATAATGTAGTACTTGATCTTTAACATTTATCTCAATATGGTTTTGAACTGTTTAAAATTGAGGTTAGAAAGACAAAATGATCATTAAATTTTAATAGTCTTATGCAATATTAAGTTAAATCTTAAAGATTAAGTACCGTATTGTTACTTGTAAAGTTTGAGCATGTCATTGAAATTGGGCGTGTTCAATTTTTTAATGGAATTTACTCTATTTTGCAAGATTATAATTTTTACATAATTGCACCATGCATGGTAAATTTTATGATGTTTTATGCATATAATCTAGTGCCAATTTATACTTGAGTGATATTGGGTGATTAGATTCATTTTCTAAATATATTGAAAATTTAGAAATGTGTCACGTCGTGAAAAAAAAATAATGTAGGTGGATTTAGAATCTACACCCTTAACATGTAAATTCAAAATTTTATTGCCTAAAACAATGAGTCAATCGTAAAATCTAATCCTTAAATTCATATGTAGGGTTTCTTTGTGTATGTTGTAGAGTATTTGGCTCATATCTCTTCCTACTTTATTCTTGATGACCTAGTCAATATTTGACTTGATCTCGAGATTTAGGATCATTCGGTATCTTTGATACTTCTTTTTTTATTGGGATAATTACACCCATAACCCTGAGTAATTCCTCAATCTCAATCATAACCCTGCATAATCGCGAATTACGAGCAGAACCCTGAATAACTTTGCCGTCTTACATCTATAACCTTCTGTTACTTTACTTCATTAACTCAACCAGATGACTGAGTTAATCTAACCGATCAACGATCTAATGGCTGGGATTAATCTAAATAAAAAATCGTAACAAAGATTGTCTTTTGCGGCGGTTGCAGGCAGGGTTGCAGTTGCGGGGGAGTTTGCAGGGACCGGGGCGCAAGGTGCAGCGGAGGAGGGGGGAGGTGCGGGAGGGCACGGTTGCAGAAGTGCGGGAGCAGAAGTGCGGGAGGAGTTTGCAGGGACTCGAGGGGGGGCTGCAGCGGGGAGGTGGCGGGCCTTGCAGAGTGCAGCAGGAAGAGGGGGTAGAGGTGTGGCGGCGACCGGGGGAGGGAGGAGGGAGGGGGCGCTTACATAGATCCAACGGAGGAGTGGAGAGGTGCGGGGGGCGTTTGCCTTGTCGAGGTGCAGCAGGGGACGGGGGGTGGCTGCAGCGGGGAGGTGGTGGGCCTTGCAGAGTACAGCAGGAAGAGGGGGTAGAGGTGCGGCGGCGGCTGGGGGAGGGAGGGGGGAGGGGGCGCTTACAGAGATCCAACGGAGGAGTGGAGAGGTGCAGGGGGCGTTTGCCTTGTTGAGGTGCAGCAGGGGGGGTGTTTGCAGATGTGCAGCGCAGGAGGGCGGGGGAGGGGGGTTAGCGGCTTGCAGAGGTGCAGCGTAGGGGGCGGGGGCAGTCGGTCGGGTGGGAGGTCGCGGCGGTTGTTGGGCATCCCAGGGTGTGGCGATTGCATGCGTCCGAGGGTAGCGGCCTGCAGAGGTCGACAGAGGTGCCGCATAGGGTCGCGGGGCAGCGGAGGAGTGGGGAGGTGCAGGGTGCGGTTGGCTTGCAGAGGTGCAGCAGAGGGTCGAGTGGGGCGGGCGTCCGGGGCATAGCGGCTAGCGGAGGTCAACCGGGAGGGGTGAGGTGTGGGCTTCTGAAGGTCGGCGGGGTGGGGGGAGCATGCAGGGACCAGCAGGGAGGGGGTTGGGGGTGGGGCTTTTGCAGAGGTCGATGTACGGGTGTACAAGGGGTTGCAGACGAGGTCCGGGAGGGAGCTGCACGCGAGGGAGGTATGGGAACGACATGCCGAGGAGGTCATGGCATAATTTGTAAATAAGAATAACTATTGGGGACAACTTTGTCTTCTTTTAACAGAAACCATCAGATATAATGGGAATCTCGAACGGAAGATAACCCAAGGTCATGTCATGTAAGAGTTAAGCATTACTCGGGGTTTCTGATGTAATTCGCGATTATGCAGGGTTATGATTGAGATTGAGGAATTACTCAGGGTTATGGGTATAATTATCCCTTTTTTATTTTATTTATTCTTTTAGTTTTACATTTAATTACATGTAACTACATATTAATTACAGGTGAATACTAGATGTTAGTTTATGCAAATTAATTCATTTATCTTATTAATATTTTCGTCAAATATAATACTATTATATAGGTAAAAAATCAACATTGATAAGAAGTATATCTATATGTAATTATGTGAAATAAAAAGATATTTATTTAATATTGGTAGGAACATCCATGCAAGCATTTCAAGGAAACTCACTACAACAAAATGAGTTTTAATGACGTTTTCTTTTTGAAATCCATCACTATAATATCTGTTGTTAAATATATAATAATGTTATTATTCATGAAAAAAATATTATTCTATGCTTAAAATTAATGGTTAATGGCAAATTTATTACCATATTATTTGCAGTATTTGTCTATTGTTATTTTTCAATATTTTAATTAAATATTATTAAATTTTGAACTAAAATTAATGACAGTCAGTTAAATTTTTAATTAATAACAACGGATAAGTATTGAGTTCTTCAAAGCCTATTAGACCTTACTGTTCAGTTTTCACTAATAGAAGTTCAAACATCCTATTGCTTCAGATCCAGATAGATTTATTATTGTGTATATAGTTGCTCTGAAGAACATCTCTTCGACAATAACTCTGACTAGTTTTGAACAGATATATTTCGACATCAACGACTTCATCGACGAGATCCTTGACGGCATCTGCAACGAAAATCAGGTAAAAGTTCTTGATTGGGGCATGATGCAGGTCAGGAAGTACTAGAAAATGTTCGAGCTTGCAGAGGTTGATCTTTAAGTCACAACGACCTCACAGATTGGTTGTTGGAGTTCGCAGAGAAGTCAAGTTTGATATTTGTCGATAACACCGCTAACCACATCGATGGTGATCTTCCCGTCAGCTTGGGGAGTTGCAGGAATCTCACCACCATGAAGCTCTCGGAAAATGAAATCACTGGTTCGATTCCGAGGGAAATTGAGAAATTGGATAAATTCAAGTTGTTGAATCTATGTAACAACCTAATCAAAACATTTCTGCCATAGCTTTCGAATTGCAAGAAATGAGCATAGCTGTTAAACCATCACTAACTCATGTTTAATCTTGAGAGATAATATGCTCAAGGAAGATTACCAAATGTTTTCACAAAGTTTGATCAGATCTTTGAGCGCGAGCTCAGTGTAAACATCTTTCTCAAAACAACCTCACCAGAAGCTTATTGAAGGTGAAGATCTCCAACAATGATTTCACCAGACAAATACCGATCAAATGGAGTAAGTTTCTCGCTTCCTCTCCAAGTTAATTCTAGGGCAATCTAGGCCTATGCATTCCGATCGCAACAAGTGACAACATGGTACAATCTTGTTTCGGATCAAGACACAATCATGGCCTTTCAAAGATTCAGCTCATTGTTGTAATTCTCACTTCGATCACTTTCCTCGAACAGAGTAAAGGACCTTATGACGGAGGGATGATGAGCCATTGGATCAATCACACATTTATAAATGAGATGTGCTCTAATAGATAAAATCATTAACATTCAACATATTCCGTTACCGGAGAGAAGTTGACGGAAGTTAACACAAGGTTGTCATGTGATAGTTGACAACTATCTAAGGTTCTGCATGTAGTTCGGATATATGGAAGGTTGAACAAGTAATTATCAGAGCATAAAAGAATTTTGGTGTAAAGATCTTAATCGTGCAATTACTTTGTAAAACAATGGATCCACAAATCAAGAGTGATAGGTTCCATATCCCACTCACCGAAAAGAATCGACATATACATCTTACGAAAAAAATCGCAAAGCCTGCTAAGTAAGGCGTTGCAGGAAGCTGCATAAGAGCATAGATGTGAGACAAAGAACATAAGAACATTCTATTTGTCATGTTGCGTTAGCTAATACAGAAGGCAAATGAATATGACAAACAAAAAGAGAAGGGAGAGAGGGAGAGAGAAACAGAAGAAATCAGAAGTTGCTAGTTAGGGTTCGAAGTATCATGCCTTGCATGTCCTTTAAGTATACCTGGGATCGGAGGCGGGGAAGGGGGCTTGCTTGAGGTGCAGGGCACTGCGCAATATTTTTGGCTGTCATCATGGTCACCTGAGCCATCGAATCCTCCGGAAGAATCCCCCGCATCACCACGAGGGTGCCCATCGCACAATCTCAACGCCCTAAGTACATAGGCATCATCGTGCAGCTCAAATGGGGTACTGCCATGCAGCATCAATATAGGATGAGTTCGTGGAAAGATCCCGCATGAAATCGCAGGTCGTTCGAACAAGATCAGCATCAGTTAACATACAGTAAAATCGATTTATTTTTACCTGTTGAAGTCAAAGTGCACCAGCTGCATATCTTCCGATATTTCCACTTCAACAGTTGCATGGGGACGAGTCTGATGATAAAAAGAACAGAACATTAGAGTCAAACTCCTCGCAATTTCAAGCATTGCAATGCACGAACGTTGGCTATAAGTATGATTACATGTGCACTTCTCACTGCCCGGTACTTACCTAATCATCGGTCTATGAAGCAAACCTTAACGAAAACTTCCTGTGATATGATACTTTTACCAAATACCAGAGATTTGGTTTGTGAAGAAACTAATTAAAGACAGCTGTCGCGATCGAGTAGTTATATTTAAAGATGATGTTCATGTTAATAGTTAAGCATTTACCAGATTACATACGAGGAATGTACTATAGCCTGTAGTAGATCTCTTGTCCTCTGGTGAACTTGCATAATCTGCATCTTCATACGCACACAAGTCGTCATGGCCATGCCTTTTCTCCTATGCCGAAACTTTTCCATATTTGAGAATAAGACAAACAACATGCCAATGTCTATAACGGGGCTTCTCCTGAAATTGACTCACATGGCCCTATAGTCTAGTCTGGCTTGCGTCAGATAACCCTAACTATGTTTCTATGATGGCCCAAGAATCCCCCCTTTCCTTGATCTTTCTTGCCAGCTCTTGTAAGACCTCTCGTTGTACTTGGATCGATGCCTTCCCTTAGGTTTGTGTCCCTTTGCCTTGACACCATATAATTGCACTGAATGAGGGTCTGTCTCAGTTTCCAGCGCCGCTGACGTGACGCATCTCAGACATTTGACCTCAACTATTATATTAGATTTTGTTTGTTTCTTTATTTGTAATATACTTCTAAATATAAATAGTGCTAATTATCAAAATATATGCTAATTAGAATTATATTTTCTATAATTTGATAATTATTGAAACTATACTATTAGAACCATTATCCAATTTCATATTATATAAAAGAATCTAAATAAACCAATTTCTAATTATAATTATTTATATTAAACAGAAAATATATCTGTGAATATGCTCGATGGATTTCTCCACGATCTAATATGGAAACGGTCCTAGAAGCCAATGAAGTAATAAGAGATGCATGCTTTACGAAAGATAAAATAAATCGGATATTTCATCTCTCTACGAGCTTATCTTGGCCATCTTGTTAAGATATAAATTTATGTGACATTTTATTGGGAAACGATCCAAGAAATCCACAAATAATTATACATAGAGGACAACGATACATGAAAAAGCCCCAACGGTATAATGAGGAGAAAATTATGGGCAAAGAAAAATCTCATTGTACATAGAACTTATTGAAAATATAATTTGCAAATTGCTCATAAAGTATTATTATTGCAATAGGCCCTTATACTATGGGCTTACTATCCTCCACCCATATGAGAATATGTGGGCCTACTATCCTCCACTCACAAATGGAGAAGCTTTAAAAAGATATTCACTTGGAGAAAAGATTCTACAAAATAGAGGTGGAAAGAATGTTTAGATATTTATACACCTCCCAACAAAATATCTAAATATTTCTACCTAAAGGAGCATGGAAGAGGATTCTAGATCTCTCTTCCAAAATATCTCCACCCTCTTGGATGGCTTATAAATACAACCCAAGAGGTCTTCATTTGCCATCACAACAAGAAGAAGCGCAACACATACACTACCACTACAAGAGTCTCCTCAAGAGTTCTCCTCCTTCGAAGTGTTGTAAGTTCTTTCCTTGTTGTAAGCATTGTAGTTCTCTTTTTCTAAAAGCTAAAGTCTTGTCTTTCCTTGTTGTAAGCATTGTAGCTCTCTTCTTCTAAAAGCTAAAGCCTTGTATGCAAGTTTCAAGTTCTTAATGAAAAGAAGTCTTTAAATTTCATTCCTGCTATCCTATCCACCACCAATATTGCATTGCCTCAGCAGAAATAAAGCACATGATACAAAAATTTTAAGAGACAACACTCTCCCTTAAGTAGACTTTTAGAATACACACGCCCTACCCTAAAAATAAACATGTACTTGGGTATACGGTAAATAGATCGATAATTGGATCCACAAATTTATACCATAGGGGATCCACCCCCACCAATGTGGGCCATTAATATGGTTGGTCAAGATCTATTTACAAAATATTTCAAGTCCTAATCGGATTGAGTCTCCAAGGCAGCATATCACAACAAATATCCACCTTTAGTTGAACTCTACATGGAAGTATCAAGAAAACCATCCCTCCCTCCTTCCCCCTGTCAGACAGGGCCCTTACACCCTAGATAGACCAATCAAATTGACGAAGTTTGTGAACTTGGTTAGTAGAACTGGGTTGGTTGTCATATCTGATGGGTTGTCTGTTATAGCAATCTCTTTACTTCCATCCGAGACTACTTCTCTAATTAAGTGGTAGCAAACATCAATGTAGTTTGTTTTTTCATGGTGCATCTGGTCCTTTGTTAGATATATGGCACTCTAACTAGCACAATGAATGATAATGGTCTACTAACCACTGTGAGAGTGTAAAGTAATCCTCTTAACCAAATTAATTCCTTTGATTTCGACCATGATATTATACTTTCATGCTAGATAATGTAACAACGTATTAGAAAATGACTTTTGAAAAAGTATATATCTATCAATACTTGTTGAGAGGTTTCTTATTTATCATTGTCAGTATTTCTTATGTTTTCCCGTACTCTTTATGTAATTTCTCCCTAGAGCCTTTCTCCTATATAAGAGGGTTCTAGGGCTAAGTGATAAACAACTTTCCTTTCTACACCATTCAACATGGTATCAGAGCGACGGTCCTACACCGGAGCCTGTGACCTAACCCTAACCCCTCCCCACCTAGACTCCTCGCATGCTCCTTCGCTCGGGCTGCCGCCTCCGTTCGCACGGGTCGCCACCGCCTCCCTTCTCGCAGGCTGCCGCCGACCAGCGCCGCCCCTCGCACGCTCTCCTCTTGTGTGCTCGTCTCCCCGATTAGTTTGCACCCCTAGCGGGCCATCTCCACACGCGTGTAATCGCGCACGTCCTCCTCGCTCCTCTAGGGTTGTCCCCGCCCTTGCGACCTGCACCCCTCACGTGTGGCAGGTGCTTCTTGCGAACCTTCCTGCAAGTCGTGGCCCCTGTGGACATCCGCTCGCTGCCCCTATCGTCTCGGTCTTGGTTTAAGTTTCTCTTTGAGCTCCTAAGGTGTAAAGCAATCATCTAAAAACACCTCAGCCACCCAAAGGCACCTTCAAAGAATGGAAGAGGTTATGGTATGAGTCTACACCCACAACCATCTTCCCATATGTTCATGTAGACACAAGTCGTGTTGCTCACAATCCCAGTCTTGGTGATAGTTGTTATCATGGTTGACAACGAAGCAGATGTTCCATCCTTGGGGGGCTTCAAGGGCCCAGCCCCCATCGTCAAGATGGATGGTACGAACTATGAACTGTGGGCCATGCAGTTCATGAGTCTGATGCAGTGTAATGGCAAGAAGCACATCCTCACGGTGGAGGAGCCAAGTGACAAGACTGGGATAAATGCCTCGTGGGAGGCAGATGATGTTTATGCACGGGTATGGCTATCCGGGACAGTATCTATAGAGATAGCAAATGATATACTGAGTTAGCCTACTGCAAAGGCTATGTGGGACATTCTTGCTGCAACATACTCTCCAGCGAAGAATGAATCGAAGATACTTCAACTCCAGCATGATATCTTTACGTCGAAGAAGAATGGCCGACCCCTCCATCACCCTATATACTTCCTTGAGGGGCATGTTTGAGAAGCTACACTGCTACATTCACTTGGCTGCTACGCCAGAGCAGCTCAAGGCTCACAGAGACTCGGTGATGACTGGTGTCTTTTTAACAGCCCTTGATCCAGAATATGACTCAGTATGTGCCCAGATTCTTACAGATGCTACCATACTGCCAATGAAGAAGGCATATCACAGACTGAGTAGGTTATCTATCTCCTCTGGTGGTAATGTACATCATCAGTTGTGGCTGCCTCTCGTGGTAAGGGGAACCCTACTCCATATCTTGGTAGGGGAGGATCTAACCGTGGAAGAGGGGGAGGTGGCCGATCACGTTAGTCGTGCTCCTTCGGCCACAGGACTGGCCACTCTGAGGAAACCTGCTACTCCAAGCATGGGTTTCCTACTTCTGCTAGAGTTGTCGAACTGCCCCAACAGCTTGGGAGTTCTTCTCCAGTTGCTAATCAGAGATTTGACGAACTTGTGGCCAGACTAAGGGAGATCATGCCTACTCCAAGACCATCCAGCTCTCCTTCAGGATCCTCAGAGGTAGTTGCCTCTGCTAATGCATCTTCCTCAGGTATAGCATATGCATTCACTAGTTGTTACAAAGCAGATTTGTCAAAATGGATTACGGACTCAGGTGCACCACATCACCTTTGTGGTGATAGAGGTCGGTTTAGTGTTTTTGGTCCAACACAGCCTGGATGATCTGTTGTGATAGCAGATGGATCACATTCTCCCATTATTGGATAAGGGGAAGTGCAGCTAACTTCTGCGATGAGACTTCAGAATGTTTTTTATGCTCCTTAGTTTTCAATGAACTTATTATCTATTAGTCAAATCATCAAAGATTTACATTGTCGTGCCATTTTTGACCAATCTCTTTTGTTTCAGGATATTCTAACTAATAGGCAGGATGATTGGTACTGGCCGTGAGCAAGGAGGTCTCTACAGACTAGTGCAATCCCAGTATGCTAGTGTTTCTTCTATTCGCATTGCGTCTGCGTCTCCTTACATATGACATCTTTGTTTTGGTCATCTTCCTCTGTAGAGGTTGTGTCACGTTCTTCCACAGATTTCCCCTCGCTCTACTTTTCAGTGCGAGACCTGCCAGCTTGGGAAGCATCACCGCTTTGCGTTCCAGAGTCGTCAGGGTCGAAGTAGTCATGGTCTGTTTGAGTTATTTCATTTTGATATTTGGGGTCCTGGTCGTGTCCCTGATCATCAGGGGCATAGATTTTATCTTGTTGTTGTTGATGAGTTTTTAAGGTTGTCTTGGGTTTTTCTTCTTAAAACCAAGTCTGATGCTAATGTTGGTCTTGTTATTTAGTCCTTCATTATTGAAATAAAGAACATTTTTTCTGCAAAAATCAAGTATATACGTTCTAACAATGCTTTGGAGTTTTGTACCAATCAGCTTGCCACTTTTCTTGCGTCTCATGGTATTGTCCATCAAACATCTTGTGCATGTACGTCGCAACAGAATGGAGTGGCTGAAAAAAAGCACTGCCATCTTCTTGATGTTACAAGGACCCTTTTGATCCAAAGTCGTGTTCCTCATTCTTACTGGGGGATGCAGTCCTAACTGCGTGTTACATTGTTAATCGTATGCCCTCTTCCACTCTGGGAGAAAAGATCCCGTTCTTGATTGTGTTTCCCGAGACGGGTCTTTTTTCTCTCGCACCTAGAGTTTTCGGGTCAGTGGCGTTTGTTCATCAGATGTCTCCTGGTCTTGACAAGCTCTCTCCTAGAGCGATCAAATGTGTATTTGTTGGGTACTCCAAGACCCAAAAGGGATATTATTGCTTCGACCCTGTTCGACGAAGGTACTATATTAGTGTTGATGTAACCTTTTTTTATTCTATTATGTACTTCTCTCCTACAGGTGACAAGCTCATTTCTTCTGAAGATGGAGGAGAGGTATATATGCCTTTACCTCCAATCTCTACTCTGTCGTCGCCTCCACCACCTATTAAGTTCTCTTCACCACCGCCACCACCGCCACCACCTCCTTTCTTTCCCCAGGTTTATCAGCGTCGATATTGTGCTCACGTGTCTAGCCCGTCATCTAGCACACCCGAGGTATGTTCCGAACATTTGAGTGCTTCTAATGGCACTGGTGATTTGCATATACAACATGTCGTGCAGGAAGTCCAAGATGCTATACCTTCTGTGAGTATTGAAGATCAAGATGTGCCTATTGCTCTACGGAAGCAGAAGCGTGCATGCACTATGCATCCTCTTGCTTCCCATGTGTCCTTGGATCATCTTTCCGAGGAATTTTAGAAGTTCGTTCTGGGGTTGTCAGCAGTAGAGATACTACGATCATATCAAGAGGCACTGAAAATTAATGAGTGGTGTCTGGCAATGGAAGAAGAAATGGCGGCTTTACAATCTCGAGGCACGCGGAGCATTGTGTATGCTCCTCAAGGTGTGTCTATTCTTGGCAACAAATGGGTGTTTACTGTGAAACAACATGCATATGGTACAGTTGACAGATATAAAGCCAGGTTGGTTGCTCGTGGGTTCACCCAAACGTATGGGGTAGACTATCAGGATACTTTCTCACATGTTGTACGCCATTCCATGTTGTGGATTCTTATTGTCGTTGTTGTGGTACATGACTGGCCGCTTTACCAGCTGGATGTGAAGAATGCTTTCTTGTATGGTAATCTACAGGAAGAAGTTTACATGCAACAGTCACCAACGTTTGCTGGTGAGGGGGGTCTACTATGGTTTGTCGACTTCACAAGACCATATATGGCCTCAAGCAAAGTCCGAGGTCTTGCTCTCAAAAGCTCAGAGTTGATTGAACAAAATGATTTTGTCAGATCTACTGCAGATCATTCTCTCTTTGTTAAGAGAACTCAGGGAGGTACGATTGTCTTTCTAGTCTATGTTGATGACATTGTTGTTACTAGTAGTGATGAACAGAGTATTCAGGCTACCAAGGAGTTCCTTGGACGACAGTTTGTGACCAAGGATCTAGGCAAGCAGCGTTATTTTCTTAGCTTGGAGTTTGTACGCAGTCAGCAGGGCATGATTATGATGCAAAGGAAGTTTATCATTGATCTTCTGGATGAGACGGGTATGACAGGCTGCAGACCTGCCACTACACCAATGAATCCTAGTGCTAGATCTATGATGATGACTCTAACGAGATAGACAAGAGACGGTATAGGGAACTGGTAGGAAAGTTGTTGTATGTCACTATTACCAGGCCTGACATATCATTTGTCGTGAGCAGAGTTAGCCAGCTCATGGAGCAACTTAGACAAGTTCATATGGATGCAGTTTGTATGATTTTAAGATATCTAAAATCTGCTCCAAGTGCAGGTCTATTTTTCAGAAGAGACACGTCACTCTCAGTTACTGGATGTGCTGACGCAGGTTATGATGGATGTCCCAAGGACAGGAAGTCCACTTCAGGCTTCACTGTGTTCGTTGGTATCTCCTTGGTCTCATGGAAGAGTAAGAAACAAACAGTTGTTGCTCGATCCAGTGTTGAATCAGAGTATAGGGCTATGTATGACCCAAGGAAGCGCATAAATGATGTGGGTCAAGTCTGTCCTAACTGACCTTGCAGTTGAGGTGCCTCTTCCAATGCACCTCAAATGTGATAATCAAGCAGCTCTGTTTATAGCTAATAATCCAACATTCCATGAGAGAACGAAGCATATTGAAGTTGATTGTGACTATACTCGTGACTTGATCCAAAAAGGGTTTATTTCCACCTCCCATGTTGCTTCAGGAGAACAAATTGCAGACATGTTTATCAAGGCTCTTGCAAAGGGTCCGTTCCAGCGTTGTTGTTCCAAGCTGAGCATGATAGACATATATGCTCCAGCTTGAGGGGGAGTGTTGAGAGGTTTCTTATTTATCGTTGTCAATATCTGTATTTCTTATGTTTTCACGTAATCTTTATGTAATTTCTCCCTATAGCCTTTCTCCTATATAAGAGGGTTCTAGGGCTAAGTAATAAACAACTTTACTTTCTACATCATTCAACAATACTAAATACATAGCATGTCATTGATCTTTTGTCACAGTCACCTACCTAGTCATAATCAACAAAGCCAACTAATCCATCCTTAATCTTCCCAAAAACCAAGACAAAACTCAATGGTACACCACAAGCAAGGCCTTAAATGTCGGTTTCGGTCACCATTTCGGTATCGACCAAAAGAGAATTTCGATGGAATTTCGGTGGAATTTCGATCGGAATTTCGGTCATTTCGATCATTTTTTGTACTAGGACCCCCCATATTTCGGTCATTTCAGTCGAATTTCGATTTCGACTGGATATCGATATTCGACAGTAATTCGACCGAGTTTCGTTGAAATCTGAGGCCATGACCACAAGTATCTTATAATCGACTTCAAAGCAAGTCAATGCCCTTTTCTTAGAGTTAACATATATCTACTAACAACAATAATTGCATGGTTGATATATGGGCGAGTGCATATCATGGAATACATGATATTCCTAACAGTACTGGTGTAAAGAACTCGTGACATATACTCAAGCTTATCTCTGTCCGCGAACAACTCTATCGACAACTTGAAATGAGAGCAACTGGAATCTTCTCAGTTTGGCATCGGTCATGCCAAAATCTCCAACACCTTTTACAGTAGTTATTCTGGCGCAAACCCAACTTCCTAGCCTTGTGACCTCTATGTATTTCCATGTCAAGTATCTTCTTGACTACACCAAGATCTTTATTCTCGAATTCTCTTCCAAGTAAGGTCTTCAACCTGTTCACTTCATATTTGTTTCTAGATCATATCAACATTTCACCAGCATAACCAAGTAGGAAAATAAATAAATGAGTTGAAACATATATAGTTGTGGAGATAAAATAATGACTTGTTTATTCATGAAGCCCTAGGGTTTCTCTAATATAAAGGACAAACATGTTGGAAAAATTGAATAATGTAGACAGAAAGAAAAGAAAATACGTAGAATGAATAAAAGATAACTAATATCTCAACATTCTCCTTAAGCTAGAGCGTAGATATCAGTTATGCTCAGCCTGGAACAACGTCGTTGGAATGGCCCTCTAGCTAGAGCCTTAGTGAACACATCTGTTATATGTTCTCCTGAGCTGACATGAGAAGTGGAGATGAAACTCTTTTGCATCATGTCTCGAGTGTAGTGACAGTCTATCACGATGTGGATAATCGTCTCATGGAAAGCTGGGTCGTTGGCGATGAAAAGAGCAGTCCGGTTGTCACATTGGAGGTGCATAGGAAGAGGTACCTCAATAGCTAGGTTAGTCAGAACGGATTTGACCCTCATCATCTATTTACTCCCATGTACCATGGCTGTGTATTTAGATTCTGAACTAGATCTGACGACCATTGTCTGATTCTTGCTCTTTCATGACACTAGTTCCCTATGAATACTGCAAAGCCAAAGGTAAACTTCATGTCCTTAGACATCCCGCATAATTTGTATTTATGCAAGTTGTGACGGCAAGTGATGTTCCTCTACTAAATAAAAGACCATTGCCAAAAGAAGTCTTCAGATACCTCAAAATCATATGGACTACATCCATATGTATTTGTCTAAGTTGCTCCATGAACTGAATCAATCTACTCAATGCAAAGGATATATCATATCTGGTATGGTGATGGTCACGTATAGAAGCTTCCCAACGAACTCCATGTACATCCTCTTGTCTACCTCCTCAGTGTCATCATCAAACTTCATGTTCGGGTCCATAAGAGTAGTGGCAGGCATGTAGTATGCAGGGCCTGTCTTAAAGAGATGATTTGTAACATACTTCCTCTAGGTCATCACAAGACCTCATTGGTTCTTAGCGAACTCAAGTCCAAGGAACTAACACAGACTGCCAAGGTCCTTAGTTACAAACTGCTAATCAAGAAAATACTTAGCTGCTTGAATGCCTTGCACATAATCCACTATAATAACAGCATCACTGTAAACCAGTATAGTAATTATACCTCTCAAACCTCTGAATGAACAATGAATTATCTGCAGTCTATCTCATGAACCCTTACCGCTCTATCAAATCCAAGAGCTTTTGAAACCATGCTATTGGACTATGCTTAATGTCATAGATAGTCTTATGAAATCTACAAACCATATGATATCCCCCTCCGTAGCAAAACCTGGCGACGGCTGCATGTAGACTTCCTCCTGTAGGTTATCATACAGAAAAGCATTCTTCACACCAAGCAGATATAGGGGCAATTTCTGTGTTACTACAATGGAGAGAAGGATCTGCAGTAAAGAATGCCGAGCCAATGGAAAAAAAGTATCCTGAGAGTCCACCCCATATGTCCAAATGAACCCACGAGCCACAAGCCTCTCCTTGCGATCCATGCTGCCATCTGCTTGGTGTTTCACCATAAACACTCACTTGCATCCACAACAAATGCTCTTATAGGAGTTGTAACAATGCTCCACGTGCCACGTGACTATAATGTGACCATATCCTCCTCATGTGTCGCCTCCTGATATGTTCATGGTATCTCCACGGCTTACATCCCCATGATAAACCTCATGAAATCCTCTAAGCTTCACCGTAAAGAAACATGTGCAGTAAGAGGATAAGTAGCACAAGTGTGTCTGCGCTTCCGCAAAGCAATAGGCACATCAAAATCACTTGCCTCATCCTCAACATGTAAACTACCCTCTTGAGAGGGCATCTTCTCATCTTGTAAAGCAGTACGATGAATGGAAAAATCACAAGTACCATCAATAGAAACAATATGCACAGTACATACATGGGATATGCTGGATGATGGGGAAGACCCATGAGCAAGGGGAACCGAGGAAGGCCTACAAACATAGAAACATGGAAGCAATTGGCTCGAATTACTGGGTGGTGGTAGTGGTGGTGGTGAAGGGGGCGGAGGTGGTGGTAAAGGTGGCGGAAGTGGTGGTGGTACTGGAGATGGTAGTGTCGTAGGAGGAGGCACATATACCACATCTATAGAGTCCAACGAAGTCAACCTGTCACCTGTAGGAGAGAAATACATAACATACTCAAAGAATGTGACATCAACACAAACATAGTACTTATATCGAACTAGATCGAAGCAATGGTACCCCTTCTATGTACAAGAGTATCCTGCAAAGACACACTTGACAGCTCTAGGGGAGAATTCATCACAACCAGGTGTCAGATGGTGAACAAAGACAACATCGCCAAGCACATGAGGGTAAGGGAGAACATGTCCTTCTAGGGAATCGCAATCGAGAAAGGGACCTTCTCTCCTATAAGATAGAAGATAGCATGCGGTTCACCAAGTAGCAAGCAATGAAAACCGCATATTCAGAAAGTTGTAATATGCAAAACTCTAAGGCATTATCAGAACGAATAAGCGTAACAAATGCAAAGACATATTATTTATTTCAATAATGAAAGATTTAATGATAAACCCAACTTTAGATTTGTTTTTCAAAAGAAAAAATCCAAGAAAGTCTAGAATAACCATCCACAACTAGAAGATAAAAACGATGTCCCCTAGTGATCAGGAACATGACTGAGATCTCAAATGTTAAAATGTAAAAATGGACAAGCTCAAATAAATAGCAACTGCTACGACTCTAACGATCAGGAAAAGAGAGTAGCGATGCTTCCCAAGCTGGCAAGCTTTGTACTGGAATGTAGAACATGTGAAGATCTGAGGGAGGACATGACACAGCTTCTGTAAACGAAGGTGGGCAAAACGAATATGTCACAAAAAGGGTGAGACTGATCTAGTATGAACGACAGGGGAACTATCACTAAGAGACTGGAGTAGACTGTAGAGCCCTAGTTGGTCACTGCTATATCCAATCACCCTACCCGTGAGTATGACCTGAAACACAAGAGGGTAAAAATGGCACGATAATGTAGATCATTAGTGATCTGACTAATAGAAAGTAAATTCATCAGAAAATTAGGTGCATATTGCACATTCTACAGGCACAAGGATGGAGACAAATGAACATCCCCATGTGTTGTAATAGGTAAATGAACCTCATTCACAATGTCGAACGATCTACTATGGGTTATAGATCTGTATGAATTACTTGCGCTCTGTCTCACACATATGGTAGGAAGCACCAGAGTCCATGATCCACTTTTTCATATATGCACTGCTATAACTAGTAAAAGAATAGGTTATACTTGAGGAGCTCGAAGAAGCTCTAGCAGATTCGGCAACATCTGAGGGACTTGTAGTGGTGCGGAAAGCATGGGTCATTATCTCCCTCGGACAAGAGACAATGTCATCAAGTCGCAAATCTATAGGAGGAGAACCATCATGAGGCTCAATCTATTCAACCACATGAGCAGATGCAAGATATCCTCACTTCTGATAGCACGTATCCTCATAATGACTTGGACAATGACAATAGGTGAAAGTGCAATGATGATGTCCGCCTCCTCTGCCACGAGGACCACACCCTCTGAACAAAGTAGATCATCCCATGCCGCGAGATGCGTCCATCACCGAGGAGGTCTATGTAGTGGTCGAAGATGGGACAGTAATCCTGTTGAGGCGATTGTACGCTTCCTCCATGGAAGGAATGGTTACATAGGTAAAAAGTTGTGTGTGTACTATCCTGTACTCATGATCAAGAGCAACAAAGAAAACTCCAATCATCGTGGAGTTCTTACACGGCATCTACTGCTCAGTAGATGTGGTCACAGGCATGAATCTGTGAAGCTCATCGAACATGCCACGAAACAAAGAGTAGAGAGTACGCAGAGGACGACCATTCTGCTTGGTCATGTAGATATCGAACTGTAACTGAAAAATCTTGACATCATTCTTTGGTTGGACATATGTGGCTAGTAGAATGCCCTGCATCGCCTTGGCAGTGGGCTGGTTCACAATGTCATTAGCAATCCATGGTCGTATGTGTCATCTTGCTTCCACGAAGCATTCTTCCCAGTCTTATCTATCGGCTCCAGCTGTGTCAGAATGTGCTCATAGTTATTGTACTGCCCGAGGGTCAAGAACTGCATGGACCACAACTCATAGTTGGTCCCATCCTTCTTCGTGATGGGAGTCAAACCCTTAAAGGCACCGAACGAAGAGAAGACGTCACCCTTGCTTTCTAACATGACAAAGGAGGCCGAAACAGAACTCATCTGGGATAGTAGACAATCCGAGAGAGTCTACACGATCATATAGAGGATTGGAAGTACGTGTAAACTCATACAACCATCCTCACCAATCTTTGATCCATGCTAGAGCTGAAAAAGATTATTTATAGGTCTGAAATCACCTTTTTGGTCAAAATTAGATCGTTCAAGAAATCTGAGCGGCGTTGAAGAGGATAAGAAGGGTCCTTGGGGGCATAGCTATGACCAAGAGGAGCCCTAGAGGGGATGACTAGGGACGTGGATGGCTAAATCAAGGTTGTGTGGCAAACAGGGAGGGCAACGTTGACCCTCGGCAACAAGAGGTAGCTCCGGAAGGGCCCAGCGGCGGCAAGAAGGCCTTTGGGATGGCTGGGCAACATGTTAGGGGCCCGTGGAGGGTTGGAGCAGCACACGAAGGGCCCGAGGGGCAATGCACGAGGGCCCCTTGGGATGGTGGTAACCCAAGGCATGCGAGATGGGGTCTTGTGGACGACGGTGAGTGGCCCTAGGGTGGGCGGTGATGGTGCACGACGTGGATTAGAGCCACGGCGATGCGTCTGATGAGGAGAGGGGCAGCGGGTGGGAGTTAGGGGCATGGAGTGCAACAACTTCGATCTAAGATCCGCTTTGATACCATGTGGAGAGAAAATAATGAGTTGCATATTCATGAGGCCCTACGGTTCTCTTATATAGAGGAGAAACTTGTTGGGAAAATTATATAATGTAGACAGAAAGAAAAGAAAATACATGGAATGAATAAAAGATAGCTAATATCTCAATAGTAGTATTGCCTAAGGGATCACTTCAAGCCAAAGAGATTTCTTTAACAAGCACACCTAATCTTCATCTCCATGTACTTCAAAGCCTTCAGGATTTATTCATGTAAATATGCCCTTCAAGTTCTTCATGTAAGAAGGTTGTTTCACATCTTGTGACTCCAACTCCAAATCATTCACAATATCAATCGTTAGAAGAGCTCCAATGAAGGTGTATATTATAATATGTGAGAAGATATCATTATAACCAATACATTCTACTTAGAGGCAAATTCTTACGTAATGTAATTAAAAAACATAATTCTTCAACTAAACCAACAAATTTTTCTGTGAATGTTGTAGTTATATCGATAGATTATCTGCATTATAGGATAGCGCATAGAATTGTTGTACTATAGGAAACATATAGAATGTTTGCGCTTCCAATCAATATAGCGCATAGATAGTGTGCACTATGCTCTGCAGTTCCAAAAAAACTAAACAGAACGTTATATTCCTAAACCCGCAAAGGAGCGCTCACTTACTTTCATTTGAGCGCTTATGTTCTCTATTCCCTAGAGCCACTTCGGGACCTCAACCTCCAAAGGCCTACGCCGCTGATAGCCTCTCTTGCCTAAGCCCTTCACCGTTGACGTCCTCCACCGTTGATGCCTCATGTCGCCTGACTCAGGTCACCGCCTCTCATTCTCCACGTGCATTTTCCTCTTCTCAGCTAACTTTCTTGGACCTTTGGAAACCTAGGGTTATGTGTTTTATGGATTTTTATTCATTATTGGTGATTGTTTTAATGGAACATTGATCTTATGCATGACCTAAGATGATGTTGATGTAGTTTTTAGGAGGTCAATGGTACATATATATTGTATGTTTGAATTGAAGAGTCATAATGGTGACTCTAGTTGTCCGGTCTTATGAGGTATGGGATTGCAAACTGTAGAGATTTTTGTATCTTATGTATTGTTTCTCTATTTATCTTTTCTTATGTATGTCTTATGTAGTTTACTCATAGTTCTCTCCCCTATATATAAGAGAGCCTAGGGTTCACGGGAATAAACAACTCTTTTGTTTTTCCCAATATGGTATCAGAGTGGCGTACCTAGGATGGTGCTCTAATACCCGAGGAAAAAAACTAGCCCCCTCCTTCAAGCCTCGCCGGTGGCGCAGCCACCCCCCCCCCCCCCACCCCTTCTCTCTCTTTCTCAGCGGTGGAGGCACAACCCCCACCCCTCCTTAGCGGCGGCAGCACAGCTCCACAGCCTCTCCTTCTCTCGACGGTAGTGCGCAGGCCCAGCCCCCCATCCTCGGTCGTAGCTTGTGCAGGCACAACTATCATTCCCGCGGACACCACCACGGATTCGGATCCCCTCGTGGCTTTCATCTAGCTCTTCCTTACGTAGAGGCCTGATCATGATGATGGATTTAATTGCATGAGTCTATACATGGGATCAAATCCCTATATGTCTATGTAGACAAACTTCAATTGGTCTACAAAACCATAGTTTTCTTCATCTCGCATTATGTAAGATAGCAAGGTCAATGTTCCCATCACTAGCACTTTCAGAGTTACAACGTTGATTGTCGAGATAGAGGGACGAACTACAAGCTCTGGACCATGCAGTTCATGAACCTCATGAAATCCACTGGTAAGCAACGCATTCTTACCGAGTAAGAGCCGGCTGAGAAAACAGGAGTCAATGCATCATGGGAGACAGATGATGCATGTGCCAAGGTCTGATTGTTTGGTACATTGGCGATCGAGATTGTCAATGATATGTAACACTAGCCCATCGTCGAGTCGATGTGGGATTTCCTCGCTGCAACTTATTCCCAGGTGAGTAATGAGACCAAGATACTGCAATTACAACATGATATCTTCACCATCAAGCAGAATGGATAGTCACTCCACTCTCTATACGCGTCCCTGCGTGGGATGTTTGAGAAGCTGCACAGTTTCACGACCCTCACATCTACTCTCGAGCAACAAAAGACATATAAGAATGCTACTATGGTTGGTGACTTCCTTGCGGCAATAGACCCTGAATATGAGGTGGCTCGTTTACAGATCCTACCAGATGCTACTATTCCTCCTATGGAGGAGGCTTTCAGATGACTCAGTAGGATCGTTGTCCAATCTTCTACCTCGAATCAGACTTCTTCTGCGATGGCAACCTCTCGCGGTAGAGGGGGCTCTTCTCAGTTCCGTAGACGTGGACCTCGAGATAAAGGAGGTCGCGTTCGCCAACCATGGATTTATTGTCATCGTCCTGGCCATATAGAGGATACATGCTACTTCAAGCATGATTATCCTGCATCAGCTCGTGTAGCAGAGTAAGCATATTCTCGTGTTGTTGCTTCTTCGGATCAGAGGTATGATGACCTCATTGCTCGATTAAGGGACATTATGCCTTCGGGGAGTTCCCCTGACTCTTCGCCTACTCCGGGAAGCCACTCAGATGTTGCAGTCTCTGCCTCCTCCAGTATCCCAGGAAGCACCTATGCTCTTACTACTTGTCATGGTTTTGATATTACAGAATAGATTATGGACTCTAGAGCGACACATCACATACATAGCGATAGAGATCAACTTGCAACTTACAGACAGATACCTCCAGGGAGAACCATTGTCATAGAAGATAGGACCCATTCCCCAATTACAGGATAGGAAGAGATCAGTTTCACACCGTCAATGCATTTGCAGAATGTGTTACATACATCTGACTTTTCTTTAAATTTATTATCCATCTGTCAGATTACAAAGGATTAACATTGTCGGGTTATTTTTGATCCATCGTCTCTCAGTCTTCTAGATCAATCTCTCTTTTCACATGGCACATACACTTTGGTCATCTCCCTATAAAGAAGATGTGTCATGTCTTGCTTCAGATCTCCCCTCGCTCTTCCTTCCAGTGTAAGGCTTGACAGTTGGGAAAGTAGCATCGATATGTTTTTCCTAGTCATCAGAGTCAGAGCAGACGCTTCCTTTTTGAGTTATTTTATATTGATATTTGGTGTCCAAGTCATGTTCCTGATCACCAAGGCACAGGTTTTATATTGTCGCAGTTGATGATTTCTCTCTTTTGTCATGGGTGTTTCTTTTAAGGAATAAATCTGAAGCAGGGGATGTTATCAAAACTTTTATTAATGAAGTATGGAATATTTCCTCTTTGTAAAATTTGTGAGAACTGATAATGCTTTGGAATTCTGTACGCACTTTATTCAAAATTCTTTTCATCCTGAGGCATCATTCATCAAATATCGTATGCATATACTTCTCAACAGAATGGTGTTGCAGAGAGAAAGCATCGCCACTTACTCAATGTCACCCGTACTCTTCTCATTCAAAATCGTGTCCCACATTCGTTCTAGGGTGATGCAGTTCTTACGGCATGTTATCTTGTGAATCGCATGCCCTCTATTCTAGGAGAGAATTATTTTGGCATGTTATCTTGTGAATCGCATGCCCTCCTCTAAGAGGAGAGAAAATTATTCTCTCTGGCATTTACAGAAAAGAAATCGTTCTCTCTTACTCCTCATGTGTTTAGTTCGGTCGCTTTTGTCCCCAGTTGTCTCCAAGTATAGACAAGCTCTCTCCTAGAGCCGTCAATAGCGTGTTTGTTGGGTACTTCAGGACATAGAAGGGATATCGTTGCTATGATCCATTGAGCAGGAAATATACGTGAGTGCTTGTGTTTGATGAACGCGAAATCCGCCCCTTTTATAATCTAAAATTGTCGTAGTATAGGAGGCAAATTCGGTCCAGCAAAAACCACAGTCCTAAGAATGCTGTGGAGTATTTATACTTGATGTATTTACAAAGCAATGCCATGATGTATGCACTTTTTAGTTTGTTTTTATGCAATTATAAAGTGATGAATGAATAATTATGCAAGGTTACATGTATGCTAAACAAAAGAATACAAATATATATGAGCAACAAAATAGACATGGAAATCAGGGTTGTATTAATCACAACACGAAGAACAGTCATCAAATCAAAGCAATAACAAGGAGAGCAGGGTCTCATTTATCACCAAAAAAATTCACTTCATTTAAAACAGTGGCATATGAGAAAATTAAACATGCTATGATGTAGATGAGGAAACAAGGATCAAAATTACACTAAAATCATGCAAATTGGACCTATGATGCTCAAGTTATGAAGAAAACAGTGGGGCATAATTGTAATAAGAATGCAAGAAAATAAAAGGATAAATATTGCATTTAGGTCCCTGGAAGGACCTAAACGCAAATATCAAAAACCGTCTGGGCCTTGATGCAATTTTTCTTCATGCGCGGGGGCCTTTTTGTAATTCCCAGAAACTGGAGGGTCCTTCCTGTAGAATACCCAGGTGCGTACGTGGGGCACGCGCCTGGGGACCTGGATGTAAATATCAAAAGAACTGGGGTCTATTCTGTAATTTTCCCAGTTCCTCACGTGCAAAACACGTGAGGGCTAGGCTCGCAAGAGAGCCTCTGGCTTGGGGCTACGTGGCAGCAACTGGGAGCTCGGGTCGAGGTTCTGGGGACCCGAGCCTATGGATCTGGAGAGGAGGCTCGGGCTCCACGTGGCTTGATCATAGCCGTCCGATCGGATGATCGGACGACATCTGTGTTGTCTTCCTCCGCCGTGGCCCACCGGAGAAGGCGGGTCTCCGGCGAACCCCTGTGGACTCCTCCGTGTCCCGCGAGGTCCCCTGAATATCGGAGAAGCAAGATAGGAACCTCGCGAAGAAGCTGGTGGTGCGGCGATGCTCCGGAGCTGGTTGGTGTGAGCGGTCGATGAAGCTTCGCCGGAGGAGAAAGGCTTGAAGAAGCTCCGACGCGAACTTCGACCATTGACAGCCTGCAAGTGTCAGTTGATAGCCGAAGCTCGTGCAAATGTGTGCGAGGTGAGAGGTGGGTAAGCGAAGGCCGTGGGACGTAGGGAGCAGTGGCCCAGAGCTCTTCCTCCGGCGGAGCAGAGGAAGAGGTGGCGGAGGGGGGTTAAGGTCGTGGAGAAGGGAAGAGGGTGATCGACGAGTAGCGTGAGGATGAGTGATGAGTGGCGAAGGTCGGGAGGTGGTCAGATGAAGACGAGGATGTCTGGAGTCGGGGGTATAAATGGAGAAAACAAGGAAAAACACATCACCTTGCCGGAGCAAGGTGTTGGCGGAGGAAGAGGCCTGGGATGGGCTTCAGTTGAAGCCCTGGGTCTTCGCACGACAGGGTCGACCGCTCCCCGGTGCTCGACGGCGCACTATGGCTGCCGCGACATGGCCGGAGGCCATGGATCTCACCGAAGTCCTCATGGCCAGGATCGCCTCAAAGCCAGCCCTCCGATGTCACCAGAGGGCGGCCGAAGCTAGGGAGGAAGCCTCCAAATGGTGGATGAGGGTCTCAGGCGGCGGGGGATGGCTTAAATAGGCGGAGATCGACCGGCGGTTACTTGATGAAGAGGGGGGGGGTTTCGACGGCGGAGGATTTAATGGAGGAGTAATGGCGATGGTCGAAGGGGGTTACGCGAGGGAGGTGGAGGAGTAGGCTACGCGGGGAGACCGTTAGGTGGTGGCGAAGTGGCCGAAGGCGGGGGCTAAAAATGGAAGGGGGCTGAGTGGCTGCGAGTCGTAACGCCTGGGGAGAGAGACGGCTGGAGGAGGACGATGAGTGGAAGCCGTTAGATCTTGCGATCCAACGGCTGGGATAAAGCCGTGGATGGAGGGCTCAGATTAGATCTGAGGTTAGATCGAGCGGTGGGGAGTTAGGCGTTGATGGGTGGTTTAGATGGATAGGTGGGGAAGATCCAACGATGGGGAGAGCAGGGGTGACGTGTGGAGGACCATGGGATGAGATCTTATCCTGTGGCTGAGGTTGAGGGCGACGTGGAGCATGGTGAACCATTGGATGTCAGTAAGATCGGGCGGTTGTTACGAAGGCGGGAAAGAGCGGTCGAGATCAGATCTGGGGTAGGATCGGACGGTGGGCGGTGAGGTGGAGATAGAGGGTTGAGATGGAAGCGGGGGCGAGTGGATCCAACGGCCCGGGAGGGTGCCGCATGGCGGAAATGGAGGCGGGCCACGTGGACGGCCCAGAGGGCGCCACGTGGCCCAATGAGAAAATTCTGAGAAAAAACAAAGATAAATACAAAAGAAATAGTTAGAGGCAAAATTAGGAAAAAGTCAAAACATGAAAGTTGCTCGTCTCGACGAGATCTACAATTTTCATGTCGGTCAAAAAGCCAAAAGAGGTCATTTGTACAAAAAGTATTTTTGGGGGTATTTTTAGGGGGATAAAAACACCGCTTATCTTTGAGATGTTTTTGTATTTTTTTAGTCTTTTAAAAGGGTCAGTGATTTATGGACAATTAATCTACCTAATTTTTAGGAGATTTTGATGATAAGAATAATAAGGGAAATACAAATAATTAAGGGTTAATTATACACAATATAATACAGGATAAAAATAAAGACTTAAAGATGATTTTTATTGGAATGGTTAAGCCAGGGTTTTAATTAGTGAGTTTTAGCATGATGAATACGAGATTCATCAATGTTACATTTTTTGAGTCGGTTGTGTACTTTTCTCCTACAAATGATAGGTTGAGTTCATCAGTTTCAGATGATGAGGATTACATGTCACCTCCCCCTATGAGTATACATTACACAACCAGTCCACTGAGATGGTTGTTCCAACCCAACCACCACCGCCTCCTCCACCTACATCATCTTCTTTATACCACCACAAGTGCATGTTTTTCCACCATTCTCACATTTCTATACTCGTCGGCCATCGTCTGCTCATGGTCAATGCTCGTTATCCAGCACGCCTCAGGTATGTACTGACTACAAGGTTTCTAATGATGGTTCTGGAGATGTGTATGAGCAGGATCCTTTGCAGGACACTAGTACTCATTCTGAGAAGTTACTTGTTGACTTGGATGTTTCAATCACCATTGGAAAGCAGAAGCGTACATGTGCCTTTCCAGGTTTCCTTTAATCATTTAATAGGGGATTTCAAGAATTTTGTTGGTGCACTATCTGACATGGCTATACCACGGACTTATCAGGAGGCATTAAAAGACAGTCAGTGGTATCTAGCTATGGAAGAGGAGATGGATTGCCAACAGTCACATGGTATTTGGAGCCCGGTCCTCTCTCTCATTGGGGCTTCTATTGTCAGTTGGAAGTGGGTGTTTACGGTGAAACACAATGCAGATGGAAGCATTGATCGTTACAAGGCTAGATTGGTTGCACGGGATTTTACTCAGACATGGCATGGATTATATGGACACCTTTTCACCTGTCGTTCGCCATTCTACTATAGGGGTTCTTCTAAGTTGCAGTGGTATGCGATTGGCCTTTATTTCAGCTTGATATTAAGAATGCATTCTTATATTTGATCTTCGGGAAGAAGTCTACATGCAACAACCTTCTAGGTTTGCTGCTGAGGGGGGGTGTCAATAGGTTTGTAGACTTCACAAGGCAATATATGGCCTGAAGCAAAGCCCGAGGGTATGGTTTCAGAAGCTCTCGGATTTATTTGAGAAGCAGGGATTTAGAAGTTCAAATGTAGACCATTTTCTGTTTGTTTAGAGAACATCTCAGGTATTGTCATTATTATGGTCTATGTTGATGACATACTTGTTGTATGAGATGATGCGCAGCAGCGCAGGGGATAAAAAAAGCAAAGGAATTTCTGAAACGTCAATTTGTCACCAAGGATCTTGGCACTCTAAGATATTTCTTGGGATTAGAGTTTTCCAGGAATCAGTAGGGTCTTGTGATGACCCAGAGGAAGCACGTCACATATATGCTTGTTGAGACAGGAATGATATGATATAGACTTGCTACTACTCCTATGGATCCCAGTATGAGACTATAAAAGGATGATACAGATGAAGCAGACGAGAAGATATAGAGAATTGGTAGGAAAACTTCTCTCTATCACTAATGCTAGGCATGATATCCCCTTTGCAGTTAGTCGGGTGAGTGAGTTCATAGAGCAACCCCACCAGGTACATATGGATGTTGTATATATGATACTGAGATACCTAAAGTCATCTCCAGGTGCAAGATTGTTATATAGGAAAGGGGCGGATCTTACCATTTCAACATGTGCAGAAGCAGACTACGCAGGGTGCCCAAGGATAGAAAGTCCACTTCAGGTTTTGATGTATTTGTTGGTGGTTCTCTTGTATCTTGGAAGAAGCAAACTGTGGTTGCCAAGTCAAGTGCTAAATCTAAATATAGGACTATGGCTCAAGCAAGTACAGAGGATGTGAGTGAGAGATGTACTTGTAGATTTACATGTAGATGTCCCTCTTCCTATGCAGTTACAGTGTGATAAACAGGTTGCACTATTCATTGCCAACAACCATGTGTTTCATGAGAGAACCAAACATATTGAGGTGGACTGCCACTATACATGGGACATGATCTAGAAAGGTTTTATCTCTACCACTCATGTTGGTTCTGGAGATCAAACAGCGGATATCTTTACCGGCTTTGCACAGAAGATTTTTTCAGAAGTGTTCATCTAAGATTCCAAGCTGAGCATGATCAACATCTATGCTCCATCTTGAGGGGGAGTGTAGAGATATTTTTGTTTCTTATGTATTGTTTCTCTATTTATCTTTTCTTATGTCTGTCTTATGTAATTTATCCATAGATTTCTCTCCTATATAAGAGAGCCTAAGGTTCACAGGAATAAATAACTCTTTCATTTTTCCCAACACAAATGTTCATGTCTTTCGAAGAGTTGTTGGAATTGGTTTGTAGGAAATTTTTGTTTGATAGGAGTACTCATAACATCAAGATATCGCGTCGCATTGGAATCGCCACAATGATGACATCTATTACATATGACGATGATGTCCAGAAAGTTTTTCTATACACCAAGAAAATTGCAAAGTCAGTTCCCATAGAGATGGTAGTAGATGCATCTCCGATTGAATGTACATCCGGTGACGGTTCACATTTGTATGAGAAGTATAAGCAGAAATTATTGATTGCTTGTGGGATTGACGGTGACAAACATATTGTCCCACTTGCCATTAGCGTTGTGGACGAAGGATATGCATCAAGTTGGAAGTGGTTTCTTTCTATATTGTGTATCAAGGTTATTAGGATGCATCCAGATCCATTACCAGATCGCCATCCTGGCATAAAGTCTACAATGAATAATGTTGATATTGATCTGCTTCCACCATTTGCACAATGGTGTTTTTGCTCCCGACATGTGATGAGCAACTTCAACAATGTTTAAGAACGAGTCCATGAAACACCTCGTGACTGCAGTTGCATTACAGACATCCTCTAAGAAGTTTGCATATTTCATGAGGAAATTACAAGAATAGAATACCGATGCCACCAGATGGTTTGAAACACATGATTGTCCGAAAGAGCAGTGGACTTTGGCCTATGATGATGGTTTTAGATTCATTCAGTCGATCACCAATCTTAGTGAGAGTTACAATGTTGTGGTCACTTGCCCGTTGCAGCTTTGATTAAAAAAACCTTCTACAGTTGTGTTTTATATTTCAATACCCGTGTAGATGAGGATGTCGCTGCCATTACTAATGGACAAAAATACACCACATGGGCTGCTGAAAAATACAAACTTGGAGTTCATATGTAAACGGGCACAAGGTCATCCCTGCACAATGGTCGCCTGATTTACTCTTTGAGGTTCTTCCAGGTGCTAAGCATACACAATATGGCATAAGAGGGCACAATAAATATATTGTTGTGATCAGCAAAGGAATATGTATGTGCCAACCATATCAGATTCCTTATTTACAAGCAATTGTTATGTCTCAAAGGCGTTCTGAAATTAACTCATATATAGGTGAGTGGTACACTTGGGAGCACCCACTCAAGTTGTACTAGGGGAAATTTTTCCCGTAGGAGATAGGGATATGTCGGCGCTCTTGTCTTACCCAGAGTTGAGACCTAACAAGAAGTTTAAATGAAGTAAAGCGAGACTTCGGTCTACGAGGATCCATAATGAGATGGATATAAGAGAAGTTTTGCAAAAAAATACATGTGGCTTTTGTGGAACATTGGGTCATAGCAAACGTACATGTCCAAAAAAACTCACAAGCATCTTCATCAACTATTGTTCCTACTACAACAAGCCAAAAAAATAAATGTGGGAAATGTGGAGGGGAAGGGCATAATAAGCGATCATGTACCGGCCTTAGGAAGTTTGTTATATCTCTTTACATCAATTGTAATCAACAACAACAACAAAGCCTTTTCCCACAATTAAGTAGAGTCGGCTACATGGATTCTTCGCCTCCATTCAGATCTATCTTGGGCCAATCCCAGGCTTATATCCACAAAACTAAGATCCCTTCGTATGGTCTCTTTCCAACACTTCTTGGGCCGTCCTCGCCCTCTCTTAGCCGGCTCAACATCCCAATACTCGCATCTCCTAACTGGTGCATCAATTGATCTTCTTTGCAAATGTCCAAACCATCTTAAGCGGTTTTCTCGCATCTTATCCTCGATCGGAGCTACACCAACTTTCTTTCTGATTGCATCATTCTGAATCCGATCATTACGTGTGTGTCCACACATCCACCTTAGCATTTTCATTTCTGCTACATTCACTCTCTGCGCATGTCTATGGTTCACAGGCCAACATTCAGATCCATAAAGCATAGCAGGTCTCACGACTAATTTGTAAAACTTTCCTTTATTCTTTAAAGGAATTTTCTTATCACAAAGAACAGCAGAGGCTCCTCTCCACTTTAGCCAGCCTGCATTTATTCTATTAGTAACATCTCCATCAATTTCCCCATCACGTTGCAGAATAGATCCCAGATATCTAAAGAAACTCTCTTCTGAATGTTATCGTCACCAATCTTCACCTCGATTCCTTTACCATTGCTTCCATCAAAGGTACACTCCATATATTCCGTCTTAGCCTTACTTATAGGAAATCCTTTAGTCTCCAACTTATGTATCCAGACCTCAAGCTTCTCATTTACTCCATCTCTAGTCTCGTCAATTAATACAATATCATCAGCAAATAACATACACCAAGGTAACTCATCCTGAATGTGACTGGTCAATTCGTCCATAATCAAAGTAAAAAGAAATGGACTCAAAGCAGAACCTTGATGTAAACCAATGTTGATGTCAAAATATCCAATCTTCCCATACGGGGTCTTTACACAAGATAAAGCCCCATCATACATGTTCTTTATGAGGTTAATGTATAGAACAGGTACTTGTCTCTTCTCCAACACTCTCCACAATATCTCTCGTGGGACAGAATCATAAGCCTTCTCCAAATCAATAAAGATCATGTGGAGGTTCTTCCTTTTACCTCTATAAATCTCCACTGTTCTCCTCAACAAATGGATGGCTTCAATCGTTGAGCGACCTGGCATGAATCCGAATTGGTTTTCTTTTACATTGGAAATTTGCCTCAACCTTCTTTCGATCACACGTTCCCAAATTTTCATAGTGTGACACATCAGCTTGATACTTCTATAATTTGAACAGCTTTACATCAATTGTAATATGTGCATAATAAAATGATTTGTTTCTTTGAGTTTTGTTATATCTTCTCTTTCTCAATCACTAACGTATGCAATTGCTATATGTATTATCGATGGATCCGGGTCCCATTGACACTTCTGTGCTGATACAGCAAGATTGATGTCGTTCACGGCGAGTATGGGATGGTGATGTAAGTTATGTTGTTTTCATTTCCATGATAAGCATTTATAAATATCAACAGTAACAATTCATGTTTTCGTAATTATATATTGTTGGCAGGTATCCTCATGGTTGCGATGTCAACGAAGGGAGAAACATGTCTGGCACATACCACGTGATGACCACATTCGACCTTATGTTGTGCAGGTAAGTTTTGGTGGCATTACTGAATTGGAGTTTCTTGCCCTTGATTGGCATCTTATAATAGCCGTGGTGGAGCGATGGAGGTCGAAAACACATACATTTCATATGGCCAACAGGGAGATGACGATTACACTTCAGGATGTAGCAGTACTGATGGGGTTACGAGTTGATGGCATAGCAGTTACAGGTGCTACATCTACTATTTGGAAAGGGGATGATGTTTGCGAACAACTACTAGGAGTGCGACCAGCAGAGTATGAGACCTAATGATCAAGAGTGGTGGTGAGTTGGTTGTATCAGTCATTTTCACAGGTGCCGGACTATGCAAATGAGAAGTTATGAGAGAGCGTACATACTTCAGCTCCTTGGAGGTGTATTGTTCACGGATAAGAGTGGGTCTTTGATATCTCTTATTACTTTACAGCTATTGTCCGATCTTGATGTCACAGGGACGTTCAATTGGGGATCAACCACATTGGCATACTTGTACAGACATATGTGTTGCACCGCAGACATGGGGGCGGAGGAGATAAGTGGTTCTGTTATACTTTTGCAGCTTTGGGCATGGGAGCACTTTCCCCATATTACCCATGTTATTCGAGTGAGGCCCCAATGGCATGAGTGGCCATTAGAATTTGAGAACAAATACCAACCAATACACATTGTTCGACCATATCGTGACCCATTCGATATCCAATCTCCAGAGCATGTATACCTTTTTGAAAAATAAATCATTTGGTATTATCCATGAAATGATCGAAATAGCTTGCATGCAGGTATTGGGGATGTTGTATGGGGTGGACATCTTGGAAGCTCTTCCACATTATTGCGTCGATGGTCAACATATTTGGACGTCACGTGTTCCCCTCATCTACTTCCACTTGATCGAGCACTACTTTTGGTTTACGTCATATGTTAATTCAGTGGTTGTTAGAGTATCCTAGCTCCTTACAACACCGATGAGGTGCTACATGCGATAGACTTGCGGGGTAAGGCAGATGTAGATTGGAGAGAAAAGCATGTTGATCACATCACTGCTTGGGTGTCTCATCACGAGAGAGTTCTCCACATAGATCGATCCATTGAGATCAATACCTCTCCAGATTACATGGATTGGTATCTTCGGATCACTAGAATATGTGGGGATAATAGGTGCAATCCACACATACAATGTGAGTGTATAAATAATTCACCTAAGGTATAAATAATTCAAATAGATTTCATTATGTTATAAATATTTAACTCCAAATTTATTTAAAATTTCCATATGCAGAGATGAGATCTTGTCATGGAATTGGGAGGAAGAACTCCAAGCCACTACCAGTTTAGATACATAGCACGAGAGACCAAGTCTGAAATGGAGCGTCCATTCGCCATTCAATTTGCAGATGCAATGACCTTGGACGAGGAGTACGCGCAACAGGAGCATGTCCAAGGAAGAGGAAGAGGATATGGGAGAGGAAGAGGTCAGGTTAGGGCACACCAACAATAAGAGGGTCATGGATGAGGTCGTAGATGAAGGTAGCAAGATTTTGTGCATGGCATTGAAGTAGGGGGAGGAAACCAGGATATGGGTCACGTATCATCACCAGATTTGGACGAGATCCCTGAGTATGTTTTGGAGACATAATTTATCACTTGTTGAGCCATGTAATTCGGAGATGACAACTCCACAAGCACCTGCAAGGAATACAATGGGGGAAGAAGCTCAATATGCGTATGCTATACTGACCCCGCCACATGTGCCCACCTTCGACGAGGAAGAGGGCATAGGAAGATCGCAATTACAGGGAATTGATCTTAGATATGGAACAAGAACCTATCAAAGGAGGAGGAAGAGATAAATAGATTTTTGTACTTTAACTAAAGAGATGAATGTCTTGCTCTTCATTATGTAAAATCTGTGACGATATTTGGAAATGTATTGTAGAGATAATTATGTAGTCAGTGTACATTTTATGTTATTTTAACTTTCTCGCTTTTATCTTATGTAATTTACCCGTGGCTTTCTCTATATAAGAGAGCCTAGGGTTCTTTGGAATAATAGTATAACTCTTTCCACCAACATGGTATCAGAGCCAAAATCCTAAAACCCTAAACCCCTTTCCCTCCAAGAAAAAGGGCAATCACAATTTCATTTATCTCTAAAAGATCCTTTACCAAATACATCCAAAAAGATCTCATACAACCATCAATAAAAGTGCAAAATACTTGTGATCACCAACAGTACGAACCGAACATGGCCTTCAAATGTCACAATGAACAAAGGAATAAGGTGACAAGGCCCGATCCTATGTGAAAATGATGATTTATAATGTTTACCAAACCGACATACTTCACACTCAAAAGTTTTCAGCAAAGTCAGTTAAGTAAATATCTGAGAGAGTTTTGATGGAAGATTGACCAAGATATAAGTGTCATAAGAACGGGTCAGCAGAAATGGAAACAATAGCAACAAAATTGGAGTCAGCAAGAATATTGAGGCAGTGTAGGCAATTTTTCTCATGACTCTCACCAAAGATTTGTAGTCCTAAACCCTAAATGACCACCTCCTCGAGAATTGCAGCAGCCTTCACATCGGGATGTCGTGAGAAAAGTAGTATTCTCTCAAGCTAGAGTAGGACTTGATTGTCCAATATAAGTATTGAATTGTTACATGTGGCCAAAAGTCACCTTGATTGAAGGAACGATATCATATGTAAGGAAATGATGTTTTTTTGTTTAACAGCAAGGATATAGTCCGGCAAGAAACCTATAAACTTGACACTCAAATCCTTTTGCCACTAGTTAGGCACATGTAGGATAAAAATGAGTTCTTCACATAGGCTAGTGATCTACTAATTGTACTCCAACGAGGAATTTCTGTGAAAAGCAAAACAAACCCACATGCACGTATCTGTAAGACGAGATTTAGTTGTCTAAATAAATGTGAGCTAGTTCATCCTAAGGCCCTAAATGTCGATTTCGGTCACCATTTCAGTATCGACCAAAACAGAATTTCGGTGGAATTTCGATGGGATTTCGACCGGGATTTCGGTCATTTCGATCATTTTTTGTACTAGGACACCCATATTTCGATCATTTCGGTCATTTCGGTCGAATTTCGATTTCGACAGACCGAAATTCGACCGAAATTTCGTAAGGCCATGGTTCATCCCACATATTATGGGCATCCTTGTACAGGAGATTGGTCGCGATGCGAGACTCGATATTGTTGGTCAACCATATTAAGACATGACAATTATCACTTAGTCATGAATAATATTCCTTGTATGCACCTTTCAACGGCTCCTTATAATGTAGATTTTCCTCCGATCATCAATGAACACCTTAAAGGTTAAGACCAGACTACATAGTTGCCTGCACCGTTTGGTATAATAGAAGTCCCTTAAACAACCATAGAAGTAGTGGATATCAAGGGTCTTATCTTAGTTGGAGTCGTTGGCATTGCGACCATGAAGAGAGAATCAAAGAGATTTTGAATGAATTTACTCAAGCACTAGAGGTAGCGATGGTGAAACCGCTGAAGATAGTGACGACAAAAGTTGTTGGACTGCACACATGTCGAGGAGCTATGGTGGTGGTGTGGATATTTCGATGGAACGACAGCGGTGGCAACAGTATGGTTGCCACGGTGATGCAGCGACATGGGGTGGCATGCTGCTAAGGCAATGGCAATGCTTACGCATTGTTGTTGCACTGCTAGCATAGCAAAGGTTGTGTTGGGGAGCATTGTTGTGGCTTGGTGGAGTGGCAACGGTGGGATGTCGTTGGGGTAGCAAGCACCCCGAGGGATGGCGATGTCAAGGCTAGTGGTAATTGTGGGGTTTTATGGCACAAACTATAGTTTAGGAACATCATTCTGATACCATGTGGAGAAAAATAAAAAAAACAATGTAACTAATTTTATTTAAAGGGTAGGGTTTATTATATCGTATGATATCAGAAAGGCTCGCGGATGGGAAGTACATAATAATCCTCAACAGGACTCCCAAGCATAGAAGGGATAAATGTACTAAATCTTCTCTCACTATAAGTAGTGTCGGCTACATGGATTCTTGCTCAAATCCATGTTGAAAGATTCGATTATTTTTTTACACTGGTCGTCGACTACCTAACGCAACCCCAAACATAGAATGGTTACAAATAGAAATACCTAAAATAGGAATAAATTCAAAAAAAAATGTCATTGGTTACATTAGCCAAATGACATCAACACTATGCATCAATCATGGAATGAAATTTCGCGAAATTTCGGTTTCGAGAGGTCATGGGTATCGAAACTCCTATATATATCGATTTCCCGGATTTCGACCGAAATTTCGGTGATATTTCGACATTTCGATCCATTTCGATTGAAATTCATGGATCTCAGTACAAAATTTCCTGGATTTCGACCGAAATTTCGGTGATATTTCGACATTTCGATCCATTTCGACCCATTTCGGCTGGAATTCATGGATACATGGTATGTTCAGATAAGATGGTACATACATCGATTATTCAACTTGAGGAGTTTATTCCCCTTTGGATTTAAGCAGTGGAGATGAAAAAACTCTATAGCTTCTATATATTTGATATAGCTTGTTCCTTTTATTTGTTTGTCATTTATCTTCGTAAATAGATGCATCTTTATTGTAAGTATGTAATTAATTCTGTAATTCAATTGAACTTTGTCTGTGACGGTTATTTCTATGAACAAAACATTGTTTAATTAATCATATCTACATTTTTAAATAAAAAATTCTTTTCTATTTTTATGAACAAAAGATGTCTTTTAAGTGTTGTTAACTTAGTTATTTTGATTTCCATTTCCAGTATCTATCCGACTGCTCAACAATATGTCTGATATGACCGATATGGTGTGATATAAGGCGCATGGATGAGAGATGTGTGTGATATAAATGTGCATTTGTAAGATGTTTTAAGATCTTGGATTGGATGATATTAATTTCTAGTACATATCAGTCAAGAATCAACATTAACATCGATTTGACCGATATGACCGATATGACTGATATGACCGATATGTGCGATCTAAGGGGCATATATAAGCAATATGTGTGATATAAGTGTGTATTTGTAAGCTATTTATTGTTGTAATAACTCATAAGATCTTAATTTCCAAAATATCATCGAAAAATGGCTTTTTTGAGTCATTTTCGACATTTCCACCGAAACGGTCGAAATTTCCCGAAATTTCACCGAAATTTCGGTTTTGGAGGGGACCGAAACGAGATCGAAATCGAGATTTCGAACCTTGATGCATAGTATCCCTCTTGGCAAAGGATCGCATCATTACATGCCACCTAAATTGGACACAGAGAATTTGATCGCATGCATCCAGGGTTTTAAAAAACCAACCGAATCAATTGGTTCAATTGGTTAAGCCAAGAACAGGAGGAAAAACGATCAAGTTTCATTGAAACTATTCATAATCTAGTTTCATTCTGATCCACAGTATGGCATTACTTTATCCCTTCTCCTTCCAAGTGTACCTATGACACAATATTGCCTCCCTCATCCTCCCTAACAAGTATTGTCTCTTTCTTCCCTCATCATTCATGATGTTGCCCCCTTCCACCAACAACAAAAGATGCCTCCACGTAAAGCAGAAGTTGTCATAGATATTATGCGGTAAATTAACAACACTTACCATCAATTAGAGTTTGAATAGTTTTAAATTTGTTAATTTTAGACATCACATATATATATGTATGTGTGTGTATTTACATAAATGTTACAAAATATATTATTATGCCCTTTTGAATTTTTCTAATAACATATATACCCTTGGCTTTTTTGCAATTATACTTGTGCCCCTATATTCTTAAAAATATCACAATGTTGTTCTTATGTTGGTATAATATAGGAGCACAAGTGTGCTAATAAACGGCCACTACTATGAATTTTGTAAAAATATCCAGGGCACACATGTAATTATAAAAAAAATATGGGTATAAGTATTCTTGGAAAAACTTAGAAGGGCAAAAGTATAAATTTTCATATATATGATGCAACATTATTCATATTTATTTGTATGAAATGCTGGTGTAACTTGGTTCGACACGGTTGAACCATGCGAGCCAAACCAACAATACATTAGTTTGGTTTTTTCTGATTTTGTTATGAATCGTTAACGTCATCAACGGTTCAACAGATCAGTCGCATTGGTCCAACCATAAAAATCCATAATTGATACCTGACAGGTGTGACGTTTGTCGATCAATATAATTAATTGTGACCATTCATTTCTCAGAGAGATATTATCCTCCTTTTGATAGTAATATAGCAAGGAATTTGGAATATCTATACGATTTGCATTATAATTGCATAAAATCTATCAGATTGTATCCTGCTGCAAAAAATAGCTAATCTGTTTTATCGGTTCAAGAAATAATTCATTGATTATTCTGATTTCAGAATGCCAACTTTACTTGGCTCTTGCTCAATATATCATAGAAAACTAAAACCCCAATAACCAGCATATGGAGAAATGATCTATGACCTTTCCTGATATGACATAGAGGTCATTTATTTAAGTGAGAGAACACAAGATCACATCAACCAAGACTCGATTGGAAGTTATTTGATGTTAAGAAAAAAGAGGTTTTACAAACTTCTTATTGATGTAAATAAAGCATGCCACGACAACTAAAGTAAGAAAACAGGTAAGAACCGCAAAACAGCATATTGCATGTGGCAACTATTCATGAAGTATGATCATTTTCTAAACTTGGAAGGTAAAAAAACCAAATGATAATAGAGACATTACCTGAATGAGAATGAAAGGTAGGGCAACGCCTCCTGAAGGAACATGTCCTGCATTGTGAAATTTCTCGTTCCGCTTCACGAGATTCTGGAGACCAATATGCTGAAAAGAAATATAACAAAGAAAAGAAATATAAACAAAGAAAAGAAATACAACAAACTACAGTACAAAGGCAATCTTAATAGTTGTTTCATTGTAACAAGGCAAAAGAATTCTAGATTGACTTTATGACCCTCAGCTCCCACTTATGTTGTCTCTGAAAGGATGCATAATATCGATAGTGGCACTCTTATTCAATAAAAACCTTGCAGAACAAGAAATGTGAATGGTAGATTACAGCATAAACACATCAGAATCCCTCTTATGGAGGGGAGACAGGCAGATAGATTTCTTTCTTATATGAAACAAAGATAGGGTATTAACAGTTTATATAGATAAAGGGGTTAAATAGATCCATAACCGAGATCATTTGCTTTTTACAATGTTTAACGCACCATCAAGTTGAGCATGAGGCCAATGATGCCCAACTTACCCCCACATTCCTCTTATTTTGAATCGCGGGAATTTATTTGGTAAACGCATCGGCGAACTAGGACTCAGATCTGATGAAAGGAAGGCAAGTTAATGCCATTCTACTAGAAGTGTGAAGCACATCTATTATGTGAAGTGCCATTGCACAGTAATAGTGCTTCATCTTTTAATACTAAAAACATAGCCTGCTTCTCTGTTCTTCATATCACAAGATTCCTAAACAAGAAATTAGAGTAAATAAAGGTAGCATGACGATCATCCAATCTGCATCACTATATACTTCAACATTTAATTTTTTTTTCTCTTTACTAAAGAACAACCCTGGTTCCTAGGTTGTCTGTAAAGGAGCAAAGAGAATCTGCATACAGTACTCAAATAGACATCAGTGGGGGTGTGTATAAATTGGTTTATCACATAGTGTGTTTATGTGTGAGCATTAGGAATGTGTGCAAGCATTAGGAATGAAACTTGAGTGCCAGGGGCGTGTTTTTCTTTTGTTTGTATAGCCTGACCCTATCCTCTCTATGTATATAACGAGGCCTGCATCACACTATTCGATACATCAAAGTATTATGTTCGACATTGTATCAAGAATCAGACCTAGACTGGTCTTGGACCACAGTCCCCTCCCCACTACGTGCACTCTCCCATTCGAGCTTCATCACCCCCACCTCCCAACCACCACAACTTCCCATGCTGCGCCATTGTCATTCTAGCAATGACACAATCATCCTCCATGTGGCATCACTACCCCCATGTGGTATTAAGGTTGCTCCAATGGCAATGTAATCACCCCAGTACGAATGATGGCACCTCCACAGCACCACACCACCTTGCCGCCTTTAGTGGTCATTGGTGGCTTCTGGCAAGATGGACAGTAGGCACATTGCTGCCCCTCAAGGATTGATTTTTTCTCTCTTGTAAAGCTCTACCATAGAAGAGTCCAGAATTTTGGAATCCGAAGTGGCATCACTGAGACCGAAACAGGGAGCATGAAGAACAAGTTCTCTGACCAGATCCTCAAAATGAATGAGACTAATTACGCTAAATAGTCATAGATCTTCCTGATTCCCATTATAGGTCAGAGGAAGCTTCATATGCTGCTGAAACCAGAACCAAAAGAGATGAGTTGTAGATATGCTACATGAGATAAAGACAAGGACACACCATATGTCAGGATTTTGGGTGGCTATTTCTTTAAAGAAAAAAAGGTGTCCACCATAAAGGTGTGCCCAAAAAACTTCGCAATTAATTCACAAATTTACAAGTACAGGGCTACAATGAGCCAAAACTAATTACATGACCCAACCCTCTGCTAGAGCTTTAACATGAGCAATTGCATTTTCAACATAGAATCAGTTATGAAGAAACACCCCCCATTTTTCGCCATCCAAATCGCCCATTCAGCAGCAGTAGTTTTAACTATTTCCTCTTCATTACCCCACCAATTAGGCCCAATAGATTCCCAAAAGCTTGTAGTACAATCAACTGCAATCAATGTAAATCGATGTACCACTGATACTCATCCATACACCCACGGAGCTCGGACAAGCGAAGAAAGGGTGATCCCCATCTTCAATAGCACACATACAGCAGGTGCATGCAGAATTTGCTCCCTAAAAAACATGCAATTCTGTAACTGGTCAGCAATCTCCGTTTCCTAAGTAACCATAGGAACACCACCACTCATATTGGAATCTTCCAACTCCAAATTCTCCTACAATCACTCGTGCAAGATTGTTGGGTGGAATTCTACATGTTTTTTCCTGAAGGAGAAAAGGGTGAAATCCTGGGATGGGAATCACCACAAAAATACCACTAGTTTATAAAAAGATAACAATTATACATGAAGCCAGGCCGAAGTAAGAGCCGTGTAGTGACCCAGTGCATTGTCCACATGAAAGCGTTGACCCCTGAATATATTCTCGTTCCTAGCCGCCAAATGGCCCATAATAAAGTAAAAACAGGTGGAGGCATCCTCCTGTGAGTTCCCATAGGCTGATCTTGATTAGACCTGGCCAATGGGCCGGGGGCCCGCCCGCCCAGCCCGCTCATGGGCCGGGCTTTGGACTGGTGATTTGATATCAAGCCCGGCCCGGCCCGGCCCACATATCGGCCCGGTTTTAAAGTGGGCGGGCCATGGTCACGATTTATATAGCCCGACCCGGCCCGGCCCGGCCCGCAATGAACTTAAAGTTCCCGGTGACAATATTTATTCTAGCCGAATATTTTTTTCATAAATAAAATGCGAAGGTCTCTCGAAAGTCGAACCGCAATTTATTGAAAATTAGAAATAAGTTAGCCAAAAAGGATGTGAACAATTATGGCATCATTAGTTATATGCCTTAATTACTCGTCATTAGTGATTTGCCTTAATTACTCGTCATTTTAAATTTTATCAAAGGGATTTCTACATACGTTTAGCCATTAATGTATAGAGCTTGCCACTTCAAAAAAGTTCTAAAAATATCCCACTAACACATGTTTAAATGACACCACTGAATCATTCATCCACCGCAAGTCCTTTCACATTCCATATACTGTCCTTTCACATTCCATGTATTGTCCTTCCACATTCCATATATTCGAGTCGAGACATGTTAATTGTTCCCTTGAAAATTTCGAGAATCCTATTTCATCTTGAATCTTAACGTTGCCAACTTCCCATGTTTGCCAATTTGCCATTGTCCTTCATTATTTTGGGAATCTCGGATGCAAACTTACAGTTACAGCCCCACCAATTTCATTGTGAGCCGGTGAATTTCTTCCCAAGGAAATAAACAGTGGCGGAGTTCTTGGCGAGTATTGGTGTGAGATCGTCCCTCTCTGTTGCTGGCATGTATGCATCGTCGATTCATTGTTCTTGATACTTCATGTTCATTTCTTCTCTGAAGAGTGAAGACGACATCCTTCGGCAGCAAAGAATATTCACTAATCACACCAGCTCCAGCGATTAACAGATGAGCACTTATTAAAATGATCATAACATGTTAATATTGTTACTTTGTTAAAAATCAGATCACGGTGTCGAGCGCATTTTATCTTTAGATGAAGTTGATTGATTCATGTGTTTGCCGTCAAGTTTTCGCATGATTCGTAAACTTGTTCTGAATCTTCAGATGCATAAATATATTGTTAATGTATATTATATTATTATATTTTTTAGTGGTCAACAGGTATATTTTATCAAATTAATGTAATATTGTCAATGGATTATAACTTGAGTATGTTTAATTCATAAGATGAAATTATAACGTTATGAATGCATTGTTCCTCTGGAGTGATTTTAGATTGGAATTTTGATATACCTTTCTTTTGCCTTGAGATTTATTTTTATATTAATATGCAGGAAATATATGATGACAGTTTTAATTTTGATTCAGATTTTTGTATTTCAAATAATAAATACGAAATACTATCTAAAATCAATCAAGAGGGAACAATGCATTCACGTTTTTATCATCAACCGCAAGGTCCACAACAATCAATTATATAAAAATAGTTTTTATTTATGTATTCGAATAAAAAATAAGATAAAATCTACAACAACAAAAACCTTCTGAATACTGTCATCATATATTTCCTGCATATTAATATAAAAATAAATCTCAAGGGAAAAGAATGCATTCACGGTTTAGATTCCATTATACATGTATACATATTATTCATGTGCATGATGGATTATAAATTATAACTTGAGTATGTTTTAATGATACTGGAATTTTCAACTGATTTTTGGAATTTTAATGTCAAAAAATAGGATGGCCACTGCGAACGATGGTGAGACAGAAATCAATACATCAAATAAAAGGGCTCGAGAAAAGGATATCATATTGATCGAAGAAGATGGCTTCAAAGAATACAAAGAATCAAACAATGACCCCAAGCTACACTCGAAGGTATGGAAAGATTTTAAGCGAGTGGTTGATAAGGAGAAAAAAGAAATTAAAGCCATATGTAAACATTGTCATGAAGAGCTTACTGCAAAAGTGTCCAGTGGTACTTCTCACTTAAAACGTCATATTGACAATCACTGCAATGCACTTAAAAATCGCAGTTTGCATGGGTTTTACAAACTTAGTGTTGAGAAGGGAGATGATGATATGTGTTCTCTCAAGAATCACAAATTTGACAATAACGAGCTTAGAAAATATATTGCTATGTTTGTGGTTGAGGGAACACATCCCTTCTCAATAATTGAAGAAAAAGGTTTCAGAAGAATGATTTTAGAGGCAAATCCAGAATTCAAGCCATTCGGTCGACACACTTTGAAGAGAGAGCTTATGTCCTTATATGTGAAAGAAAGAGACCGCTTAAGAGAATTTTTAGAAAGTGCACCTGGTCGAATCTGTTTAACAACTGACAATTGGAAAAGTCAACACACAAAAGAAGAGTATATATGTGTAACAGCTCATTTCATTGATGCAAAATGGAAGCTAAACAAAAAGATCTGACGGTTTAGATCTTTAATACCACCTTATGATGGAATGTGCATTGCAAATGAGTTGTGTTTGTTTCTCAGCCAATGGAAAATAGAGAACAAATTGTTTTCTATATCAACGGATAATGCAAGTTACAATGATTCCATGATTTCTTTTGTTAGAAATTCTCTTATAGCTAAACAATTTCTCATATGTCATGGGGAGTTCTTTCACATTCGTTGTTGTGCACATGTGCTAAATCTGATCGTTCAATCTGGATTGGACGCTATTGGTCCAGTTTTAGATCGTATCCGTGATATGGTGAAATACATCGATAGATCTTCTAAAAGAAGGCAGAAGTTTTTTGATCTTGCTGAGAAGTCTTTCAGTTTGCAAACTTTGAAAAAGTTTAGACTTGACATGCCGGTCAGGTGGAATTCTACGTATATAATGCTGGATCGAATGTTGTATTACAAAGATGTATTCATGCATTTTGCAGGACGTGATCAAACATTGAGAAGTTTTATGATTTCTGAACAAGAATGGGATGACCTAAGAGTTTTGCATCGCTTTCTAAAGATATTCTATGAGGTAACATGTTTGTTTTCTGGTAGTAAATATCCCACCTCAAACCTATATTTTAGAGGTGTGTGGAAGGTTCACATGCGTTTGTTAGAGATGGCCAATGGACCATATACATTTTTAAGTGGTGTGGTCAAGGGAATGCAACAAAAGTTTGACAAGTATTGGGGGGAATATAATGCCATCTTGAGTTGTGCCACAATTCTCGATCCTCGTTGCAAAGTTAACTTCTTGCATTTTTGCTTCGAAAAAGTTTATGGCGCTGATAGAGCAGAAATTTATGTTGAGAAAGTTTTAAGTACCCTTCGAAGATTATATGAAGACTACAAGCCCAAATCAAGTAATATTTGTTCCATGGAGCCTTATGTTGGAGAGACAAGTTTAGATAACAAATCTAATGCGGATTTAGATGATTTTGAAGATTACTCATTGTTTATCAACAAAAATCATTCTTCAGTCAGTGAGAAATCTCAATTGGATCTTTACCTAGATGAACCGAGTCTTGATTTGAACACCGACTTGAATGTTTTGGAGTTTTGGAGTAAGTGCTCAATGAGATATCCAGAACTTTCAGCTATGGCACGTGATATTTTTACAATACCAGTCACGACAGTTGCCTCGGAATCTGCATTTAGTCTTGGTGGGAAGACGATTACGACTAGAAGCTCCCTTAAATCAAAAACAGTTCAAGCATTAGTTTGCCTTCAAGATTGGTCTCGTGGATTAGGTAACTTGTTCTGTTATTTTTTATGTAATCTAGATGCTCTTATCTTTTTATATCTATTTTTTAATTTTTATTTATTATATAGATACTTCAATTTGCAAGAGTGATGATGGAAGTGGTTCCAGTGATGATGACATTGAAAAAATGGATGGAGAAGATGACAGTGATCTAGCTGATTGCTTTTAGGTATTTCAAAAAAACAATAAATTTAAAGTTAATTAAATATAATTATAATTTGATTCCATTTTTTTAAATTTGCAGGTATTTTGCTGATTGGTTCACACAGAATCATGGATGCACCTCTATTCTACCAATTTCCATTGTCATTTGGTTGTTTGTGTCGAATTATCATAGACACAGAATCATGGATGCACTTTGAGTTATATATCTTACAAACTCATGTCGAGATGTTTTATTTATATTTTTTGCTATTTTGGTAATCATGTGAAGTCATTTGAAGTAGATGATTGCATTATTTTGGTGGTCTTCATTGTTTTGTTTTTATTTACAACTACAATAAATTGACATGATGATATGTCAAATGCTAAGAATTTGATGATAAGAAATTTCATAAGATCTACATAGATATAATAAATATGATGAAAAAATTATAGAGCGGTTGCAAATTCTTATAGATGAAAATAGCGAGATATATTTAAATTTCGTCAAATTGGACCATACGTTTATTACGTTATTTATAACTGAGAATCAAGATTAATAATAATAACATCAATATTCATTAGAAGCTTAAATTACTTTTCACCATTAATAAGCCATTTATAAAGCAAATTAAGGAATATGTCATATTTAAAAAGGTGGCCCATGGGCCATAATAGCCCGGCCCGGCCCATGCTGGGCCGGGCTTGGGCTGTAAAGTATGGCCCATGGGTCGGGCCAACCCGGGCCTTGGACAATACTATTTAGAACGTCGGCCCGTTCGGCCCGGCCCATGGGCCGGCCCGGCCCGGTGTTTGGCCAGGTCTAATCTTGATTGAGGTCAAGAAAGGGTCGTTGTCAGTTCAAAGATAAGGAATATTAGCCCCTTCCCATATAAGAGATGGCGTTCTACATCCAAAGAATAAGTGGTTCAAATCTTCACTCTCCTCTCCACACCTACCACAAAGGAGGTCGCCTTATAGCAGGATCATGTCACGTCACGTCCTGGTAAGCAGTCGTCCATGCCTAACAATCCAACGAAAACCTTGACCTTTTGCAGGATCTTGTAGCTCCAAAATAATCTGCAGTCCCAGGTGAGCGGATCCTAGGGCAAACTATAACATTGGGCAAAAAATGCTATGCTTTTTTTGCTGTGAAGTTGCCTATTGTCAGGCGAAACGGTCTCTAGTACAGTAAGGCCCTGAAAGTCCGACACATCCTCCAATATTGTGATGTTTATGCTTAGTATCTAATGGAGCAAAAGTCTACCGCTAATTTATATACATATCTAAGAGAAACGTTATCGCACAAAGTAACAAGTAATAAGCAACGATCTCCCATTCTAGTGGAGCGATGGAATATAAAGCAAATTCCCAAATAGCAGTAGAGATGCAATGGAATCATAAAATTATTACAAATCTTCATATAACTTCTAATAGAAGGGTTAAAATGAATATAAATTAAATGAATTGCACACACCCACGGGCATTTCTTTAATAGAGAAAATAGTGTGTTGTAAGGCTTGGTGGTAAAATTAAATAGCAATGCTAAAACAATTATGAAATACATTAAAAAGGCATAATATAATATTAATATTCCCCCTCAAGTTGGAGTTTAATATCACGTATGCCCAATTTGGACACAAAAAAAGAACGTCGTTTTTTATAAGTGCTTTTGTGCATACATATGCAAGTTGAATATAAATAGACTTGTGTGGATTACTAATATTCTCACCTTTGATGGCATCTCGAAAAGAATAACCATCAATCTCAATGGGCTTAGTCCTTCCGTGAAAACAGGATTGAATGCAATATAGGTTACTGACTTCTATTTATGGCCTTACGCAGAGACCCAGTGCGCATTGTTCCAGAAGCTCTTTAAATTGATAGAGCAATTGGGCTTCACGAGATCAACTACATATCACTCGCTCTTTGTATACAGGATACAGAGAGGTATTGTTGTCATTTTGCTTTATGTTGATGACATCATTATTTCAAGAGGGCATCAGTGAGGCTAAGGAGTTCCTTGAAAAGAGTATGTCACCAAAGACCTTGGCAAACTACATTATTTCCTTAGGCTTGAATTTGCTTGGAACCACAAAGGTCTTGTAATGTAATGACATAGAGGAAGTATGTTATAGATCTCCTTTTAGAGACAGGGATGGCCGACTGTAGACCTGCCACTACTCCTACGGATCCTCGATAGAAAATTTACGTAGGGTTACTTTTTCATATTTGGCATAGCAACTATTTCTTGGGGTAGCAAGAAACAAGGATTTATATCTAGACATACATAGGGGCAGAATATATTGTATGTAGCATAGCCACCAATCATGTGGTCAGTATTAAACGCTCCTAGACAAAATAATCTTAGAATCAGACAAAGGACCAACTGAAATGTATATGATAATTCAGATGCAATAAGTTTGATTAATAGTGGGATTGATGGTTCTAAAGGAAAGCACATTGAGATTCAATATCACTATATACAAGATATAATGGCAAACAAGAAACTAAGATAACCTACATATGTACAAGTGATATGTTGGTTAATTCTCTAACTAAGGAATAACATGTATATACATTAAACATGTTGGTTTAATGGGACTCAAGAATGCATGAGTGAAGGAAAAGGTTTTCATGAATAATGCACCTCACTTGAGTCATTTCCAATCGTACACTATACAAATAGTGGAGATGTAAAAGTTTTGACCACTTTGGTCAAGTGGTAGATGTTGTAACGATTCTCCTGTGTGACCTAGTAGCCAAAAATCGTTGGCAGCAGTTTCACTAGGCAACGGTTGTGTACGACCAAAGTGGTAGATGTTGTAACTGTTGGGAAAATAAGAAGACTTGTTTATTCCATCAGCCCTAGGCTCTCTTATATAGGAGAGTAGCCTATGGGTAAATTACATAAAGAGTCCAACAGGAAAGTAAAATAACAATAAAGATACATAAGTGAATAATATATATCTACAGTAACGATTCTCCTGTGTGACCTAGTAGTCAAAAATCGCTCGATTATGGAGCAACCGTGGTCAATAATATATATCTACGTGAATATTACCATGACATATATCTCCTTTGCAGTGAGCAAAGTTAGCTAGTTTATGGAGCAACCGTGGTAGGTTTAAATGAATGTTGTTTATATGATCCAAATGTATACGAAGTTTTCTCCAAGTACAGGATTGTTATTTTGTATAGGCATTTCTTTTGCTATCCCAACTTGTGTAGATGTTGACTATGCTGGAGACCATAAAGAAAAGAAGTCTACCTCTAATTTTGCAATCTTCATAGGGAGATCTTCGATCTCATGGAAAATCAAGAAGCAAAATGTGGTTGATAGATCTAGTGTTGAGTCGGAATACAGAACTATGGCGTAGGGGAGCCCTGAGATGATGTGGGTCAAAACAGTCTCTCCAATGCATAAATGGATGAGTTTACATTTTTTATCATCTTTGGTAAAATCAAGTCCATCATGTAGACATTCATAAATAGCTCTACCATAGTTTTCATAGATAATCCCAATTTTCGTTTAATAGTATATCCCAAAAGAGGACATTATATTTGTTCAAAAAATAATGAAATTATGGAAGCAAATACTCTTGCATTTATTGTTCATGCACTCTCTATTCTAGTTCTTGTTGCCTTTTTAATTGCTCTATTCATTGTCAACAATCCACATTTCCATTAGAGAACTAAACACATCAAGGTAGATTGTCATTACAAACAAAATATGATACAGAAGGGATTTATATCTACTTCCCACATCAGATGAGGGGAACAAACAGCAAATGTTTTCACTAAGGCCCTAGCTAGGGATCATTCCAGAGGTGTTGTTCCAAGATGAGCATGATTGACATGTATGCTCCATCTTAAGGGAGGTGTTCAAAGATATTTTGTATTTTTCCATTTCTTATGTGTTTATGTTGGAGTATAAGTTGTATGCGCCTATTGTGTTGTAACAGGGTAAATGGATCCTGGAGAAGATCCATTTACCCCCATCCAGTGTTTAGTCCCACATGGACCAGTGGTGGGACTTGGAGGCTCTGGGAAGGCTATATAAGGAGCCCCAGACCTCCTGTACTCATTGAGAAAGTCAATAGACAAACACGCCCCTTTGAGGGCTTCTCCCGTGGTTTCATCCCGCTCCCCACGGAGTAGGGTTCCACGTTAAATCTTTGTCTTCCAATTTCATATTTCTTGTTTATGCTCTGTTTATCAATCGCTTCCGCATTCTTCATATTTTATAACATGGTATCAGAGCGGGTCGATTCTCGAGGATTTGTAATTTTTTTTAGTTTTTCGAGATTCCATTTTAGGGTTTCTGATAAAACCCTAATTATGCTCTTATTGAAGATTATTACGTTCGAAGATCAATGTATTATTTTAGGGGTTTTCAGAAACCCTAGTTCTGCATCAATGATGCATGAACATCAGCATCCAGCCCTTTTTCACGAAGCCATATTCCCCGCGATGGCGTACTCCCCAGGCCATATTCCAGGCGATTCATTCTCCAGGCCTGGAGATTCTCTGTTCAGGTCGCAGGAGGGTGATTTACAACTTTTGTGCGGCACCTCTCCAGTAGATCGAGGCAGTCCAGCAGCGATCTCCCGATCGCGCGCACCCCCTGGCGGCAGCAAGGCTATATCTCCTACAATTTCTGATATTCAAACATTCCAGGCATAGCAAGGCGGTATCCCCAGACACAGATGATCGCGCGCACAGGTGCGCTGTCCCAAATCGACGTTCCTGGCAGAAGCGCGCCACCGAGGCTCGCGTGTACCCTCTCGAAACGGCTCCAGAAAAGATCCCTGGCACAGGCGCAGGGGCCCCCATCCAGGTGGCGGAGTCGCCCCATCTCCATGTCCTCCAGGAGGAGGCTCGCTCCTGCAAGGTCGATCAAGGATGCGGCGGCACATCCCAAATCGCAGGTAGCGCCTTCCTCCTTTGACAACTGACAAAGCCCTCGCGCGCCCAATCCCTTGATCGCGCATCGCGCGCATAGGGCGCACACCCCAACCACCATGGCGCTCCAGGCGAAGCCCCTCTGCTCTCTTCCCAACACGATCAGCCTCGCGCGAGCACCTCCCGGGCTGGCGGTGCTTCCTCCATCGCGCTCATGTCCTGTTGGCGGCGTTGATTCGAGGCGAAGACCCCTTGCCTTCCTCCAGGCGGCAGCAAAATGAGAAACCCCAATATGCGGGGGCGGTCCTTAGTCGATGGAGGGGAACCCTAGGTCCCGTAGGTCCTTTAATAGTTTAAAAAAAATGCGGTTCCTTTTAAGCCCAAATGGGCTGAAAGCTGGTTTGTATAAAAAAAATTTGATGCTTTGTAACGGCCCAAGGAGGCCGACACTTAAAAAAAAAGAGGTGAGGGCAGTGTCAGTTTTTTTTAAAAAGAAAGAGAGAGAGAGAAAATAAAAAAAACAAAAGAAGGAAAAAAAAGTTGAAAAAAAGGTGCGTACACAGGAAAAAAACCGTATGCAAGTTGAGAAAAAAAAAGAAGATTTGCAAAAGCCGTATAAAAAAAAGTGTGACGGCTTATTTAAAAAAAATGATGACGGCTATTTAAAAAAAATGAAAAGCCGCGAGAAATTTTTTTTCTCCCCATCATTGTTGTCTTCTCCCAACTTGGTCGACGTCCATGTTTTCCGACAAGTATGGGAGAAAGGGGGAGTATATATAGAGTCACAGGTCTGCTCATGATCCAGATTCCAGATTCAGATGTCAGTCTCCAGACCAGCCAGTTGATCAGACTCTACAGTTGTTCAGACTCGACGATCATTGTTTTCATAGTCTCCAGTTTCAGACACGCACAAGTGTGCGGTCATTGTCAGATGAGCATAAGTTGCCATCTTTTGTTTCGCGGTCCCCATCATTCTTCTAGTTGTCAGGCCAGAGTTTTCATGTGAGCCATAGGGACTCCAGAGCAGAGGACCATTCTCTTGAGGGCAAGGATTTTCATGTGGTATCATAGGTACACCAGAGCAGTGCACCATTCTCTGAGCCAGATGGGCGAGACCCAGTTCTCCGACGAGGAGACTTCAGGTGCAGTTCAGACTCGATGGTCAGGTTCCGAGTCTTCAGTTGACTCACACTCCAGCCCGTTCGTCCTCCTCACCTGCACGGCATGAGAAGCAACGTCCTCGACTGCAGCAATGTGCGCGTTGGGTTGATATTGTCCGTAGTGTCTTGTAGCGTTGAGTTGAGTTTCTGTCTGTTTGTCCAAGCTGAGCATTGCATGCTCCAGCTTGAGGGGGGTGTTGGAGTATAAGTTGTATGCGCCTATTGTGTTGTAGCAGGGTAAATGGATCCTGGAGAAGATCCATTTACCCCCATCTAGTGTTTAGTCCCACATGGACCAGTGGTGGGACTTGGAGGCTCTGGGAAGGCTATATAAGGAGCCCCAGACCTCCTGTACTCATTGAGAAAGTCAATAGACAAACACGCCCCTTTGAGGGCTTCTCCCGTGGTTTCATCCCGCTCCCCACGGAGTAGGGTTCCACGTTAAATCTTTGTCTTCCAATTTCATATTTCTTGTTTATGCTCTGTTTATCAATCGCTTCCGCATTCTTCATATTTTATAACAGTTTCCTATGTAATTCGTGTGCTAGGGTTTTTCCTCTATATGTAAAAGAGCCCTAGGGTCTCTTGAATAATCAATCGACTTATTTCTTTCCACAATATGCATGGCATCCTTAAAAAGACCATAAAGAATCAAAATCGAGATTTATCAAGGTAATGAAGTACTATTCCAGCAACCAATAAGAATTGCTCGATATGCTATCATTCCATTGAAATTTGTGGGCTACAATATTTCTATGCATCTTTAGAACACGTGAATATAACGACCATTTAACCAATGGAAATACGGAGCCATAGATGTGAGGTCGAGATTTTGAACAAAACCATGTCTAGAGGATGAATAGGCAGCATTATCCACCTGGCAATCAGTACACAACTTTCTGTTGTGAGAAGGGTCTCCTCAAATTGGAAAGTGTTCCCCAATATAGCATTGTTAGAAAATAAACATGCGGAAGCGAAATGATAAACAGAACATAGAAATAGAGATAAACACGAAGAACACAAAAGATTTAACGTGGAACCCTACTCCGTGAGGAGCGGGATGAAACCACGGGAGAAGCCCTCAAAGGGGCGGATATTCTATTCCTTTTTCTCAATGAGTACAGGAGGTCTGGGGCTCCTTATATCGCCTCTCCAGATCCTCCAAGTCCCACCACTAGGCAGTATGGGACTAAACACTGGATGGGGTAAATGGATCTTCTCCAGGATCCATTTACCCTCCTACAACTCAATAGGCGCACAACCAAATATTCTAACACTTTCCCTCAAGCTGGAGCATGCAATGCTCAACTTGGACAAACAGAAAGAAACTCAACTCAGCGCTACAGGACACTACGGACAATATCAACCCAACGCGCACATTGCTGCAGTCGAGGACGTTGCTTCTCATGCCGTGCAGGTGAGGAGGACGAACGGGCTGGAGTGTGAGTCAACTAAAGACTCGGAATCTGACCATCGAGTCTGAAACTGCGCTTGAAGTCTCCTCGTCGGAGAATTGGGTCTCTTCCATCTGGCTCAGAGAATGGTGCACTGCTCTGGTGTACCTATGATACCACATGAAAAACCCTTGCCTTCAATGGCATAGGGAATGGTCCTCTGCTCTGGAGTCCCTATGGCTCACATGAAAACGTTAGCCTGACAACTAGGAGAATGATGGGGACCACAAACAAATGATGGCAACATATGCTCATCTGAAAATGACCGCAATCATATGCGTGTCTGAAACTGGAGACTCGGAGATGTCTGATGTCGAGTCTGAAACTGGATCTGAACTGTAGAGTCTGGAATCTGAATGGCTTGTAATCTGAAGTCTGGAGAATCTGGAAAAACTGACCTGTGACTCTACATATATACTCCCCCTTTCTCCCATACTTGTCGGAAAATGAACCTCGACTAAGTTGGGAGAAGACAAGATAGAATGAAAAGGAAACATGAACTTGCGGCTTTTCCATTTTTTTTTAAACCCGTCACTTTTTTTCACTTTTTTTATAAGCCATTTCAATCATTTTTTCGGCTTTTCCATCAATTTTTTTTTTGAAATTGCGTACGGCTTTTCTTGTACGCGCCTTTTCCTCCAATTATTATTTTTCTTTTTTTTTTGCAAAACTTGACTCCCTCCTTTTTTCCGCATACGATTTTTTTATGCATCCTCCTTTTTTTTAACAAAAAACTCTCAGCCCATAGTGGGCTCATAAGAGCAGCCGCCCACTTTTGGGTTCTGCAAAATTTCTCCCCACCCTTTTTTTTAAATATGTCCAATACCCTAATTAGGGTTTCCCTGGGAGCCCCATTTCTCTTGAAAAGGCCACCGCCCCCATAGGGGCTCGATGTGTGCGCCGCTATGGTTCCCTCCTGATTCGCGTCGCCGCACTGGGGATTCCCTTCTGTCGCCTGGTCTCGCGTGCATCGGGAGATGCTGGAGCGCCTCCTGCGTAGCTTCGGTGGAATTGGGTCGCGCACTGCCAGGAGGTGTTGATGAAGGGGGCGGCACCGAGCAAAGCTCCGCCTTGGAGAAGGGGTACCGCGCTGGAGTAGGGTTGCCGCCGCAGATCTGGAGGGCGCGTTGGAGGGCGTGAGGGTTGGGAAGGCGCCGCGCGCTGGGGCGGCATCACCGTGGCTGGAGCGCCGCTTTGGCGCGCTTGGACTTCAGAGCTACGACGCGCGTTGTTGATCGATGGAAGGGGAGATGGAGCACCGTGTGCCATCTGCGCCTGTGATGGGAGGAGCTTCGCGCGGGAGGTGCGGTGGCGTGGCTGCGAGGAGGGCCGTGCATGGGCTGTTCTGGCATGATGCCTGCGGCCTGATGGCTTGGCCGCTGTTGCTAGGGTTTGAAGGCAACTTGGGCAACCGCCTGAGGTTGCTCCATCGCACCTGGTGATGCCCGCCTGGAGATGATCTGTGTGCATGGATCTCGCGCATGGGGAATGCCTGAGGTGCACCTGGGATGTTGCGACATCGCCGCCTGAGTGATGTGGAGCCTGATCTTCAAGAACGAATAAGACTAGGGTTTCAGAAAACCCTAGGAAAAACAACAATCGACCGGATCTTGGAAAAGATCACAAATCTTCACAAATTAATCAAGAACAAGCTTCTGCTAATCAAATCTCGACAAGAATAAAATAATAAACTTGAAATCCTCGAGAATCGACTTGCTCTGATACCATGTTAGAAAATAAACATGCGGAAGCGAAATGATAAGCAGAGCATAGAAATAGAGATAAACATGAAGAACACAAAAGAATTAACGTGGAACCCTACTCCATGAGGAGCGGGATGAAACCACGGGAGAAGCCCTCAAAGGGGCGGATATTCTATTCCTTTTTCTCAATGAGTACAGGAGGTCTGGGGCTCCTTATATAGCCTCTCCAGATCCTCCAAGTCCCACCACTAGGCGGTATGGGACTAAACACTGAATGGCGTAAATGGATCTTCTCCAGGGTCCATTTATCCTCCTACAACTCAATAGGCGCACAACCAAATATTCTAACAAGCATGTCACTTGGCTAATATTTTTCATATAGAGAATCATTTTCTCCATGAAATATTTAGCCAAGTAGATATTTATCATTACAGGAACTTAAAAATACATCAGAGAAAAATAAATATATCCCAAAAAGAAAGCATGCCAACCATAAATATGTACATATTAAGAATATATATGATTTACTTGTTCTTGCAATTCCCTCAAGTAAGCAGATTTTTTTTCAACCCTATTTTTTACGGCAATACGCTCAACCTGCATTTGGCAAAGGAAAATTATTTCTCAGATGAAACTATTTTAGAAGGTTGAGTAATCTTAAACCCATTGACAAAAAAATGCAAACCTTCAGTTGTTCAATATCTCCCAAGCTAGTGCGAGGCAAACCTTTCCATTGAATTTCTTTTTTGTCCTTTGATATTATATCCATGGCCATAAGAACGTTCAAGGCATCATAAACCCTTCGTCGTATATTCTTTTCCTCGTATTGTTGCTGTCATGTACAGAAATTTGATGCAATAACTTCTTCCAAAGATTATGACATCCAAAAGTCAAAGAGAGAAGTCAATCTTTGTTGAGATGTGCCTCACCAGATCCGAAGATGTGACATTATGGTTAGAATTTGCAAATTCTGCCACAAGTTCATCTGCAACCTATAAAATGACATAAAAATGTTAAACAAAGTCAACATTGAATTTGAAACCCATTCCTACTATTGATTGCACAAAAAAGCCGATAAACAACCATTGCAAGTTTCCAACAATAAAGACTGAAGTGTCGCCAAGATTTGGTCCTGTCAAACAATAATTTAGTCCCTCCCATCATCGCCAAACAGGACCTTGACACATGTTATATTTAGACGATATTACCAACTGCTTCATCTGCGAGGCATCATCTTCCAAACTGCATCAATGTCAAAACGATCTCTCCTACCAACATGGATTTCCTTACTCCTCGTCATTTCACACTTTCATCCCAACATCACCATGCATCATTCCCAACGTCGCCATGCAATATTCCCAATGCCGCTCACCATGAACATATCTTCCAACAAGTCCCATAAAAGCTCAACACGTAACTTCATCGCATGACCGCTGTAACATCACAAAGCTAAATTAATCCCTTCACGTTTGTTCTTGTTCTGTATTCTACAGATGTTCCCACTACCAACATCCTTATCCTCTGACAGCTTTAGACTGCATAGATTGGAGAATTGCATCTAGAAGTTCAGATGAGACATCCCCATCATCACACAATGGGACCTCACATGGATGGACAATTTCTTAGTATGGTTTGTCTTGTTTTGGATGAATTGAACATTAAATACTCTCTCTGTTGGTTTTCACATGGGCACTTCATAACTTGTGTCCCGATAGACTTGCACTTGTACCAGAACTTGCCCGGCCCCTCAAATCAATTTTTGATGAATGATGTGATCTTTTTCTGAAAAAAAAATGAATGAACAGTCGACCAATATCTCCATGATAAACTGCAACGATATGAGTAACAGTCATGAGGGTGGTTACTTGGTTTACTGAACATCAAAACTGCGAATTAGGTTTTAAGCGGTTTCGCACACCAAAAATTCGACATAGGAGCTGTGACTGCGGATGTTCCACTCAATACTGAATCCAAATACTAAGATTTATATTTTTCTTACCCGAGTATCAAGGTGATACCATTACCACAATGCAGGATCTTTTTCTCCTTATTTGTCACCAACTTGACGAACACTGAAAATCTTGTTATGTTGACATCATTATATGGTTAAGATTTCAATAGCCATTCTGCTGGCAAATTATGTATCTAAATACATCACAATAAACTCGTGTATACATCATTAACATTCTTACTGCCAAGCTCATTATTAGTTGAGTCTTCTTCTCTGAGATGATGGAGCCACCAGCAAAGCACCGAAATTCTCAGGTATGTCATCAAGTGCAATTAATGCAGGTTTAAAAGGTATTTCCCAACAATTTACTATTTTTTACTTTTACAATGCCAAGAATATCCTACATCCCTTGTTAGAAGATCCTAAGAGATACATGTTTTAGTCTGAGCATCATTTAAGAAACTACTCCACTTCATGCATAAATTCCATGCAACCAAAATGTTGAGATGATTATTGTTAAATTATTGTACATGTTTGGTGTTTTTATATTCCATTTTCTGCATGTGCCTCTCATGATATTTACCTAAAGGTTTTTCTCCTATATAAGAGAGCCATGGGGTCTCATGAATATCAAGCAATTCATTTTTCCACCAACATGGTATCGGAGCAACGGTCCTAAATTGGGGTTCCCATATCCCACCCCTAACCCTACATGCCGACCCCCCCCTCCGTGCGAGCCGCCACCACCCCTGCCCCACGCGCATGCCTCCCCTCCGCCTCACTGCCCCGCGCGCCCCTCCTCCCTCGCACGTGCCACCACCACGCACAGCAGCCCCTGCGGGGCCTTTCCAGCATCGCCCAGCAGCGGTTGTGCTGCACGCAGCCGCCCAACGGCCTCTTTGCCCAGTGGCTTGTGTCCAGCATTCGCAGAACCGACCTCTTCCACCGTATAAAACACGGTTCTGCTACAGTTCGACCGTTTCAGAAGGTCGATAAAGTCTGATTTAGTCCGGAACTCATGATTTTCAACATAAAAATCACGTCTAGACCACAACAACAATTGATGAGGATGGTTGTATGAGTCTACAATTATCACCAATCCTCCATATGGTTGTGTAGACTCTCTCGGACTAGTCTACACCTCAGTTTTGCTCCAGCTATCGGCGTTCATTTTACCATGTCAGAGAACAAGGGTGACATTTTTTCTAATGGTGCCTTCAAGGCCCGGCTCCCATTATGAAGATCGATGGGACCAACTACGACTTGTGGTCCATGCGGTTTCACACCATGATGTAGTGCCATAACAAGGAGCACATTCTGACAAAATCAAGGTCGGCGGACAAAACTGATGCTAATGTTTCTTGGAAGCAAGATGATGCCTATGCTCGCATAGGCTCTCCAGGATGTTCACCACGGAGATTGCCAATGATATTGTCAATCAGCTTACGGCAAAGGCTATGTGGGACATCTTAGTAGACACATATGGGTACGCAAAGAATGAGAGCAAGATTCTACAATTGTAGTTTGATATTTTTCGATCAAGCAGAATGGTCGACCTCATCATGCACACTTCTCTCATCTTAAAGGCATGTTTGAGTGTTTGCATAGCTTCATGCCTATTACTACCAGCACTGAGCAGAAACAAGCATATCGGAATGCCATTATAACAGGAGTTTTTTTGTCATCTCTTGACTCTGAGTACGATGCAGCACGTACTCAACTACTTACTGGAGAGACGATACCTCCAATGGAGGAGGTATACAAGATCTTGAGCAGGATTACTACTTCACATACTATTGCGGCTCAGACTCCCTCTGTTATGGCAGCTTCTCGTGGCAGAGGGGGCACTTCACAGTTTCGCGGGTGGGGACTACGTGGTCGAGGAGGAGGATGTCGATGTGGTCCATGTTCACGTTGCCACCGTCTTGGTCATTCTGAGGAGACATGCTATCTGAAGCATTGGTATCATGCGTCAACCCGTGTTGCTGAGCAGACCGACCCTATCCTGTTTATGATGCACGTTTTAATGATATTGTTTCCAGACTGAGAGAGATGATGACTACTCCTACCACTTCAACTGCAGGATCTTCTAATGTCACATACGCTGCCAGAGCCTCTTCGAGTTCGTCAGGTATTGCTTATGCACTTACCAATAGTAGCAGCTCGGATTTGTCTGATTGGATCATAGACTCTGGAGCATCTCATCATATGTGTGGCGATCGAGCACAATTTACTTCTTATAGGTATATCCCTCCTGGTAGATCAGTTGTGATTGCTAATGGGGATCATCTACCCAATGTTGGTCAGTGGGAGATTGTTCTAGCTCCCTCGATGCGTCTGCAGAATGTTTTACATGCTCTAGCATTTCAAATGAATCTTTTGTCTATTAGCCATATTACAAAAGATTTACATTGTCATGCCATATTTGATCCGCCTTCTCTTGTGTTTCAGGACATAATCACGGGCAGGGTGACTGGATGTGGTCGTGAACAGAGAGGGCTTTACAGACTTGTTCAGCCTCTGTGTGCTGATGTTGCTACTATCCCTTCTAGAGTTGTTTCTCCTTTCATGTGGCATCTTCTCTTTGGACATCCTCCTCTGCAGAAGCTATGGCATGTTCTCCCACAGATCTCTACTCGTACTACCTTAGAGTGTGAGGCGTGCCAGTTTAGGAAGCACCAGCGTTCCTCTTTTCCGAGTCATCAGAGTCATCACAGTAATCAGTTGTTTAAGTTACTTCATTTTGATATTTGGGGTCCTAGTTATGTTCCCGATCATCATGAACATCGGTTCTATATGATTGTTGTGGATGATTTCTCTACATTATCTTGGGTATTCCTGTTAAAGAATAAGTCTGATGTTGATCATGTTAGTAAATCTTTTTTATTTAAATCAAGAACATTTTTCTGCTAATGTGAAATTTATTCATACTGACAATGTCTTGGAGTTTTCTACCATACAGTTGTCTGACTTTCTCAGATATATCAGTGTTGTTCATCAGATTTCGTGTGCTTACACTTCACAGCAGAATGGTGTTGCCGAACGCAAACACCGTCATCTTTAGGATGTCACGAGGATGCTTTTGATTCAGAGTCGGGCTCCTTATTCATTTTGGGGTGGCGCGGTTCTCATTGCTTGTTACATGGTGAATCGCATGTCGTTTACAATCCTTGGAGAAAAAGTTCCTTGATTAATTATGTTTTCTGAGGACATATTCTCCTTTCCTCCCAAGGTCTTTGGATTTGTGGCTTTTATCCATAATTTTACTCTGAGTCGTGACAAGCTCTCTCCTAGAGCCGTCAAATGTACTTTTATCCATAATTTTCATCATATTGGGAGAAAATATTGTGTTAGTGCTGATGTCACATTTTTTAAGCCTATTATGTATTTTTCTCCTACATGTGACAGGTTGTCTAACTGACTTTAGAGAGAATATCTTTGTTCCTCCGCCTCCATTATCCTCACCACCATCTCCTCATGTTGAGTCTCACTCACCTCCACCGCCTCCCCCTCCTCCACCTCCGTCTACCCTGACACAGTTCCTACCTCGATTTTACATTCACGGGTCTTCTACTCGCCCCTCTGCTCCTGCGCCTTCCCCGTCATCCAACACGCCCCAGATATGTGATGAACACATTGTTTCTACTGATGGCACTGGTGCTATGCTTTATCCACAGGATACTACACAGGAGTGTTGGTACCAGAGAATAGAGAGGTTGATGACCTCGATTTATCTATTGCCTTGAGGAAACCACGTCGCAATTGTTCCACGTATCCCCTAGCTGTGCATGTTTCCTTGGATGATCTTTCAGACGAGCACAGAAGGTTTGTTATGGTCCTCCCAGTTGTTACTATTCCACAAACATATTAGGAGGCCATACAAGATAGCAATTGGCGACGTACCATGAAGGAAGAGATGGCCGCTTTGCAGCCTCGTGGTACCTGGAGTGTTATTTCTGCCCCTCCAGGTGCATATGTTATGGGGTGCAAATGGATCTTCATAGTGAAGCAACGAGAAAATGGCAACATGGATCGCTACAAGGCAAGGCTTTATGCATTCACCCAGACTTATGGGGTGGACTATCAGGATACCTTCTCTCCAGTGGCCAAACACTCGACATTGCGCATTCTCCTATCAGTTGCGGTTTCACTGGACCAGCCTCTTTACCAGCTTGATGTGAAGAATGTATTTCTATATGGAGATATACATAGGAGGTTTATATGCAGCAGCCACCAGGTTTTGCTGTAGAGAGGGAGTCTCAGAAGGTGTGTAGGCTCCACAAGGCGATTTACAGCCTGAAGCAGAGTCTGAGAGCTCGGTATCATAAGCTTTCAGAGTTGATAGAGCATCAGAGGTTTGCTCGATCCATTGCGGGTCACGCACTGTTTGTTCAAAGGACACAAAGAGGTATACATATGGCTCAAACTGACTAGCGAAAAAAGCCGGGTGAGGTCGACCTTCCTTTCTGGCCCTAAGCAATCCGATAATGAAAGAGGACCCAAAGGTACCGAGCACAATCAGAAAGAACAACAAAAAGGGAGGGTACTTCCAATTTGCGAACCAACCGGGCGGAGGGCGGGGTGCGGAAATGAGATAGGGGACCAGAAAAAAGAAAGGTGAACGAAAAACCAAGCAGCTTAAGTCCTTCGCACTTGGAAGAAAGCGCGAGATGGAAAAAAGATTGCACATTGACTAGTTTATGCTAGCAGTGAATTGATGCACTACATGCATTGTTAAGCATTGATTCAGACTTTCTTGAATTGCTCAAGTAAATAGAATCATTCTGTACAGAATATGATTTAGCCCAGTGTGGGAAGGTATGAGAGAAGAGGCAGAGTTGTCGATAGTAGGGTAGAGCAAGCAAGTCCTAGAGTTCAGATTGAGGTCAATTCAAGTAGGAATTAGTTGGACCCTTATTGATTCGCATAAACCCCCTTCCCATATTTTCATCGATTCATCATCTCGAAAGGAAGAATCTGGCCCGTATGTATTTGATCCCCCATGATCATCGAAGAAAGTCATGATGAATCCAAGGCCTGGGGACGAATGAGGCCTGACGCCCTGCAGTTGTGCTCCTTCGCAGACCCTCAGAAAAGTCAAAAGACCCCAGCGGTCAAGCAGTTCCTAGGTCAACAATTTGTGACCGAGGACTTTGACAATCTCCGATACTTCCTTGGATTAAAGTTCGCCAGGAACCAATGTGGTCTTGTGATGACCCACAGGAAGTTTGTTACCGATCTTCTACTAGAGACGGGTAGGACAGGGTGCAAGCCTGCTATTACTCCTATGGATCCAAGTATGAGATTATATGATGATGACACTGAGATAAATAAGAGATACAGAGAGTTGGTTGGGAAGCTCCTATATGATACCATCACCAGGCCAGATATATCCTTTGTTGTGAGTAAGGTGAGCCAGTTCATGGAGCAGTCCAGGAAGGTTCATATAGATGTTGTCTATAAGATTTTGATATATCTGAAGTCTTCGCCATGTACTGGTCTTATATTCAACCAAGGTACTTCTCTTGATGTGATAGCATGTGCAGACGCAGATTATGCAAGATGTTCTAGGGACAGGAAGTCTACTTCTGATTTCACTATTTTTGTTGGCAGCTCACTTGTGCCATGAAAAAGTAAGAAGCAGACAGTGGTTGCTAGATCTAGTGCAGAGTCCGGGCACATGGCCATGGCTTAAGGAAGCATAGAGATGATGTGGGATAGATCGGTTTCAACTGATCTTGCAGTTGATGTACCTCTTCCTATGCAGCTTATATATGATAATCAGGCAGCACTTTTTTATTGCAAATAATCATGCATCCAATGAATGTACGAAGCATATAGAAGTGGATTGCCACTATACCAGAGACATGATCCAGAAGGGTCTCATATCCACCTCTCATGTTTCTACTAGAGATTAGACTATTAATATATTCAACAAAGCTCTTACTAGAGGCCCTTTCCAAAGATGTTCCAAGATGAGCATGATAGACATATATACTCCAGCTTGAGGAGGGTATTAAGATTATTGTATATCTTGGTGTGTTTTTTATATTTCATTTTCTTCATGTACCTCTCATGCTATTTACCCAAGGATTTTTCTCCTATATAAGAGAGCCTCGGGTCTCATGAATATCAAGCAATTCATTTTTCCACCAACAATTATATTTATATATCTTCATGTCTACTAAACTAGTACAACATCGTCTATGTACATATTTTGATTATAACTCCTTGAATTAGACGGTTGGTTAGTAATAGAGAGAGGTCAGTCCATCATTTGTATGAGCAGGGAACGTGGGCTATTTTATTCTCTTCGGTGTTTGGAGGAGCTTCTAAAATTACAAAGCAAATTAGTACAATCAGATGGATCGCCAACTGGTAGAGAACATTTTTTGTGGGGTGATGGGAGGTTCACAATGAAGAAGGCTTACCACTTCGTGGAGGATGGTGGAGTAATGCACGACGATGCGAGACTTGATGTTGGAATCATCTGGGGGAACAGAGTACCTAACATAGTCAAGGTCTTTCTGTGGTTATTCAAACTAGGAAGGGTTCTTACCGAGAGTCGCCAGGGCCAATTGTTAGTTGTGACAGATGTGAGATGGAGGCGGAAGACATGGAACATCTGTTCTTTTTTTTGCTCTCATTCGGCGCATGTTTGCAGCAATGCCAATATTCTTTGGCTTAGGGTGGAGGATGACTCCAACTTTTGGCGATGCATTAGATCAGTGTGCAGTAATGGGTATGAAGATAGCTCTTTCTTTTGTAATCTTATGGGCAATTTGGTGTGATAGGAACCATGCCATTTTATGTGGGCGAATGTTCTACTTCAAAAATATCCTTGAACATTTTAGGGTGTCGTGTTTTTCGTAGAGCCATGTAGCTTTATGTACTATCTTTTTTACTTTAACTTAATATCTAACACGGCGGGTCCCACCTCGAGATAACACCCTTTCTCTTCTCAAAAAAAGGATGGTTGTCCCATCATAAGAAAAAGGGTTTTTATCAGTTGTGCCCCTCTGAGATATTGCAATTTCAATTATGCCCCATCCTTTTTTGGAATATCAGTTGTGCCCCCAACTTCTTGTCGTTCTATAACTTGTGCCCCTCAGGTTAGCGGTCGTCCATCCCCACCGCAAACAGATATTAACTTCGGGGATACAAAGGGAATTAAATTTTAAAAAATATGTTAAATAGTCATCTCCTCCACCCCCTGACATGCTTCCCCTTAGCCACTCCGCCCTCCGCCCTGTGCCACCCGCCCCCTGCCTTGAGCTACTCCTCCTCCGGCCCGTGCTGCTCCACCTCTGCTCCAGCCTTGTGTTGTTGCTCCTCTGATCAGTGCTTCTCCATCCTCTTCTGCCTCCCCTACCTCCCCCATCCTCTTCCTCCTACGCCGCCGCCCTAGCTCCTTAACCACACCATAGTTTGAAAAAACCATGGTTAAGTTCAACTTATTACGACTAAAATAACAGAGAGGCATAAGTGAAAGAACAGCAAGAAGTCGGGGGCACAACTGATATTCCCAAAAAGGGAGGGGTGTAACTGAAATTGTAATATCTCAAAGGAGCACAACTGATAAAAACCTAAAAAAAGGAATCAAAACCCTCGGTGGCCTTCCTCCCATCTCCCCTTCACTCTTGCCCCCTTCATTGGAATCCCGTCACGAGGAGCCCATAATGTCGCCCTCGTCCTATGATCCCTCATCAAGGCTCCTGGTCCCCCCCCCCTTGCTACACGAGGTTTCGAGTTTCCACCGTAAGGAGCCCCCTCCCCTCCCGCCAATCTTCGTCATTGTACGAGCACCCTCAGCTTCATACATGGAGTAACATTTGTGTTTGGTTTTTATTAAGTGATTTGGGGTTGCTTGCTCTCTCTACATAACACTAATCAATTAAATCATGTTCTATTGGGGGGAAATTAAAAACAAGAATTAATGCTAGTCATATGGAATCTATGGACTGAAATTTATCTTAGACTCTTGCTAAACAAAAACAAAAAACAATCATCGATATTATTAGAGACATGCTCTTTTTGGAAAAAAAATTAACCTCACGTATTTGTATGAATGATTATTGTTTTACTGAGATAGTTGATACTTTTACATTCCGGAAAGATGTGATTCTTGTGATTAGAATTGTTGTAGGAATTGGTATGCAAATGTACCATCGTGCCTCTCTAGCTTCCTTGTGAAGTCGCTTGGCGCTAGCCTTACATTGGAGGCAGAGACAGCCCACTCGTCTTCTTAACTACGATGGCCTCTGCAGTGGCACCTCCTCCTATCCGTGTTGCCTCCATTGATCCACAGCCCCTTTTTGGTCCTCCGGAATCTCACATCAGCCCATGCATCTTCCTCTAGAACATATGCCAATTTGAATCTGCGACAGCAGTAGAGGATCACCTCTTGCAAGGAATACCCTTTAGTTGATTAGAAATTGATTTAGGGGTCAAGTTTGTTATACATGTCTGCTTGTTAAATTCTTGGGGGGCTTTGGAATGAATTTCAATGGAAAATTCAAACTTGATTACCAAAAAATAAGAAAAATTAATCATTTTTCCAACTTGGTATCAAAACAACGAGTAAAGAAGTTAGTCCAAAAGAGGTCGCAATAGAATTTGCGGATAGGTAGTTCAAAAATCAACACTTTGACCGAGAAATTGATGGGGTAGATACGATGAAGGAAGGCTCAGACTGTCTCCAAGAGACAAATGGATCGGAGAGAAAGCAAGGAAAATCTAGAAGACAAGCATTAAGTTATGGTATTCAGGTAAACAGAAGAGTATAAATGGTGTTGGAGTGATTATTCATAAGGATTTAAAGGATATAGAGACTATATGGAGGCAATATTTCCATAAGTTTTTCATTGGGCAAGGGAACAAAAAAATCACCTTAGGAGATCTAGCTAACAGCGAAAGTTACCTAAATCATGTAAGTTATAGACGAATATGAAGGAAGTAGACGACGATTAGTATGAGTCATCCCCTCAAATATGGAAAACCCACTTAGGAAAGAAGACCATACTCATCTCCTTCAAGATGAGAATGCCAAACCCACTACCATCCTTTTGCAGAGTAACAATTGTCACTCCATCAGTGAAAATCCCGAGTCCCCTGATGAGAACCAGAATAATGTCCTTATTAGTGACTCTAATCTGCAATTAATGTCAGACAGAAGGAGTTTGTCAAATAGAAAAAATAATGGGATAGCACCAGTCTTCCACCCCTAGGATAAATATGCCAACTTCCAGCATGCCAATCTCTTCTTTAATTTCTCTATTAATGGAAGCTAATCAACCTGCTTTAATCTCCTATAAAGTAGAGGCAACTGAGGTACTATGGTGGCAAGCAAGTCCTGGGAGTCTTTAATTAAGACTCACAGAGTAAACTCACCTCAGCATTCACAAGGCACATAGGCAGACTTGCTTGTGTTGATTCTTAATCTTGAAACATCACCAAACAGGTCACGAAATGTTGAGAACCATCCGCAGCTCGCGGCACAACCTACATCACCAAACAGGTCACGAAATGTTGAGAACCATCCGCAGCTCGCGGCACAACCTCCGTGAACATCGCCCCCATCAGCGTGCTAAAAAATTATTGAGATCTCCACCCGATTGTATTTCGCATGGTGATCATCGCTTCAGCATGTTCGTTTAGCCCCGACTTTTTTATTAAGCCTACAATTAGATAGTCAGATTACCAAGAATTTGAACAGTTCGGTCATTTTTTACCATGTGCCTCGTTTCATTTCAAGCATACTTGCAAGCAAATGACTAAAGGTGGTCATGAAGAGATGGATGTCTATCGCTAGACATAATCTTCCTATTTGAATGTGCTATCACTACCTTCGATGGAGCATCAGTTATCTATGGCATCTCCCATTGGAATGTCTCCCCTTCATAATCTCAGACAAGTTTTCCCTCGATTATCTCCTCAATTACAATTCGAGTATATGTTCTGTCATCTTGAAAAGCACCTTCAGAGTTCCTTAAATCGTGATACAGTTAGTTCAACTAGAATTTTGAGCTTTTATGCTCTAGATGCCAGGGGTCCTAGTCATGTTCTTGAACATTAAACATAACATATTTACTAGATTATTGTGGATAAATTTTCCCATATTTCTTTGATTTTTATGCTAAGTCTAAACTAGGAAACGTATTGAAGAGTTTATAAAGAAGTTGAAAAAAATAATTTCCTACTTGTATTAAAATGTGTATTTTGATAATGCTCTTGAATGCCGTGCTTCTTTATGCATTTTTCTAACAATGATATAATTTATTACACTTCTTCCTCATACAACTCTCAATAAAATTGGGTAGTTGAGAGGAAGTACATGCATATAAAATTGGGTAGTTGAGAGGAAGTACATGCATATACTGGATGTTGCTCAAGCACTTCTTGTGCATTGCGATGCACCTTTGTCTTCTTGAAGAGACGCAGTTATGGTAGCCTACTACCTTATTATCCTTACGTCTTCCTCTGCTCTCTGGGAGCGAATTCCTCGCTCTATTCTCTTTCCTGACAAGGATTTATTTATAATTCAAAGGGCAACTTTGTCCGCATTTCAAAACTTAGAAGGATTATAGACGTTTTGAGGCAATTCGTTTAAATTTTAAATGCATTATATCGAGTGATGTCGCCTTATACGAGTGAGTTCCATATTGAGTCCTATAAATGTGACTTGGTGATATCATTTACCTTCATCTAGGAGACCCATAACTTTTATCCCACATATTTAGTCAGATATTTACCATGTAAGAATGGATACCCTCTTCAGATCCAACACCTATAGCTTTCCCTAAGGCAAATCTCACATATTGATACTGGTGATCAACCGGGTGATGCACGTGTTGGTTTATACCTACATAGTCAGATTGCTTTGAGGAAAAGAAGGTGTGCATGCAGCATCCTATCTCCAGATGTGTCACAATGAACAACCAATTTTTGGAGTGTAATCACTTTGTTATTGCCATATCAGCCAAGGCTATTCATGCAGAGATGGATGCCTTTTTTCACCGAGGACTTTGAATCCAGATGATGCGCTGGGTGTAAATGGATCTTCAAAGTCTAGCATATCCGAATGGCTATGTTCGAGAAATACAAGGTATGTCTTGTCACCAAGGTTATCTTCAAACCAATGGCATGGATTAATTTGACACTTTTTTTCATGTCATACTTGTTCCACAAGTTATTTCAAGCGGTGGGACAAATTTTCTTTGTGAGATCCAGTGCATATCATTCTCTTTTAGGGAAGTGGTCTACCAATGGGATAGTCTACTTGTTTGTGTTATTGACAATGTAGCCATTGAAAGTGATTCGAAGGGTCTCTCTATGATGAAGAACGTGCTATAAAGCTTGGTGTTTATGTTATTATCCATTTATTATGTAGTTATTTCTTTTATGGTCTAGAGTACTTGTACAATTATTCCACCACCCATCCTCCTATAAGAAGGGGTAGGCCTCTCATCATAAACATATTCTTTTCTCACAAAAGTATGCAATAATTTAAAAAAATAATAATATATGGCATGAACAAGCAAAAGAGGGAGTAAGAACCAAACAACAGTCACAACAACAACAAAGCCTTTCCCACTTTAAGGTCAAACAACAATGCTTTTCAAAAAAAAGAACCAAACAGCCAAAGATGGAGCAGTTCAGGAATCCATCAAACCTCGTTATATGTGGTTCTGCCCTTGCTTTCTACTTTCTGACAAACTATATAGCAAAAGAAAGCAAATGATGTTAGTTAATAACTAAGAAATAGAAATAAAAGTATTCGTCTCTAATAAATACAAATCCCCCTCAAAAGCTACCCGCCATACAATACTATCAACTCCTCCCAAAGTTTACTCTTAGGTTGTGAAATATATGTGAACTGCCATCAGAAAAGTAAATTTTTCCACCTTTCATGCTGAACTGCCGCAGTCCCCTCTCACTTTTATCACCATTAGCTGCCCGTGCTACTCTTTTTGACTTTTTTCCACTGCATCAAAAACAAACTCAAAGCCTAAAAAACGGAATTGTAATAGCAAGAATCTCCAGCGACTTGATTCATGATGTTTAATGCAAATCAGATAAAATCCCGTCATATTGCTAAATGCCTCTAATAGTATTCAGTCATATCATTTAATACCTTTCAGGTGATTCTCATCGAGAATAATGTTTAAACCCAATGCAGGGATTTACATGCCCACGCAGCACTTAGAAATTACATATATGATCCCCTCAATATAAATTTTAAGGTAAAAGATGGAAGGCACCCAAAATGGTATACATCAATAAAATATATTAATAATTACAAAGCGATTACATAGTTAAGACTCAAACAGAGAATTCGAATGATCAATTACATTTTTCACATACAATGTTTTTTTACAGAATAATGACATCATTACATGCCAACAACAAGGTTCAAATAAGCACCAAAGACCTCAATCAACCAGTGCTTAAAACAAAAGTCGCAGCCCCAAGGGATGCCTAAAAAGTAGTCTCGCGCAAGGAAGGAAATATCGATATCGTTTCGATACAATGTCGATACCGATCATATCGCCGAAACCCGGTATCCATTAGGCATTTTCTCCTGTCGATACCCGATATCGTCCATATCGGCGATATATCGGTGACCTGTCGATACCGATATATCGCCGATATATCGACGATATATCGCGATATGGCGATCCCGAGTCTCGCGTGCAAGCCACACCTCTTTGGAGCATGTGCAAGCAAAGAACATGTGGCCCACATCTTAATAGGCATTTGAACGAAGTGGACAATCCCCAGTCATTCATAGATCTTGGCTCTATTAGCTTCTATCAATCACTCCCTCCACGAAAGGCAAAGACCTTCACCTCCAATGGCACCTTCAAGATCCAAATCCACCTACAACTCCGTACCAAGTGCTGAGGTTGCGTTTCGATGCAAGGGTAAAGTGGCAGAAGAGAAACCTTTTTTGGAGGGGTAAAATGTTGGGTAAGTTGTTTGTTTGTTTTCTTGTTTGGATGGTGGGGTAGTTGTTGGGAGGGGTAGATTTGATGGGACTTTTATTCGAGTTTGGAAGAATGGGTGATTGTTGATTATTTTGAAATTTTTACATGTTAAGATATGATAACATAACTTTTTTATTTAAATAGAAGAGGGAGAAATAGGATACTGATGGGGATTTGATTGAAAGAAGAAAGAGGGTGGTATTAATGGGGATTTGACTTAAAGAAGACGGGCAGCAGCGGGGGGTGGCTATCTCCGACCATAAAACTCAAGTTGCATTAGCAGTGGGTGCGGTTCGTACCTCGAGTTCTCCCTTGTCTTTATAAAGATTCTAACCTGGAATGTGAGGGGTCTGGGTGACCCAAAGAAACAGATAGCTTTGTTAAATGAGCGGGGATGTGATGGCGTCATGTTGCAAGAATCAAAAATATTCTCATGTTCCTCTTTACTTTGATGTCTTTAGGCGTTGGCTCTATGGGAGAGTTCGGAACTCGAGTGGTCTGATCGTAGCTTGGAAAGACTCGTTCTTCAGGCTTATCTCATAATTGAAGGGAAGATGTGTCCTTACAGTGCTTCTGGAGAACATCGAGTCAAGCACATAACTTGCATTCTCGTGTGTCTATGATCTTTGTGATCATGCTCTTAGACGAGACCTATCGACAAATCTCTGTTGCGTTAGAAGCGCTTTCGAAGGGGCAGTATGGTTTATCGATGGTGACTTCAACGTTTCTTTGCTTTCTTCGAACCATCTTCACTTGAGAGGGGGCTAGGATCCTGGGCCCATCGACTTTGAAGAGCTAATTGATGACTTGGAGCTTGATGTGATCGATGCATCAAACACAAGATACATATGGAGAAACTCCGATTCTCGCTCTCAAATCGACCGTTTTTTAGCCTCTACGAAGCTCCTTGATGCCATTCCTCTTTCAGCATCCGCATCCAGACCACGTACCAGGTCGGGACATACAACACTGGTTTGGAACTCATGAGTGGTTTCTCCTGCTCAGGGTTTCTTCAAGTTTGAGCGAGCTTGACTAAAGGAGGACTTTCAGAGATTTAGTCTCCAACCACTGGACCTCTACTGTGCTCTCAGGATCTGCAGCATCCTGCATGGTTCAGAAGTTGTTTTCTTTACGCATTCAGCTTTACTCCTTCAAAAAGGAGGTTAGAGAGTTTAGAAGAGCACGTCAAGCAAAGGCAAAAGCTGAAATGTGCAGAACCTCCAAGTGGGGTCACTCTCATAGGAACCTCGAAAGGATCTCGCATTGGATTTCACAAACAATGGAGAATGGAGACTGAATGTCTCCTCATTGAAGAACTAGGTCATACCCATATTGTCTCAAAGAAGGAGATCTCTACTCTGAAGTCCCTGTGGATTGCATGAAAACCCTGAGTCTAAATCAAAGCTGGGGACTTCTCAAATAATGATCACACACATGTGCACATCAAACTAGTAGAGTCTGAAAATTGGACGTCTGGAGAGTCTAAATCTATCATATAGAACTCTACATAATACTCCTTTATCCCATACTGGTCGAAATAGATGATAGCGACCAAATTGGGAGAATACATGAATATGGGGAGAAATAGAAAAATCACATAAGCCGAACTCTCCTTTTTCCCCCTCGACTTTCTCTCTTTTTTTCCCGCGTAAGATTTTTTCTACATTACATCTTTATTTTTCAAAACTCACGACCAAACTTGGGCCAAATATGCAGCTCAGCCCATATTGGCTTAAATATACCCCAAAAAAAATATAAAACCACTTTTTTCCCCTTTTTAATACCGAAGTATCAATAGCCCATAATTGGGCCCAAAATAAGAGGATATGTGCCATCCCCGTTGTTCTTTTCGTTGTGCCCGGTTAGGGCATTTAAATATTCCTAAGAACCTTCCCTTTTGCTTTTTAAATAAAGTGGAATCGAGCCTTAAAGCCCTACAGCACTAAGGTTCCCCTCATGGGAATCGAACTCCTGTCACCCCACAATGGGTCTATTCTCTTGCATCATCACCGCCCTAGATGGGGCTCTTCTCGCAACTCGAGGCGAAGGTCGTTACTGCTACGAAGAAAGGATAGACAATTATAGTCGCCCTGGATGCGTGAGAAGGAAATGGTTGATGAAATGGCGCGACCTTTCATGATTGCATGATTGAACAATTTTATTTAATAATTAAGAGATACTTTGGTTAAGCAGGATATTTTGGATCATTAGTTGATTAAGTAATTCATCGATATTAAACACTAAATCGGGATCACAATGAAATTGCTCGAACTTGTGTGCGTAATTTTGTTTGCATTAGCGTCACAAACTACAAAATAGCGAAGAAGGAAGCAAAGAAGGTTGTAAGCAAAGCTAATTCAAAAGCTTATGAAGTTTTGTATAAAAATCTCGACTCAAAGGATGGTCAGAAGGATATATTCAGGTTGGCCAAAGAGAGAGAAAGAAAGACCAAAGACCTTTCTCAAGTGAGATGTATTAAAGACGAGGAAGGTCACATGCTTGTTACTCAGAAGGATATAGAGACTAAATGGGAGCAGTACTTCCATAAACTTTTCAATGGGGAAGGAAATAGAAAGATCACTTTGGATGATCTAGCTAGTAGGAAAGTTACTTGAATCGTGCAAGCTATAGACGGATACAAAGAAAAGAAGTAGATGAGGCTTTAAAAGTTATGAGACCTGGGAAAGGTGTAGGACCGGATGACATCCTTGTAGAAGTTTGAAGAGTTTTAGGTGAGTGCGGTTTGACTTGGCTTACGAATCTATTCAATGTTATTTGGCGAAGCAAAAGAATGCCTAAAGATTGGAGGAGGAGTATCGTGGTGCCTCTTTATAAGAATAAAGGAGACATTCAAAATTGTTCAAATTACAGAGGTATCAAGCTGATGAGACTATGAAAATTTGGGAACGTGTGATCGAAAGAAGGTTGAGGCAAGTTTCCAACTTAAAGGAAACCAATTCGGATTCATGTATGGTCGCTCAACTACTGAAGCCATCCATTTGCTGAGAAGAACAATGGAGATTTATATATCTAAAAGTAAGAACCTCCCTATGATCTTTACATGTCCTTTATTGATTTGGAGAAGGCTTATGATTTTGTCTCACGAGGGATATTATGGAGAGTTTTGGAGAAGAGACAAGTATATGTCATATACATTAACCTCATAAAGGACATGTATGATAGGGATTTATCTTGTGTAAGGACCCCGTCTGGGAAGATTGGCTATTTTGACATCGACATTGATTTATATCAAGGTTCAGCTTTGAGTCCATTTCTCTTTACTTTGATTATGGACGAGTTGATAAGTCACATTCAGGATGAGTTACCTTGGTGTATGTTATTTGTTAATGATATTGTATTGATTGATGAGACTAGAGATGGAGTAAATGAGAAGCTTGTGGTCTGGAGACATGAGTTGGAGACTAAAGGATTTCGTATAAGTAGGGCTAAGACGGAATATATGGAATGCAACTTTGATGGAAGCAATGGTAAAGGAATCGAGGTGAAGATTGGTGACGATAACATTCGGAAGAGAGATTCTTTTAGATATCTGGGATTTATTTTGCAACATGATGGGGAAATTAATGGAGATGTTACTAATAGAATAAATGTAGGTTGGCTAAAGTGGAAAGGAGCCTCTATTGTCCTCTGTGATAAGAAAACTCCTTTAAAAATTAAAGGAAAGTTTTACAAAGCAGCCGTGAGACCTGCTATGCTCTATGGATCGGAATGTTGGCATGAGAACCATAGACATGTGCAGAGAATGGTTGTAGTAGAAATGAAAATGCTAAGGTGGATGTGTGGACACACACGTAAAGATTGGATTCGGAATGATGCAATCAGAAAGAAAGTTTGTGTAGCTTCTATCAAGGATAAGATGCGAGAAAACTGCTTAAGATGCTTTGGTCATTTGCAAAGAAGATCAGTTGATGCACCGGTTAGGAGATGCGAGTGTTGGGATGTTGAACCAGCTAAGAGAGGGTGAGGACGGCCCAAGATGTGCTGGAAAAAGACTACACGAAGGGATCTTAGTTTTGTGGATATAAGCACGGGATTGATCAACGATAGATCTGAATGGAGTGAAGAATCCACGTAGTCGACCCTACTTAATTGTGGGAAAAGGCTTTGTTGTTGTTATTGTATTAGCATCACTTTCTCACTTAATTTGCTTGCATTAAAATCAACTAGAAAGAGCAAACATAGCACTCTGTTCACATTTTCTTGACCTAGATCGCTTATTGATCACTCAATTAAATATTTAACTCCTAGAGTAACTCAATTAATTACTCATGTCCTTGTGTTCGACCATGGATTTATCTAGGATAAATTAGAAATTGTCCTCTTCACAGAGATATTATGACTTGGTTCTAATTGATTGTTAATTGGTTTATTACAACAAATGATAATTAACGTTGTCAAATAGCAGTTAATCAATGCTCTTAGAGAAAAGAGGGGGAGGCATTAATCCCATGACATTCGGAGATGCCTCAATCCATGAGAACCCATCACTATTGGAGATAATGTTGCAATTAGGGCTCCATGAGAATATCGACCCCTACCTTCGACTTTTTTCTCCTTTTTTTGATTGTGGTTGGAGATGCAGTGTCCGGGAAGATTGATATCACGTACATGTGAAATGTTGTGCGCGCAGTAGGTAATACACGCATGACAATCTGAAATCGTGCACCTTCTTCATCTAGAGTTTCGTGAAGAAACCCAACATTAGCTTGGCAAACCAGTGACGATGATCTTCAAAGCTTGCTTGCAAGAACAGATACTAATGTTGGAAGGAGGGGCAGTGAGCGGAGAATCAGAGTTCTAACATATTCGTAGAACAAATTGTGGAACAAATTTTTCCTTTGCAGTTGAGCGAATCTTTGAATATCAACGAATATAATAAAATATTTGAAAATAAATCCCGAATCAAACCTGTTATGATCCTTGTTGGCGTTGACGCAAAATTAGGTTCCATCAGAAACCTTGGATTGACGATCTTTAAAACTCGAATCGAACCTTCTCTGATCAAGAATTATATCTGTGCAAAACTAGGGTTTCATAAGAAGACCTGCCATTTACTTGAATGATCTCTAACATGAACAGATCTTCGAACAATTAATGAACGTGAATAAATAATCTTCAAGGATCGGTCTTCAAGAACAACCAATTGAACTCGCTTTGATAATTGAATCTTGGACAACTTGCAAACATATAATAAATCCTCGAGAATTAAACCCGCTTTGATACCATGTAGAAACCGATATTGGGAAAGCTGATATAAGATAAAGAAATATATAACATCGAAGAATACTGGAATTTACGTGGAACCCTACTCCATGAGGAGCGGGATGAAATCATGGGAGAAGGCCTTTCAAGGGTCAAATATTCGATTATTTTCTCTCTCAACTATTACACATGGTATGGGGCTTCTAATATAGCCATGCACCCCAAAAGTAAGATCGAGTCTCACTCATAGTAGATGTGGGACTAAACATGTGGATACAGTAATTGGAGGATCTAATTGCCCATTTATACATGTGTCACATACTCTAACAGTGCCTAAGGACTACAAGAAAGACTTGCATGGAGTCCGTGTGCACAATCTTTGTCTTTAATTATGCCTTCATTTTGGTCCAATTGTAAATTTTACTCTTTCTTTCTATTTGTGATCTAGCTACAAACAATCCCAGTATAACAAGGATGGCCTTTGGGTTTTATAGTGACGCACTGAACTTTTCGCTCGTTATGCATATTTGTAATGTCCCAGGTCCTAGATCCGATCCGTTATCAAGGACTACATGCCCACACAACTTGTTGGGCTTGGGTCTAACTGGAGCCCTTTATCACAACCCAAAATGCTTAAGCTGCTATTAGACAACTTGAGCTTAAGAATTTCGAGTTGTGGTCAAGGGCTCCAATTGGGCTCAAGCCCAACAAGTTGTCTAGGACAATAATCCCATAAATGGATTGGGTCAAACATAGTACCACATCAAATAATAACAAAGTGTATTGGTAGCTTATAAGTAGGAGCTAGTACCAGACGACTTGGCTTAAGCCATGGGATCAAATTTCGCCGAAATTCGGCCGAATTTCGGTCGAATTTCGGTTTCGGTGGGTGACCGAAATTCGACCGAAATGGCCTATATCGGCCGATATTTGGGTGCCCTAGTTCAAAAACCGACCGAAATGACCGAAATTTCGGTCGAATTTCGACCGAAATTCGACCGAAATTTCGTTTCGGTCAGTCACCGAAACGAAACCGACATCCGACATTTAAGGCCTTTAAGCATTTTAGACTGTGATCAAGGGCTCCAGTTGGGCCCAAGTACAAAAAGTTGTTTGGGTCAGTAATTCCCAATGACGAATCGGGTATAGGGCTCGAGACATTGTACCAAAGCAGATTCTCACTAATAGTGGAAAAAACTACCCAAGAGGTGGAGTCACCCCTACCATAAAGTTAGGAGCAAAGGACTACCCAAGAGGTGAAGCTGCCACTATTACTGGGAATAGATCACCATCGCACATTGAGGAGGTTGCGAATATTTTTTTGAAAGAAAAAGGACATGCACCGTATAGGTGTGTGCCCAAAAACTTCATCATTTATCACCAAAAGATGTTACAAGCCTATTACAAGTATTTATACAACAAGATTACATGTTCCAACTCTCACTCATCGCATAAGGTGTATGCCCAAAAGCTTCACCCGTTATCACCAAAAGATATTACAAGCCTATTACAGGTATTTATACAAGATTACATGTTCCAACTCTCACCCATCGCATTGGCATGTGCCAGCACATTCTCCACGTAGAATCGATCATGTCGAAACAATTACCCCATTCTTAGCCAATGAAAGTACCCATATCACTGCCACACGTCTCGATCTCTCCTATCACATGTCGTTCCAATCCACCCCAATGGAGGACCAGAAACTCGAGACATTGTTAGAGCTCACAGCTCTATCACCAAAATAGTTTTAAACCTCCACAGAACTTCCACATGTGAAGATGAGATAATCAGCATCTCCACGACCTCCAAGCACCTTGGGCACTCCTGATCAACCCCCTGGATGAAACGTGCAAATATGTCCTTTATAAATAATCTACCTCTACTAAAGAGCCACAAAAATACCTTCACACGAGTTGAAACCTTCCACTTCCACACAAACCCCCCATGATCAAAAATCATGGACCCCTCAGAGCCATGTAAGCCTTCCCAAATGAAATTGATCCATCACACCAAGTCCAGCGGTCCCACCCATTTATGGGTCTTGCAACCTCCTTGAGCTCCCTCGGTATAGTTAGAAGCTCTTCCACCCACTGCTCAGAGAGCTCAGATCTAAACTAAGGAAAAAATGTATCTCCATTATAACACCGAGCATTCAGTATGCACCGCCAGCACCTTCAGTCACGGAAACCTTATGTCAATGCCCTACCCTTACTCTAATTGTTTGTCCATAAGCGAAAACATGTGTTGTCCCCAACCACCGTCTTCAGAAACAGACATATCTCATGCACCACATTGCATATGCCACTCCAAGAAAAAGACAATGCCCCGCCAAGATCTCATGAGCATGGAGAAGAAAATCTAGGCACGTAAATTCTTCGAATAAGATTGCACACCAATATGTCATGGTTGTCCCAAATACGGGTGACCCGTCTACCGAGCAGTTTATCTCATCTAAGCTATTGACATCAAGGCCCCCATTTACCACATCGTCCTCCACTCCACCAAGGGAAAGCCATTTGATTGCTCAGATGATGACCAAAAAAAATCGCCTCGTGATGAACTCGAGCCTCTCCCTAATCCCAACAGACATAAGTCCAGCGGATAGAAAGAAGATCGGGATCGTCGATAGAACTGAACGCAGCACCACCAGCCTGCAACCCATGGACAGGCAAACAGACTTCCATCCAACCGTCTTCTGCTCCATCTTCTCAATCAGTGATAGCCAGTCAGTGGCCCACATCTGACCAGCCACCAATGGCACACCAAGGTCCTTATGCGGCGATGGCAACCAGCTAGCGTACAGATCAATGTCCACATCCATTAGGCCAAACGGAACGAACTCCGACTTATCCATGTTCAGCCTCAAACCAAAAACAGCACCAAACATGTCCAGTACTACTGATAAGCCTCTAAAATTGTCCGTCCCACCCTCTGCAAATAGAATCGTGTCATCCGCGTATCGGAGGATGGGGATAGAGATCCCATCCTTTGAGTAACCACTGCAATATCCCCCAGAAACAACACAGCCAACCATGATCGTCAAAGCATCGGATGCTAGAACAAAAATTAACGGTACTAGCGAGCATCGCTGTCGAACACCATACTAAGGCTGAAAGAATCCCTCCTTCAGTTGCACATTCACAAGAACAGCGCACGATGCGGTCGTCACGCACCTCTTCATCCACGAATTCCATTTATCCAGAAAACCTTGCCTATATAGGGAGGCCCAAAGGAAGCACCAATCCACGCAATTATACATCTTCAAAAAAATCAACTTTCCACAAGATACCCTTCACTTTCCTCATGTGTCAATCTGACACAATCTCAAATGCCAAAACAACAATATCCATGAGTCGCCTACCAGACAAGAAGGCACTTTAGGCTGGTAAAATTATCTTGTTTACCACACCCCCGAGACGATTGGCCAACATAGGCCATAATCAAATAAATGAATTGGAAAGTGTAATTAGTCTGTAATACTCAATTCCTGTTGCAACATCCTTCTTAGGGAGCAGGAAAATAAAAGAACGAATGAGCTAGCCAAAGCAAAAGTCTCTCTCATCAAATTTTGCCACAACTCCCAACACCTCTTCAGCAATGAGATCCCAAAACTCCTTGTAGGAGAAGACAGGAAATCCATCCAGCTCAGGACAACCGTCCAGATTTAACCCAAAAACAGCCTCACAGACCTCCAGCATCCCAAACCCCCTCGTCAAAAACTCTGCATCCGGATCAGACACCTGACTCACCCCCAACCCCAACCACTGTGAACTACCATGTGAACGGCACATGCTCATGCCCCTAAAATAGTTTGTAACCACCCTCGCTGCCTCCCCCTCCCCGAGGAACTCTCCCCCACTTGTACTGAGTGTATCAAGTTTCTCCTCCTACCATTCGCCACCGCATGAAAAATCTTGTATTGACATCCCCTTCCTTCAACCACCTCTGTCTTGATCTTTGTCGCCATCAAACTCACACTTACGATCCTCATCCTCCAAGATCTTCTAAACCACCCCTCGACTTACAAGCTCATCCGCGTTCAACTCTCTCTCATCCTCCAACAAATCCAACCTCCCCATTTCCGCATGTGCATGAGTTCTCCTCAGCTCCCGCTCCACCAGAGTCTCCCCCTTGAACACCAAAAGTTTGCGTCATAGTGCAACCAACTTCATCGCAAATCTCACCGTAGTCGGTTCCTCCACTACGATACCACCAACTCCGACCAGATAGAACACACAAGTCCCAGAAACCCTCCTCCAGCAACTTACACCGCTCAAATCCGAAGTATGAAGAACCCATGTCGATGCAAGAGTCAAGACACAAAAGTGTATGGTCAAATCCTGATCGGGCAGGGCAGTCCCAATAACGAAGTTAAACATCTCTAAGACTTCAACTTATAGAAGAAAATGGTTAAGGAGAGAACGCAAAGACAATCTCTTCCATGTATATCTACAATTGGCAGTGTCCATGACCTCCATAGCCAACTCCTCCACTCCCTCCACAAAAATACCAGAGCCAGGGTCATGCATGCCTCTCTCCCTTGATCTATTCTCCAAGTAGAGTGTGGCGTTGAAATACCCCCCCCCCTCCCCTACCATCCAGGCCATCTCCCGAAATCTCATTCTGATCGCAGCTTGTTCCAGAAAACTGTATTCATGGAAGCTCCTACAATACCATACACCGATGTAACCACGAAACAGGTTTGGTCAACCTTCCTCGCCACGCCACAGATACCGAGTAAACCATGATTGCCTCATCAACTAAATCACAAATGCCTCCATTCAATGCAAAAATGACTCCTCCCAAGCTCCCACGTGACGGCACATCTCTGAATTTGTTAAGATGCGAACCCGAGTTGGAGCTCCATCTCACTGAATCCCAAAATTCTATTTTAGTCTCTAGTAAGCAAGCGATATTAATCTTCCGTGTAACCAACATGGACCCCAATTGCCAACTGCTTATCTAGTTGGCCCAGGCCCCTTACATTCCATGAAACAAGCTTCAGTGGGAAACCGAGGGGGGAGTCCCTGCCATACGAATCCCTATTGTTTGCATGATCTCCTTCTCAAAACTCCTCTCTTCTTCTTTATCTTCGTCTATCGCGGCTGCAACAAAAGCCCAACCCTTTTCCACATTCACCCCTACTTAGATAATGTCGCTTCCCTGCATCGAACCCCCATCCGTCTCTTTGTGTGTCACCATAGACCCCTCTTCCTAACTTCCAATCCCAACTGCAGACCCCTCAAAGTCGTCCATATATCTATCATGCTCCAGCAATCTAGATTCCCAATCAAGTGTATTTGACCGACGATGCTTCCGCGAGAAGGTCGGCAATTGTGAAGTTAGTTCAGACACCAACCCATCACAGAAGGATGCAAGGAGTTTCAGATGGGGCTCCAGGTCCTAATGGATTCCCGATTTACTTTACTTCTACAGAGAGTGTTAACGTAAACAATAATAGTAGTATCTGTACCTTTCTCTATTTTGTTTTTCTTCATAGTATGCTTTGTGTAATTTACCCATAGGCTACTCTCCTATATAAGAGAGCCTAGGGTTCATGGAATAAATAAGTCATTTCATTTTTCCCAACATGGTATCAGAGCGACGGTCCTAAACCGGAGTTCTCGAAACCCTAACCCTAACCCACCCCACCCGCCGGCCTCTTCTTCTTCTTCTCCCATCTCGATTGGCGTCGCCTCCACGCTGCCGCCGCACGCGCGGCTGTGCTGCCGCACGCGCGCCTCTTCTTTCGCGTGTGCTGCCCCTGCGCCGTCTCTCTAGCGCCTGTGCGCCTCCACCATCCAGTGCCTGTGCGCCTCTCCGGTGCACATAGCGCACACAGCGCCAGCGCACATAGCGCACATCATCAGCCAGCGCCTCTCCTGTGCGCCTCTCCTGTGCATCATCAGCTAGCGCACATAGCGCACGTAGCTCCTGTGCGCAACCTTGTGCAGATCGCCTCCAGCATAGCATATAGCGCATAGCGCCTGTGCATAGCCCTTTGTGCACCCCCGTGCGCAGCCCTGTGCACAACCCTGTGCGCAGCCTCGTGCGCGTGACCATTAGAGCGTGACTCTTGTGCGCGTGAAGACAGTAGCACGCACATTTTCATGGGTTTAGTTGCTTGAGGTCTACACGTGCAACTAAACCCGTCTATGTCAGTGTAGACAAATCACAGATTGGTTTGTCAGTTGTTCCAGTCTTCAGTATCCAGTTTGTCAGAAAGCAAGGCAGATATCCCATCGATTGGCGCATCCCGTGGTCCAGCGCCTATTGTAAAGATGGATGGTACTAATTATGAACTGTGGGCAATGCAGTTCATGAGCATGATGAAGTCTACGGGTAAGAAGCACATTCTTACCGAACCGGAGCCTGCTGGGAAGACTGGAACCAATGCCTCTTGGGAGGCTAATGACGCATACGCCAAAGTTTGGCTATCTGGCACGTTGGCAATTGAGATTGCCAATGACATTCTCCATCAACCCATAGCGAAGGATATGTGGGACATTCTGGCGGCTACATATTCCCAGGCAAAGAACGAGACAAAAATTCTGCAACTCCAGCATGATATCTTCACCATCAAGCAGAATGGTCGCCCCCTACATTCTCTCTATACGTCACTGAGAGGGATGTTCGAGAAGCTATATAGCTTCATGCCCTTGACAGCCACGCCAGAACAGCAGAAGACATATAGGAACGCTACTATGGTGGGAGTCTTCCTAGCTGCACTTGATCCTGAGTACGAGGCAGCACGATCACAGATTTTGGCCGACTCTACAATTCCTCCAATGGAGGAAGCCTTCCATAGACTGAGTCGGATTACAGTTCCCTCAACTGCTGCAAGTCAGAATTCTTCAGCCATGGCAGCAACCAGAGGTCGTGGTTCTCATTACCAGGGCCGTGGACGTGGACCCCGTGGGAGGAGTGGTCGCACTAGGCCAACATGCACCTACTGCCACCGAGTTGGACATAATGAAGACACATGCTATTCAAAGCATGGATTTCCTGCATCCGCAAGAGCTGCTGAGCAGATAGAGCCCCCATCTGCTGCTACCTTGGATCAACGATTTGATGATCTAGTTGCCCGTCTGAGGGGCATTATCCCACCATCTGGTCCAGCACCGACTACAGAGAGTCATTCTGATGTTGTTGCTTCTGCCTCCACGACTACCAGTGCTTCAGGTAGTATACTTGCACTTCACAGTAGTAGTCCTGATACATTGCCATGGATTATGGACTCAGGCGCTACACATCACCTATGTGGCGACCAGAGTCTACTTACAGGGTACACCCAGATCCCTCCAGAACGGACAGTAGTCACTGCAAATGGCACACATTCCCCCATCACTGGTCAGGGGGAGATTAGACTGACATCGTCTATGCAGCTCAAGAATGTGCTACATGCACCCGATTTTTCAATGAATCTATTGTCAATTAGTCAGATTACGAAGGATCTCCATTGTCGGGCAATTTTTTATTCATCTTCTTTGATTTTTCAGGACATCCATACGGGCAACGTGATTGGTCGTGGCTATGAGCAAGGAGGCCTCTACCGCCTGAATCAGATCCCATTTGCTGGAACCACATCCTCTCCTTCTGGCCAAGTATCTCCTTTACTGTGGCATCTGCGTTTTGGTCATTTACCGCTTCAGAAGTTGCGCCGGGTATTGCCTTATAGTCTTCCTCACGCATCTGTTCAGTGTGAGGCATGTCAGTTGGGAAAACATCACATGTCGTCCTTTCCCAGTCGTCCTGGTCGGAGTAGTACCTCCAAGTTTGAGTTATTTCATGTTGATGTCTGGGGTCTGAGTCGTGTACCTGATCATCAGGGACACATATTTTATATTGTATTTGTGGATGATTTTTCTAGAGTGTCATGGGTATTTCCGATGAAAAATAAATCTGAAGCCGGAAATATAATTATCCATTTTCTGAATGAAATACAAAATGTTTTTTCTACATCTGTGAAAATTGTGAGAAGTGACAATGCTTTAGAATTGTGCACTAACTTTCTTACCAATTACTACTCATCAAAAGGAATTATTCACCAAACATCTTGTGCTCATACATCTCAACAGAATGGGATTGCTGAAAGAAAACACCGTCACCTTCTTGATGTCACTAGATCTCTACTTATACAGAGCCATGTTCCATATTCCTACTGGGGTGATGCAGTTCTTACTGCATGCTACCTAATTAATCGTATGCCTTCGTCTGTCTTGAATGAACAGATTCCGTTCTCACTTCTTTATCCTGACAAGGATCTGTTCACTCTCACTCCTCGTGTATTTGGGTCGGTTGCGTTTGTCCATCAGTTGTCGTCGGGTACTGACAAGCTCTCTCCTAGGGCTGTCAAGTGTGTCTTTGTTCGGTACTCCAGAACTCAAAAAGGGTACAAGTGTTTTGATCCTTTGCGTCGGCGGTATATGATTAGTGCAGATGTTACATTTTTTGAATCAATTATGTATTTTTCAGCATCTGGAGACAACCAGCTTCCACCTATACCACCTGATGCCATATACATGACACCACTACCACCTCAGATGCCATCATCAACACCACCACCACCACAACAACAACCTATCTCACCGTTCCCGTTCCATTATACCCGCAGGCTTCCTCCACCAGCTCATGGTCATGACTCGTCCACTAGCTCGCCTATGGTATGTAATGAGAATATTAATGTTGATGGATCTGACGACATTTCTGAGCAGGATGTGTTGCAGGTGCCAGATGAGCCTACAACTGATTTGGATATTCCAATTGCTTTACGGAAGTCGACGAGGAGTTGTGCCAAATATCCATTATCAGCTTCTGTATCTTTTGAGCGGCTATCTGGAGATTTCAGGACGTTTGCTATGGCACTTTCAGCCATAGATATTCCACGGAATCATCATGAGGCTCTGCAGGATAGTAGATGGCGGCTTGCAATGGAAGAAGAAATGGTCGCACTTCAGTCCAGAGGAACTTGGACTTTGGTTTCTATACCTCCAGATGTGAACCCAGTGAGCTGCAAGTGGGTGTTCACAGTGAAGCAAAATGCAGATGGCTCTATTGACAGGTACAAGGCACGTCTGGTGGCACGTGGCTTCACACAAACATATGGGGTGGATTATCTTGACACGTTCTCGCCTGTGGCACGTCATTCCACCCTAAAGATCTTGTTGTCAGTTGCAGTTGCTCGAGACTGGCCGCTCCATCAGTTGGACGTGAAGAATGCATTTCTATATGGAGATTTGCAGGAAGAGGTGTATATGCAACAGCCACCTGGTTTTGCTGTTGAGGGGGAGTGCTCCAAGGTATGCAGGTTGCATAAGGCTATCTATGGCCTTAAGCAGAGCCCCAGAGCATGGTTTCAGAAGCTCTCGGATCTCTTCGAGAAACAAGGATACAAACGCTCCAATGCTGATCATTCCTTGTTTGTTCAGAAAACAGCGAGAGGTATCATTGTCATTATGGTTTATGTTGATGATATCTTGATTACAGGAGATGATGAGCAGGGCATAAGGCAGGCGAAAGAAATGCTGGGTAGTGAGTTTGTCACTAAGGATCTTGGGGTCCTTAGATACTTTCTGGGGCTTGAATTTGCCAGAAATTCCTATGGACTAGTCATGTCACAAAGGAAATATGTTACAGATCTGTTGAGTGAAACAGGTATGCTTGACTGTCGACCTGCTACGACACCAATGGACCCCAGCATGAAGCTTTATGAAGATAACACAGAGGAGGTGGACAGGAGAAGATATAGAGAACTGGTAGGGAAACTGTTGTATGTCACGATCACTAGACCAGATATATTATTTGCAGTGAGTCGTGTGAGCCAGTTCATGGAGCAACCACGCCAGGTGCATATGGATGCAATACATATGATACTTAGATATCTCAAATCTTCTCCAGGTGCAGGTCTGCTATTCAAGAAAGGAAAGGGGATTTCTATCTCAGCATGTGCAGATGCAGACTATGCAGGATGTCCCAAGGATAGGAAGTCCACCTCAGGGTATGTTGTCTATGTTGGAGATGCCCTAGTCTCATGGAGGAGTAAGAAACAAACTGTGGTAGCTAGATCTAGTGCTGAATCCGAATATAGGGCTATAGCCCAGGCTACTACAGAGATGAAGTGGGTGAAAGCTGTGCTTACAAATCTATGTTTAGATGTACCACTTCCTATGAACTTGGAATGTGATAATCAGGCTGCTTTGTTTATTGCAAACAATCATGCATTCCATGAGCGGACCAAGCATATTGAGGTGGATTGTCACTTCATACGTGATATAATTCAGAAAGGATTCATTGCTACATCTCATGTTACTTCAGAGAATCAGACTGCAGACATATTCACCAAGGCATTGCTACGAGGTCCATTTCAGAAGTGTGCTTCCAAGCTGAGCATGATTGATATCTATGCTCCATCTTGAGGGGGAGTGTTAACGTATACAATAATAGTAGTATCTGTACCTTTCTCTATTTTGTTTTTCTTCATAGTATGCTTTGTGTAATTTACCGTTTTCAAAGCTTGTCAAGAAGGATGTTTTTGGACGTGGTGCAAGATTTCAGGGAAGGTAACCATGGGTTTGATAGCCTTAATAAGGCACTATTGTTTCTATTGCCGAAGAGGGAAATATCCACCAAAGTAGAGGACTTCAAGCCCATTGCGCTCTCAAATAAGATCTACCGAATTACCGTCAAAACCCTTGCCAATCGCCTTCGTGGTGTGCTTAATGATATAATCTCGTCGGAGCGGTCTGCCTTTATACCTAGGAGATCCATGGTTGATGGTTGAGTACTTGCATCGGAGATGGTGCTTGACTAGAAGAGGAATCAGACGAAAGGGGTTTTATGGAGGTAGGACTTCTCCAAAGCATATGATTGTATGGAATCTATGGACTACCGCTTCCTTTATGTTTCTTTGGAAAAGAAAGGTTTCCCACCTGGGTGGATTTCATGGATGAATCGGTGAATTACGAGATCCATGGTTGATGGTTGGGTACTTGCGTCGGAGATGGTGCTTGACTGGAAGAGGAATCAGATGAAAGGGGTTTTATGAAAGTTGGATTTCTCCAAGGTGTACGACTAGGGATGCAAACGATCGGATACATATACGGATATAGGTATTACCATATCCTTATCTGTTTTTAATACGAATACGGATGCGGATACGGATATTGACGGATACTAAAACTATCTTACCATATCCTTAAAAAACGGATACGGATCTAAAACGGATATTGATCGCACACGAGTAATGTTAGAAATACGCTATAGAATCGACTTAAATATATAAGAATTAGATGGAAAGCACATGATATTAATTACTAAATGTGTTTGTATCATAAAAATTATATAAATATGGTGAAAGGAGGTAGAGAATTGTGTTATATATGGTTAAAAATAAATCTATGACTATATTTATATACGAAAACAGATATACGGATACGGATACGGATACGGATGTTTGCGGATATCAAAACGATATCCATATCCGTATCCATTTTAAAACGGATACGGATGCTAAAATCTGTATAAAACGGATACGGTGACGGATCGAATACGGATATATCCATATCCGTTTGCATCCCTATGTACGAATGTGTGGACTAGCGCTTCCTTTGTGTGTTTTTGGAGAAGAGAGGTTTCCCACCCGGGTGGATTTCATGGAAGAAACGGTCTATTACAGCGTCGTTGTTGGATATGCGAGCCCACGGAGAGCCGTTATGCAATAAATGTTATTGCAAATATCATTCCCGGTCTGAAATAGAGAATAATTAATTTGCATAATAGGTCCCTTAGTACAATTAGAGTTATGTACCATAGTCATCTTGATGATCATACAGTTGTTGATTCAATTGTTGAATCATAGAGACCTCTTGTCTCTTCCTTTAGAGACTCAATCGCAACCTCCTTCCTCGAATCTCGCACAACCGGCGCGCTTTCTCTTCTCAATCCCTCCAATTTCTTCTGCCAAATAAATTTCCACCATCGATAATTATTTTCCCGTCGCCGCAAATTCTTATTTGCATCAACGGTGGTGTCCAATCCACCATTAAGAAGAAGACACATCCCTCCGTATCCCCTGGAAACGGCAAGATGTGATAATTACATGAATTGTGACGACTACCAATTTGAGCAGTTATCATTTCCATTCAAAGAAAAAAAGTAATAACTCAATGGGTATGAACCTCGGTGTTCATCATTTTTTGTTGGGGATAAATCTTGATAGGATGCTTAATGGCCAAAAACAAACCTTGATGGTGGTGCCCAGCCCATCATTAAAGAATAAGCGCATCGTGTGACAATTTCATAAATTGTGACAACTACCAATTCGACAATTGTCCTTTCTATTATATGAAAAAAGGACAACTCGGCGGAGATGAACCGTGGTGCTCATCTTCTTCTTTTGTAGTTCCACGTTTTGTTTGAAATTACCTACTCTAACTCTACTTTCACATTTGCCGTGTATAAAAAACTCCCATATGAGCCACATATAAGAAAAATGGAGACACTTTAAATTGAAAAAAAAAAGCAACTCCTCCTCCATAGACAAGAAATGCCTCACCAACACTGTCTTTTCAAACATTAAAGTGATGCACTCATTCATGTTAACATTCTCACGAATAAGCACTTCTCCTCGGAAAATAATAGAGATTTACAGTAGTATTTCCTATGTGCTGCTATTTACCACATATGTTCTGGTGTATAATAGGGGGGAAGGGTTTCACATCATCATGTGTCGCTTCACCGCTGTACCCACGAAGGTCAGCCTGTGACAGCATTAAAGAAGTGTTTGCATATATAGCGTGATTTAATTATAGCATCAAACCCAGAGATGGATGGTCATATATAGAAAGAAAAGGCCAAGACATCTGAGCAGCAAGCATGATGACATTCTCCATAGTTTATCAGACTAGAACCTGATAGGAGTCACTGCAGCCTGCTCACTTCGGCTAGACGGTGAGCCCAGACTCACACTTGAGCACGGAGAATGCGCAACAAAGGACCTGTTACCCGGTCCCACAGAAGAACTCGCAACATTCGCATCTCCCTCCTCCATCTCTGCAATCAAAAACCAACCCAAGTTAACCACATCCAGATATTGTGAAAATCCACGCCAGGATCAGATAAATGCAGATAAATTTGAACAAAGACGCACGAGGGAAAAATCCTTACGGCGTTCAGAAAAGTTAAAATCAAATTGACCGATCAGGACAAGTAGCAAAATAGCATTCCGATTGCAAATAAGCTCCATATTTTCACACAATTCCACGAGAATAGATCGAAAAAAGTGCGCGGAACGGTGATAGATCCGTAGAAGAACGCGGCATGCACCACCCGAATCACCTTAACAGTACTCACCGTGTGGAATCTGTGCAAGTGGGGATCGCGAGCTGGAAATTGCGATCTGGAGTTGAGATTGACCCTGGAGATCGAGAGAGCGGGCGTGGATCGGAGCGGCGGGGCGAGGGTTCCAGAGGGGTGGGAAGGATGTTGTCGATCGATATGGCTTGCTTCGTTGGTTTCTGGGTCCGGCGTTTGGAGTTGGCAAGGGGTTGGCGGTGCGTGAGGGAAGGGGGGGGGAGGGGAGTGCTGATGGGGCGCGGGCGCGCTCGAAGGAGGGAGTTGGATTTCGCTTTTTGTACTGGACGGAGTAAATGGATCGTGTAGGATCCGAATGTACTCGGCTGTGTTATTAAAATGCCCGATAAGCAGAGCTTGGATGCTTTTAATGGGTTGTGAGCGTTGGCTTAAAGCAAAAGTTTCCTTAAATAGCAAATGCGTGTGAATGCGTGTTCTTAATATGCTTAAATTCATGTTTGCAGGCGTAACAAAGCCCGCTTTTGGGGATCATAAAAGAAACCCCGTCCTCGTTTCGTGTTATAGTGATTCATAGGAAACTATGTTTGAAGTACTTCGACTTACTTGTCAAACATGGAGGAGATAAGAGGGAGATGTTGTTTTGTATAAATTTTTATTTTTTTCAAAGTTACTAAAAATTTTGTTACAGAAATGCTAAAAATTTTGTTACAGAAATGCAAGAAGCATACAATTCGGGATATGCAGTAGTGAAAGCAAGAGAGATTGTTTTCTTATAGATTTTTCTCTTTTATATATTTTTACAATTCATTAGCATTTTTGTCCATAAAACATCAATATTTGAATCCTTGTCATGCCGTTTATGGAACTTAATGAATCAATTTCCACAATTTTTTCCTTATCTTTATAGAAGCAAGGTTTAAAATAATTTGAGAAAAGTTGTAGCAACTAAATTCGAATAAAATACAACAATATTGATTGTTGTGTTCTTTATCAATTACTAGTATCGATCCATGAACACATGTCTATAAATTAATTATGGGTAGATCTCTTCTTTTGTGAACCGTGATTTCTTGATGTGTAGATGCTCTACAACACATCATGTAAATATATTCGTAGGTTTATTAGACATGACTATCGCCTTCTCATTTCATATAGCTTGGGATTTTTAAATAAAGACTTGGCATCCAATTATAATCTCCATATTCCTATAGAAGGCATATTATGGAGTTGTCGTTACTCAATATAAGACAATTAACTTTAGAGTAAGTTACACAAAAGTCCTTGAACTATACATCCAATTTCAAGGCCATACATGATGTTCTAAAAGTAACAATGTGGTAGTTGATGTTTTATTTTGATCCCAATGTAGTATTTTCTAATGGGAATTAATAATTGAGTCTAACTCTTTTGCTAAGCAGAAAAAAATAACCTTACTAAAATAAAGCCAAATCCTCAAATGTTTGGATCAAGAACTACCTCTTCGATGATATGTGGGACGATGTCTTCTTCATGCTCTCTGAGTGCCTCCTCTCCTCGCTTCTGCCTCCATCTTCTCCATTGCACGAGATATGACTCCGCCAACTAAGTTTTGCTACTACAATAACTATAGCCTCTATCGGTTGAGGTACTTCTACACGGGTTGATGGAGGTACTAGAACCAAGGTGGCACCCTCGGGAATGTCCTCGTTAGAGATGATTGCAAGTATCATAAGCGATCCTCTTCCTCCACCTCCTTGATCAACTTCTGCAAGAGATTCCAAGACCAATCCAACCTCCATAGCTTCCCCAGCCCAACATACATAGCCATGGCCTTTAAGCATGGCCAGACCTTTGTGGGTACCTCGAATTATCTCCTGAACCCATCTCAATACACTTCATTTTTGGACATCTTTGTGAGGTGGGTTCTCGATAATGGTGCATGTTTCTTCCAATAGAGCACTGACCACAAGCTAGGTGGCGTCAAGGTGGTGGTGGCCACTCTCGAAGGTGGTGTGAAGGTAAGCATGAGCCATGGGTGAGTAGGGATGAGGTGGGTGTGTTGTATTGGCTAAAGGCCAAGGGTGATGGCAACATGCTTTCGGAACTTGTGATAGACCACTAGTGAGGCCTTACTGCTCCTTGGCATAACCTTTCCATCATTCTCTTGTGTAGCTATAGATATAGAGATAAAGATAGAGGTGTTGGTGTTTCATTGTATCTATTTTGTTTTACCTTCTTCGTTGTTTACTTTGGACCCTTCTTTCATAATTATATCTTCATATGTGATGTTCTTAGGTTTTTTTGTGTATTTGGGTTTCTGGTAAACATGGTTCCTTTCTTTCATTTGTGAGTTCACGCGATTTGGATGTGTTGGATGTTAGATGTGACATTATTGCACTGCTTTTCTGATGGGTTACTCTTCGTAAAAAGATTTAATGTTCTTGACTTCATGTTCCTCTAGACGGTAGGCAACGAGGTAGGAGGATAAGATGGAGATAAAGGTTACGAGGGAGAGGAGGCGCTCGGAGAGTGTAGAGGAGATGACATCCGACATGGCATTGAAGAGGTGGTTCATGGAAACAAGGTCGATGGAGAGGTTCCGGGCTAGATGGGAATATCTCTGATCTTAACATTTTGGGATTTGGGGTTTATTTTACAAAAGGCTATTTTCATTCAATTATCAAAATATTTAATCTCTATCATGTTCCCATTAGCAAAATACCATACAGTGATCAAAATGAGACATTGGGTACCACATTGTTACTTTTAGAACATCATGTAGGACACTTAAACTAGATGTCTAGTTCGAGGACTTATGTGTAATTTACTCTTTTTAAAATCACATATATTTAAAAAATCAATAAATAATAGGGAAACTTTTGAGTTCGACTTTACGGATTTTCATTGAAATTTGAGCTTTGTGAAAAAAATTCGGGTATTCCTTATTTGATTTTTTTAGGATATATTTGCATTATTTCTCAAAAATCAAAATAGCCTTAAATGCCTCTCTAATTACATTCTTTATTTTTATAATGTTAATTTAATTGGTTTGCTTTATTAAAACATTAAAATACATTAAGTTAATGATTCTCACATTTGGATTTTTTATTTAATCATATTAATTCTAACAAAAATTTAAAAAATATTAGTAGCTTTATTTTATCATCTATTATGTCATGGACTTTTTATTCTATAAATTATTGTGATTTATCATTAAAATTGAAACAAAATCGAAATGTTACATGCCCCATATTTAATTCGTACATTATTAAATATTTTTAAAAAAGAGTTGTGTTTTGGATTTATCTGTTTTAAAGATTAAGAGAAAATTTCGAATTTTATAGATAAATTTGACATCGAAACTTAATTTGCTATCTAGTTACATTTTCCCTCGATAAGTTTATTTTTATTTCTTTTATCTATTTTATTTTCTTTTAAAAAATAAAATAAAAACAAACAGTGCAAAAAATAACATTGTTAACTTCATTTATATTTTATGTGGTATTTTTAACTAATCGTGTTTTATCTGATTGTATTACGATATATTTATGCAACATAATTAACATGGTAGAAAGTGACTCGTCACTAATGCATGTGACACATGTTGTTCAAATTTCATCACTCGTCATTATCCATTATTCTTACACATTATTTGTATAATAACTTCACATGTATTAATTCTTGTATCATTCAATATCATGAGACTATTTATAGATCATATAACACATTTGTTCATCTGTAATACACATGCTAAGATATTGGCAGATTTGGAGAACAACAATCAAAATTCCATTTGTGTAAGTAACTAGAGTAAAATAATCCCCACTTGGAATTGTGAAGGTGATTGTCCACTTTTACTCTACTTGAAGGAATGGTTCTCACTGAGGATGAACATTGGGTTGTGTTGACCGGACCCAGTGTGAGGCCCAGCCCGCTTAACCCAGCCCAAGCCTAAAGAAAACATGGGTTGGGGTTGGGCTCTGAGTTTAGGCCCAATTTTTTGGGCCAAGTTAGAGTTCGATTCAGTCCAGCCTACATATCCCGCGAGCCCCAACTCAACCATATGACTTTTGTTTCTTCATACTAAACCCAGTGACTAATGGGAGATCAATAGATGATGATGGTGCTAGTACTCCCCAGATGGATGACCTCTCACATGAAGCGAGGTTGTGGATGAAGGTATACGTGCAAAGAATGGTGAAGTCAATTGGGTTAGGGTTGTTGCTCGTACGAAGGGGTTGTGCTCCTCAAAGAATGGTGGTTTTGCTGTTCTTACGACTAGTTAGTGATGACGGATGAAGTTCATATGCTTCATATGGTTTCCTAGATGCGGTGCTCAGGGTGCATGGCTATTCTTGAGCAACGAAAGTGTGGTGATGGTGGTGGAACTATTGGACTTGTAAGCAACATGCGACCCATTAATGCAATAAAAGTTATTGTTTTTATCATGTCCATTTGAAATGAACCGAATGAATGAGTATGAATGCACTTTAATGTTAAGGGACCTTTATACAAATAAGATTATGTACCATGGACATATTGAATACCATGCAACTGGGAGGACACGACTGACTTCAAACATGTGATATTCAATAAAGATATCCAGACTGAGAAAGAGATGACAATCTTTCTCTAAAGATCAATTTCCAACTGACTTCTTGATACAGGTCCTCTGCACATGAATGGAGTGATGGAATAATTAAGTCAAAGATTTGACTTGATGAGGTCGAGATAAACTAAGACCTAAATCATAACCGTCACAACCAAGAACACATCCTTTGACATGAGATAGACATACGTCTATATGCCTGATTGTGCACATTTGACAAACCAATAGGTTGATGACTTAATCAAGGTCCATATATCGGCTAAAATGGGTGAATATGAAGACATATGAGAAGTATTATCTCTCAAATGAATCATACATGTTTGTAGTTGATGAATTGGGAAGAGCTCGCTCATGAGATATTTTTAGGGTCAAAATAAATTCCATGCACAGTCGTCTTGTTTATATAATAAGACACGTATTCGAGATATTAATATACATTTTTTAAAAGTATATGAATAATATTACCACCTAATTATCAAATGAGAAATCAATTGATATGTTCTGAAGAAGCCAATCAAACTAGGGTTTGAACTTTAGATATATCAAAGTCTTCTAATGTGAAAGATTAATGAGTATTGAGAATAGTCAATGTTAAATCTATCATGCAGATCAATTAACATGACACTTTCATTCTGAGGGAGTGATAATGTGATGGATTTTAGTGGCTCCATTTAACTAGATGATTTGATATTTAATTGGAACAAATCACAATTCATTTGAATACCTTTTTCAATTTTAATTTCAATGTCCAAACATTGAAACATAAATGACCATGGAAATGGAAGTATACATGCTCCTCATGCTCATATATGAGCTCTAAATGGTTAATACATGATTAGAAATGGTCGAGGAAGCTGGGTTTGGCTCATCGATACTTTCTCAAGCTCATATATTAGAGGCTTGTGTTTCATCGAGCTCACTTAAAGTGTGAAGTGTTCCACTCGAGCTCAATTTATAAGAGTATATCAACTTCAAGCTAAAATGGTATAAACCATGGACATGGATTTATATCCAGATTTCAAGCTGATATACATGGATATTATGATATCCCTGATATTATCTCCATGTATTTGTATTTGCATCTCACGAGTCTAAATCGGATTAAGAACCGTGCTTATTTTTGTTGATAATGTAATAATAATTGTTGTTATTACATTTTGTTCATAAAGGGAAATATTTGTGAATATGATTCACAAATATATTTCATTAATTAATGTGAATAGTGATTCCCAATATTTAACATTTATGTGTATATGATTCATATAAATATTTATGTAAATACGAGTTACAAAATTATTTCAAGGTATGAAATTATGTGAATTTGATTCACATTAAATTCATAGCTGTAGATTGGATTTACAATTAATTTTATGATCGTGAGTATAATTCGTAAGCTATGAGGATTATTTCCATAATTTATCCAATGTGGATAATCGGATTATTCACTTAAAATAAATTCAATAACAATTCCTAATTTAGGCAAATACGGGCATGTACATGGTGATGTACACATGGCATCATGTTGTTGAGTCCTTGTTGATCAAGGACTCAATATTGTTGCTTATTTTATTAATTAATATTAATTGGAGATAAAAAAGAGATAATTCTTATTGAACAAGGATTAGTCTTAAGCCCTTGATGAATAATCCAAGGGACACATTTCACACACATACTTGAAGCCCTAGTCTTCAAGAGACATGTGTTTATGTATAAAACAAGATCAAGCCTCTCTCTTTTATGAACTAGTGTTTCTTGGAGAGCCTAGTCCATCAGAAATTTTGTGCCTTGTAAAAGAAGAAGAGTCTTGAGAGTATCCATCTCTCACACGCCTCCTCTTAAAGCATTGTTCATGAAGATGACGTCTAAGTTCAAAGAAAGCAACACAATTCATCTCCACATCCATGAGAGAGACATTGCGGACCAGATTTGATTCATGAGGTTTCTTTTACTAGAAACTCACGCTTCAAATGTAAATCTGATATATTCTTTATATTCATTATGGATATTAAAATATATTTGGATTTTTTACTTACAATTAATGACTTCAAAATGCACAAATTGTTGTGTTGATTCTTGTTCATGTGATGAACATACAATGTTTTAAGCAAAAAATTTGCTAAAATATTCCATGTTTCCGAGATGCGAAGTTTTTGATCACTTCCTTTCAGGAAAACTTTAGGAGGTATGGATGTTCTTCGTGGTTGTAGTGATTGGATCATCATACAACAGTATAGATGTTGATGATTGATGTTCTTTCTCCTAGCAAAGTCAGAGAATGATGGTATAAAGTGCTCAATGTGTATGTTTGACGAGTCGCTAAATACGATGTTTAATTCGGTCAAGTTGTAGCACGTGTACTTAGCGATTCGGTCAGAACCGAGAGAAGATCTCCGTGAAGAGTGTCTCGGCTTTGATTTATATCCCGGGCAAGTCCGGGGTCGAACACAGGGAGGCAAAGGAACAACTTAGGTTTAATTTGCAAATTTAAGATCTAGATTTCCAAGTGGTATTTTTTTAGATTTTTTATGCAACAAGAATACAAATGCAAGTGAATTACAACACTAAGAAAACACATAACAAGGCCAAATTAATTTTAATGTCAAATTAATCCAATTCAGCCAAATTATATTTTTCCTAGAGTCCTAATCCAGAGATGAACGCAAGGTACTTTTTTTGGAATTTTAGGGGTTAAAATGCAACAAGGAAAAATGCACACTTTTTATGGGTTTTTTCGTAATTTCTCACACAAACAGTAAGCAAAAATTATGAAAAAATTACTGGAACTAAAAGATGATGCAAGGAAGCTACAGTAATATTTTTGGAATTTTTTTACAAAATATGAATTTTTTATGTATTTTTTAGTAGAAACAGAGTGACACTGAGTAATTAATTCCTAATTAATCCACGTTATCAAATTAATCAGAATGTGAATTATCTCAGAAAGATATTTAGGTCTAGAATCCAGAAGAGTTGAAATTTCGTGGAAAGCATGTATGTGGATTTAATTAAAAATCAAATACTAAAATCACTCTACAATTTATTTAAGGCACAAGACAACTCCATTTTGGATAAAATTTGGACAGTATGTTAAGCACTCATCAAAGCATCAAATATAATTTTTGTGGAATTTTTAGAGCAACCGTGGGTTAGATATAAATTTAAGAGCACGGAATGGGTAAAATATATGGATTTTCAGTTAAACAATTTTAATTAATTACCCACAACTCACAAAAATACAAAGAAATATCCACAAAGTAGAGAATTAGTTGCACAACATGAAAACATTTTTCATTGAATAAAAAGATGCATTACAGGTGTTCAAATTAGTAGCCAAACATAGGGGTGTCTTTGCAAATTCAGAAAATGAGAATACAACTTGAACTTATGCACAGGGACTAATCTGTAATTATAAAACTAGAGAATAAAAAAAATGCAATTTGTACAAATAAAAAATTAAAAGCAAAGAGGACCTTCTTCTTTCTGGACCCGATGGGAGAAGAACCCAAAGGGGGAAGGTGTGATCGGCGGCGGCGGGCGGCCACGTGCGGCCGGCGGAGACGCGGAGGTGCGGCGGCGGGGTCGGCGGCGCTCTGGCGGCGGCGAGAGGGGCCGCGGGGGTCGGCGACGGCTGAACGGTGGAGGGCGACGTCGGCTGGGGGTGGGGTGCGGCGCCCGCACCTGGAGCTGGCAGCTGCGCCGCGGGGCGTGCGGCGCACCCGCGCACGCGGCGACCCACGCGCGGGCGGCGGAGCCGACCGCGGTGGCTGATGATGGAGGGGCGGCGGGCGGCGCCGCAACCCTTGGAGGAAGGGGGGCTGCGGGCGGCGCCTGCGGTTTTTTTTTTTTTGTTTTTTTTTTATTTTTTTATTTTTATTTCTTTTTACTGCTGTAGCAATAACAAAAAAAACTTTTTTTGTTTAAAATTTTTTTTATATTTTTTTTAAAATTTTGTTAAGAAAAGGAATATGATAAAAAAAACAGTAAGATGGTGGTGGTGATGATGAGAGACCTAAACAAATGAAGGATTTTGGGGGGTGAAATGATGTGCTAAAAATATGCAAAAATGACAAGATAATAAAATAACCTACGATGAACGCGGGCGCCTATGGAGTGCTCTCGTGAGCACGGTCTTCGCTCAAATCGCCGGCGAGCGATGAGCTCGAGCAACGCGCGTATGCGGCTGCGATGTTGGCTAAAATGCCAACGGATCTCACCGGAGAGAGGGCCGTCGTCGCTCGACCGCGGTTGCGTCGCTGTCACCGATTCAACTCTGGGAACTAGGCTCTCCTCACATAAAGATGGATCAAAGGCAAATTGAGAAGGATGGAATGTATATAAAGAGATAGAAAAAATGGAAGTTAGAATTAAGATGGAGTGGGATGGAGGTTAATAAAATGGTGGAGTTGAATTAGAAGTTAGAAAAATGGTGGGGTTGAATGGTGGTTGGTGGTATAGAGTTGAATGGTGGTTATTGTAGAGAATGAAAATTAAATAAAAAATGAAATAAAGTTGGCTACTTTAATTACAATAATTTAAAAAGAGAAGACAATAAGTGGAGAATTTACAAAAGAAGACAAATAACATGTACATTTTTTTTTGTTTGCTTTTCTTTTTTTATATATTTTTTTGTCTTAGTAGCTATGTACAATAAAATAGTACAATCAAAATACAACACCACAATGATTTTTTTGGATTTTTAGTAATTAAGAAAGATAAAAATAAAAATAAAAATAAAAAATGAAGAAAGAAAGAATATATACATAGTATACAATGTACATCTAGGTCCCAAAACCCAACTTTTGCAAATGAGCTCCGATTTTAATGAAACCACTTCCGTTGAATAGATAATTTTCTAACTTGAACTTTAAAAGTGAGTTTGGTGAATTTGGAGTTCATACGGAGCGGGAATTTAGCTTGGAAGTTGGTCTTTACGGCTTTTTCCCATTGGGATCTAGGAGTATTTATTTGAGGTAAATTTTGTTTTGTATTTTTGTATTTTTATATACATTGATATGAACATGTTGGAGAAAGAATTAGCCAAAAAGGAGTTGATATGAAATTATTAAAAATACATAAAGTTAAGGGCTATGTACATGTATAAAACTCCTTTGATTTTGCGGCTTTTTATGTGTAATTTATTTTGTACAATCTAATATACAGTAATTAGTGTGTTTTATTTACAAGAGTTATTTTGTTAATTTATTGATTTTATGGACATTTATTTGGGATTTTACTCGGGGATTTTGCTAAGATCAAGATATTAAGATGATGAATCGTGGATTCATCACCCCCCTATACTTAAACTTTGCTAGTCCTCGAGCAAATAAAGAATGAATAAGTTGGATTAACCCCTGACTGTGCATGTGAATACAAGACTTGATCCGTTCAAGAACTCTCGATTTTAGAGATCCTAAAATTCTAAGCTGAACCAAGCTCTAGTCAAAAGGTACCCAATTTCCCTAATCATCAGACTCTCTTTGTATACATATATATAAGGGATATGACTTTAAGTGTTGACCGCAGTTACAAGAGTAGAGTCACAACGTCACCCAAGATTCCAGTCCAAGAGACTCTCCTAAGGACCCGACCCTCAACACTAGGGAATAAACCATTTCTTGCATCCAATCCACCGTCTCTTTAGTTGTCAGACTTAAAAGTGTAGATGGAAGGCCAGTTGATGGAGGGCATAGGATTGTGTCATTTCTTCTCTCCCTCTCATTGGAACAAGGATCCTCTCAAGTGCCTTATTACACAACGCATTTTTTTGGTGTTGATCAGTGCGTCCGTCAAGAGAAGTTGGAGCCGTCTGCACTTGTTTTCCTGGGAGTACACCGGGGTGTGTCTTTTTTGAGTATCTATTATACCTTCTACACCCAGACTTGTAGCATTTACGATGCAGAGCCCTTTTTTGGTGCAAGCCCGACTCCTGGTCCTAATAGCGGTGGTCCAAGTGGACACTTTTGAAATGGTTGGGAGCGCTCGCCTTTGGTGGAAGCTCTTTGATATTTGACTTTGTATGGAATGAGAGCTTTTCTTTGACATTTCATTGATTTGTAGTATTTTGGCTAGCTCCACTGCTTTTACCAAGAGTTGGCGTACACTGATCAACATTTTTTTTATTTTATCACACCCTGGCACATAGGTAGATGTCAAGAGATAGTACAAGAACCATGTTCTCATACTGGCTAAAGATGCTGACACTCAGGTTTCATGAAGCCTTCATTGATTTTATCCCATCCTCGAGCATCATTAAATCAAGTCCAAACTCAAATCCCCCATCCCAGCTCCTCGGGTGAAATTTCAACTCATCTCATCATAACTGCAGTCGTGTACGTGAGGTGCTGATCATATTCTTAAGGTAGAGATTAAGCATGCAATATAGCACACAAATCTTTCAAACTAGGGAAATGTGAATAATTAAGTCCAAGACCCTAATGACTAAGGCTGGTTAACTCAAAATCTCAAGACCTCATAAACCAAGTGTTCTTGAACATCACTAGTCTTGTGTGAAAGTGAATTGTGTCAGGGGTTAAACCAACTTATTAGTTAGTTTCTGTTTTTTTTTGTTTTGTTTTTTTTTTGTTTGTTGTTTTTTTTATGATTGATTGATTGATTTTTTTTTAAGTTTTTAGAAAAAGTTTTTTTTTTCAAAAAAAAAAAAAATTTTACAAAGGCACAGATTTTTTTTGTTAAAGAGTTTTTTTAGATAGGTAGATAAGAAAGGACCTTTTTTAAAGAGGTTTTTTTTTTTGAAAAGTTTTTTTTTATCTTTTTTTTTTTGAAAAATATAGATAAATAAGAAAGGACACATTTTTTGAAAAGAATTTTTTAGAGCAAATAAGAAAAGAGAACAAAAAACACTTTTTTTTTTTGAAAATTTTTTTTTACCCACCCCATAATTATTGTATAATATATACAAAAATACGTGAAAGTACGAGCTATGGGTAAAGTATATATATAATGTATACACGCCCCCCTATACTTAGCATGTGCTATGTCCTCATGGCACAAGAAGCGAGAAAAAGATATAGCTCGTGCTAAGCGTAGGATGGCTAAAATAATAAATAGTATAGAAGTCGATCCGCCCCCCCTATACTTAGGCTCTGGACAGCCTAAGTGTAGAAGAAGAGCAAAAATGGGGCGGACGAGGTCAAGAGGAAAAATGGATGAGTATGTACACACGGCGGGCATCGGCTCCCCCTATACTTAGGCTCTTGGTAAGCCTAAGTATAAGACAAGAATAAGTGTAAGAACCGATGTGATCTGGAGAATATACAAAGAAGGGAGAATGTACAAGAGTGAGTGAATCTTCTAAGATGTTGAATCTTGATTCTGCGTCTTCATGATGAGTAATATGATGTATCTGCTCTATGCTCACTCTGCATGAAGTTGATGACCTCGACTTGGACTAACTGCTCTTTTGAATCAACAAAATGCTTCAACAGTTGTCCATTTACCACATGAGATTGTGCACCATCTGTGAGATCAGCTATCTCTACACTTCCATTCTCGTGCACTTTCTTAACAACAAAGGGACCCGTCCATTTAGATTTGAGCTTCCCATGGAACATCTTCAACCTGGCATTGAACAACCATACCTTTTGTCCAGGGACAAAGTCTTTGCACCTAATGTGCTGATCATGCCATCTCTTTACTTTGTCCTTATAAATCAAACTGTTGTCATATGCCCTGTTTCGGATTTCCACGAGCTCGTTCAAGTTCAAGTCTCGACAAAGCTTCCCTAGGTGACAACTCCAGTTAATCTTCTTAATTGCCCATTCGGATTTATGAATCAATTCTGCGGGCAAATGGCATGGCTTGCCATAGATCATTCTAAATGGTGAAGTACCTAATGGTGTCTTGTAGGCTGTCCTATAGGCCCACAGAACTTGGTCCAAAAGCTGAGACCAGTTCTTCCTATCGGGACGAACCAATTTCTGCAAAATACTCTTCACCTCTCTGTTCGAAACCTCTGCCATGCCGTTGGACTGTGGGTGGTAAGGACTAGTAACTCTATGCTCAAATCCATAGTCCTTAGCTAAAGATCTCATATCTCGATTCACAAAATGGCTACCCCCATCAGATATCAAAACTTTTGGCACCCCGAACCTAGCAATAATATGATCTCTCACAAACTTACAGACAGTCTTGCTGTCTGCGGTTCGGGTTGGGATAGCCTCCACCCACCTGGATAAATAGTCAACCGCTAACAATATGTACTCTTGTCCTTGGCTGTTGGGAAAGGGACCCATAAAATCTATGCCCCATACATCAAAAACATCACAAATAATCATCGGTTGCATGGGCATCTCATCTCTCTGTCCAACTGTCCCTCCCATCCTTTGACAGATAGGGCACGACCGTACAAAATCAATAGCATCTCTAAACAAGGTCGGCCAATACAATCCACATTGAAGTACTTTGTGAGCGGTTCTCTTTCCCGAATGGTGTCCTCCAGCCTCAAGTGAATGACAATATGTGAGGACACTCTGGTATTCCTCCTGAGGAATACACCTTCTCCAAACACAATCCGGTCCTTCGAAGAAAAGGAAAGGATCGTCCCAGTGGTATCTCTTCGAATCCGACTTCAGTCGATCAATGCTGCTCCTAGTCCAACCATGGGGAACCTGCTTGGAGACAAGATAGTTCACCATGTTGGCATACCACGGGAGTGAGTCAATAACACAAATTGACTCATCTGGGAAGGTTTCTCTAATCCGCTCATGATCAGGAGAATCCTTAAGTTCAATCCGAGAAAGGTGATCAGCCACAACATTCTTCACTCCAGGTTTATCCTTTATCTCCAAATCAAATTCCTGGAGGAGTAAAATCCACCTAAGAAGACGCGCCTTCGCGTCCTTCTTTTCCATTAAATATCGAATGGCTGTGTGATCTGTATAAATTGTCACCTTAGAGCCCAAAATATATGATCTGAACTTCTCGAGGGCCCATACTACTGCGAGCATTTCCTTTTCGGTCACTGTGTAATTCTTCTGTGTAGGATTTAAAACTTTGCTCGCATAGTGAATCGCAAACGGAATCCCCTCTCGCCGTTGTCCTAACACAGCTCCTATAGCAAAATCTGAAGCATCGGTCATGATCTCAAAGGGGAGAGACCAGTCAGGAGCTTGTAGGATAGGCGAGGCACAAATCTTCCTCTTCAAGAGCTCAAAGGCCTCCAGACACCTGTGATCTACAATGAACTCTGTGTCTTTTCCTAAGAGCTCAGTCAGTGGGCGGGCAATCTTTGAAAAATCTTGAATGAATCTCCTATAGAATCCAACATGCCCTAAGAATGACCGCACTGACTTCACGTTGGTAGGTGGATCGAGTTTCTTGATCACCTCCACCTTGGCAGGGTCAACCTCCATTCCTCTTTTGGAGATGACATGCCCCAACACGATACCCTCCGTCACCATAAAGTGACTCTTCTCCCAGGAGAGTACCAGATTCACCTCTCTACACCTCGTGAGGACTCGATCCAAGTGCGCTAAACATGTATCAAAAGAATCACCATGGACCGAGAAGTCATCCATGAATACTTCCAGGAAATCTCCCACCATCTCGGCAAATATGGCTATCATGCACCGCTGAAATGTGCCCGGGGCATTGCAGAGCCCGAATGGCATGCGCCTGAAAGCATAAGTGCCGAATGGACATGTGAATGTGGTCTTTTCCTGGTCCTCAGGGGCAATGGCTACCTGGTTGTAGCCTGAGTACCCGTCAAGAAAACAGAAGAACTCTTTCCCTGCAAGTCTCTCCAAGATCTGATCAATAAAAGGCAAGGGAAAGTGATCTTTCTTGGTCGCAGCATTCAGGCGCCTGTAGTCAACACAGACACGCCACGACGTAGGTACTCGTGTCGCGATCTCTACCCCCTCCTCGTTGGTGACCATCTGAATTCCCGACTTCTTCGGGACAACATGAAGTGGAGCCACCCACTTGGAGTCAGAAATAGGGTATATAAACCCTGCTTTGCACCATTTCTCAATCTCTTTCTTCACCACTTCCCGTAGATTGGGGTTAAGTCTCCTTTGGAACTCACGGGAAGGTCTCACATTATCCTCAGTAAAAATATGGTGCGAGCAGAGAGCGGGGTTGATGCCCACGAGATCCGACACTGTCCAGCCTATTGCTTTGCGGTTCCTCTCTAAGACCTCTAACAACCTAGACTCATGTTCTAAAGTCAAGTCTGAGCTAATGATGACAGGATATCTCTCTTTGGGTCCCGCAAGAAAGGCGTACTTGAGTGTAGGAGGTAGTGATTTCAGTTCTGGCAATGTGGTATCATCAAGCAGATCTGTCTGAACTGAATCTGAATCTGGTTCCGTGCTGCATGAAGGTGGGATAAGCTGAGTAGTACTCGCCACCAAATCAGAAGTAAAGGGAGTCGGATCGCCAAAGAAACGCGGTAGTTCGGCCAAAGCCGCGTCCGACTCATCTTCTATATCCCACGATCGTTCCGAAGGGGATGGAACTGACAGATCCAGATGGATCTCTGTGTCATCATGGGAATAGATAGAGGCATCTCTCACAAGATCAGACAACACCTGGCAAACTGCATCATCCACTATACCCTTTCCAGATGAAAGGGACTCGCTCTGTCCTGAAGGAATCTGTCCCCAAATCCCAACTGTGCTAATCAAACTGCAATCTGCCTCTGAAGATGAATACTCTGTGCTACTCTCTGAATCGGGTCGCTGACACTTGGTTTGCTTCATCTCAAGGTTCACTTCTCCGCCTGGAGAACGGAACTTCATCATTCCTGTACCATAATCGAAAGCTGCGCCTGCGGTCCTAAGGAAGGGCCGCCCAAGAATGATCTGAGATTCTCTCCAATGATTGGGGGTCTCCATGTCCAAGACTGTGAAGTCAACTTGATAGTTCTGCCCCTCAATCGAGATAACGACATTCTTCACTTCTCCCTTAGGTCTCTTCACTGATCGATCGGCGAATTGGAGTAAGGCTCTAGATTTGCGAAGTGGTCCCAACTCCAATTTCTGATATAATGCTAAGGGAAGTAAGTTGATCGAAGAACCGTTATCTAAGAGTGTACGTGCAAACGCAATGTCGTCAATACGACTCTCCACATAATGAGCACCCATGTCTCTCTTTTTCCTTGGCAAAGTCTGATTCTTGAGACAATAGGTTGTGGCTACCGATAAGACATGTGTCTTTATATTTCGGTTATCTTTCTTCCTGCTAACCCTTGTAGGTGTGCATCTCACCTTAAGGTATTTTCGGAAGGCAGGATGATTAGCCACATATTCATCAAATGGCACCTTGACTGTGATATTTTCTTTACAAAATCGTGCCATATCGGGGTCATCTTTCTGAATCTTTTTGATGCGCTTTCCTGCCGTAAGAGCACGGGGGAAAGGGATTGAAGCTAGGGAAACAGAGGATGAAGAATCTGAATCATGAACTGAAAGATCATTCTTTGCATTAACGGAAACAGAGTTCTTCATACAAGAATCTTTTTGATGCAACATGGACTCAAAATCTAAACTATCTACTACAGGTTGTGGAATAGAAGCTGGAATGGTATCCGCCACAACCGGAGATGCAAGGTCCTCCGTAGACTCAGAAGAATATCCATGTTGACGATGCTGCATACGTGCTCTCCTCCTCCTCTCGGCTCCCTGAATGGAAATCCTCGAATGATGCTGATGGGGCTCCGAAATATGATGCCTCTCCTCCTCGTCCTCTGAAGACTCCTCAGGTAGAGCTCCAGAGATGCCCCTCCTCGTGTCCCTCGCCCGGTCAGGTACGGTCACGGTCCTTCCGCTCCTGAGTGACATGTGGTTAGCCTCGTCACACGAAAGAATCTCATGTTCAGATCTAGGAGATGCTGAATAGTATACCTGACCAAAGTGCTGCTGAGAACTAGATTTGTTCAGGCTATTAGGGTTAGCCTGAACTTGGGCTGGGATAGAGGTAGAGGGTGCAGTCTGCTCGTCTCGCCATCTGGACAGGCGGTTGACATCCACCCGTAAGTCCTGAATCTCGTTCCTGTAGGAACGTAGCTCGTCGAGTATCTGCTGCTGAATATCCACGGGACTAGACGAAGAAGGAAGTGGATAAGACTGGGAAGAAGAATGGGAAGACTGGCCCTGCTGGCCATAGTACTGCCTCTGCTGCTGCTGGGGTTGCGGACCCTGCTGGCCCGCCTGGTAATGGCCCTGTCGGCCATGCTGCTGGTACTGCTGCCTCTGCTGCTGGGGTGGCTGGAATCCAGGGCTCTGCTGTGAAGGAGGTGGTGCGGAGGTGAATGCGGTGTTGTGAAAGGTCGGGGGACGCTGGTAGGTCTGTCGGTCTCCCGTACTTCCCTGCCTGGCAGGGTCCTGAGTATACCATACTCCATTCACCTCCCAAACCGGTGGAGGCTCCTTCTGGACTGTCTCTGCTAATGGAGGTGGCTGCTGGAAAGAGTGGGTGTAGGATGGGTCCTGCTCCCACGGCTGGGTTTGCCCTGACACCAACTGCTCCTGAACATGGTGAACTCGGTATACGGGAGCAGAGGATGCAGTCACGGCAGGTATCTTTATCTTAGATACCTTCTTAGTCAACTCCTCCATCTGTTTTGGGATCTTGGAGACGCTCCGATCTAACTCATCAATCCTCCTGTCGATCCTCTCGACTACAGTAAGCTTGTCAGCAAGAAGTCCCATGTTAGGGATCACATCCTGAGAGAGATCAACTACAGCTGATTTTCCCCCTCCAAGTGAGAGTGAACTGGGGGATGGTGTATAGGCCCTGCTGGCCATCTGTGAGCGGCTAGTTTCAGCCATCTGCTCGAATACCCTCCAGACGGTATCCGCTCCTCGTGATGTATAGCTGCCTCCACAGGCAGCGCTCACTAAACCCTGCATCTCAGGGTTGAGACCAGTGAAAAATGATTGGACCAAGATGTTATCATTTAGTCCATGACAGGGACACTTCTGCAGGATGTCCTTGAATCTTTCCCAAGCATCACAAAAAGCTTCATGTGGTAGTTGGGAAAAACTCGTAATGCGCGTCCTCATCATGTTAGTTCTACTCAAAGGGTAGAACTTCTTCAAAAACAGGTCCTTGAACTGGGCATATGTGGTGACAACGATCCCAAGATTCATTACCCAGTAATCAGCTTTGCCACCCAAGGCAAATGGAAGGGCTTTGAGCCTAATATAATCCTGGCTAACATTTTGATTTTTGAGGTTAGCGCAGATGAGCTCAAAGTCCCTTAGGAATGCATATGGTTCCTCAGAAGCATTCCCATCAAAATGTGGCAGCAGGTTCAGAAAATGCGGCTTCAATTCAAAATCAACCTCGGGCTCAACCGGACTCAAGTAGTTATGAATTTGATATTGTCCGGGATTGTATGCCGCATCCATTGGTAGTTGGACCCCAACATTCAACTGTCCTAACTGAGCTCTGAGAAGTGCATGTTGCTGCTCAGATGCAGCTAATCTGGCAAGTATCATTCTCATTGGGTCTTCATTGTTCTCTTCTTCCTCTTCTTTCTTCTTTGGAGGCATTTTTCTTGTGTCTTCTTTAGGTCCTGAATCAGCAATGTGTTCTTGATTAGAAGAGGATTTGTGAATCAAGATATTCTCATCGAGGCGAAGGTCTTCCTCGGTGAGGTGGGAAGAGAGAAAGGGAATGGTTTGAGAGTAACCATCCCGAGAGTGGGTGATCCTGGGCTCAAGAGGGTCATGAGTCCAGGTTGGTCCATGTTGCGCATGGACCTGTGAAGACATACTTCTTGGAGGGTTCAACGGGAAATTCGCAAGGTCCGAATAATTATCTCCCCAATCAGTCATCTTCGATGTCAAAAGAACCGATTAGAACACGATATTTCAATGAGGTGCTAGTTCTACGGTGCACGTAAATGTGCGGAGTAAACTCACACAATACAAACGCAATTCAAACCCTCAATTTCACCAACTCAACACGTGAGGACCGTAAGAGTTCGGCCGAATTATCTTGTCAATTTTAGTTGGTGAGAATACATTCTTGGAAAGATTAACGAGCTGTTAGGTGTCCGTATTTTCCTACAGACTGACCCGGTTCTTACGACTAGTGTCGCCTGAAAATAAAGAACCAGTAGTAAGTAAGAAATCCAGACTTGGCTCTATCCTAGGGTCGTCTCTCTCTCACTTGCAAGTAAAACAAACAATGAGGGCTTTATGCACCCGAGAACAAGGGTTCTTTTTATTCCAATTTTTTTAAATCGACCTGCTCAATTCAGTCCCAATTTTAGAGTTAGGTTATCACTTGAAATTTATGTGAACACACAAGCACGTCTACCGTTCAGTCCCAATTTCCTTTTGACCTTAAGTTATAAAACAAGAGGGGAATCGGAAATCAGAATGCAAACGAAAAACTATGATGCATGCTCAGAAGAAGTTATACTTACAGTGAATCCCAGCACTCTTCATGCGTTATGCAAAACTGAATTTGTAAATATTACACTAAATGCATGCAGATCGAGAAAAACCGCACCTAAACAGTATACTATTAGCGGGGAAGAATTGATTGAATTTGAGCTAAGTAGTACGTGTCTATGTGCGTCTCATTATGAATCTTATAAGATATGTGAATCTTCTAAGATATGTGTGGCCTAATTTACGATGGGCACAAACAAGTTTGAATCTAAACTACCGTGTGCCTAATCCTTAAGTTCGCCACTCAAGTCAAGCCCCACCCTCGCCGGAGAGTGAAACATGCTCGACACACCACAAATAATGTCCAAGTCTTTTTTTACACACGCGAGCTCTCAAACAAGAGCCGCTATAAAGGAGCAACTACCTAAATAATTACAAAAATTTTTACAAAAATTCTCTCGAAGATAAATTAATTCCTCCTCGCACTTCAGCAGTCGGCGCGCGTCGCGTCCGTCGACCTCCGATGCACTCCAAGTCCACCAGGCCCTCGCAAGGAAAAAGAGATTTATATTAGAGAGATAAACAACAAAATATATACAAGAATATGAAGACAAATAATTGAAAAAAAATGGAATAAATACAAGTGGGCTCGGGGGTCAGACTACCCGAGTAAATGAAAATCTAAATCCAAATTTTTAAACTAATCCCTAAGCCGTTTGCCTCCCCGGCAACGGCGCCATCTGACGAGTCGCTAAATACGATATTTAGTTTGGTCACGTTGTAATACGTGTACTTAGCGATTCGGTCAGAACCGAGAGAAGATCTCTGTGAAGAGTGTCTCGGCTTAATTTATATCCCGGGCAAGTCCGGGGTCGAACACAGGGAGGCAAAGGAACAACTTGAGGTTTAATTCGAAAATAAAGATCTAGATTTCCAAGGCGGTATTTTTTCAGATTTTTTATGCAAATAGAATGCAAATGCAAGTGAATCAAGACACTTAGAAAACACAAACAAGGCCAAATTAATTTTAATGGAAAAGAAGTTCAATTTAGCCAATTCGTATTTTTCCTAAAATCCTAATCCAGTGATGAATGCAAAACATATTTTTTTAGAATTTTAGGGGTTAAAATGCAACAATGAAAAATGCACACTTTTTATGGGGTTTTTCGCAATTTATCACACAAACATAAAGCAAAAATTATGAAAAAATTACTGGAACTAAAAGATGATGCAAGGAAGCTACAGTAATATTTTTAGATTTTTTTGACAAGTTATGAATTTTTTATGGATTTTTTAGTGAAATCAGAGTGGCAGTGAGTAAATAATTTCTAATAAATCCACGTTATCAAATTAATCAGATTGCGAATTATCTCAAGTAGCTATTTAAATAAGCAATCCAGTAGAGTTGAAATTTCGCAAAAAGGATATATGTGGATTTAATTAAAAATCAAATACTAGAAACACTCTATAATTTATTTCAGGCACAAGACAACCCCTTTTTGGATGAAATTTGAACAGTAAGTTAAGCACATTTCAAGGCATCACATATAATTTTTGTGGAATTTTTAAAGCAACCGTGTGTTAGATATGAATTTAAGAGTACTGAATGGGTAAAATATATGGATTTTCAGTTAAACAATTTTAATTAATTACCCACAAATCACAAAAATACAAATAAATATTCAGAACGTACAAAATTAGTTGCCTAACACAATGCCATTTTTCTTTAAATAAAAGGATGCCAAAATGAGGTCCAAACTAATGTATAAACATAGGGGTATCCTTGCAATTACAGAAATTAAAAAAAACCAAACAACTTATGTACAGGGACGGAATTGCAATTACGAGAACATGAGAAATAAAGGATGCAATTTTTACAAATAAAATAAAAAATAAAAGAGGACCTTCTTCTTCGTTGCAGGTGGAAGTGGAACCCAAAGGAGGGTTTGGTGTCGGCGGCGGCCTGAGGCGGAGGAGGGGCGGTTCGCGCGCGGCCTCGCGGCCGAGGGATGGCGGCGAGGTAGGCGCGCGATGGCGGGAGGTTGGCGGCGCTCTGGCGTGCGGCGGCCGGCTGGAGGGGCGAAGACGTGCGGCGGCCGGCTGGAGGGCGAAGACGGAGGCGGCGGCTGGACGCGGGCCGCTGGCGCGCGGTGGCCCACGCACGGGCGGCGGAGCCGCTCACGGCGGCCGCGCGTGGCTGTGGAGAGAGAGACGGCGGGCGGCGCCGCCTTCCGTGGAGGAAGGGTGGGCGGCGGGCTGCTGTGCCGTGTTTTTTTTTTTATTTTTTTTGTTAATTTTTTTATTTTTGCTGCTGTAATAGTAATAGTAATTTTCGTTTGGTTTTAATTTTTTTATATTTTTTTTGTTTTGTTAAAACAGAGAATGCAACAAAAAAAAAATGACAATGAAGGGGGAAAGATGATGGTGTGATGGTGGTGGTGGAATAAACAAATGGAGGGTGTATGGGTGGTAATGTGGTAAACAAAAAAAATGTAAAGATAAAAATAATAACAACAAGATGAAAATAAACTTACCTAAGATAGGCGATCGCCTATGATGTGCTTGTGAGAGCACGGTCTTCGCTCAAATCGCCGGCAAGCGATGAGCTCGAGCAACGCGCGTATGCGGCTGCGATGTTGGCCAAAATGCCAACGGATCTCACCGGAGAGAGGGCCGTCGTCGCTCGACCGCGGTTGCGTCGCTGTCACCGATTCAACTCAGGGAACTAGGCTCTCCTCACATAAAGATGGATCAAAGGCAAATTGAGGAGGATGGAATGTATATAAAGAGATAGAAAAAATGGAAGTTAGAATTAAGATGGAGTGGGATGGAGGTTAATAAAATGGTGGAGTTGAATTAGAAGTTAGAAAAATGGTGGGGTTGAATGGTGGTTGGTGGTATAGAGTTGAATGGTGGTTATTGTAGAGAATGAAAATTAAATAAAAAATGAAATAAAGTTGGCTACTTTAATTACAATAATTTAAAAAGAGAAGACAATAAGTGGAGAATTTACAAAAGAAGACAAATAACATGTACATTTTTTTTTGTTTGCTTTTCTTTTTTTATATATTTTTTTGTCTTAGTAGCTATGTACAATAAAATAGTACAATCAAAATACAACACCACAATGATTTTTTTGGATTTTTAGTAATTAAGAAAGATAAAAATAAAAATAAAAATAAAAAATGAAGAAAGAAAGAATATATACATAGTATACAATGTACATCTAGGTCCCAAAACCCAACTTTTGCAAATGAGCTCCGATTTTAATGAAACCACTTCCGTTGAATAGATAATTTTCTAACTTGAACTTTAAAAGTGAGTTTGGTGAATTTGGAGTTCATACGGAGCGGGAATTTAGCTTGGAAGTTGGTCTTTACGGCTTTTTCCCATTGGGATCTAGGAGTATTTATTTGAGGTAAATTTTGTTTTGTATTTTTGTATTTTTATATACATTGATATGAACATGTTGGAGAAAGAATTAGCCAAAAAGGAGTTGATATGAAATTATTAAAAATACATAAAGTTAAGGGCTATGTACATGTATAAAACTCCTTTGATTTTGCGGCTTTTTATGTGTAATTTATTTTGTACAATCTAATATACAGTAATTAGTGTGTTTTATTTACAAGAGTTATTTTGTTAATTTATTGATTTTATGGACATTTATTTGGGATTTTACTCGGGGATTTTGCTAAGATCAAGATATTAAGATGATGAATCGTGGATTCATCAATGTTGTACTTGATGGATGTGCTACGCATGGAAATGTTTGAAGGTCTAATTTGGTTATCAAGCATTAAAGATACTTCAGATAGTTGATGCTTTAGAAAGAACAACGAACCGATGTTAGGTTGGGGGATAGAGTGTTGCATATTTATAGAACTTGAGATCAAGTTCTTGAAGCTTCTTCAGTATCTTCTATAGTTCTTTTGCTAGATCCAGTGATGTTTAGATCTGGAATATGGTTACAAGTTATTGGATTTCAGGGCGGATCCCCCCTACAAGCTCTAATATGACTTGATTCCCAAGAATGCATAGGAATGAGGGATTAGATACAAAAAAAACATTTTCTCACATTAAGTAGGGTCAGCTACATTGATTATTTACCTCCATTCATATCTATTTTGGGTCAATCTTAGACTTAGATCCAAAAAACTAAGAACTATTCATATAGTCTCATTCCAATACTTCTTGGACCTTACTCACCCTCTCTTAGCCGACTCAACATCTCAAAACTCACATCTCCTAATCGATGCATCAACCGACCTCTTTTGCAAATGGCCAAATCACCTTAGGAACTAGGGGCTCGATGAATAAAAAATTTGATAGTAAATTTGAATAACAAAGCAGAGAGGAAGTGCGAACACCATTTGTATGGTTGGTGAAATCAAGTGAAAAAATGATTGTGAAGAAAAAAAGATGGAGAAAATCGATGCTCAAATAATGATGAACATATGACAACTCCTTCAGGGACCGTCCTATGGTCATCCCTAGTTCTCGCAGCCTCGAAGGTACTTAAAACATTACTCCAGTTGATGTGAGCAACCACATTAGTTGCCATCAAGCATTCACCCCACCAACTCACCTTCTCTGGTAAAACCATTCTATGATATAGATTAGTCATGGGTCCTTTCTTTTCCTGTGCAAACCACAATTGCGATCACCTCTCCCAATCGCTTTCTATCTATAAGATATTTTGTAATATTGTAGTCCAATCTACCATGATAATAGACAATTTCAAACATGCAGTGAGTCTTTAAATCTATATTCTACAAGTTTTGTGACATGTTATATACTTAGATCATATTGATGGTATGTCTTCAAAAGACCTACCACATTGACTAATCGCTTGATGACATATCTTTGAGGACATATCATATTAATAGTGTGCATTGATGACATGTCTTTAACGAATTACCATAATATTAGTTCGTCCTTGTGATAGAGCCTTTCCATCTGCCACCACCACCACCTTATCATTCCTTCCAACTTGTCATTGCCACCGCCATCACAACAACCATTGATGTGCCACCATTATTGAGTGCCACAATAGGCAAAGAGCACCACTGCTACTACCATGCATTACCATCGCACACACCGATGCATGCATGTGCATCGTCGCTTTCCCACCACAACAACACACCATTGTTGTTCACCATAGCTTTTGAGGAAAGTGCATCAATGCACTCCATCCTTGCACCATCTCTACAGACCACTGCGCGACTCCACATCACCGTCACCACATTATCACTTATACATTATTGAGCTCCCCAATGCGACAACAACATCGAACCATGTTACAAATGGGGGTGATCCTCTTTAAACAGAGAATAAAAAAAAATCGAATTCTTGAAATCCATATTGATGTAATGCATGACGATATAGTGTCACTTGGAATATTACGTGAAACATAACATGGAGTATGGATAGGTTTAAGGATAGGTTTTGGATGTATATACTGGGGGATTTTTTAGTGTTTATTAATTCAATCTTAAATATTTAGATAGTAATCGAGATCTCATATTTAAAATAACAAGTACATATCGACATCCAAATGTGTGAAAGCGATGACAAAATTCAAAACAACACTTCAAGTGCCAAATCGAGGGGAAGAAAGTGTAGGAATATGCTTTAGAGGGATTTGCATTCGTACCTCTCATTTATAATACCAAAGAGATGCATGTGGCATTGTTGTAGCATGCACGATATATTGAATTTCATAATCATGATGCAAACAAATGTTAATTCAAAAATTGTGATAAAATCAACACATCATGCAAGCAAATGCTCTTTGATATTATATATCTTGATGGTGTGTTGGATGTGAATCATTAGGAGATTTGTTCACACCGTTTCTCGTTCTAAATTAAGCACTCAAAGTGCTATTTTGAACTTTGTCCTCATTTAGACACCACAAACACCCCAATATACTATTATTTTAAATATGAGATCTTAATGGCTATTTATTTAACTAAAGTTTAAGTTGACTATCCATTATTATATTATTATATTATTATATTATTATATATAAAGCCCGTCAAGTCAATAATTTTCACCTGGTAAATCCCGTCAAGTCAATAATTTCACCCACTAAATTCCATTGGACCACTCATCCCCAACCGTCATTCCATTTTCACACTAAACTTTCTGAAAGAATTACACAAACCACCCCGACCCTTACTCCCTTTCCTTTTGTTGTTGCCACCTTCATGATAAATCCCTGAAGGCTTGTTTGATAACTAGGTTGAGGTGGAGCAACATCCTATAAATAGTAATTGTTTGGATGGTTGGGAAGGTTGAAAAGGATTGGAATAATAAATATGATGTAATGTGATATTGACTATGTGTTCTTAAGTTTTCAATGATTAAAATATGTTTTATGTTAATTTTTATTTGAGAATGATTTAAAAATATTATAACAAAAAAATGTGCAATATATACAATTAATTCGAAAATGCATAGAGAGGGACTAACCTAACAAGTTGTTCCATCCCCTTCCAGATACTCGCCTCCTCCTCCACCAACTCCCTTCTCCTCCTCTGAGCCCCTTCGTTGTTGCTTCGCCACCCCATCTCTGTCGCAATCACCTGCCTCCCCTTTATCGCCGTCCACCTTCGCCTCTTGATTCTTTGGCAACTTGAACTCAATGCAATCATCTTCCCGAGTCCATCCACCAACTATTGATTTCTCTGTAGCATCATTATCGATTTCTTGCACGCGTGTCCTCATAAACAGTGTATGCCATAGGCGCATCGCTCCCATCTGTCGATGCTTATCGGTTGTCACCCCTCAACTCCCCTCCTCATCTGTCCAGAGACATTGAGGGTTTAAAAGTGTCCACCTCCTCCGCCATCCCATACCATACCCGATCCTTCAACATGACAGAGGCTCCAAAAGAAAATGAAGAAGAACACGAGAGATGCCAGCCACCGTGGGGCACAAAATCAGGAAACGCATCGTGCTGCTTCTACTGCTTATGAAGTTTGCAAACTGTAAATCTGTCGGTATTTGTTATGTGGAAATGAAAATAATTAGGAGGAGTATATTGCCTTGCAACAAGGCATGTCCTAACACAACCACGAATTTGACAACTTTCTCCTGCTGATTTATTTATGTATTCTTTGATTTTTTTTATCAATAAGTTTTCCTTTGGAGGATTGATGACAAGATTTTTGCACCTGACTTTTTTTTATCGAAGGGGGCTCTCTCGTGATCTTTAAATTTTCATGAGCACGTTGCAATTAATATGGTTTTTCAAGAACTTGCAAGCATGCTTATTGCGGTGCCATATTATGCTCTTTTTATAAGAACTTTGATTCGAGTTGCACCATGGCTTTTCGTAGACAAATTGATACTTTATAATATGAGAATGCATATGATCATTATAAATGTTTTATTGCTTTACCTTTGTTATATTCCAAAATTTCAATAAACATAATTGTTGCACACTACTACCATAGAAAAATCAATTAAAATATCATTTGGTGGTGAGAACCACGTTTCCTAATGCAAATTATGAATGATTCTTTTAGAGAATTTTACCCCACGAACCCTATAAACTTTGTAGATTACATTCTCGACTTTTGAAACAACGTAATTTCTCCCCTCGACCTCGTAAATTTACTACTTCTTTCCCCACATACCTTGCCATTAATTTGATACCTTTTGAATTAACTAGCTGGAGGTTAAGTTGAGTTAATCAAATCCTATCAAATCCAATGGTAGATTTTTCCCACTCTCTCTTCCTTCTTCTCTCACCCTCCTTCCTCTTTCACTCTCTCTTATTCCTTCTCCATTCTCACAGGATGAAACCTCCTCATGCATCTTGCCAGGGCGTAATAACAACATCTGAGCAAAGACCTTTCCAGCAGTTCCTCGTCCACTTCGGTGCGGCCAGATCGTGACCGGAGGAGGATACCAGGATGGAGGCCCCATCGACGGTCATCTAGATGTGGTAGCTCGGGTTCTCGACCTTGGTGTGGCGGTCCTTTGTACGACGCATGTAGGGCTGGCTATCAAGCCTAACGAGTCGAGTCAGGGCTGGGCTCGAGCTCGAGCTCGATAAGCCCAACTGGGCTCGGGCTCGATCAAGCCCAGCCGAGCTGGCTCGGGTTCAAACTTGATGGGCTCGAGCCCTTATCAAGCCAGCTCGGGCTCGATAAGTCTTGAGCCGAGCCCTTTATCAAGCCTGAGCCTCTTATCGAGCCTGTCTGGTCTCGGGCTTATTCATGCTCGTTAAGGAAATATGTATTTTTTTGGTGAAAAGGTGTTTTGCCTGGGCTCAGACCCGGGACCTCCTATTTAAATACCATCCACTTTACCAGTAGGCCACCATCCAAGTTGTATATAAAAGTTAAATTATAATATATATTGTAACATTCTGCTTGTTAATAAAAAAGAAAAAAATACTAAATATCTAACTATAACCTAGATTAACATTGGTAAAAGGTAGAAAATCCAAGTCTACAACATAGCCTACCCAACATTGATGTTACATAAACAACATAAACACATAATCCACCATTAACAATGTTGCAAACTAATACAAATAAAAATAAAAATCATTGTGGTTTCGCAAATAGAATATATATATATATTCCTTATCGAGCCTGTTATTGAGTTATCGAGCTGAGTAGGGCTCGGCTCGATAAGATATCGAGCTCAAAAATCTGGCTCGGGCTCATCTCAATAGTTTAATGAGCCAAGCTCATGATCCCTTATCGAGACGAGCCCGAGCCTGGCTCATCGAGCCGTGACTCAATAGCCAGTCCTAGACGCATGGAGAGGACGAGAAGGAGGAGGGCGGTGGCGAGGGTGGGAGGACCTAGAGGAGGAAGAGGGCAAGGGCGAAAGACCTGGAGGAGGAGTAGGAGGTAAGGGAGGAGGAGAGAGAGTGAGGAGGAGGTCGAAGAGGTGTTTGGGTGCTGGGTGGGGAAAGGGAGATGAGGAGGGTAAGAGAGTGGATCACTCAATATAATTTTGATAAATAAAATGGGTATATTGTAAAAGAACATAATGGAATCCGATTAGTTTCGACAGATAAATGGATGTGAGTTAACCACATGTTCTATGGGGTAAGGTTAGATAGTTTATGGGTCGAAGGGAGAATTACATTGTTTCAAAGGTCGAGAAGGTAATTTACAAAGTTTATAGGGTTCGTGGGATAAAAACTTTTTTTTACTGCGAATGTGATCTACAGAAATCACAGATCAGAGAATTAAAATACATGGAATGATTATTCAACTATGAGACTATAATCAAAATTATTGGAACATTATTTTGAATAAAATCTCCATATATTATGAAGATGGGGCCCCGTTTAGTTGCCAGGTTACCCTCGGGTAACCTGCCCTACCTACCCTCTGCTATATTCCTGCAATCATGGGTTGGAATTAATTGTATAGACCACAATTTCTTTGTTACAATATTTTTTTAACCATATTCAAATAAAAAATTAACATACACACATATTGTAATCACTAAAAGATTAATATAACATATAATCAATGTCACACGTATCACAATTATTATTTCAACCCTGTCCAACCCTCCTAATCATCCAAACAACTACTATTTCTCCAACCCAACTCAATTACCAAACATGCCCAGAGGCCAATAATCTATTTCTTACACTAGCTTCGGAAGAAAAAAATAGTTGAACTTGTGATATAATTCATGATTTCGTCTATCACGATCGGATTTTAATGTCTTAAGATAAGACTATTGAAAAGGAAGACATCCTATACTTTCTATTATGTAAACATATTCATCCACACATTAACTACAATACAAGTGTTGATAAGCATAGGATGAAGTTTATTTGTCATTTATCTTTTATGCTTATTATGTATTTTGTTGACCATAAAATTTTATTATACATGTATTTTAGGTTACCAATACATCTTATATTTGATAACGAATAAATACTATTATTGTTGCAAAGCCCGAGAGTATGCAATAGATTAGCAATTAGATTTCTCCTTCACATGCAAGTTCCAAAGATCTCACCTTCTATTGCCGACCTTTAGGCATTATGATTCACCTCCGATACATAGGCAATCATATTTATTATGTATGCTACCTTTAAAACATTATATTTTCAGAAGTTAATTTCCCCCGCTTTTGCACTGGGCATAACTGTATGGAAAAGAGGTTTTTGAAAAAATACATCTGATGCGTCTGGATCATGGTGCATGTAACTTCCATGTACATTGGTTAATATTTCATAAATATATCTCTTTATGAGTATTCATATATACTGGAAGGGTGGAGTTCTGGAGCTCAGGTAGATAGGATGAAGCCAAAATATTTATTCGAGGAGGCTGAGATATTATTTATATAATTCTTATAACCATCATTTATCATTTTCACTGCCTATGTTTGTTGGGTTATAAAGATTGTATAACATCTCAGAAAGGATGACAAAGATTTTGATACAAAGATTTTCAAGGGATTTTCATAAAAGCACTTATAAAATTGAGATTTTACATCATTGTCCTAGAAAAGTTATATTAAAAATAATATCTTTGTAAAAGTTTCATTTTATATGATTGCCCTTCAAATATTGTTTCGTCAAGTAACTTCATCATATTTAAATTATTTAAATATAAAAAGTTATTTTCTTTATTTATACTATTTCTTAACCATTTATTACTTTTAAACACTTTATTCTCAACATACATTCCAACAACTTTTTCCTGACACTCCATCGGGATCATCACTGCCTTTAGATTGATGCTAGAGCTTCATGTGATTACTGCAAGCTCGTCTATAAATGCCTTCTCTACTCCATATTAACGTGTTTTGTTTTCTAAGGTGAAAGTTTTTAGGGATTTTTACACCCATAACCCTGAGTAATTTTGCAATTACAGTCATAACCCTGAGTAATCACGAATTACACGAGAAACCCCAAGTAATGCTTAACTCTTACGTGACATGACCCTGCGTTACATTACGTTTGGAATGTTTGACGGTTTCCGTTAAGAAATACAAAATTATCCCTTAAAGTCATTTTTATTTACAAAACATGGCATCATTCTCTCTTCAGCACTACCTTCTCCTTCCCTGCTTCGAAGACTTGTTGAACCCTCCTCCCCAGAGCAGAGTTCGTCGCCGCGGAGCTCCTCCTTGAAGCCTCGAGCCGATCCCTCTTCCCTAGAGCAGAGCTCGTCGTCATCGATCTCGTCCTCGAAGCCTCTCGGGCGGAGCTTTTCCTCCACTGCCTGTCGCTGACCTCTCCCCCCTCCCATCCCGTAGTCCCATCCCGCAGCGCCTTCCCCCTCCCCACCCCCAAACCTCCGCTGAGCTTCCCACAGGCCCCTGCTCCCTCGCCCACATCGTACTGCAACTGTCCCTACCCCCGTGCAGCCCCCCACCCGCAAGCAAATGCCAAAGCACAAGCAATTGCCAACCCCCATCCCCATCCCTCGCAGGCCCGTGATCCCTTGCCACCTCCATCCCCCACCGACCGGACCACGTCTGCAAGCTTCCCCCACCACCCCACCCAATCCCCCACTAACCAAAGCCTGCCTCGTCCCTGCATCGACTCCGAAGCCTCCCCCGTCCCTACGTCGACTTCAAAGCCCACCTGTCGCCCCCCAATCCCCCACCGACCAAAGCCCGCCCCTGCGTCGACTTCAAAGCCCCCCACCCCCTGCCCAATCCCCCGTCGGCCAAAGGTCGCTCTGCCCATGCGTCGACTTCGAAGCTCCCCTCCCCCCAAATCCCCCGCCGACCAAAGTCCGTCCCTCCTCTGCATCAACTTCGAAGCCCCCCCCCCCCCACAATCCCCCACTGACCAAAGCCCACCCCTACGTCGACTCTGAAGGGCCCCCCCACATCCAATCCTCCGTCGACCCCCACCCCTTCCCGACCGTGCCTCTCAAACTCCCCTCCCCAAACCCCAGTCATGCTGCTTACCTCGACGGCTCCTCTGCACATGCCTGTATGTAGGCCCGCTGCTACCCTTCACCATTGTCGAGCCCCAACAATGCCTCCCTCCCTGCAGGCCTGTCGCAGCCTACCAAATGCAGCATCTCCACCCATGTCGCTGCCCTCGACCATCTCCCTTCCTGTTGCGTGTGGAAGCTCGTCAGTCGCCGTCCTTCATGATGCAGGGATTGTCTCTAGAGAAAGAGACGGGGTACTTATTTTTTAAATTATATTAATTCCAGTCGTTAGATCGTTGATGGGTTATATTAACTCAATTATCTGGTTGATTTAACGAAGTAAAGTAACCGAAGGTTATGGTGTAAGACGGCACACTTATTCAAGGTCCCGAGCGTGATTCGTGATTATACATGGTTATGATTGTAATTGCGAAATTACTCAGGGTTATGGGTGTAAAAATCCCAAATTTTTAACATGTGTTCTCATTGCACTTTTATTATGTCTATTAAAGTAATTGAATGTCAGCTATATATACTTAATAAACAAAGAGTTTTATAAACAATTATCTATAAGATTATATTATAAAAAGTTGAAAATCTAAAATCTAAGGAGAAATACTACATTACTTTTCATGTATGAATGCGAAGAAAAATAATACATCTGTACATGTTCCTCTACCATATCCGTATATATCTTATATACATTTTGACATATATGTTCTTATCCAATATAAATGGATATGGATACGAATATCATATATATATATTAATGTTTATATATAATCGTGGATTATTTGTACTATATGTAATAATATGTTATATCTTCTTTCTCATATATATTTGTTATTAAATAATTACACTTAAATATTTGTATCATGTCCAAACCATCCAATACCAATATAGTTAAGCTAATATATAAATTATTTCTTATATTAGCCCTTTCTAGTTTGTAAGTTATTTTATTCATAACTATTCTTAAGGATATTGTAATAAAATTCTCATATCCGTCAACATGTCTATTCACATCTATATTCATATTTTAAATAGGATCGAGACATAATTATTACTTGTATTTGTATTTATTCATTTGAACCTAGAGATGCAAACACATACGAATATGCCCATATCTGATTTGCCACTATATCCAGTTTTTACATATTTTGACATCCTTATAAATTTTAAAATGAAAATGAGTGTGAATATTACTTTGATATCGCAAACATCTGTATCCGTATATATTTTTTTCATATATAAATATAGTTGTATTTATATCATATGTACTCCATTTAGTACATCTGTATTTAAGCTAATCTATGGAGTATCTCTAATCTTACTCATATGTGAAGTATCTATTTTACACCCATTTATTTTGTAAGGATATAAAATATAGTTTTATTATTCGTCAATATCCATATCCACATCCATATTCGTCTTTAAAAACAGATAATGATATTGTAGCATATGTATCGGTATCCGTCCTTTTGCATTCCTATTTCGAACCCTTTGACGCCTTACTTGTGTGGTGCAATTACTCTACATATAATAAATTTTGTTTATTATTTAATAATCTTAATTTATATATAAATATGTTGAAATTAATTTATATTTCAAAATCAATAAAGTCCAATATATACAACATTTTAACTGATATATTTTTTCAATGCAAAATATATGAAATAAAGGTTTTATTTGAGACTTTGGGGGACTAAGAACCCACACGCCCTCTATTGTCTATGTCACTGCATGTATGCATGAAAAGATATATAGATCATATAGGCACGAAAAGATTGCATATAATGCTAGATTTGCTACCCTTGAGAATATTAGAAAATACAAAATTAATATATTTCACAGATCTAAAACTGACGATTGGAGTCCTCCTTCACATGCAAGTTCTAAGGATCTCACATTTTCCAGTGTTGCCGATCATTAGACATCATACTTCACCTCTTATAGAGAGGCAATATACGTATTGTGTAAGTTACCTTTAAATATCGTATTTTTATAATTTAATTTTCCATGCTTTTGCTTGGGACACAATAATATGGGTAAAAAGTTGGCAAGAAATGCATCCGATGTCTACAAATCTTGGTGCATGTAGGTTTCATACACATTGGTTGATATCCCCCCTACTTATCAGTTTTCCTATAAAGTTAAACCCAACTAAACATTGTATTCATGATCTTTTAATGGACTGGAAAATTTACTAAGACTTGGAACATCATGTTATGATTTATTGTGAAGAGACATGGCTTTAGGGACTGCCTTATCATGGCATTTGTCGGATAGGGATGCTATAGCAAAAAACTAGAGAAGTTTATCAATGTTATGAGGAGAGGATTGTGTGCTCGAGCAACTATGGATGTAGATACAATTTCCATTTCTTTCTCGATACAAACATATATTTTATTTACCATTTTCTCTACGCATATGTAGGGTTGAGCATGGGCCGGGTTCGGGTCGGGTTTGCCTTGGCCCGGCCCAAACCCATTTTGGTATATGGGCTAATGGGTCGGGCTCTAGGCCCGTTTATTTTTAAAAATATAGGCCCAAACCCAAACTCGGCCCGAAGATTATTGGGTCAGGCCGGCCCATTTAGATGTCCCAACATTTATCTCAAATGCATTTAAAAATAGATGCATATTTTGCATTTGAAATAGCAATATATGTATTTGATACGAGTTTGCAAAACCTATGTTAATGAAGCACAACATCCAGTTTCACAGCGAATGCATATTGGAATAGTTCCCGGGTTGTTGGAAATAACATTAAGACGACGAATGTTCTTCTTGATTAGAACCTTGTGGCAAAGATAAGTAACAATAACCTTCTATTCTTAGGCAGATGATATCAATACAAAGGTAACAAATAAATGCAATATGAAACATGCATATTTTATAATTTTAAATGGTATATAATTTATCTCTGTTAGTGTTGCATGCTACCAATCTTACTATATATATAGGGTTCGGGCTATCGGGCTTTACGGGTTTGGGCCCTATAGGGCCCGAGCCCGGCCCGAAATTGCAATTGGACCTAAAAAAGGCCCGAACACGGCCCATTTCAAGTTCAAGCTCGGGCTCGGGTCGGACTAAGCGGGTCGGATTTTGGGTCGGGTCGGGTTGGCCCGACCCAATGCTCAACCCTACGCATATGGATATATGCTTTATGCTTTAAATAGCTACTAGTAGGGACCCGTGCGCTGCACTGGAAGCGAAATGTTCGAAAGCTCAAACAAAAGAAGTCCTGATTTGATGTTGGTTGTAACTACAGCTATGCGAACTTTATTTCTAACGTTGGATTTCGGTAAAGGTTCTCAACGATTTTAAATTAATTTGGAGTCGGTTTTTGAACATTTGATGTTATAGTGGATGTCTCAATAACTCATTCTACAATATGATTTTTTCGTATTCAAAGAATTAGGTATGCACTTTGATTTTAAGTCTGGAAGTTATTATTGTTCTAAATAATAGGGGGCGGTGATTGATTGAGTTCTTAAAATATGTATCTCCTATAGTGAATTCCATCAACCAAAGACTAAGCTTAGTGATGAAATTCTTATCGGGTAAAAATTAGAATACGATGAGATTCAAATTTAGATCTTGTCAAACTAAAACCAAGTCCATACTATCCGTAAGTTTCTAATGATACTTATTTAGCTCTATTCAATAAAATGATGGTTTGTCTTTTATATTCAGTTGGATTTTAAAGAATTAAATCAAAATGCATGCGTATATATACTAATAAAATTGATAAGGATGCACCAACTGTCTGGGACTCGCTGAATATTTGTTTGATTAAGAAATGTGTGCTTTTATCCGGAGACAACGTCTTTGCTCATTTTATTTTTGATGACTTGATTTTGTTCTATCTTATCATGGAGATATAAGGCAGCAGGCCATTGTCCAGGTCTAGGATACGACGCAAGAGAGGGCGTCGAGGTGGGAGAAAGGCCGAGAGAATTTGTTGAGGTCGTTGTCGATGTGAGAAAGTGTCATCTAAAGGCAGGTAATGGTGGAGGCCTCGAGGGCCTCGTCTCCAAGGCAGGGGCGATAAGGAGCTTGTGGGGAAGGTCCTGGTCAGTGTGGGAGAGAAGGATGCCTGATGAGGGGATGGAGCGACAAAGGAGGTGGCCTTCTTGCTGTAGGAGGAGAGGTATTCGTCGGTTTGATAGCGTCGGCGGAAAAACCACGGCCGCCATCCACACGGAGCCCCTCAGCTCCCGGTATCCAAGCCGGTAGGCTGCTACGTCATCCACCGACAAATCATTTGCCGACTCCATATATATTCTAGTAAACCATGACAAATGATTATTCTACATATTTGCCGATATCCACAAGTACTTGCCGATATATCTCCTCCTACTGGCTGTCCAATCCGGGAAATCTTCTAATTAAGCGCGAGACAAATTGGAATTATAATACCTACCATTTTTAATGATAATTTTTAACCGTTTTTTCTCCCAAGATTATCATAAAAAATAGAGTAATTGATCATCCGTCTGACGGACCGCGATTCTACCCTTTTAATGTCGTATTATTGACTAGTGCGTTGCAGTCGGATAGATCCGTGACGATCAAAAATAACCGCACGAATTGAATAATCAACGAATGAATTATCGTACGGTTTTATGTTTATTTAGCCTGGGCAAGCCCCAGGGTCGACTCAGGGAGGCAAAGGAACAACTCGGGATCAGATTAGATGGATTAGATCATGGTTTTCCAAGTGGGATTTTTTTGTTGTTCTTTTTATGCGATAAAAATGCCAAAAATGCAACAATACGGATGAACTAGGTTATTAAGAAAATGATCACTTAGCCAAATTAATCTTTGATGTCAAATTAACTCAAATCGACCAAGTTATATTTTTTCTATAAACCTAATCCAATGATGAATGCAAAATATATTTTTTTTGGAATTTTTGGATTTAAAATGCATAAATGAAAAATACAAACGTTTTTGGGGTTTCTATGCAATTTTTCGTGCAAATGACATGCAAAAATTATGAAAAATTTACTGAAAGTTAAACTTGAGGAAATTAAGCTAAACTATATTTTTGGAATTTTCTGACACTTTTTGATTTTTTTATGAATATTTTACTGAAAACAGAGTGATTGTGGGTATTTAATTCCTAATAAATCCACGAAATAAAATTATCCAAAGACTGATTTATCTCAAATAGATATTGTAATAAGGAATCCAGGAGCTTTAGAATTTCTCAAAAATCAAATTCGTGGAATTAATTAAAAATCAAATACAGATATCACTCTACAATTTATTTTATGCAAATAACAACTCCGAATTGGACGAAACTTGGACAGTAATTACAGCACACTTAAATGCATCATCTACAATTTTTTAACAATTTTTAGAGCAAGATATAGGCCTGAGCGAATTTCAGAGCATAATTAGGCAAAATATCTGTGATTTTCAGTCTCTGCTTTTTAATAAAACATCCAAGGCTCACAAAAATGTAAATAAATAACTGAAAGATAAAGATTTATTTGCTCTACAACATGCTATTTTTCATTGAATCGGATGATACTATTTTGATGTCCAAATAATCATGCAACTCCAGGGGTATCAATGCAATACTGAAATAAAGAACAACTAACTACAAATATGCACAAAGACACTTGCAGTTTTAAAAACTTAGAAATATGCCAATGCAATTTTCACAAGATATAAAAAAATAGACCTTTTCGCGTGCTAGGGCACACAGACGTGGGGAACACTTTGAGCGGCGGCGGCGCACGGGGCTGTGAGGGCCGCAACGCTGGAGGGCGGCGAGCGACGTCGGTGGGTCATCGACGGCAGGGCGGCGCTGGCGCGTTCGACGTGGAGCAGCTCGAGGGCGGCGGCTTCGACGGTGGAGGCGGTGCACGGCCTCACGAGGGAGTTGCGGGCTGGGTCGGGGCTGCAGCGCGGCGGCGCGGGCCGCTTGCTTGGACACAGGGGCTGGTGGCGACCGGGCGCAGGTTGGGTGCGCGCGGGGAGGAGAAGGCACGGGGGCGCGCGACCGAGGGCGACTTGCGGCGCGGCTTGCGCGGGAGGAGCATGCGGCGCGCCGCGCGACCGCGTGCTGCAGAGACCGGGGGCAGTGGGCCAAGGGGAGGTGGCGCACGGAGGAGGTGGCGGCCAGCGGTGGCGCTGGAACGCGCACGCCGCACGTTGAGCGGCAGCGCAGGTTGCGCGCGGCGGCGCTCTTGGGGGCGGACGGTTGGGGGCAGGCCGCGCGGTCGACGGCGAGTGGAGAACGGGGCGGCGGCCGCGACTGGAGCGGGGCTGCAGCCGAAGGGCGGCGCTTGAGGCGGAGGTCGGCGGAGGTTGCGCAGGACCTGCAACTCCCTTTTTTTTCTTTTTTTATATATATTTTTTTGTAATTTTTTTTGTCAACAGCAAATCAAAATGCAATAAAAATGCAGTGAAGTAGTAGTAATAGATGATTGTGATTTGTATAATGAGAATAGTGGTGGTGATAGATAGTTGTGTTGAAAAATGTAGTGATAGAAATGAGATGTTTGTGAATGTGGTGTTTTATGAAGTGGTAGAGAAAGTAGCTATGATGTGATTTTTTTATGATTTAGAATGATAACACTGAAAATATTAGATAAAAAAATTGACAAGGAAAAGTTGAGGGATGCTTACCTGTGATTCGCCGAAAATGGAGCCGCGTCGTGCAGCTTCCGTCGTGACCTCGAGGAGATGGTGGTCTCCGAAGCTTGGCAGCAGTTCTGGAGAAGCTGCTGCTACGTGGGTGGTGCTCCACGGATCTCACCTAAGCCTTGTCGTCGCTCGACCTACTGCGCCAAAGCTGTCACCAATGACACATCAAAGGGGGCTCGGGGCTCTCTTTCTCTCAAGAACGGTGGATGATTGTGAATGGAGGAGTGGAGGAGATTATAAAGAGGATGGATGGAGTTAGAGAAGAGATGGAGAGAGTGGAGAAAATGGTGGAGGAAGTGGAGAAGATGTGGCTTGGAGTGGGGGAAAAGAAAGGAGAAGAGGTAAAAGAGGATTAAAATAATTTATTTAATAATATAATATAGTAGGCTACTAAAAATGATTAAAATAATGATAGTAAAATAGTAATAATAATAAATCCGAAAATAGTAAAAAATAAATCCGAAAATAAAAAATTGGGGTGACATGTGGCGGCTACAGGAGCGGCCACATGTCGCTCCCAGAAAATTCAAAGATTAAATGTAAAAAAAATCAAAAAGAAATAACAAAAGAGATTAAATCAAAAAGTGGTCAACACAGAAGTTGCTCGTCTCGACGAGATTTACAACTTTCGTGAAGGGCCGAAAATCTACGGAGATCATCTGTACAAAATGTATTCTTGGGTGGTACCTTATAGATATAAAATACCGCATTTTATCTTTTGTATTTTTTTTCATTTTTAAGAGAGAGAAAAATCAAAATAAAAATAGAGAAAATATGAAAAGATTATTTACAACTTAATCTAATTTTTTTGGATTTTTAATAATGAAGAAATAAAATACAGGGGTAAAACGGTCATTATGTACAATGTACAAAAGGGGCCCAAAACCCAAGTTTTGCATACGAGCTCCGATTTTAATGAAATTGATCTTGTTTCGATGGTCTTTAAAAATATATTACTTTAAAAGTGAGTAGACCTCAATCGGGCACTGTATGAGAGAGATATGTGCATTTTAAGGTTCATGGTTTCAAACTTGGATTGGGGTTTTATTGGTCGATTTTACAAGTTAATATTTTTTTTGATATTTTTTCTTTATTAATGTTAGTAATATATACATAATAGAGTTGGTTTTATTGCATTTGGAGTTAGTATAAAATATATACAAATATGGTATTTTATCTAATATACAGGTGAATATTTAAAAGTGAATTTGGCTTCTTATTTTATGCAAATATGAATGCTAAAATGCAAATATTATCAATGCATGCATGAATGCTAATTATACGATATAAGTAGAAATATGCCTCTAATTACTCAGGAACACAGCTCTATTTTCAACTTTTAGAGTGATGAATCGCAGATTCATCAACCCCCTATACTTAAACCTTGCTCGTCCCCGAGCAACTAAATGAAATGCAAGAGTGAAATGAGATTGGGTTCCATACCAAGGTCATGAACAAAAGTTGAAAATGGAGCTTGACTCGACCTTTGGATTAATTGTGTGGCGGAACCTTATTGGGATCTGAATTTAAGACCTAACAGACTTCAAGTTCCACAAGTCTTCTATTCAAGACGCCTCAACAGTCAGGTCAGAACAAATTCTCAAACGCAAATTTCTGATGACTATGATTCTTACTTGTACTGTGTAAGTGATAAATAGCTCTCCACATCAGAAATGACTCGGAACCAGCCTCCTCTAACAAGGTAACTCAATAACCCGGTCCAGCAACTCTTTCCTCGAGGAGCGGGGTATTCCCTTCTAAGTTCAAGTGCGACCAACTCAAGAGGAGGGGGTAGAGAAAAGAATAAAGAATGGACGGTAGCCAGTGTAGCTAACCTAACCCAGGATGCCTGACCAGTGTAGCCAACTCATCCAGCTGCAGACTTCTTGCTAGTATACATATTCCAACAGGCAATTTTTTTTGGGCCTGTCTATTTTTTTTGGAGTTCTTGAATTTTTCTTTTTTTTTCTTCTTTTTTTTCTTTTGGAACTATATACAAGGTGCAGCATGTACATCAGGAGTTTTTCCTCTTGAGCCAGTAGACTATCCCTCTTTTGAAGCATTATTGCAACCCACAGCGTCCCGTCCTTAGACTTCAACACCACCATACTAGGTTGAGATGCACTACCCTCCCTAGAGGAGGACGGATGTTTCCACCCGTGTGCTACTCCAAGCTAAAGGATTCTACCTCCTCACCACCTCATCAATGAAGAGCTACGTGCATTGTGCTTTGTCCAAGTTAGGTCACTGTCTAAAAGAATCATGCGTGTGCACGAGATATTCTACTTAGACTAATCAAGATGACATGTGAACATAGACTTGCGGACTCAAAGAATTAAGTCACTTGACCTGAGAAATCTTAACTCCAGTTCCTATAAGGTTCCTCTGAAATTAGGTGGATTAAGGTCAAATCAAGTCCATCCTCAATATCTACTCATAACTCGGTTCAGAACCCACTAGCTTTTCACTATGCATATGCAAGATATGCAGATGAGAGGTGCAGATGACATGCTATGAATGAAATGCAAGATTTTTTTTTGAAATGCAAGGATGATATGCAAGAGTAAATAAGAAGCCTTATTTTCAACATTTTGTTTTATTTTCTGGTATACAACACTTTTTACAACAATTTTTAGTTTGTAATAATATACATAGTATACAAATTTTTATACATCCTATTTTACAACAAATTTTACAAAAGTATGTTTTACAACTTTTTGTACAAGTATTATAGTAATTTTTTTGGTATACCTCCTATGAGTCAGTTTATACAAGTGTATTTTACAAAAAAATTTCTCAAATTTTTACCCACCCGTAATTATTGCATAATATATACAAAAATACGCGAAAATACGCGAAAGTACGAGCTATGGGTAAAGTATATATGTAATATATACACGCCCCCTATACTTAGCGTGTGCTATGTCCTCAGAGCACGAAAAGCGACTAAAAAGACATAGCTCGGGCTAAGCGTAGGAGAGCTAAAATTACAAAATGTATAGAAGTCGCTCCGCCCCCCTATACTTAGGCTCTGACAGCCTAAGTGTAGAAGAAGATCAAAAATGGGGCGAACGAGGAGAAGAGGGGAAATGGATGAGTATATACAAGACGGGCATCGGTCCCCCCTATACTTAGGCTCCGGTCAGTCTAAGTATAGGACGGGAGTGAGTATGAGAACCGATGTGATCTGGAGAATGTACAGTGAATCGACTCGGGTGACTCCTCCCCCCTATACTTAGGATCTGATTATCCTAAGTATAGTCTTAAAATGAAATGAGATGAGTCGGGGCGAGTGATTCGAATCACTGGGGAGGGAGGGAGAAAAACTATATACAAGAAAGAGTGAGAATGTACAAGGATTAAGAAGGTTTGTGACGAACCTTCTTGCGGACGCGAGGAAGTGGATAATATACATATGTGTCGCTGTCGGAATAGTCCTCAGATGAATAATAGTGAGGTGTAGGGATCGTCCAACGAGGGTCGACACACGGCTGCTTGCTTAGATAAGGCTTGAGAACAACCGAACTGAGCTCACTCATATAAATTACCTTGTCCGGGCCAGATGAGGACTCCTCAGAAAATTCCTTCTCCGGTGTGTTGAAGGAAACTTTCTTAGTCGATTTTCTAGAACCTGAATCATTGAGTGGGAGATGAGAGAGACGCGCCTTGAGAGGTTCGGGGGAACTCCTCGAGGAATCAATTCTCGACTTCCTCTCACTAAATAGCCGACTAGAAGAGGGAGCAACCGTGTTTTTATGTGGAGTCAATTTAATCTTGGTTGTTTCCTTTGAAGGTCCGGGATGTGGTGTGGTGCTGACTATGGGTTCCTCATCAGACGAGTCACCATATAAATTATAATATTCCTGAAGGGTCAGCACATGTCTCGGGAAAGTGCTAGTGGTCTCAGTTGGCTTGGCATTATTGGGCTCTTGTGTCGGATCATCAAAATGGTCAAGGCAGTCAACAAAGATCATGTCCGACTTAATGGTAGCTTCTGATTGTGAGTCCTCCTTAGAAGCTGTCCTGGTGGCGGTGCAAGCAGTTGATGAAGTGGAGGTTTGGGGAGTCTCAGAACCAACGGTCGTCTGGGCAGTCGGTCTCTCAGGTGTAGCAGAGAGGTGGGACTCATTTACCTCTTGATGGTCACGACTGTCAGCGGATGTGCGGGTTACCTTAGAGTAAAGTGTATCAAAGAATGGGTGAGGTCGGAGTGCTCCCAATGCTGAGAAATCGATCTCCCGAGTCTCGTAATCTATAGACGCTTTAGCTGAGGCTAAGAACGGCTTCCCGAGAATAATCGGAGACTGGGTAAACTCTCCTCGGTGCTCGATGTCAATGATCGTGAAGTCCACCTGAAGTAGAGCTCCTTGGAAAGTAACGATGACTGAAATATTTCCTTTAGACCGTTTGATGGATCGATCAGCCAGCTGAACGATCTCTCTCGACTTTCTGATTGGCCTGAGTTTGAGCTTGTCAAACACAGAGGTCGGGAGGATATTTATCGGTGAGTCATCATCGATTCTTGCATGGGTGAAGATGGTGTCTTTGATTTCACACTCAACCCTAGGCAACCGCTTCACTCTGCGGCTTTTGGTCTTTCTCCCCATCACCAAGGATGTGGCCATAGATACTATGTGTCTTTCAGTCCTTGTTCTCTTCTTACCCGACCTCCTTGGCATCAATTTACTCTTTACAAATCTCTTGAGGTCGGGGAAGTGATCTATGACCTTTATTAAGGGAAGTTTAAAGATCAATTCATCATCAAGTGCTTCCCTTAGGGTGGAATCCAATTTTTTTAAATCATTTTCATTTTCAATTTTTATGTGAATTTTTGGTTTTTCAATTTTTTTGGTGTTTTTGATGGATGAATGATCAGACTCTTGATTGGAGGGCAAGTGGTTAGTAGAAGAGGGAGATAGAATGGACTCCAGCTGTACAGACGGTGTGGGTTCCCTGATGTTTGCTTTGTTTTCAACCTCCAAACTACTCATGTCTTTTCTCACTTTTATACCCAGGCTGGCAGAAATTGATTGTAATATTCCCATGACATCTCTCAACTCGTTAACAAATGATTCATTTTTCTTAATAAGTCTAGAGATGTCATCCTCCACAAAATTCTCATGACAAGTCATGGGAGAGTTCTGCTCAAGTGGAGGGTACTGCTGAGACTTTGGGTGATCATACTCAACATACCTAGAATCCGGCATGTAATGATGGGTCGAGTATGGACCATCTAGATGGCAAATATTGGTCGAAGCCACATATGATGAAACGGGAACTGATAAGTCTAGCTCATGAGTCCAATCTTGTGAATGCATAGGCTCTCCAAATGAAGGCTGGTTAATGGAGGCTTGATCACTAAAGTCAATCAAGTCTGGGAAATCATGATGTTTAGGCCTCTCCATTCGGCTTGTTCGATCGACCGTGTTATGCCCTAAGTTCAAGTTGGGATGTGTATATATGAGTTGTGGTATGGTCCCTACTTGGGGTGAAGTATGTGGGGGCATATAATTTTGCCAATCATCTGTCTCAGCAGTGGCTTGCTCTTCATTCGAGTCTTTGATTCCTGCAAGCTCTCGGGAGTAAGGACAGTCAGCCCAAGGTGGAAGTGGATCCGTGGTGCGAGAATATGGAGTAGGTGAGAAATGCGAAGAAGTGGAGAAGTCAGTCGAAGTTCTGACTTCATAATCGGATTGAGGTGGAGCCGACCACGGGTAAGGGTCTCCCGTGGGCGGCGGAGGATACATGGAAGAATGAGAAGGTGAAGATGATCGGTATATGATCGATGAGGAATGACCAGAGGTCGCAGGGTATGGGGACCAATATCCCGACATCTTGAAGAGAAGATAATGAATGTAAGTAGAGCGAGGTAGCAAATGCGCAATTACGCAGGATAACACACACGGACAGACACGAAGACAAACGCAAGAGCAAACCCTGAATTCACACTCAATACGGTGAATGACCCGAAACCGAGTCCAATTAATCTTGTTAATTTTAAGTGTGATTTTTCAAGCAAGATAGCAAGGATTTATGTGGCCTATAGGGAAGTCGGCTCAGAGCCAGATGCGTCTTCCCTGTTTAACCTGTCGCCTAAGATACCGCCGATCCTCCCTTTCTGCGCTCCTATCCGGAGTGGGGACTCACTGACGTGCCCCTATCTACCTACAAGCAGGCGGAGGCTGACAAAGCTAGGCCTTGTCGCAGAGTACCGCTGGTTCGCCCCTATCTACCCGCGAAGGCGGAGGCTACTTGGTACTTGTCAATGAGCTTAAAAGTATCCCACTCGTGATATTTGCTAAGATCAGTTGGCTCGTGATATGGAAGGCGGGGATTTGGGCTCTGCCTTAAGGTGTTCACACACACTCAAGTACCCTCACTCAGCCTGAAAACAAGGTCGGGGTTACTCTCCCGCAAACAAGGGTTAATTTTAGTCAATTTTTTTGGTCCAATTCAATTAGCAGTCCCGATTTTAAAGATTAGTTGTCACTGATATTAATCCACACAAGCAATCACGTCTACCGTCCAGTCCCAATTCCTTTATCCTAGGTTAGAAAACCGAGAGAGAGAATCGGAAAAAGTCGATGCAATCGAGAAAACGATGATGAATGCTTGAGTAAGAAGACTTACAGTGCCTCCAGCTCTCTACAATGCAGGATGCAAGACTGAATTGAAATTTTACACTAAATGAATGCATACGATGAAAAGCCGCTCCTAGACAGGCAGTTCTATTAGCGAGTGAAGAACAAGTTGATTTGGCTAAGTCCTGCGGTCTAAGTGCGTCTTTTATGTGTGATGTGTGGTCCTAAAGATTTACGAGCACAAGCAAATCCTAGAGTGGCTCGAGGAGCCGCTAGTGCAAGCCTAGTCTAAAATTCAAACCACACAGCAGACGGGGACACGTTTTACTATGTTTACAATCGCGAGAACCCAAACGGGAACCACTGTAAATGATGCAGACACTTTTTTTTGTAAAAAATCTTTTTGACGTCCAACAACCGACTTGATCCACGAATCGTCGGCCTCCGATGCACTTCGAAAAGCGTCGACTTCAAGTAAGCCGCTCCAAGTCCACCGGACCCTCGCACAAAAAGATAAAAAATTATGTCAGAAAGAGATATATACAGAAATGGTCAGAAAAATAATTAAAGAAGAAATGGATAATTACAATGCGGCTCGGGGGTCAGACTACCCGAGTGAATGGAAAATGTAAATCTAATTTTTCTAAAGTGATCCTAAGCCGTTTGCCTCCCCGGCAACGGCGCCATTTGACGGACCGCGATTCTACCCTTTTAATGTCGTATTATTGACTAATGCGTTGCAGTCGGATAGATCCGCGTCGATCAAAAATAACCGCACGAATCGAATAATCAACGAATGAATTATCGTACGGTTTTATGTTTATTTAGCCTGGGCAAGCCCCAGGGTCGACTCAAGGAGGCAAAGGAACAACTCGGGATCAGATTAGATGGATTAGATCATGGTTTTCCAAGTGGGATTTTTTTGTTGTTCTTTTTATGCGATAAAAATGCCAAAAATGCAACAATACGGATGAACTAGGTTATTAAGAAAATGATCACTTAGCCAAATTAATCTTTGATGTCAAATTAACTCAAATCGACCAAGTTATATTTTTTCTATAAACCTAATCCAATGATGAATGCAAAATATATTTTTTTTGGAATTTTTGGATTTAAAATGTATAAATGAAAAATACAAACGTTTTTGGGGTTTCTATGCAATTTTTCGTGCAAATGACATGCAAAAATTATGAAAAATTTACTGAAAGTTAAACTTGAGGAAATTAAGCTAAGCTAATATTTTTGGAATTTTCTGACACTTTTTGATTTTTTTTATGAATATTTTACTGAAAACAGAGTGATTGTGGGTATTTAATTCCTAATAAATCCACGAAATAAAATTATCCAAAGACTGATTTATCTCAAATAGATATTGTAATAAGGAATCCAGGAGCTTTAGAATTTCTCAAAAATCAAATTCGTGGAATTAATTAAAAATCAAATACAGATATCACTCTACAATTTATTTTATGCAAATGACAACTCCGAATTGGACGAAACTTGGACAGTAATTACAGCACACTTAAATGCATCATCTACAATTTTTTTAACAATTTTTAGAGCAAGATATAGGCCTGTGCGAATTTCAGAGCATAATTAGGCAAAATATCTGTGATTTTCAGTCTCTGCTTTTTAATAAAACATCCAAGGCTCACAAAAATGTAAATAAATAACTGAAAGATAAAGATTTATTTGCTCTACAACATGCTATTTTTCATTGAATCAGATGATACTATTTTGATGTCCAAATAATCATGCAACTCCAGGGGTATCAATGCAATACTGAAATAAAGAACAACTAACTACAAATATGCACAAAGACACTTGCAGTTTTAAAAACTTAGAAATATGCCAATGCAATTTTCACAAGATATAAAAAATTAGACCTTTTCGTGTGCTAGGGCACACAGACGTGGGGAACACTTTGAGCGGCGGCGGCGCACGGGGCTGCGAGGGCCGCGACGCTGGAGGGCGGCGAGCGACGTCGGTGGGTCGTCGACGGCAGGGCGGCGCTGGCGCGTTCGGCGTGGAGCTGCTCGAGGGTGGCGGCTTCGACGGTGGAGGCGGTGCACGGCCTCACGAGGGAGTTGCGGGCTGGGTCGGGGCTGCAGCGCGGCGGCGCGGGCCGCTTGCTTGGACACAGGGGCTGGTGGCGACCGGGCGCAGGTTGGGTGCGCGCGGGGAGGAGAAGGCACGGGGGCGCGCGACTGAGGGCGACTTGCGGCGCGGCTTGCGCAGGAGGAGCACGCGGCGCGCCGCGCGACCGCGTGCTGCAGAGACCGGGGGCAGTGGGCCAAGGGGAGGTGGCGCACGGAGGAGGTGGCGGCCAGCGGTGGCGCTGGAACGCGCACGCCGCGCGTTGAGCGGCAGCGCAGGTTGCGCGCGGCGGCGCTCTTGGGGGCGGACGGTTGGGGGCAGGCCGCGCGGTCGACGGCGAGTGGAGAACGGGGCGGCGGCCGCGACTGGAGCGGGGCTGCAGCCGAAGGGCGGCGCTTGAGGCGGAGGTCGGCGGAGGTTGCGCAGGACCTGCAACTCCCTTTTTTTTCTTTATATATATATATATATATATATATATATATATATATATATATATATATATTTGTAATTTTTTTTGTCAACAGCAAATCAAAATGCAATAAAAATGCAGTGAAGTGGTAGTGATAGATGATTGTGATTTGTATAATGAGAATAGTGGTGGTGATAGATAGTTGTGTTGAAAAATGTAGTGATAGAAATGAGATGTTTGTGAATGTGGTGTTTATGAAGTGGTAGAGAAAGTAGCTATGATGTGATTTTTTTATGATTTAGAATGATAACACTGAAAATATTAGATAAAAAAATTGACAAGGAAAAGTTGAGGGATGCTTACCTGTGATTCGCCGAAAATGGAGCCGCGTCGTGCGGCTTCCGTCGTGACCTCGAGGAGATGGCGGTCTCCGAAGCTTGGCAGCGGTTCTGGAGAAGCTGCTGCTACGTGGGGTGCTCCACGGATCTCACCTAAGCCTTGTCGTCGCTCGACCTACTGCGCCAAAGCTGTCACCAATGACACATCAAAGGGGGCTCGGGGCTCTCTTTCTCTCAAGAACGGTGGATGATTGTGAATGGAGGAGTGGAGGAGATTATAAAGAGGATGGATGGAGTTAGAGAAGAGATGGAGAGAGTGGAGAAAATGGTGGAGGAAGTGGAGAAGATGTGGCTTGGAGTGGGGGAAAAGAAAGGAGAAGAGGTAAAAGAGGATTAAAATAATTTATTTAATAATATAATATAGTAGGCTACTAAAAATGATTAAAATAATGATAGTAAAATAGTAATAATAATAAATCCGAAAATAGTAAAAAATAAATCCGAAAATAAAAAATTGGGGTGACATGTGGCGGCTACAGGAGAGGCCACATGTCGCTCCCAGAAAATTCAAAGATTAAATGTAAAAAAAATCAAAAAGAAATAACAAAAGAGATTAAATCAAAAAGTGGTCAACACAGAAGTTGCTCGTCTCGACGAGATTTACAACTTTCGTGAAGGGCCGAAAATCTACGGAGATCATCTGTACAAAATCTATTTTTGGGTGGTACCTTATAGATATAAAATACCGCATTTTATCTTTTGTATTTTTTTTTCATTTTTAAGAGAGAGAAAAATCAAAATAAAAATAGAGAAAATATGAAAAGATTATTTACAACTTAATCTATTTTTTTTGGATTTTTAATAATGAAGAAATAAAATACAGGGGTAAAACGGTCATTATGTACAATGTACAAAAGGGGCCCAAAACCCAAGTTTTGCATACGAGCTCCGATTTTAATGAAATTGGTCTTGTTTCGATGGTCTTTAAAAATATATTACTTTAAAAGTGAGTAGACCTCAATCGGACACTGTATGAGAGAGATATGTGCATTTTAAGGTTCATGGTTTCAAACTTGGATTGGGGTTTTATTGGTCGATTTTACAAGTTAATATTTTTTTTGATATTTTTTCTTTATTAATGTTAGTAATATATACATAATAGAGTTGGTTTTATTGCATTTGGAGTTAGTATAAAATATATACAAATATGATATTTTATCTAATATACAGGTGAATATTTAAAAGTGAATTTGGCTTCTTATTTTATGCAAATATGAATGCTAAAATGCAAATATTATCAATGCATGCATGAATGCTAATTATACGATATAAGTAGAAATATGCCTCTAATTACTCGGGAACACAGCTCTATTTTCAACTTTTAGAGTGATGAATCGCAGATTCATCACCGTCGCACTCACACTCTTTCTACTACATAGCTTCCTCCTTCACAATGCCGGCGGCGATCTTCGCCGGAACCCTATCGGGATGAGGATCCATCAACCTCTTCTCTCCGCCTCCCAACCCATGCATCAACGACCCCCACTTCCCCAAACTCCAACCCCTCCCGTCCACTTCCCGTTGGCGGCCCTACAAACCCAAGCCCCAAAATCCCAAACCTAATCCCGCCCTTAAGTCCCCCGCACTCCCGCACCAAGTAGTACAAGCCCATCTCCATTAATAGCACGGGCGACGTCATTTCTGCCGGTGCCACCGTCGGCATCGTCGTGGTCGGCGACTCTGGCCTCTCCTACCTCCTCCCCGACATACCTTTCGAGTTCCATTGCCCAAAGGCGGCGACTTTAGCCATAAGGGAGTCAACATTCCTCCCCTTCGCTGACCAGGAAGACGCCGCTTAAGTGGAAGAAGGAGAAGGCTATAAAGAAGCGGAGGAGGGTGAGGTTGATGGAGAGCATGGAGGAGGAGGAAGAGAAGGGCAACGTGGTGATGGAGATGCCGAGGCCGGTAGATGGACTCGTGCAGCGAGCGAAGGACGGAAGGAGCAGGGAGGAGATATTGGGCAATCCCTTATGGAAGAAGGACAATGACATCGACAAAGAGAAAAGGGGAAAGGGCGCGAGGTGACTTTGTGTAATTCCCTCGAAAAGTTGAGGACAGAGATGGAATGACGGCTGGGGGCAGGTTGTAGATAAAATGACGGCTGGGGGCACGCTGTAGGTGGAATTGAAAAGGTTAAAATCGGAAATTTTTGCCTGAAAAGTAATGCCTTGACGGGCTTTAATATATGGGAAAAGGGAGTATGCTCCCTAGTTGTAGCCAACTTAGCTACTCCCACAACTATTTTTCCCTCATTTTTTAATTTCTTTGGAAAATAAAAATTTGTAAATTCATCATTATATCCCTCTCACATTCTATTAAAATTTCATCAGAAACAGAGACTCCTACGACCTCCATCCAAACAGGGTCGATTTAAAAAATCCAGCGACCATTCAAAAAATGACGTATGGATGGAGGGCTTAGGAGTCTTTGTTTCTGACGAAATTTTAATAGAATGTTAGAGGGATATAGTGATGAATATACAAATTTTTATTTTCCAAAGAAATAAAAAAATGAGGGAAAATATGGGTGGGAGTAGCCAATTGGCTACAACCTGGGTGTAGATATATATATATATATATATATATATATATATATATAGGGTCATATGTGGCTGCCCCCTAGGGGCAGCCAACATGGCTGCCCCCGCCTTATTTGGGCAAATTTTTTTATTTTTTTTTGAAAAATAACACCATGTACATTCATCCCTATATCCCTCCTATATATCATTCGAATTTCGTCAGAAACAGAGACTCCTACGGCCTCCATCCGGACAGTAATTTTTTAACGGTAACGGATTTTTTTAAATCGATATCATCGAGATGGAGGCCGTAGGAGTCTCTGTTTCTAACGAAATTCGAATGGCATATAGGAGGGACATATGGATGAATATACATGGTTTTATTTTTCAAAAAAAAAATAAAATAAAAAAACGCCGAAAAATGGGGTGGGGGCAGCCATGTTGGCTGCCCCCAGGGGGTAGCCCCATTTTTTCCATATATATATATATATATATTAAGGGTTAAATGAGGCTACACTTAGGTTGTAGCCAATTGGCTACTCCCACCCCTATTTTTCTCTTATTTTTTTATTTTTTTGAAAAATAAAAATTTTTATATTCATCACTATATCCCTCTAACATTCTATTAAAATTTCGTCAGATACAGAGACTCCTAAGCCCTCCATCCAGACGTCATTTTTTTAAAGGTCGCAGGATTTTTTAAATCGACCATGTTTGGATGGAGGCCGTAGGAGTCTCTGTTTCTGACGAAATTTTAACAGAATGTGAGAGGGATATAATGATGAATATACAAATTTTTTATTTTCCAAAAAATAAAAAAATGAGGGAAAAATAGGGGTGGGAGTAGCCAAGGTATATTCATCATTATATCCCTCTCACATTCTGTTAAAATTTCGTCAGAAACAGAGACTCCTAAGCCCTCCATCCATACGTCATTTTTTAACGTCGCAGGATTTTTTAAATCGACCATGTTTGGATGAAGGCCGTAGGAGTCTCTGTTTCTGACGAAATTTTAATAGAATGTGAGAGGGATATAATGATGAATATAAAAATTTTTATTTTTCAAAAAAATAAAAAAATGAGGGAAAAATAGGGGCGGGAGTAGCCAAGTTGGTTACTCCCTGAGGGCAGCCCCATTTACCTCATATATATATACAATGGATAGGTTAAATAAATATGGATGTATTTGGACACATACATACACATGTATAATATTTCCCATGCTCACAAAACTAAATTCATATATATACATCTATTTGTGATTTTTTAAAATTAACCTTGCTAAAGATTATATTCATTATTTTTTCAGAGAAGTAGAAAATTTTCTGACATAAACCAGAATTCAACAATAATTTTACCCGTGCAAAGCATGCGTGTGCATTCTAGTTATTTCTTAAAAAAAAACCTACACGTTTGCACATAATTCAATTTGAACCCCTCGTTCCCGTTTCGGACAACTTCCCCCCCAACGTGTTGCTTCAAATCCGTGGCGGACAAGAAGCGAACCCCACGAGATACCACTGCGACCTTGCACCTTCCGCCACGTGTCGGTGCCAGCGCCTCAGCTCTCCTCCCTTCAACCCCTCACGCAGCCGACCTGCATTCCTCCTCCGAGCCTCACCTCCCGATGTTGGACTCCCCCGCGCTCCGCTGCCTCCCCGCCTTCCCCGTCATCTCCCAGTCGCCACATGTCCCTTTCCGCCCCACGCCACCCTCCTTCTCCTCGCTCCCCCGGCGCCGATCCTGTAGGTTCGTCGTCCGGTCCTCCTCGCGCGATCCCGAAAGAGGGGAGGACGATGGATTGGGGTTCTATCCGTGGGATCCGCGCGCCGCGTCCCTCGGCGATTCCGGTAAGCTCCAATCTGTTCGCGTCTCGTTGGATCGTAGATTGGGTGTTTGGAGTGAACGCTGGCAATCACAGGATAAACAGAGATCTCATGGACTAATCTCAATTCTATCGATGTACTGTGATTATTTTACGCTTGGAATTGATTTAGACTGAATAATTGGGAGTAAATGATTAGAGAAACAAGGTTCCATCTTCTGTGCATGCACCGTGCAAAAAAGTTGAGTTATTTCAGTTAATTTGATCGAAGATGCATGTTTTCATTTCGATAATTGTTGCTATTTGGAACACGTTCCATGTGTTGGAACTTTAAGAGTGGTGTTGAGGTTGCATAGGTTTTGGTTAAGAATGGTTTGTAGCGTGCTTGGTTGATTTCAAACAACAGCAATCACCACCGAGCCTTTTTTCAGATGTGATAGAACATCTGAAATTTGCATGATAATCGGGTTTGGATCCAAAGATTCTATTTCCTTCTTGATAGTTTCCTCCACACTTTTGGTTTGCGTGTTTTTAAAATTTTATCAAAGTTATCCATTATATGAAAATAAACTGGAATGTGGACTTTTTTTTCCAAGTGTACTTTGTTTCTGAAGACTGCTTCTAATTGTGACTATGCGAGCTTGTAAAATTTAGGTTCAGATCAACCGTTCTGAAGAAACAGTAGTTGGTTGAAGGTGTTGTTACATGGTTAAAATAAGATGGCTCTATCTTCTTAAACAAGAAAAAGAAAACAATGTATTTATTGATTTAATCACTGAGTGTAGTATTCATAGTTTAGATATCAGAGAAGGGGTGATCGATTGGTTCTTATGTGCTAATGTTTGGATTTTATGAGAAGACTATTTCTATCGAGGAATTTGATATGTTTCTCAGGTTGATGAGTTAAAATTAGCTTATATATAAATTCAATGCTAACTTAGCAATTGTGCTTTCCTATTATGCAATGTTGTTTTTAAAGCCATTGCTTAGATGGTGGTGGCCTTTGTTTTTGTCAAGCAGGTATTCAGTGGGTTCCAGAGGATAAAATTACTCTCTTTACTTCTGATGGTCTCGTTCAGATAGGAGGATCTCTCGTTCCGCGCCAAGTTCCTCCTATAGATGTATTCCCTTTTGCTCTCACAAGCAATATTCCTCGATCGTCTTGCAGATTCGTTGCTCTTATCAATTTAGTACCTTGATGCTAAGAATTTGTTTGTTGATCTTCATTGTTACCCTTTATTTTTGTTTGCATTCTCATTGTTATGTTGTACATACTAATTAGTGATAGGAAGATATGTTGTCTCATTTTCCTTGTATAGGTACATGTAATGATGTAAATTGTGGGAATATTTACCCCTATACCCCTATAAAACAACTTAATTGCATGCTAGCCCATGTTTACTTCATATATACATACCGACCCTTTAAAATCACCAAGTCATACACTATAATCCATGTGGATTAATTTTGTGGATGATATCTTCAACAAATTTTATTACAAAATCCACTTTTGCCTCATAGTAGCGAATCAAATTAAATCCTCCTCCACAATCTAGCAGTGTGTCGTGCAAGCTTCTACCGTGTGTCACAACCTCCTAAATTTATCCCTCCCAACCGCTTAAGCCCCCATCCCACTATACTCTTCCATTAGCCCCCTCCATTGCAGCCCAAGCTTCTTAAGGTCAAGGTCGAGCTCCCATCCTCACTTTCTCCCCTTGTCATATCAATCCGAGCTCCTATCCACATTGCATCTCTCCATGCCACTAGGATAATCTATCAGCACTATCACCCTTTCCCTCGAGCCCCTTGTCCCACTATTCGATATGCAATTGCCACTTTCATTAATCCCTATAATGCTAATCACAGATTGAATTTCAACTATGTTTGACTTTTGCAAACACATAGAGTGATCTATGTTTACTCGATTTAAAAGTAGAGGGGGATATCCTGTCCATGAAATCGAAGTCCATAGTTTCAAAAGTACCATATGGGTCTGTCAACTTAATATTCTTTTAGTACCCACTCGACCACCCTCTCTACAACACTTTCTACCATGTCACAATAAGATGTTGTTCACATCCCACCTTCTAGTTCATGATCTCTGCATAACGGGCTCCCCGTTCAACCATCCCCACCCTGAGATCCCATGCTTGTCGTGATGAGTTCTTGACACTACCAACCCTACCATAAAGCCTCCACCCTCGATGCAATAAGCTCCTCTCTTTTCAAAGTTCTTGTCCCGCCACAACGAGCTCTCGACTCTATCCCCAGGGTGTGGGGTGGGAAGAGATTATAGAGAGATATCTTGACTGTCAGATTACTTTACACTTTTAATATATGTAACTGCTTGGTATGATTTGATATCCCAAAGGCGGTTCAGTTAGTGGGATAAATCAATAGTAGAGATTACGTAACAACCCCAAAAATAGTCCCACATCGGGTATTCACGAAGTGTGAGCATGTGTTATAAGTGATGGAGATTACTACAATACTACTTGAAAACTTGGGCTTAAGCATTGTGGGTGGTTGTCAATGTGTCCAATCGGGTTCGATTCCATTTAGTTGTCAGGGTCAGTTTTACTCGATAACGGTCCCTTTTTCGCCAGCTGGATATCGGAGTTCTCTTCACTATGTTCTGACCCATGCCGAGTCCTATGGTAGACGTAGTAGGGAAGCTCCTTTTCTTGCGCCGTCGTGGGAAGGATTCTCCTCTCCTGGGTCCCCAACCGGGAGCTTGAGTAAGTACATCGATGTTGCTCTCGTCATGTATGGTGCGGGTGAAGTAGTAGGATGAAGAAAGCTTCTTCCCCTGCTGCTCTTGACTGCTCGATCGTCGCCATTATCTGACTTTTCTCAAGCTGCTTTATCCTGCCGCTCTCGCTTGATCTGAACGTCTATCTAACAGGCGCAGATAGGATTTGAGAAGGGTTCTTGTGATGTTGGGGAAAGGGCTACATGAGAGGTTGAGCCCCCCTACAGAGAGATAGGAGAAAAAGTGATGCAGCGTAGGACCCAAGGATATGGCCGAATTTTTAATTAATTTTAGTGGTCAATTTTATTTACGTTTATTTAAGTTGTCGTGTCTCTATTTAAATAAATGAGATCACCTGTGATCTCCAACAATTAGTCATAGATTTGATTTTTAAATTTGATCGGTTAATTAGTTAGAGTCTAATTAGGATAATTAGTTGTCAATTTAAATTAGTTTACTATTTTTGTAATCTCATCCCTCCTATATAAAGGGATGATGGTCCATTGTTCTAGTCAGTTCAGTATTGATAAAAATTGAGATTTATCTCTCTCCTATCTCTTCTCTCTCCTTCTCCCCGCGTGGTCTACACGTGTTCTTCTTCTCCAAACCCCTCGTATTCCCGACGAGTCTCTCCTCTCTTCCCCTCGCGGTCTTCCCATCACCAATGACGTCCCCGATGGCAGCCCCAGCGGTTCCCCAGGTTGACCAGACCCTCGCCGCATCCCCGCGACCCCCTCCCGCAACCCCGGCGACCCTAACCCCGCCCCCAGCTTCGTCGGCGCCTTCCCCCACCCCCGCGAATCCCGCGGCTCCGAACCCAACACCACCCGCCATCTTTTCCCCTTCTACGCCCAACCCCATCGTCCCTTCCCGCGCCCTACCCCTCCCTCCTCTTCCCGTGCCTCACCAACCCGCCTCGCCATCTTCCCCCCCCACCTGCGCCGCTTCCTTCCGACCCCACTTGCCCCGCCGCCACCTTCCCAGTCCCGCCCTCCCTGCTCACGCGCGCCGCCTTCTACCCGCCGCCTACCGCCATACGTCCCGGCTACCTCCCAGTCCATCGCCGCCGCCTTCCGTCGAAGCTCGATCCCGCCCCCCCAGCACCTCGCGCCCTCCTGCGCGGAAGCCCTTGCATCCCGCGCCGCCCGCGCCATATACGCGTGGAACTCGGGCCAACCCTAACAGGGATCCCGCTGGTTACGGCACTCGAGTCCCACAGCATGTGGGATTGGAAAGTAAGTGGGAAAAATTACAAAATAAAATCGTCTGAACCCCCTATTTGCAGAAGGGACAAAAGGAATAGAAAAGTAAAGAAGAGTGAAGGGGTGCGAAATTTGCGTCCAAGCTCCCGGCGGAAAAAATATTTAAAAAAGAAGGCTACAAATCAGAAATCCGGGGACCCTCCTTATCCAAATAGAACTAGGGCCTTGGGCTTCCCCTATATAAGGACCCCATGGCTTCATTCCTTGGACACATCTCCTCCCCTCCTCTCCTTGTGTCATTGCTTCGCTATGGATTCTCCGAAGGCCATGTAGTTCATGCCTCATCAATTCTTCGATCATCACAAGAATGAGACAACAATCAAGAAGACGCCACCGTTCGCGCCACACATGTTCCTCAACCACGGCCGTGTCACCCACGCCCGCGTAGGGACTCCGTCGTTTGCTCCACACCAATTCTTCCAGGAGATGACTGAGCACGCAGATTCGACCTTCAAGCCTGCAGATCCAGCAATTCGTCGGGAGACGAATTTTTAAAGCGCAGGAGAGTTGATGCAGCGTAGGACCCAAGGATAGGGCCGAATTTTTAATTAATTTTAGTGGTCAATTTTATTTACGTTTATTTAAGTTGTCGTGTCTCTATTTAAATAAATGAGATCGCCTGTGATCTCCTACAATTAGTCATAGATTTGATTTTTAAATTTGGTCGGTTAATTAGTTAGTGTCTAATTAGGATAATTAGTTGTCAATTTAAATTAGTTTATTATTTTTGTAATCTCATCCCTCCTATATAAAGGGATGAGGGTCCATTGTTCTATTCAGTTCAGTATTGATAAAAATTGAGTTTTATCTCTCTCCTATCTCTTCTCTTTCCTTCTCCCCGCATGGTCTACACGTGTTCTTCTTCTCCAAACCCCTCATATTCCTGACGAGTCTCTCCTCTCTTCCCCTCGCGGTCTTCGCACTTCTTCTCCCTCAACCCCTCGTTCCCAACGAGTTTCTTCTTCTCAAACCCTCTCTTTCTTCACCAAATTTCCACCGTTCAGATACTTCAAATTTTATCGTCGACGCCGAATCGTATTTGCATCAAAAAGGCTACACGAAACGTGCATCCATCACCATGGGAATAAGTGATGGGTCATGCCGCAACAAGGACGTTGCGAATATAAATGGGAGAGATTTTAACGACCCAAAAAATAATCCCACATCGAGTACTCAGTAAGTGTGAGAGTAGGTTATAAATGGTAGGGATCATTACTTTACAACTTGGGCTTATGCATTTTAGGTTGTTGATAAGGGGTCCTACCGGGCTTTAGCTGAAATTGTCTGGACTAGTTTTTCTTGATAACAGTCCTGAGATCTAAGCCGGAGACTTTACATATTATGTGTAAGACGAAGTGACTTTACATGGTTTAGATGTAAATATGGAGTATATATGGGCTAATAAATATTGTACCATGGTATATATGTAAGTATCCCTAAGCTATATTTTCATATTAACTTAAAAAAACAAAGCTGATGGGTAGGCAAGATAAACATGAATTGGTGCTAAAATGTACTTTAATCCAACTAAGTTTTCCTTTGGCCTTTGGCAAGTTGCAACTATCTTTTCTCTAGGCAAGATAAATATGAATTGGTGCTAAAGTGTACTTTAATCCAACTAAGTTTTCCTTTGGCCTTTGGCAAGTTGTAACGATCTTTTTCTCTAAACTTGGGACGACTACTAAAGACAAAAACTTTCTAAAGGCTGAGTTATTCTACTTGTTAACATGTTTAAACAACGCTTGCTGCTTGTTTTCACTGAAACATGTACAATAAAACATTGTGCAGAAAAGGCAAGGGAAATCAAAGTCATCTCAAAGATATCAAAAGTTTCAGGAGAGTGATTACATGGACCCCGGCCAAGTTCTTTGCCTTGGTGCTCTTTTTGATATCGCAGCAACAAATGTAAGTATATTTGACTAAATGTTCAATTCGACTGATCGATGTTGTGCCAGTTTTTCTAAGCAAGCTGTAGCCATGTTTTCTTAGGGGCTTGATACGGGGAGAAGGCTGTGCATATATGGCTTTTGCCGCTCAATCGAGATGTTGAGTGACGTTGTTGAAGATACGGTTTTAGAACATGGTGGCGAGGTATGTTTTTATAATGGAATATTGAAGGAAATGTTTACTAGTTCCCTTGCTGAAATAAGCCAAGTGATTGTGTTGACTGTTTCATTCCTGAAGTGTCAATAAAGATCATCATCACGGGTGACAGGTTGTTCAACCAAAGTGTCAATAAAGATCATCATCATGGGTGACAGGTTGTTCACGGTAAATCTAAGGCACAAAATTTCATGTGTGCAACCAGTTAGAGTGTCAAGTGCTTGTGAAATACCCAGTCACTTTGGTTTGACTGACTTTAATGTGCATAATGTGCACAATTATGTTTTTACGCTCAGTTTGCAAATTTTGATGCAAGTTTGGATTGAATGAATCTATTAGCCCTGTCAATCCTGTACTACATCTCGGAGATATATCTTGCATCGAGATGATGAAAGTTGATGAGGAAGATGAGAGCAATCACTGTGACAAAAGTACCGGTCATCGAATGGGTTTTTCTGTTTTTGGTATCATTTCATTCTATTTTAAGAAGTCATTCTAATTGTGAATAATTATATCCCTTCTTTTGAAAGAAGGCCCTTTACATCGATAACTTGTTTTTCATCTTGGCCGAATTCCTGATTTGCCTCTCATATATCCCTATTTCCATTGTGACTTAAGGGGGTGTCACTGTCTCTTTTTGCCTAGCCTGTTTGAAGTTAGTCAAGCCTGGGATTATTTTTTGATGATCCTTGCTTCACGGGAACTGTACAGAAGTACTCGCTCGTTATTTCTGTCTTTTAAACCATGAGTGAGCCATTTTTATTTTCTTTCCTAACGGTCGCACCACCACCAACCATTGTTATCCATGTACATGGATTCTTTGCTTCTAATCATGTATAATTTGGGTTACACCCTGGGTAAGATATAATAAAAAATCATATTCTTCTTAATAATTTCCTTACATGCATTTAGGCTTCCAAACACGTCTTGCAAGGCTCTTCTAATTTCTCACAATGTCAAATGGGAGCAGCGGATGACCTTCTTTCCAAATGTCCAATTTATCATAAAATCATTTTACCATCCATCAATTTTATACTAACCTTTTGTATGCCATTATACTGACCTTTTGTATGCCATTGAAAATTCGGTCTTTCCTTTGTGACCATCTATGCATGGGAACACCTTCATCTCTACTTTAGATGTTCTCCGCAAATGTTTATTGCCAATTTTCCAGCACTTATTATCGTAAAGCATGGCATGTCTCGTTGCAACTCTATTGTATTACATTTATCATCAAATGTGTCTTTATAGCTCCTCTTTTCCTCAAGCACCTTGAAATAATTCTATAAGTGACACTTTCATTAATCCTCCATCATGTTGAAAACTGAACCAATTATTTTAAAAGCGTCCTTCTTGATTCAATGTGTTTGAAAATTTACCCATGTCATGCATCGAACTTCTGCAACGACGGAGTTATGACATCCGATCTCAGTCATTTGGGTGATTTGGCTCTCTCGTAATGGGCTGATTTTTAGTTCCCATAGATTTTATGTTGTCGTCCATTTAGCTAGATCTCTCCCTAAATCCGGTTAATGTAAGTTTTTTTGTAACACTTAATAAAAGCTTGGGGCAGACACCTCCAGAGTGTTTCCTCTTTTTTTAATCAAAAATGATCGTTGACCAAGTCCACAAAACATGGTTTTAGAATGGACCCATTTTTTAATGAATTCTATGATAACCTCATCAGATCCCATGGCTTTGTTCTTTTGAATTTGTGATAATGTGGTCTCCATCTCTCTTAGAGAGAAGGGTCTCATCTCTCTTAGAGAGAAGGGTCTATTAAAGATCGCTTCGTCCCCAAGCTTTATAATCAAGTCATCCGGTAACCTAATTTCATGTTCGGAGTTAATGTGGTCTTTAAATAATTCTTCACAGACCTCACTAATAACTATTAGGAGAAACAAAACTTATGCATTAGACGGGACCTTAGGGCTCTCTTATATCGAAGAAAAACCCTGGGTTAATTATAGAGAAGTACATAAAGAAAATGTAAAATAAGGAAAAACATAACAGGAGATACAATTATCTCAATACTCCCCCTCAAGCTGGAGCATATATCTATCTATCATGCTCAGCTTGGTACAACACCTCTGAAATGGACCTCTAGCGAGTGCCTTGGTGAAGATATCTGCAGTCTGATTACCGGTGGAAACATGTGATGTAGATATGAGACATTTCTGAATCATGTCTCTAGTGTAATGACAATCAGATTCCATGTGTTTGGTCCGCTCATGAAATGCTGGATTGTTGGCAATAAATAGAGCCACTTGGTTATCACATAAAATCTGCATGGGGAGAGGAACCTCAATAGTAAGATCAATTAACACAGATCTTACCCACATCATCTCTGCACTTGCCTGTGCCATGGCGCTATACTCAGATTCTGCACTAGACCTTGTCACCACTGTTTGTTTCTTGCTTCTCCATGAAACAAGAGAGCTGCCCACGAAAATTGCAAAGCCAGAAGTAGACTTTCTGTCTCTGGGGCAACCTGTATAGTCTGCATCTGCACAAGCTATCACATCAAGAGATGTACCCCTGCTGAATAAGAGACTAGAACCAGGCGAAGTCTTCAAATATCTCAAGATCATATACACTGCATCCATATGCACCTTCCTGGGTTGTTCCATGAATTGGCGAACTTTGCTCACAGCAAAAGATATATCTGGTCTGGTGATGGTGGCACATAGGAGCTTTCCAACAAGCTCTCTATATCTCCTCCGATCTACCTCCTTAGTGACATCATCATATCGCATCATACTCGAATCCATGGGGGTAGTAGCATGCTTACACTCGGTCGTTCCTTTCTCGGAAAGAAGATCCATCACAAACTTCCTCTGGGTCATTACAAGATCACGCTGGTTCTTGGAGAACTCTAACCCAAGGAAGTATTGAAGTGTGCCAAGATCCTTGGTCACAAACTACTGACTTAGGAACTTTTTGATAGCCAAAATGGCATGCGTATCATCTCCTGTGACTATGATATCGTCAACATAGACAAGGATAGCAACAATACCTCTCTGTGTCTTCCTAACAAACAACGAGTGATCCGCTGTAGACCTCACAAAACCCTGTTGCTCTATCAACTACGATAACTTCTGGTACTAAGCACTTCTGGTACTAAGCTCTCGGACTCTGCTTCAGGCCATAAATTGCCTTATGAAGCCTGTATATCTTCTGTGACTCCTCTTTAGTAGCAAACCTTGGTGGCTGTTGCATATACACCTCTTCATGTAGATCACCGTATAAAAATGCATTCTTTACATCCAGCTGGTAAAGTGACCAGTCCCGTGAAACTACAACTGATAAAAGAATGCGAAGTGTCGAGTGTCTGGCCACTGACGAGAATGTATCCTGATAATCCACCCCATATGTTTGGGTGAACCCACGTTCCACAACTCTGGCCTTGTAGCAATCCATACTGCCATCCCCCCTTTGCTTTACTGTAAATATCCACTTGTAGCCCACAACAGATGTTCCTAGAGGAGCAGAAACAATGCTCCATGTACCATGTGACTATAAAGCTGTCATCTCTTCCTCTATTGCAAGATACCACCTGCTGTCTTGTATGACCTCCTGATGTGTTCTTGGGATTGAAACGACAGAAAGTCCCACAACAAATTTCTTGTACTCCTATGAAAAATGATCCAATGACACATGTGCAACAATAAGATATGTTGCACATTGACGATGAGGTTTTTGCAAAGCAATAGGTATATCCAGGTCATCATCCTCTCTGTATTCTGGTATTACCTCATCCTGTGTAGCATTCAAGACACCAGTGCCATCAGAAGAAACAATGTACTCATAGCATACCTGAGGCGTGCTGGATGATGTGGAGGGCGCATGACCGAGAGGCGAGTAGAAGACTTGTGCTTGTAGGCCTGTGGTAGGAGTTCTGTCTGAGGTAAGTGAGGTGGAGATGGTGGAGGTGGTGGAGATGGTTGTGGTGGTGGAGGTAGTGAAGATTGAGACGCAACATTGGGTACACAAGATGTAGAAGATGGAGGTGGAGGAACAACAACACCTACAGGAGAAAAATACATAATAGACTCAAAGAACGTGACATCAACACTCGCATAATATTTTCTTCCTATAGGATCAAAACATCGATACCCCTTTTGGGTACAAGAATAACCAACAAAGACACAATTCACAGCTCTAGGTGAGAGCTTGTCACGACCATGGGTGAAATTGTGGACAAATGCCACAGATCCAAAAACTCTGGGAGTCAAGGAGAACATGTCATTCTCAGGAAACACAATCGAGAAAGGGACCTTTTCTCTAAGTATAGTGGACGGTATACGGTTCACCAAGTAGCAAGCATTGAGAATCGCATCTTCCTAAAACGAATGTGGAGAACTCTGAATTAGAAGGGTCCTCGTGACATCAAGAAGGTGACGGTGTTTGCGTTCAACAACACCATTCTGTTGAGAAGTATAGGCACAAGAGGTCTCATGAACAATGCCTAGGGATCTGGGAAATTCCGATAATTGTAATGTGGAAAACTACAAAGCATTATCCGTACGAATAAATTTCACATTATCAGAAAAGATATTTTTGACCTCAATAAAAAAACATTTAATGATAAGACTCGCTTCAGACTTTTGTTTTAGTAAGCAAACCCAAGAAAGTCTAGAATAATCATCCACAACAACTATATACAAACGATGTCCCTGATGATCAGGAACACGATTAGGACCCCAAATATTAAAATAAAACAACTCAAAAGAGTAACTACTGGAACGACTTTGTCGACTCGGAAAAGAAGATCGATGATGCTTTCCAAGCTGACAGGCTTTGCAGTCCAAGGTGGTGCGAGTAGATATCTGTGGTAGAACATGACATAACTTCTGAAGAGGGAGATATCCAAACCATAGATGCCACATGAAGTTGGAAACAAAGCCAGAAGGAATAGTAACTCCAGCACACAAAGATATGTCAAGCTTGTATAGTCCTCTCTGCTCCCGTCCACATCCAATCACCCTGTCCGTTAGTATGTCCTGAAACACAAGACAAGATGGATCAAATATGGCATGACCGTGTGAGTCCTTGGTAATTTGACTTATTGACAAAAGATTCTATTGAAAGTCAGGAGCATATAAAACGTTCTGCAGATCCATAGATGGAGTTAGAACAATCTCCCCTTGACCAGTAATGGGAAGACATACTCCATTGGCAATAACCACGGATCTACAAGGTGGGATAGACATGTAAGAAGTGAATTGTGTTCGATCTCCACATATATGGTGCGAGGCGCCCGAATCCATAATCCAGTCAGTCAAATATGAACTACTACAACTTGTAAGTACATAAGTAATACCTGATGAGCTGGACGAAGCTCGAGCAGAAGCTGCAGAATATGAAGAACTTGCAGCAGGAGTGGACATCATCTCACGAAGTCTAGAAACAATATCATCCAGGCGTGCGTCCTGTGTAGCAACGGAAGTAGGCTCAGTTTGCTCTGTAACCCTTGCAGACACAGGATATCCATGCTTCTGAAAGCATGTGTCCTCAGAATGACCAAGACGATGACAATGAGAACATGGGCCATGCTGACGTCCTCCTCCTCGAAACTGGGAAGTCCCCCCTATGCCTCGAGACACTGCCATAGCTGTAGGAGGTTGGGTTATAGCAGTAGACGAATTAGTAAGCCTGCTCAATCGTTTGAACACCTCTTCCATAGGAGGAATCGCCTCATCAATCAGGAGTTGAATACGTATTGTATCGTACTCAGAGTCAAGAGATGACAGAACTCCTGTCATAGTAGCATTCTGATATTGTTGCTACTGCTCAGTACTGGTAGTAATAGGCATGAAGCTGTGCAGTCGCTCAAGCGTGCCTCTAAGATGAGAGAAGTGCTGATGGAGTGGTCGACCATTCTGTTTGGTTGAGAAAATGTCAAACTGCAACTGAAGAATCTTGCTCTCATTCTTTGCATGCCCATATGTAGCGGCTAAGATGTCCCACATAGCCTTTGTTGTGGGATGGTTGACTATATCGTTGGCAATCTCCGTGGTGAACGTCCCAGAGAGCCAAATGCGAGCGTAGGCATCATCTTGTTTCCACGAAGCATTAGCCCCAATTTTGTCTGTTTCTGTTTCCTTCAGAATGTGCTCCTTATTTTGGTACTGTATAGGAGTACGAAACTGCATGGACCATAACTCGTAGTTGGTCCCATCCATCTTCACGATGGGAGCCGGACCCTTGAAGGCACCGGAAGAAGAAAACACGTCACTCTTGTTTTCTGACATCGCACCAATAATGAGAACCACAGACAACTGAGTAGTAGAATAATCCTAGAGCATCTACACAATCATAAAGAGGAATGGTTGTATCTGTAGACTCATACAACCATCCTCATTAATTCGTGGTGAGTTCTTGTTCCTTAAGATGTGATTTATATGTGAGAAATCACATTATCCGATAAAAAACATGCCTTCAGGGCACAGAATAAAGGTACACAACAACTTCCTGGGTCACCGAAGCACAGTCGCGACCCGCAAGGGGGGGTTGGAATCCCCCATTCGACATGTGACGGAGAGCAGAGGGTTGGCTGGTAGTGCGTGGACCTTGCGCGGGCGCAATCCTTGTAGGTTGGGCCCTTGGCTTGTGTGGGCGGAGCTGCGGGCAGACAGAGGGCAGTGCTGGCGGCACCCTTGGGCCTACTGAGGCCTTGCTGGCTGCACCTGGCGACGCGAGGAGGCTGGCGGAGATGCCGGAGGGGGCCTGCTGTAGCACCGAAGTGAGGGCCTAGCAGCGACAACGGGCGGGGGGGGGGGTTGAGGTTTTATGGTGCGATAAGGGACACCCCGGTCTAGGACCATTGTTTCGATACCATGTTGGGAGAAACAAAACTTATGCATTAGATGAGATCCTAGGGCTCTCTTATATAGGAGAAAAGCTCCGGGTTGATTATAGAGAAGTACATAAAGAAAATGTAAAATAAGGAAAAACATAACATGAGATACAATTATCAACAATAACTTTCCAATTTCTTGAAGATCGGGAACAATTGAACCCCTCCCTCAGTCTTAAGCGTGTTGCTATAGTTTCGAGATGCTCCAGCGGAAGTCATAATTTTGAGAAAGCATGCGTTTGAGTTTCCCTAAAAATGTAACCTATTTTAGCTTTCTGGTTCCACATATTGAACTCGTCTTTTCTCAGAAGCTTACTATCTTCAGGAGTGACTCTTGTTGAGAGAGGGAGCTAAGGAGAACGCAAGCGCAGGACGAGTCAATGAGGTTGGACTCATTAAAGGATGCTAGGGAACTGGATGATGATGAACTCATGAGCCACAGAGTTGTGCAGAAGATCTTGGAGGAGGACAGAAAGAGGGAATGCAGATGGAGGCAGAGATCATAATGGAGGTGGTTGAAGGAGGGTTATGTCAATACCATACTCTTCCACACGGTGGCAAACAGTAGGAGAAACATGATTCACTCAGTGGATGTGGGGGATGGTAGACATGTGAGCCTTTGGCGAACCATTTCTATAGTAAATGTTATTGTAATCATTTTATTTATATCAATAGAAGTTATTGATTTTCACTCCATGTATGGGATTAATGAAGAAATGCACTTGTTGAGTCCCTTCGTACAATTAGGATTATGTACTTTGACAATTTTGATAATCATATAGTTGTTGATCTAGTGGTTGGATCATAAAGGTTGGTGCTTAGTTGATAATATAAAGAGTTAGATTGAAGACTCAACCGACACTATCAAATGATTGTCAAGAGAGTATCTCCAACATGAGAAGGAGATAGCAATCCTTACTCGAAGGGTGGATGTCCGATCGACCTCTTGATGTGGGTTCTTTGCATATGAATAGAGATACAGAGATGTCAGATGTGTTAATCGAAGAGTTGACTTAACGAGATCGAGATAGCTAAGATCTATGTCGTATGCTGTCACGATATATGCACACATCCTCTGACCAGAGGCATATGTATCATTATATATCTGGGTATGTAGATTAGACATACCATTAGATTGATGACCTAATCAAGGTCTATACATCGACACCGTCAAGCTGGTGTGCATACAAGGGCATATGAATACGATCTCTCAAAGGGATCATACAAGTTCACTACTGAGCGGGAGACATGTGTTCATTCATGGGATATTAGGACCAACCAAATTCCAACGATGGTCATCTTTCTTTGGAAGCAAGACATGATTTGTGGTATGATATATGCTTTTGGAAAGCATATGATCGATACCGACCCAATGATCGAATGCGAAAATTAACAATAAAATCCTAAAGGAGATAGTCCAAAATGATATCAGAACTTTGGGTTTGATCATGATCTTCCAGTATGCAGGATGCAGTTGTGTGATTTTAAATGATTGTATACCATGATGCTTTCATTCTGAGGGAGTGATGAAACATGTTTGGATTTTAGCGATTTCTCTTAGTGGATTGGATATCCGATCTTGATTTATTTGTTGGACATTGATCCGAATGTGATTGGGATGCAATGAGAAGATGTGATATTATACCTGACATAATCAGACATTTTTGAGTAGTCTTAGATCTCATTATCCAAGTCACTATACATGGCATATGCAATCATCCTGACCTTATCCTCAAGTATCTAAGGAAAAGACACACAATTCTTGAAAGAGTTTGAGAATTGTTCCATGAACAATATTATCTGAGCAATGGAAATTTGGATAACTAAATAGAATTTAATTATCACAAAAAATGGATATGATTCACATTATTTAGACATGTATAGAGAGACATCTTGGATAATTAAATTGAATTTAGTTACCATGGATTGGATCAATGTGGATAGCACTATCCATACTAATCATGGATAATGTGGGCAGGATCTTAAGGGCATGTTTGGTTGCTGGGTTGGACTGGATTGGGTTGGGGTACACCGGTGTACCCCTCCTTCCAACCCCCTTCCAACCCTCTCAATCCTCACAGTTTACTATTCACATGGGTACAATTTACTATTCACAGGGGTACCCCAACCCAACCCAGTCCAACCTAGCAACCAAACATGCCTATAGTATCGTGGAGAGAGTTAATTGTGAATAAGATTCATAATTTATAAGTTATATGAATTGGATTCACATTACACAATTTAATATAAATATGATTTACATTGAATTTTGAATGGAATTTTGAATGGAAGACTAAAATTCTTAATAGTCAATGGTCTAAACAAAATTGTCGCAAATAATTTGGAATTATTTGATGATTATTCAACTATTAAATTAATTAATAAAGTCAAATAAGGCTTGTTGTTATTGTTGTGAATTAATAAAATAGAAAAACTGAGAGATAATGAATTGACTCGTTCCACTCCTCAATGGGAGTAGACGGCCATGGTGGTTACACCATGGTGGACGTCCACCCCAGTTAAGGGAGGTGGGTGGAGTTAATCCTAATGTTACTAGATTAATTGATTTAATTAAAGATATAATTTAAAAATGATTTTCAACTTATTTCTTTGAGATTTTGTGACTTAAAAGAAGTACAAATTAATCCCAACCATTGATTTTTAAGGGCACGTGGATTGGGATCTATGGACTTCCAATTTATAATAAAAGAAAGGCTAACCCTAGTCTTTTTGACGACACATGAATGCAATTTTGCATAATTAATTTCTCTCATTCTCTCTACACAACACCACCATCTCCCTCTACAACCTTAGGTTGTCCCCTTTTCCTAGGTTGGTGGAGATCACAATTGTCTTCGTATTGTCATGTTGTCGGACCAATCGCTTGAGGAACTTGGTCTTTTTCGATGTCTCGTGCTCGTGAAGAAGACAACGGACTTCGTGAGACGAAATCAAGAGGCTACACGCTCGAATTATTACTGAGGTTACACGCTCGGATTATTACTCGAAATTGGAAGAAGCATGTGTCTCATCAACATGCTTACAAGTACACTCATCGAATTGGACTTGAGTCAGGAGGCCTCTTCGCATAGAGGTTTCAGGATCACAACCACGCTTCAAGAGGTAAGCCTAAACTCGTGTGATCTTGATGAAATAACACGAGAAAGGTTCCCGAGCCATGTGGTTTCATTTATATTTTTTTGTTTTCTCGTTGCCACGCTAATTAAAACGACGGTCGTGGCTTCTGAAATCGTCGCAGATTGGCGGAGGAGGAAAGTCAAGTGTGTTATGTAGAAGGTGGACTTCTCAAAGACGTACAATTGTGTTGACTGGAAATTCATTTGGGCTTCACTGCATAGACTTGGCTTTCAGAACAAATGGATCTCATGGATGAAGAGGTCTGTGACAACAACATCATGTGCTATTTTTGTGAATGGGTAGCCGAAGGGGGGTTACGTCCATCCACAACGCGGGGTGCATCGGGGTTGCTTCCTGGCCCCATTGTTTTTTGTTCTTACGACTGATGCCTTGACGAACATAGTTGATCGTGTTGTTTCTGGATGTTTTTGTTGGAGGTACTCAAAGGAGAAGATTTTTGTTCGAGTATTACAATTTGTGGATGATACAATACTGTTGGAGTATTCATGTATGCGCCATATTGAGTTGTAGCATGGTAAATGGATCATGGAGAAGATCCATTTACCCCATCCAGTGTTTAGTCCCACATCGTCCAGTGGTGGGACTTAGAGGCTCTGGAGAGGCTATATAAGGAGCCCCAGACCTCCTGTATCCATTGAGAAAAAGCAATGAAGCATATGCCTATGCCCATTTGAGGGCTTCTCCCGTGGTTTCATCCCGCTCCTCACGGAGTAGGGTTCCACATTAAAATCCCATGTTCTTTATCTTTTTCCATGTTTCGCTTCCGCAAGTTTATTTTATAACATGGTATCAGAGCGGGTTCGATTCTCTAAGATTTGTTGTTCGTTGTTTTTATTCGAGATTCGATCGTTTTTAAAGATTATTCAGATTCATGTATTGTTGAAGATCGGTCAAGATTGTTGATCATTCGAGTTTCGTTTGAAGATTATTCTGCATTCAAGTTCTGGAGATCTGCTCTTTCCAGAAATTGAAGGGTTTGGAAACCCTAATTTCATAGGGTCGACGCACATTAGGTTATCAAGAACCTTAGCCTCCGCTTGATCCAACCGAGTAGGCCTGCAGTTCTTCCAATCTCCAGCAGGCAGTACAGGATCCAGGGGCGATCCAGGAGCCCCCCCTTTTTCCAGGGGCATCCAGAGCCCCGTAGCTATGTATCGTGTGCCCCTTCTTTCGCGTGCCCCTCCTCTGGTGGCGCAAGATGGGAATGGGTTACGCATGAGGGAACCCTAAATAGTGAAATAACGAAGGGATGCTCTGAGTTTTTTTTTAAAAAAAAATTATAGAAGAAGGAATGTGCAACCGCTGGCCCTGGAGTCGGCTAAAAAAAGGGAGGGGAGATCAGGGCCAACCTTTTGGCCCGAGTGTTAAAAAAAATTGCTGCTTTGTAACGGCCCAAGTAGACCGAGACTTGTAAAAAAAAGGTGGGAGCAGTGCCAGTTTAAAAAAAAGGAAAAGAAAAAAAAGGATTTAAAAAAAAGGAGGCACGTACACAAAAAAAACCATACGCAAGTTAGAAAAAAATGAGATTTGCAAAAGCCGAAAAAAAAAAGAAATTGTCTTCGGCTTAAAAAAAAATTTTTGTTTAAAAAAAATGACGGCTTAAAAAAATTGAATAAGCCGCAAGTTTCATGTTCATGTTATTTACCCCCTATTTATCTTGTCTTCTCCCAACTTTGTCGATGTCAGTTTCTGACAAGTATGGGAGAAAGGGGGAGTATATATGTAGAGTCAATCGGTCTTCTTCCAGATCCAAATTCAGATGCCAGTCTCCAGACCATTCAGATTCCAGACTCTACAGTTGTTCAGACTCAATGATTGATTTCGAGTCTCCAGATTCCGACACGCATATGATTGCGGCCGTTTTCAGATGAGCATATGTTGCCATCATTTGTTCGTGGTCCCCATCATTCTTCTAGTTGTCAGGACAGAATTTTCATGTGAGTCATAGGCCAGAGCAGAGGACCATTCCCTATGCCATGTTGGCAAGGGTTTTCTTGTGTTATCATAGGTACACCAGAGCAGTGCACCATTCTCTGAGCCAGATGTGAGAGACCCAGTTCTCCGACGAGGAGACTTCAGGCGCAATTTCAGACTCGATGGTCAGATTCCGAGTCTTTAGTTGACTCACACTCCAGTCCGTTCGTCCTCCTCACCTGCACGGCATGAGAAGCAACGTCCTCGACTGCAGCAATGTGCGCGTTGGGTTGATATTGTCCGTAGTGTCCTGTAGCGTTGAGTTGAGTTTCTTTCTGTTTGTCCAAGCTGAGCATTGCATGCTCCAGCTTGAGGGGGAGTGTTGGAGTATTCATGTATGCGCCATATTGAGTTGTAGCAGGGTAAATGGATCATGGAGAAGATCCATTTACCCCATCCAGTGTTTAGTCCCACATCATCCAGTGGTGGGATTTAGAGGCTCTGGAGAGGCTATATAAGGAGCCCCAGACCTCCTGTATCCATTGAGAAAGTCAATAGACAAACACGCCCCATTTGAGGGCTTCTCCCATGGTTTCATCCCGCTCCTCACGGAGTAGGGTTCCACGTTAAAATCCCGTGTTCTTTATCTATTGCCATGTTTCGCTTCCGCAAGTTTATTTTACAACAAATTTTACAACACTTTTGGTGCGGTTTCTAAGTTGGGATTTAACAGAGCGAAATCACAGTTCATCCTTTTTGGTCTGGGAGATACTGCGATAGATTTGTGTGCTGGATGGTTGCGTTTGACGTGTACGGAGCTGCCGCTGCATTATCTTTGGTTGCCGTTGGTAGCAGGGAGGATGCGAGCATCCGACTGGTTACATGTGATTGAGAAGCTAGAGCAGAGACTGGCGGGTTGGAAGACTGTTTGTTTATCTAGAGGTGGTAGATTGGTTATGCTGCTTTCGGTTCTTTCCATGATCCCAATCTTCTTCCTATTATCTAGAATATTACTGGTGGTGGTGTGGAAGAGGTTGAAGTCCATCTGCGACGTTTCTTCAGGTCGTTTGGGCGAATAAACAATTTTTCATTAGCGGATTGGAAGACGGCGCCAAGCGCGAAGGAGGATGGAAGGCTTGGTGTTCGTATCCTGGATGATGTAGTTGAAAATAATCCAACAACGGAATAATTAAGTTTGGTGGAAGAAATATGGAGAGGGGAACAAGAAGGAGAAAACATGTCGGTTATGCGGGGTTTTAGAGATGAAATCGTGAAGACCACGTGAGAGAGAGAATAATGAAAGAGAGAAATAAAGAGAGATAATGAGATAAACTCAAATTTTCATTTAATCTGAACTGTCTTAGAACAATAGACTATCATCCCTTTATATAAGAGGGATGAGATTACAAAAATAGAAAGTGAATCGAAAATAAAATCTGACTCGATCGTAATTGATTTGAATCGAGATTCAAATCTACATTATCCTAATTTAACTCTAATTAAAATTCGAAATTCAAATTTAAAATTAACTGACTAATTTCGAGATCACACACGATCTCTTTATTTAAATAAAAAATGCTACGACTCAAAACGTAAATAAAATTAATGGATAAAATTCAACCCTATTTGTCACTTCCGTGCTGCATCAATTCTCCCCCGCTTGAAAAATTCGTCTCCTGACGAATTGCTTGATCTGCAGGCTTGATGCATGATAATTTTAATTTAGCATCCTCAATCTGGCCATGGAAGAACTGATGCAGAGCGAACGGCGGTATCCAAGCATTCTTGGAGCGGAGGTTGGAGTCATCGGCTTCATGCTGGAAAAACATATGTGGCGCCAATGGCGACGCCCACATAAACTTTGCCCCATCCTTGTGGTACTCGAAAACTTGATGGGGCATTTTCATCTCGAACACCATGGAATGTGAGGAAGCCATAGAGAATGAATGACACAAGTCCAGGGTGAGAGGAGATGTGGCTAATGTCATAACCCATAGGATCCTTTTATAGGCTGATCCCACCTTCCTAGTCCTAGTTGGAATTGATGGGATCTCTCCTCTTTCTTCAGCTCATTTTTCATAATATTGTTTTACTGGGGGTATACTCGAAATTTATCCCTTCCTTTATTTACATAGCAACTCCAGTAGCCTTTCTTGAACTTGTTCTTTTGATAAAAAAAACTTCAAAGGAGGGGCCACACTAAAATATACCCAAATAGGCTCCCAATCCTAATTCCACGGGATGTGTTTTTCGCAGGAGGGAAAATCAGAGCTCGTGCGTTTTCGGTTCCAACTTTCCAAAACCTTCGGTGACGTCGAGCCCTAAATTTAGGGCTCCAATTGCGGCATCATGGAGTTCGGAAGTCGACGATGGAGGCGCTGTGAAGGGTGGTGATGGCGACAACCACGTTTAGAGCGCGCACGGTGATGGATACTCGAGCGCGAGGGTCGGCGGCAACCGCCATGATGACGCAGCGGTGCGTAAAGGTTGTCACTAACGCAAAGGTGCTGTGATGGTGATCTGGGATGGGGGGCTTCTGGCGGAGACACAATGGAGGCCGATGCAAGTGGAGGCGACGCAGGTGTTGGCGAGTTTGTTCTGAAATGATGGTGTGCGGGCCTGGAAGCAGTTGTGTGTGCCTCGCGTGGTTGGGTCTGCAGCGACGTCGACCGCAAGGGAGGAAACACCATTGTTGGCCACGACGGTGACTGCCGCAGCGGCAACACACGTGTGGCGCACAAACGGCCTATGAGGTGTGACCACCCCGAGAGCAACCCCTTGGCTGGCGGGGGTGTTGGCTATTCCTCAATCGTCGTCTTGCCCATCTTCGAGCATCATTGCAGTCCGGAAAACCACATGGAAAGGATGACGGTGTTGGAGCTGAACTGGCGATAGTCGTTGGTGGCGGAGGTGGTGTCGCAGGAGCATCCTGGACAACAATCGTGGCAACAAAAAGGTCATCGTTTTCATAATCTTCATCCGTACTTTCATAAAAAATCGGCCCTATATCTTCATAATTTTGTTGCACAGGAGTTGTATCAAATAAATATTCTTCGGAACTGAATTTACCTTTACTTTCTTGGCTGAAATTGGGTTGAACAACAGCTACAATGGTCTGATTTTCATTGTTGACAGGTGATTCTCCCTCGTTTTGCGCGTCCAACCATGCTTGGACTTTCATGGATGCTATAATACGTTTCTTGAACATCTTCGAACGTGAGCGTGAATGCGAGCCATGTGAGAGACGACTCAAATCGTATTGGATCCTCCAAAATGCGATCGGATCGTCGAATCGTAAGAACGATTTGGTTGCCATGCTCTGATACCACTTGATGCAGTTGAAAATAATCCAACAACGGAATAATTAAGTTTGGTGGAAGAAATATGGAGAGGGGAAGAAGGAGAAAACGCGTCGGTTATGCGGGGTTTTGGAGATGAAATCGTGAAGACCACATGAGAGAGAATAATGAAAGAGAGAAATAAAGAGAGAAAATGAGATAAACTCAAATTTTCATTTAATCTGAACTGTCTTAAAACAATAGACTATGAGATTACAAAAATAGAAAGTGAATCGAAAATAAAATCTGACTCGATCTTAATTGATTTGAATCGAAATTCAAATCTACATTATCTTAATTTGACTCTAATTCAAAATTGGAAATTCAAATTTAAAATTAACTGACTAATTTCGAGATCACACGCGATCTCTTTATTTAAATAAAAATGCAACGACTCAAAACGTTAATAAAATTAACAGATAAAATTCAACCCTATTTGTCAATTTCGTGCTGCATCAATTTGATGCGGATAGGATTTTTCAAAGATGGAAAATTTAATTTGTTTGTGGATTTTTGGTGGAGAAGAAATTGGAGGGATTGAGAGGAGAAAACTCGTCGGCAAACGAGGGATTTTGGAGAAGAGAATCGCAGAGATCGCGTAGGGAAGAGAGAGAGACGAGAGAGGGAGATAGAGATAAAATCTCAATTTTTCATATCATCTGAACTGTCTTAAAACAATAGATTATCATCCCTTTATATAGGAGGGATGAGATTACAAAAATAGAAAGCGAATTGAAAATAAAATCTGAGTCGATCTTAATTGATTTGAATCGAGATTCAAATCTACATTATCCTAATTGACTCTAATTTAAAATTCGAAATTCAAATCTAAAATTAGATGACTAATTTCGAGATCACACTCGATCTCTTTATTTAAATAAAAAAATGCAATGACTCAAAACGTAAATAAAATTAACGGATAAAATTCAACCCTATTTGTCAATTCCGTGCTGCATCACTGGAGGAGATGAACAAGGCCTTGCTAGGCAAGTGGGTCGCCTACATATGAGAGGACTGCAATAGTTTGGTATGCAGCTTAATTCAGAGGATCTACGGGTCAGGAGTTTCCTTTCTTGGCCCTGGCGAGCTTGTTTTTGCACCCTCTTTCTTCTGGAGAGATGTTTGTTGCATTATGTAGGAACTCCACCCGTTCTTGAGACCTATTATTGGGGACAACACTGGTTTCCGTTTCTGGACGAACGGCGAGAGAGATAGCAGGATCCTGCAGGTGAGATTCCCTAGACTAGAGGCGTTAACGAAAAACCAGAACTGTTCGGTTGTGGAGGCTTGGGACTAGCATTCCTTTTTTCGTGGTTTAGATCTGAGCTTTCAGATCAATGGTTGGAGGAGGTTATGGTGTCACTTGAGGGGCTGGAAAATATGGCAGGGCCTGGTGATGGATGGGATTGTTGGATCTGACGTGATAGTTCATTTTTAATTGGAGAATCCTACATGGCTTTGAAGGGCCCTTTGACCTTTGATTCAGGGGGTTGGGCTGCAGACTGCATGTGATATGGAAGTGGAAAATTCCAACTTGGGTGAATGTTTTCCTTTCGTTATTCAGGAGGGGTAGATTGATGATAGCGGATATAGTTGCACTCTTTGTTCGAGGGCAGACCCGACATGTCAAAGGTGCTTGGTGGACAAGGATAATGCTGATCAGTTGTTCTTCATCCGTGGGAGTTCAACGTGGGCTTGTAACCTATACCGGTACCAATGGATGTACATTTACAATGTTTTCAGTTTCTGGAGTTCCATTGGTGTGGAATGGAGGGGCACATAGAGAGAGAGAGATGCATGGAAATGATTTGGGTGCTGTGGTTGGCTAGCTATGTGATTTTTTTCCAGGAGCGTTTTTACGTTGAAAATGTGGTGGCACATGCTAAGGCATTGACTGATAGTTGGATTTCTTAATTTTATTTATAATGTACATGTAATAGGTTTGTAATATATTTTGGTGATAAATGGTGAAGTTTTTTGGGCATGCTCCTATACGGTAGAGGTCCTTTTTTTCTTTCAAAAAAATCTTTTCTCAAAGATTCTAAACGTTCATATAAATCTTTCAAGGAGTTCTTTAGTATCTGAATTATTCACTCGATTTTCGATGGAGGAGATCTGAAGTTCCATAGAAATGATCTCTTGATTGATGTCTGGTATAGAATCTCTTTTCCATTTCTTAATCAGTGTCCTGAGTCTTTTGAATTTAACTGCCCAACGATGATATGGATTATTCGAATTGGTTGGTTCGTGCCACGAACTTTGAGTCAACCCAATAAAAGAATCCTTGGATAACCAAAACTTTTCAAATTTAAAGATGGGCGATGAGTTTGCAAATTTAGCCCCTTCGAGGAAATTCGTATTATGATTGGAGAAAGTTTTTGGAAGTCTTTTGGTTGTGGGAAAATGGCACATTTCACTAAATGCTCGGTTTACCAGGCAACAGTCAAGGATAGCCCAAGATTCAGGTGAGTAGGAGCATAGTCAAGGATAGCCCAAGATTCAGGTGAGTAGGAGCCAGATCAATTCTGTTGCGAATTGCGGAAGCACGCACAAACAAGATCAATCAAGTAAGCACGAGACACACAGATTTACAAGGTTCACCCATAGCTGGGCTACGTCCTTGGACGACGACAATCAATTTTCACAATGTGTTGAGAGAAGAAAAGTATGGAGGATACTGAGAGCCATAGCCCTAGGGAGTTTATACATTACTCCCGTATAGAAAGATCCCTGAAACAAATGGATCGATATACCCGAAAACAAATAGAACCGCTCATAAAAAAATCATCGGGAGCACTACCCGCACGCCCCCACAGGGGGGGAGCGCACCTCCTCCTCCCTAGATCCCCCTAGGCTCGTTGACCAGGCAACAAGACCCCATCTTGTTTGGGTATGGTATGACATAAGGGGGTGCACATGAAGATTCTTCAACCAGGGTCAGATGGTTACGATTCAAGACATATCAGCACCACCCTCGTTATTCCATTGATTAAAAACTTGTCGTTTCTCTTAAGAGGGGCATTTGATAAACGATATGTACAAAATCTTATTAGATTAAAATCCCCAGCAATCAGAGCGGGATTTGTTGCAAGATCTAATGACTGAAGTTGTGCGGGGAAAACACATTTTTTTCTTTCCAGAGTTGGTCCATAGACATTAACATATGGAATGATGACTTTCGAATGTGTGATCTGCAGCTCAAATACATAATAGTATTCAAAGTCCTCGCAACTAACCAATGAGTATTTGGTTTTATCCCAAGCCGATGAGATTCCCCAAGATTGACATTTAGGGTTCGTATGCCAAGAGAAGTGGTTCGTATGCCAAGAGAAGTCATCCGACGTGTGAGTTTGTAATAGGTGAAGTGCTCATTCTCATCCTCTGGATGAAGATAATACTTAAATTATGTGTTTTTATTAGGTCCAACAAAGCGATCCCATTTAATTTGCATCCCTGCACCTCGCATATTCCAAGATAATAAATTGTAATCCATAAATATAATTTTTTTCCGAAATCTGCAAGGTAGGGGGAAGCACTCGGTGGTGCCCGCCCCATCAAAATTAATCCATAAATATAATACTCATCAATAATCACAAAGGAACCGAACAATCAAGTTAATATAAATGGCAGTCTTCTTTAGAGTTTAGAATTTTTCTCTCGTTAATATTTTGTGAAAAGGGGAAATAGAATTGATTCATTCCATTGTGACCCTAAGACTCTCTTATATATGAGAAAAGCCCTATGGGAACATCACATAAAGTAGACAGAAGAATAAGGAATACACATAAAGGACAAATAGAAACAACTATCTCAATATTCCCCCTCAAGCTAGAGCATATATCTATCTATCATGCTCAGCTTGGAACAACAATGATGGAATGGGCCTCTAGCAAGTGCTTTCGTGAACATATATGCAGTTTGATCTTCTGAAGTAACATGAGAAGTAGAGATAAATCCCTTTTGAATCATATCTCGAGTGTAGTGATAGTCTACCTCGATGTGCTTGGTTCGTTCATGGCAGGCAGGGTTATTGGCTATGAGCACGACGACCTGGTTGTCGCATTGGAGGTGCATGGAGAGTGACACCTCAATAATCAGGTCAGTCTGGATGGATCTGACATACATCACCTCTATGCTACCTTGTGCCCTGGTTCTAAACTGTCCTCTATCACAGTAGAGATGATGTGAAGCTCCTCCTGAGTCCATAATCCATTTTAACGAATATGCTATGTAGCATTTAGTAAAAGCATATGCGATACCTGATGTCGTAGCAGATGCTGATGCAGCTACTTCTGAAGATCCTGAAAGAGCAGTAGACAACCCAGGTGCATGCATAATCTCACTCAGTCGTGCCACAAGCTCATCGAACCTCTGATCAAATGCAGGAGGAGGAACACCAATTGGTTGAGTTTGCTCTGCAACACGAGCTGAAACATGAAAGCCATGCGTGGAGTAGCATGTATCCTCAGAATAAATTGGTCTATGACAGTAAGTGCATGGCTGACAGGGTCGACTACCCCCTCCCCTGCCACGAGTACCATGTCCACGATACTGTATAGAGCTCCCTCAACCACCCGATACGACCATAGCCGAGGAGGTCAGAGACTGCTGAGTAGCACCACCAACTGTTATAGAGAGCTTACTCAATCTGCGGTATGCCTCCTCCATTGGAGAAATAATGACATCGGTAAAGATCTGTGATCGAGTTGCATCATATTCAGGATCAAAAGTTGCATTAACCCTAGTCTTGTGAATTGGCTTGTCTTGTGTGAATGTGCTTCTTGCCGTTGGACTTCATTAGGCTCATGAATTGTAGCCCATAATTCATAATTAGTCCCATCCATCTTGACAATGGGTATCAGACCTTTGAAAGTACCCAAGGATGGGACATCGACTTTGGAGTCGACCTTGTTGTCTGACATGATAACAACTACAACAAAGATTGGGGCTGTAAACAAGAGTAACCGCGTCTACAAAGACATACAAGAAGATGGTTGTGGGTGTAGAGTCATACCACAACCTCTTCCATCTGTTAGAGGTCTCTTCGAGTAACTAGGGTGCTTTTAGATAATCAAACCACAATCTAAAAGCTCAAAATCAGACCGAATAGTGAATCAAATCATCTTTTGGGAGTAATTTTCAGACCTCAACGGACATCTAAAAGGACCTCTAGGGCACCATAAGAACCGGAACCACTCGAGAGTGAGGAAAAATCCCTTCACAGTGGTGGTGGTGGCCCTAGACGGCTGCCGCTGCTTCCGTTCAGAGGCAACGGTGGCGGCGGCGGCAGCCTGCAGCAACTGCTGCTGCAACCAGACATGAGGGTGGCATCAACGTTTGGCTGTTGCTGTCGAAACAAGAGGGGAGGCGTCCCTTTTGGGTTTGGTCGGGAGGGGTCGACTAGGACACAGGCTCCGGTCTTGGACCTTCGCTCTAATACCATGTGAATAGGGAAAATAGAATTGATTCATTCCATTGTGACCCTAGCGCTCTCATATATGAGAATAGCTCTATGGGAAAATTGCATAAAATAGTCAGAAGAATAATAAATATGAATAAAGGACAAATATAAACAACTATCTCAACTTAACATGTTTGAAACTCAACTTGAAAGTAGATCCCTAATAAAATCGTTTATGTCGATTGAGTTATCCAAGCCAAATTCGAAAAAATCAAGCACGTTTCTAGTTCTTATAATGGAATTCGGAGACAGGAATGAATGATTTAAATTAGTTGAGCGATTCGGATCCATACCTTTCCCCTTGGGGTTTGAGCCTTTGAGGTAGTCTGCATAGTACACGGGTCCGTCACCTCCGTCTTTCACAAGTCAACCACCATATTCAGTGGATCCGGGTTCACCATTCTTGAGATCACCACCGATGATGGTAAACTTTTTAATGTGGTCTAGCAGTGAAGGTTCCACATTTTGCATCCAGATCATAGCTTGTTCCAATTTGGATTGATCTATGTCGATTAAAGGAGCTGACGAGCGAGGGGTGGAAGGTCCACGATGTGAAGGGAATGGCATCACATTAAAGTTAACTTTGATCCAAATTCCAAGCAGCACCCGGGCATAGATCAAATCCCCCACGAGTGAGCTCGATGGTTGGTTTGGTCTCGCGATCCTCACGAATCCATTTGTAAGCTTTGCTATTTAATTCTTCTTCGAACTTGTATGAAAAGGATGGATTGATAAGTGTGGTGTTTTCAACTAAAGGAGAATCATAATGCCAGAGTGCTCCGCTGGTAGCTTTCAGGATGGAAGGCGATTTCAGGAGTAATATTTTCGTGTATACATGCTATTGCAACTTCTTTTTGAAATCCAAGCACGGAAGGACTAAAATCTCTATATCCAGGTGGTTGTTGCAGAGAAAGAAAGCAAGGGAGGCTTGCATGAGAAGCTGAGCATGATTGTACAAGTGCCCTTATTGTGGGGCGTCCCTCCCGTGTCGGAGACCCTCCATGTAGCAGTTCGTAGCGGCGGCGGGATCATTGAGAAAGTATACTGGCAATGGGACTTCCTATAGCTTACAACAGATGTATTGTTCACCGTGCATGATGTACATAATTCATTGTATTTCCTTCATCCCAATCATACATGTAATTATCACTGTACTAACTTAAATACGAGCACAGTTCTGGTAATAAAAAAGCTCTCGTAACTGTTTGTATGTTTCTTCCTCCCAAAATAAATAAATGGCAACTTTTACATGTTTGCATCCAAAGTGAGAAAGTGGTTTGTCTTCTTAAGATGGAAATAACCTTCGCAATCTAAACACTAGACATGTGCTTTCGAGCCAAAAAAAACTTTGATACACACCGTCACATGATTCACATCCCTGTGTGTACGTTCTTGCTAAATAAACCAGCTTTATAAGGAAGTTTTGCGTGAAGGATTAATTATCCAGGACATGATTTGTATTAGCATTTATGCATGCCATAGAGCGTTGTGAGGAGGGTACCACGAGTCAATCTTGTCTGGTAAACTGTTTACCCTAGGGTAAACAAGTTTTTCACGCGGGGCTGTTCTGAGATGATACGTCGAACATACTTTATATGGAATGATAGTTGAGAAGTTATCCAATCACGGACCATAGCAGTAATGTTTGAGTACCTTTCTGAGCGAAAACCTCTAGAGCTGATATGGACGCAGATATGCAAGCTGACTTCATTCTACCATCGCTCCGTAAGTCTTTCAACAACTTTGTGTTCACGTACCACATCAGCAAAGTTGATTATGCTAATGTTGAGCTATTGGCTGCATTAAAGTCTGCAGAAAATGTAATGAAGAAGGATGATCCATCTGGCAGTGCAATGGTTGCACTAGTCAAAGGAAAATGCGGTCGGAAGCATAGTTCTCGGAAGGGTCTGATCCAGAAGAGAGAAGAGTCAAGGCGTTGGCTCATCTTCCAATACATCTACTTTCTCTTTTGCACAGGAGGCGTAATGCCCATATTACCTAAAGTCGATCAATAAAGGTAAAGCCCCAGTAGGTATGAAATCTACTTTCATCATTGAAACTAATTTTCTCATTGGACGAGAAAGGAGTTGGGTTATAGATTCTGGTGCTTCTGTTCATGTATGCAATTTGTTGCATCTATTTCAAGAAACTAAGAGTCTTCATGAAGGGGAGATAGTCATCCAGATTGGATCTGATGCAAGTGTCGTAGCAGTTATTGTCGGGACCTGCCGACTATCATTATCTAATGGAAGAGTCCTAGTACTTAAAGAGTATCTTTATGTATAAAAAGTTAGAAGGAATCTTATATCTGTATAAACTTGTTAGAAGCGGATATTCATTCCTTTTCTGTAATAAACTTGTCATAAATCGTTATGATAAGTACATTGTGGATGGTGTTTTGAGTTTCGGCAGACTATAAATTGTGCATTGTTGAACATGTCATGAATGTTACTACCATTAATAAAACCCTAAATGATTCATGGTGGATAGAATTCATTCAAACATTAATTGGCATCAAAGGCTTGATCATTTATCTGTTGATTTGATCAATAGATTGATAAAGAATGGACTCTTAGATTTTCAACAAGTTCAATCTTTGCCTATGCGAACATTGTATTCGAGATAAAATGACTAGGATGCCTTTTCGTAACAAGGTTACACGATGCGAGGGTATTCTTGACCTAATACATATCGATTTATCTTGTCCATTCAGTACTGCGACCCGAAATGGATATCGATATTATTGGACATTTATTGATGACCATTTACGATACAGATTTGTCTTGCTACTACGTCATAATTCTGAAACCTTTGAAAAGTTCAAAGAATTCAAAGTTTCTTTGAGAACCAAATCGATAGGAAGATTAAATGGATTCGATCTGACCATGGTGGCGAGTACCTCTCAGATGAATTCAAAGAATACCTTAAAGAGAATAGAATTGTCTCTAATCCCACTCCTCCTAGAACCCCCAACTTAATGGTGTTGCTGAAAGACACAACAGGACCATCATGGATATGACCCGTTCAATGATGAGTAAAGCACATTTACCTCTTAATTTCTGGGATATGCAGTAGAGACTGCAATATATATATCCGGAACAAGATTTCTAGCAAGTCTATATCTAAGACTCCTCATGAGCTCCAGTATGTAATCGAACCTAGTGTTAATCAATTGAGAGTTTAGGGTTGCTTGGTCCATGTTCCAGAGCATGGATGCAAGTAAGCTAGAATCCCACACTTGAGAGTGCTACTTCATTGAGTATGTTAAAGATGGTATTGGATACCAGTTGTAAGACCTTGAGACCCAAAAGGTATTCGTCTCTAGATATGTGAAATTTTTTGAGGATGATTTCCATAAAAGTCAAGAAAAAAATGAAGTAGAGGAACTCATTGAGTCTATGAGGATTGTGAGCTTCTTGAATCTGAAATTGAAGAGATAAATAAAGATGAAACACCCGTACCTCTTCCAAGGAGTTCAAGGGTGGTTGCACCATCTGAAAGGTATGTATTCCATGTGTCAGGTGAAACTGACAATGATCCATCTTCATTTGATGAATCACTCGCTGATCTTGACATAGGTAGATGGATGGTAGCAATGAAGTCAGAAATTAACTCCATGCATAAGAATGGTGTATGGACACTAGAGGATCCACCTGAAAGGGTAAAACCTATTGGGTGTAAATGGATATTCAAGAGAAAGAGGGGACCTGGTGAGAAAGTAGAGACTTTCAAGGCACGGCTCGTAGCCAAGGGCTACATACAGAGAGAAGGCATTGACTACGATGATACGTTCTCTCCTATGGCTATGCTTAAGTCCATCAGGACACTTTTAGCTATATATGCATCTCTTGACTACGACATCCGGCAGATGGACATCAAGACGGCTTTTCTCAATGGATACCTCGAGGAAGATATCTATATGAAGCAACCTCGGGGCTTCATAACCAAGGAAGGTAAAGTATGATTGCTGAAGAAATCCATCTACAGGCTCAAACAAGCTTCTTGTAGCCAGAACATCAGATTTGACGAAACCATAAAGAGTTATGATTTTGTGCAAAATCCTGATGAACCTTGTATGTACAAGAAGCTTAGTGGGAGCATCATTGTATTCATCTGCTTTAGTAGATGACATCTTTATCAGTGGGAATGATACAAAGATGATGATCAGTGTTAAGATTTGGCTATCCCATACCTTCGAGATGAAAGATCTTAGAGAAGCATTTACATCTTGGGTCTGAAGCTATTTAGGAACTGACAAAAGAGGATATTGGGATTATCACAACATTGGTACATTAAGAAAATTTTGGAATGTTTCTGTATGGAGAGTTTCAAGAAAGATTTCCTTCCCTTAAGACATGGTATCCACCTATCTAAAGGGATGACTCCTCAAAGTGTTGAGGAAAAGAAAGGTATGTCTGGATGACCCTACTCATCAACTGTAGGAAGCTTAATGTATGTCATGATGTATACAAGATCAGATATCTGCCATGCAGTGGGAGTGATAAGTTGTTACCAATCTTGTTGCGGAGAACAACACTGGAATGCAATGAAGAACATTTCAAGTATCTAAGGCGGACATAAGATTACATCTTGGTCTATGGAGATGGTGATCTCTAAGTCTTGGGATATACATATTCAGACTTCCAGTCAGATATTGATGATCGAAAGTCGACATCAGGGTTTGTGTTCCTGTTGAACGGTTGTGCTGTGAGCTGGAGAAGAAAGAAGCAAGAAACTACACCAGATTTAACAACAGAAGCCGAACACATTGCTACATCGCATGATGTAAAGGAGTGGTGTGGTTGCGCAAGTTCATCCTGGAACACGACGTAGTTTCATCTGATTCTCTCATCCTGCGACTCTACGATAACATGGGAGCCATTGCATAGGCGAAGGAACCTAGATGGTATTAAAAGAGCAAGCACATGGAAAGAAAATACCACATAATTCGTGAGATTCAAAAATATGGTGATATCATCATCACCAAGATAGCCTCTACCGACAATGTTGCTAATCCTCTTACCAAACCTTTGACGCAGAAGGTTTTCGACCAACATGTAATGAATATGGGTGATGAATCTGTGATTCATCACTCTAAAAGTTGAAAATAGAAGCTTGTTCCTGAGTAAATAGATGCATGTTTTCCTTTATAATGCATAAATAGCATTCATACATGCATTCATAATACATGCATTTTAGCATTCACATTTTGCATTAAATAAGAAGCGGAGATTACTTGTAAAATATCCACTCATAAAAATAACCTCTCCCTTATAATATGTACACCTTAGTTAATAATATAAGGAAGAAAGCCAGAAATCTCCTATGTAAAATATCCAATAAAGCCCAGAATCCCTTATCCATAAAATGCCCATAGCTCCCTCATACAAACTCCAAAATAGGTCTACTCACTTTCAAATTAATACACATTAAAAGACCTTTAAAATGAGACTGATTTCATCCAATTTGGAGCACATATGAAAAAGTTGGGTTTTTGGGCCTCTATGTATACTATGTATGTGTATATTTGTACACTTGTATTTTTTGTATCGTATTTGACCTCATCTCCATCTTCGGTCAACATGAAACTTGAAGATGTCATCAAGATCTACAACTTTCATATTTTGAGTTTTTTCAAATTCGGCTTCCTTCTCTCTCTACACTCATTTCTCTTCTCAGCCAATCACAGCTGGCCACGTGGCGTCCTCTGGTTGCGCCACGCGGCCCGCTCCCCTTGCCCTGGCCGCCCCTGCTCTCAGCCGTTGGATTTCTCTTTGAATCCAACGGCCCAGCCACCTCCACGTATGCCCTTTCACTTCCACCATCTGATCATTTCCCCCTTCTCATCTGAACCGCCCGTTCGCGCCTCTCTTACAGTGCGCCACATGGCGCATTATACGCCATCAGATCTCGCCTTCAGCTCTTCGATATGCACCGTCCACTAGCACTTTAATTCTAACCACCCGGTCGAAGCCCTTCATTTCATCTCCACCGTTCGCTCGCGCTTCGCCCCCATCACGCCACGTGGTGGCCTCCTGACGCTCAGATCGCCTCGCCCTTGATCTAATCCTAGACGCTCCATGGCGCCTCGATCTGAGCCGTTGGATCAACAAAAACAACGGTCGCGACTTCGTCTTCCACCTCTGGCGCCCCTCTCTCCCACGATCTCGAGCTTGCGCGAGGGGCTTGCCCCTTTCCATTTTCGGCCGCACTCCAGCCACCCTCGCCGACCGCCAACGCCTCCACGATCACCCCCACTCGTCCCTCATCCTCGCCAACTCCCTCTATTCCCACAACGTCCACCGGAGACGCTCCACGACCTCCATGAACATCACCTCGTCACCAGCCCGGCCGTCGACTTCATCCTATAAATACACCATCACCGGCCAACTTCACGCCCATCCGCCACTCCAGAGAGGTACCTAGAGCTCAGAGCTTCCGTTTGGTGACAATAATTGATTGATTCTTCGAGCGACGAAGGGTTTCTTCTCCGGCGAGATCCACGGTGCCACCGCCGTGTTGCAACCCCTCCTCCCCGAAGCTGCTTGAGCTCGGGACCTTACCGATCCCTCGAGCAATGACCTGGAACTCCAATCCGAGATCAATCCCCAGGTAACCTCCTCCATCTTCCTTTGATCTTCGTTTTAATTTTCCCTTTGATTTCTCCCATTTTATTTGTCGTCCACCTTCATGCTTTCGCTCCATCTTCACCTCACCGAGCTCCGCGACGGAGCTCTGACCTTCACGCTCCATTTATCGCCCTCCGACAACACACTTCACCTTCCATCGACTCCAGCTCCGCCACCTGGGTGGAGCACCATTGCCGGATCACCAACACTCCGCCTTAGGCCTCACCGTCACTTCCCACATCTCCACGAACGCACCACGTGCTTCAGCTATATCGTTAACCCCTTGCAGGTGCTCGTTCATTCACTAGTCGGAAGCTCACCGGAGCCCCCATCGAGCTTCATCAACAACGAGCTCCGATACGCCTCCTTCACGCCTGGGACCCTCGGACGGTTCGCCGCACCACCGCGAACCTTCCGAGCTACTTCAGAGGCGCCATCGACCTTCATCGACGCCTGGAGGGACAGGCAGAGCAGACCCCCCTTCGCCGGAGACCCGCCAACTCCTCCGCAGGTGGCGGAGGACCGTTGAGGACGAAGAACAGTCACCGTTCGATCATCTTGATCGAACGGTCCCTAGCCACCCACATCGCCAGTCAACCGGAGCATCACAGAGCCATTGGATCCTTCTGGATCCAATGGTGTTTAGCGCGTCACGAAGACGGGTCCGAGCCTCTTCCCCAACCTCTAGGCTCGGACCACCCGAAGCTTCTCCGAGCCTCAACCGAACCTCCAGGGCGCCCGAGCCTCGTCCCGAGCCGCCGATGCCACCCGAACCTAGGCGCCCCACGTAAGCAGCACGTGCGCCTGAGTAAATTGCACAGAAGCCCCCGGAACTTTTAGATATTGCAAATCAGTCCCTGTGAAGCACCCCCACGTGAGGAGCACGTGTAGCCGTGGAGAAATTGCATTCTACCCCCCTGCATTATAGGTAATTGCATTAAGGTCCTTGTCAGCATATTTATTTTTAAGCAATTTTAATTTTCTGTATTGCAGTTATACCGTTGTCTTTGCACCCATATTTAGATGTCCATACTTCATTATTTTTGAATTCCAAAAATTGCATGTTGTAGTGTAACTTGTCCTTTATCTGTTGTGACACTTGTCAAATTTTTGTGATAGTAGTGGAATTTTTAATTAATTAGTTGGTTTATTTCTGTGATATTTTGCCCAATTGGACCTTTTAATTAATAGTTAATTCTCTATAATTCCAAAAATTCCCAAAAAATCACAGTAGTTCTAGGATAGTTAACTTAACATGGCATAAAAATTTCATCTCATTTGCACACATTTCGAGGCCTGAATAAATTAATTGGTGATTTCCTTAGTTTAATTTTAATAGGTTCATTTCACATTAAAATAAGGTTTGACAATTTTTCTAGATTCCTCATCATTAGATCTATCTAGGATAATTTTATTTCCCTAAAATTTTGTGATTTGATATTTATTAAAATTAAGTTAGTAAAAATCACCCTGCATTCATTTTAAATTCACAGTAAATTCATTTAGTGTCGAAAAATTCCAAAAAAGTAGGATAGCTTAAATTCATCATATTCATCATCTGGCCAATTTTTATAATTTTTGGACTTCATTGGAACATAATTTTGATTTAAGTTCTAAATTGGCTTGATATTGCATGTGTCTTGCATAAGAAATTAAACAAAAATCCTCGAAAATCACACACTTGAACTTTGCTAGAAATTCACCTAAGGAGACAGATGCCTCCCTGAGTTCGACCTTGGACTTCACCAAGTAAAAAAATTGCCACTCAAAATTGACTTATTAAATCAAAAGTGGTTTTTGATTCCCTCTCGTTATCCGACTGCAACGAACATTAGAAATTAATTTGGTCATTAACTTGCTCGAATTAACAAGGGTAGCGGGAGCGGTCGTCAAAATGGCGCCGTTGCCGGGGAGGCACGGCTTTGGTTAATTTGCAGTGAAATCCTGATTGTTTGATTTTCTATCCCCGGGTAGTCTGACCCCCGGTTTTCTTGTGAATATTTCTCTGTCTTTTAATTTTTTGCATTTTTGTGTCCTTCTCTATTTGACCTCGACTTGTTTTTGAGCGAGGGTCGTCGGAGTCGAAGACTCTTCAAGGAACCTGCATTTTAATTTGTTTGAGAGATTTGAGAGGACTTGTATTTCTCGTTTTCTTCGCATCATTTCTAGCGGTTCCCGTTTGGGTTCTCGCGTTTGTAAAGATAGTGGAACTGTGTCTCCGTGTGCTGTGTGGTTTGAATTGTAACTTAGGCTTGCACTAGCGGCTCCTCGGGCCACTTCAGGAATTGCTTGTGCTCATAATTTTTAGGACCACACATATACACTTAAAAGATGCACCTAGACCGCAGATCTAGCCAAATTGAACCTGTTCTTCACTCGCTAATAGAATAGCCTGTCTAGGAGCGGATTTTGTCGACATTTCTCGTTCATTCTACTCTTTCACAAGAACTGAAATGCTTCTATCTTATCCCATCTTCCGTTTTTGGTGGCACATAGAAATCAACATATATGGACAAAGAATCCCCATTATGGAACCATTCAGAGCCCATATCATTACCCTTACACTTCTCAAAGAAAGTCTTCTTGATTTTAGAAGATACAAGAAATTCCAGGGACTAAGTGAGATTTTCATCCCCGACATAAACATCGGTCTTTTAGTAAGATAATATGGGAAAAGTCGTCGAGTCGGGATAGCTCAGTTGGTAGAGCAGAGGACTGAAAATCCTCGTGTCACCAGTTCCAATCTGGTTCCTGACAGTCAATTTCTGTATGAATATGAATAGAAATCATCAAAAAAGGTTGGTTGGGATACATTTCATAGTCTAGAGCGTGCTACATACTTATTCATATATCTTTATATATACCTCCATTTCTCTTTGATTTATCGAAAAAGATGTGAATTCCTCATAAGATATCCGATGGTTAAAAACCCCAATCAAAGTCTAGTCTAGAAGAGTGGAAGGGTAGGAGTTGATAGAATGTATCTCGGATATAGTACAAATTCCCCTCGGAATTTTCTATTTTCTTTTTCTTTACTCCCTCTCCCGCTTATGTTACTTTACAGGGTTCATCTAACTGATATGCGCGGTACAACAAAGTTCATGATACAGAACCCTTTATTGTCTCTACTTATTCTAAACATATATCAGATTTTTGACAAATTGGAAAATCGTAATGAAGCCCTTTATTGGCCCACCCATAATAGGAATTCAAGTGAAGTTACTCTGTTTCAACTAGAACGGAAGAGAAAAAGACACCTGAACTTCCAATCCGTCATATAAGTCAAGAGAAATTTCTTATCATTCAATAAGCATCTCAGAGAACTTTCCTCCATTAGTCTGCGCAAATGAAGACGCCTTAGGCAATCGAATTTGAGACCACGCGACCTACTGGTCGCGATATTATTGTAGTGTGCGCTACACCTTAGGTTAACCAGCCTTGCTCCCCTCCCCTTCCCAGACAGACCGGAAAGGAAAACCCTGCCCATAGTCTTATATTGGGTTCGAAGCGCTGCGTCACTTAGTGAAGACTGCCAAGGAACAATCGTCACCGCGTTTTCACCCGGAACTACAGAGGAAGACTAGAACCACACGAAAAACCAATCATCGTCCGTTTTAGGATCAAGGAAGACAGATTAACTTATATAATATTAGCTCTGCATTTGTATGTAGTGTAAAAATTTCAATACTGTTTTGCATCCTGCATAAAAGCGAAGGGATCACTGTAAGTCTTCTTAACTCAACATACGCATCATTGTTTTTCGCGCATCGGCTTTTCTCGATTTCCCCCTCTGTTTTTCACACTAAAATTAAACGGAAATTGGGACTGGACGATAGGCGTGCTGTGTGGTTGGACTAACAAGTGATAACTAAACTTAAAATCGGGACTGCTAACATTATTGACCAAAAAAAGCAATAAAATTGGAAAAATTGTCTGCGGGAGACTAATCCCCGACCTTGTTTTCAGGCTGAGTGAGGGTACTTGAGGGTGTGTGAATACCTTAAGGCAGACCCCAAATCCCCACCTTCCATATCACGGGACAACTGATCCTAGCAAATATCATGAGTTGGATATTTTCAGATTCATTAACCAGTACCAAGTAGCCTCCGCCTGTTCGCAGGTAGATAGGGGCGAACCAGCGGTATTTCGCGACAAGGCCTAGCTTTGTCAGTCTCCGCCTGCTTGCAGGTAGATAGGGGCACGGTCTTTGAGTCCCCAACTCCGGATAGGAGCGAAGAAAGGAAGGATCGGCGGTATCTTAGGCGACAGGTTAAACAGGGAAGACGCATCCGGCTCTGAGCTGACTTCCCTATAGGCCGCGTAACTCCTTGCTACCTTGCTTGAAAAATCACACTTAAAATTAACAAGATAAATTGGACTCAGTTTCGAGTCCTCCACTGTGTTGAGTGTGAACCCAAGGTCTTGGATTGAATTATTGGTTTCAGGTAGGAGTCAAATCCTATCTTCACTTAGATCTCCCATTTCTTCTCGCCAAATCAAGATGAGTGACTGGGGGGATATCGACTCTTTATTCACCAATCTCTCTTTGAGCCCCCCACGAAACTCCTCTTCATCAGCCCAAGCGCACCTTGGACCACCCAGGACTCATGACCCTCTTGAGTTCTGGTTCCCTCACACCGATGGTGGTTACTCTCAAACCAACCCTCTCCTCTCCTCTGAGCTTACCGAGGAAGACCATCGCCTCGGTAAGAATCCCTTCCTTGATTTGTCCTCTGATACAAACCTTGTTTCATACCCAGGACTAGAGGACAAGATGCCACCTAAGCAGCCACCGGACAAGGAACAATTGCGGCAAATTCTTAATCGTCTCGCCACTGCCGAACAACAAAATGCAGATCTCACGGCTAGAATGGGACAAATCGTTGCGGCAGGAGGCATCGACCGACCAATGGTTGATGCCTACAACCCAGCAGAGGATGAGATACAAAGTTGGTTGGCACCAGCGGTTCCCGCTGAAGCATTTGAGCTTAAACCCCACTTCCTTAGTCTGCTACCGAAGTTCAACGGAAATGCCCATGAAGAACCATATGCCTTCCTCCGAGACTTCGAGCTGGTTTGCAACAACCTTAGCCATCCTAGGGTTGGGCAGGATTACATTAGACTGAAGGCTACCCCATTTGCCTTAGGAGATAAGGCAACACATTGGCTGAAGAACCTAGGGGTGATATGTACAACCTGGATGCAATTTAAGGACTTATTTTTGAAGAAGTTCTACCCTCTCAGTAGGACTAACCAAATGAGAACAAAGATTGTCAGTTTTTCCCAGGGACCCGGTGAACCATTCCATGATGCCTGGGATAGGTTTAATGACCTAGTTCAAAAATGCCCTTGCCACGGCATTTCTAAGGCAATCTTAGTCCAGACCTTGTTCTGTGGTCTGACCCGGAGATGCAAGGGTTAGTAAGTGCCGCCTGCGGAGGAAGCTATCTGAATAAAAATGAGAATGCTGTATGGAAGATACTGGAGCAGATGGCAGAAACCGGTAGGCCGTAGGCCACCAGGGGTTATCAGTTGTCTCCCTCAATCTTATCCAATGAGACAACCCAGAGGACTGTAGCAGATCTGACAGAGGACCTCATTCCCAGCTTGGGGATGATTGCTGACAAGCTAACCATGGTCGAGCAGATCCATAAGAGAGTCGTGGACCTTGAGTCTCTTTCACGTCTACCGAAGCAAGTGGACGAACTTTCTGAGAAGGTAGCTAAGATAAAGCTACCTACCCCTTCTGCACCACCTGTACCTGTACATCGATTCCATCTTGTACAGGAACATGCACTGGGGCCTCAGAGTGGTTGGGATCAGACTTACACCCAGCAGGACCAGCATGCACCCCCACAAGTGGAGACCGGATACGAGGAGCCTCCGCATGTGTACGAGATCAACGGGCTTTGGTATAGACGTGACCCCATCATCAAACAGGCAGAGATGGGGAATGGTCAGCCTCACCGACAAGTTCCAACTTACCAAGAAACCAGGTCCGTCCCTGCACCGCGCTTTATTCAGTCCAGGCCCGAACAAGGGTACCAGCCTCAGCAGCACCAGCAGCAGCATCGCGCATTCTAGCAGAGCCCGTCCCAGCATCATCAGTAGTATCGGCATGGCCAGTAGGGCCAATACAAAACCTCGTCTGCAAATCAGCATCACCAGCCAGCTCAACCCACTGAATTGGAGTCCCTCACCTTGGCGACCCAGACCCTGTCTGATAGGGTCCAACAGATCCAGAATGACTATTTGGATATGAGAACCGATCTGAATCGTGTTTCTCGTACCCAGGACCAACAAATGGCGCCAAAGACCCCAATTCCCGCCCAGGTTCAGGCCAATCCAAACAGCTTAAATCAAGGCCAGAACCGACCTCATGATCATGTATACTATTCAGATAAGTCTTTATCTGAACATGAGATCCTTTTATATGATAATGTTAATCATATGTCCTTCAGGAGCGGAAGGACCGTGATCGTACCTGATCGGGCACGAGCACCGAAGGAAGGAGCCGCCAAGTCTCTACTTGAGGAGAACTTGGAGGAAGAAGAGGAGCAGCACCAACATCACCACCACCGGCAGAAGAAGAGGACTTCTGGGTCCTCGAAGCAGCAAGCCCGCATCATTAGTGAGTCTGACTAAACTGATGAAGAGCCCGCACCTCCATCTGAGGAGGACCGTCCAGAAGAAGCGGAAGATGCATCACCGGTTTCGTCCCAGCATGTTTCTTTTAGTCCGAGTCAGAGTCCGAGTCTGTTTCAGAGTCGGAGTCATGTACAGAACTCAGTTCCAGCTTTCAATGAAAAATTTTCAGTTTCAGAACATGAGTTAGAGTCAATAATCCCTTTCCCCCAAGCTCTTACAGGTGGAAAGAAGAAAATTAAAAAAATCTAAAAAGATGACCCTGAGATGGCAGAGTTCTGTAACAAATATATCAAGGTCACAATCCCCTTTGACAAGTACGTGGCAATGACTCCTGCATTTTAGAAATACCTCAAGGTGAGATACACACCTGCTAGGGTTAGCAGGAAGACCAAAAGCCGTGTTGAGAAACACGTTCTGTTAGTAGCCACGACTTGTGCAATAAAGAACTCGTTTCCAAGGAAACGAAGAGACATGGGTGCACACTATGTAGTGAGTAATGTTGATGACATCGCGTTTGCACGCACTCTCCTAGATAACGGCTCCTCAATTAACTTAATGCCTACAACCCTCTATGAGCGGCTTAATCTCGGACCTCTTAGGAAATCTAGAGCCCTCCCGCAGTTCGTTGATAAATCAACCAAGAGGTCCCAAGGAGAATTGAGGAATGTTGTGATCAAAGTCGAGGGCAAGAATACATGGTGGACTTCACTGTCCTAGATATGTAAACCCCTCGTAATTGGAGAGACTCTCAGATCATCTTAGGCAGGCCCTTCCTCAGGACAGTGGGGGCCTTGTTTGATTACAAGATCGGGAAGATCCAATTCCAAACTCCAGGCAGAGATGAGGAACTTGAGATGAAGTAGACCAGATGGCAGAGACCGGATTCCGAATCCAGCACCGAGTACTCTTCGTCCGAAGCAGACTGCGACCATGTAGATAGAGTTGGGCCATGGAGACAGAACCCAGCCAGCATCGATGAGTCCCTCCCCTCCGGAGATGATCCAGTGCATGAGTCAGTTTGCGAGATCCTCAGAGACGAGTTCAGCTCAAAATCTGCATCCCCCTACATCTTCGATGACTTAGAGGCCCAGTTGGGCTTGTCAGTCCTTCCCTCTTTAGGACAATCAGAAGATGAGGATGACGAGTCGGACGTGGCTTTCGCCGATTTCATGGAGACCTTTGATGATCCGACTCCAGAGCCAAATAATTTGGTGGCAACCATTATAGAGAAAGATCCAGCCACTTCCAACACTCAGCCAGATTCGATTGAGCCAGATTTCCTAGATGATCACACCTTACCAGAGCTCAAACCCTTATCCACAACACTAAAATACGCCTTCCTTGCGGGTCAGGAGAAGAAATATCCGGTCATCATCAGTTCGCGATTGACCGAGGAGTAGGAATCTCGCTTGCTAGAGATCCTGGAGAAAAACCGCAAGACGATAGGCTGGAGCATTTCCGATCTCCACGGGATAAATCCCGCTCTGTGTTCGCACCATATCTACCTTGAGAATGAAGCCAAACCCTCTCGTGAATTCCAACATCGTTTGAATCCAAATTTACGAGAAGTAGTGAAGAAGGAGATAGAGAAATGGTGCAACGTGGGTTTTATTTATCCCATCTCCGACTCGAAATGGGTGGCCCCGATACATGTGGTCCCGAAGAAGTCGGGAATTCAGACCACCAACGAGGACGGAGAGGAGATTGTGATGCGAGTGCCCACGTCGTGGCGCGTCTGTGTGGATTACAGACGCTTAAATGCCGCGACGAAGAAGGATCATTTCCCCCTACCATTCATTGATCAGATCCTAGAGAGACTAGCGGGGAAAGAATTCTTCTGCTTCTTGGATGGGTTCTTGGGCTACAATCAAGTAGCCATAGCTCCAGAGGACCAGGAGAAGACCACCTTCACATGCCCCTTTGGTACCTATGCTTTCAGGTGCACGCCCTTTGGGTTATGCAATGCTCCGGGTACTTTTCAAAGGTGCATGATTGTTGTATTCGCCGAAATGGTCGGTGAATTCCTGAAAGTCTTCATGGATGACTTCTCGGTCCACGACGATTCCTTCGATTCCTGTCTTAGGAATCTGGATCGAGTCCTCAAAAGATGTTGTGAGGTTAATCTGGTGCTCTCCTGGGAGAAAAGTCACTTCATGGTGACGGAGGGCATTGTGTTGGGGCATGTCATCTCGAAGAGAGGAATGGAGGTTGACCCTGCCAAGGTGGATGTGATCAGACGACTACAACCACCAACCAACGTCAAGCAGTTGCGGTCGTTCCTCGGGCATGTTGGATTTCATCGGAGATTCATTAAGGATTTTTCTAAGATTGCTCGACCGCTAACTGAGCTTTTAGGCAAAGACATGGAGTTTGTTCTTGATCACAAATGTCTTGAAGCCTTTAAGCTATTGCAAGGGATGATCATGGACGCACCTATCCTACAAGCCCCAGACTAGTCTCTACCTTTTGAGATCATGACAAATGCCTCAGATTTTGCTGTTGGGGCTGTGTTAGGACATAGGAGAGATGGCGTCCTGTTTGCAATTCACTACGCTAGCAAAGTGCTTGATACTGCTCAGCGTAACTATACAGTTACGGAAAAGGAGATGCTTGCGGTAGTGTTTGCCTTGGACAAATTCAGATCTCACTTAATTGGATCCAAGGTAATTGTGTTCACTGACCATACGGCTCTACGGTACTTGATGGAGAAGAAGGAGGCGAAGGCGCGTCTTCTTCGTTGGATTTTACTTATACAGGAATTTGATTTGGATATTCGTGATAAACCTAGAAAGAAAAATGTAGTAGCCGATCATCTTTCTCGTCTTGAAGATCTTAATACTTCTGAGGATTCACCAATTCGAGACTCCTTCCCTGACGAGTCGATTTTTGTTATCGACTCACTCCCATGGTATGCCAACATCGTGAACTATCTTGTCTCCAAGAAGGTTCCTGAGGGTTGACCCAAGAGCCACATCGACCGACTTAAGTCGGATGCGAGACACTACCATTGGGAGGATCCTATCCTTTTCTTTGAGGGGCCGGATTGTGTCTGGAGACGGTGTATTCCTCAGGAGGAATACCAGAGTGTCCTTTCTTTATGCCACAGCTTGGAGGCAGGAGGATACCACTCCGGGAAGAGGACCGCATGGAAGGTACTTCAGTGTGGTTTTTACTGGCCGACTCTGTTTCGCGATGCCATCACCTTTACGAAGTCGTGCCCAGTATGCCAGAGAATAGGAGGAACCATTGGTCCCAAGGATGAGATGCCAATGCAGCCTGTCATCATTTGTGATGTCTTTGACGCCTGGGGAATTGACTTCATGGGTCCATTCCCTGTTAGCCACGGGTTTGAATACATCCTTCTTGCAGTAGATTATCTATCCAGGTGGGTGGAGGCTATCCCAACCCAAGCTGCAGACAACAGAACTGTCTGTAAATTCATCAGAGATCATATCATCTCTAGATTCGGAATTCCCAAAATGATGATATCAGATGGGGGTAGTCACTTTGTGAACCGGGAGGTGAAGAAACTCCTGAGGAAGTACGGCATCGAACACCATGTTGCTAGCCCTTACCACCCACAGACTAATGGTATGGCTGAGGTGTCGAATCGGGAGGTGAAGACTATATTGCAAAAGCTTGTCAGCCCAGACAGGAAGGACTGGTCTTAGATCTTGGATCAGGTCCTACGGGCGTATAGGACAACTTACAAGACACCGCTAGGAACCTCCCCTTTCCGAATGGTATTCCGAAAGCCGTGCCATTTACCCGCAGAACTAGTGCATAAATCAGAATGGGCAATTAAGAAGGTCGAACACACACCTTGGGCAGAAGCAGAGAGAAATGGATCTGAATGAGCTTGTGGAAGTCAGAAATCGTGCATATGACAACAATTTGGTGTACAAGGACAAGGTGAAGCGTTGGCATGATAGATATATCAGACGAAAGACCTTTATTCCTGGACAGAAGTATGGTTGTTTAATGCAAGGCTGAAGACTTTCCAAGGCAAGTTGAAATCCAAATTGACGGGTCCATTCATTGTCCGAGCGGTGCATGACAGTGGATGTGTCGAGATCTCAAATCTCACAGATAACGCACCGACATCCCTTGTGAATGGACAACTGTTAAAACACTTCGTCGAATCCAATGAGCAGTTAGTCCATATTGAGGAGATTGTGTTTATGCGCGAGACAGATTCATCAGATACACCTCGAGTCGCGCAGGAGACCTTGCAGCAGTGAGCTCCAGCCATCAGCAGCATCTTGAAAGATTCAGACCGACTCACTTGTATATACCATCATTTCTGTACATTCTATCCTTTCTCCTCTCACGACTCTAGTAACTCCTCCCAGCTTCATCTATCTCTATCTTGGACTATACTTAGGATGACCGGATCCTAAGTATAGGGGGGATGAGCCACCTGAGTCCGTTCTCTGTAAATCCTCTAGATCACATCGGTTCTCATACTCATTCTTGTCCTATACTCAGGCTGACCAAAGCCTAAGTATAGGGGGAACCGTTGCCCACCTTGTATATATTCATCCATTTCCCTTCTTGCCCTCGCCCGCCCCATTTTTGATCTTCTTCTACACTTAGGCTGTCAAGAGCCTAAGTGTAGGGGGGCAGTGCGACTTCTATACGATTTTTATGATTTTCGCTCTCCTACGCTTAGCCCGAGCTATGTCTTTTTAGTCGCTTTTCGTTCTCTGAGGACATAGCACACGCTAAGTATAGGGGGGCGTGTATATATTACATATATACTCTACCCATAGCTCTTACTTTCGCGTATTTTTCGCGTATTTTTGTATATATTATGCAATAATTACGGAGGGTAAAATATGAGAAAATTTTTTGTACACTTCACTTGTATAATACTCATAAAATACTTGTATATACTTGTATCATAGGAGGTATACGGGAGTGTGAAAAAATGTGTTGAAAATAAGGCTTCTTATTTACTCTTGCATATCATCTCTGCATCTGAAAAGAAAAGAAAAAGAGTCTTGCATTTACATTCATCTACATAGCATGACATCTGCATCTCATCTGCATATCTTGCATATGCAAGGTGGAAAGCTAGTGGGTTCTGAACCAAGTTATGAGTAGATATTGAGGATGGACTTGATTTGATCTTAATCCACCTAATTTCAGAGGAACCTTATAGGAACTGGAGTTAAGATTTCTCAGGTCAAGTGACTTAATTCTTTGAGTTCCGCAAGTCTATGTTCACATGTCATCTTAATTAGTCTAAGTAGAATATCTCGTGCACACGCATGATTCTTATAGACAGTGATCTAACTTGGACAAGCACAATGCACGTAGCTCTTCATTGATGAGGTGGTGAGGAGGTAGAATCCTTTAGCTTGGAGTAGCACACGGGTGGAAACATCCGTCCTCCTCTAGGGAGGGTAGTGCATCTCAACCTAGTCTGGTAGTGTTGACATTTAAGGACAGGATGCTGTAGGTTGCAATAATGCTTCAAAAGAGGGATAGTCTACTGGCTCAAGAGGAAAAACTCCTGATGTACATGTTGCACCTTGTATGTTGTAAAAAAAATCAGACAGGTCCAAGTGAAAATAAAATACCTGTCGGAGTCTGTATATTAGCAAAGAAATGCAGCTGGATGAATTGCCTACACTGGTCAGGCATCCCGGGATAGGTAGCTACACTGGCTACCGTCCATTCTTTTTTCTACCCCCTCCTCTTGAGTTGGTCGCACTTGAACTTAGAAGGGAATACCCCGCTCCTCGAGGAAAGAGTTACTGGACCGGGTTATTGAGTTACCTTGTTAGAGGAAGCTGGTTCCGAGTCATTTCTGATGTGGAGAGCTATATCTCACTTACACAGTACAAGTAAGAATCATAGTCATCAGAAATTTGCGTTTGAGTATTTGTTCTGACCTGACTATTGAGGAGTCTTGAATAGAAGACTTGTGGAACTTGAAGTCTGTTAGGTCTTAAGTTCAGGTCCCAATAAGGTTCCGACACACAATTAATCCAAAGGTCGAGTCAAGCCCAATTTTCAACTTTTGTTCATGACCTTGGTATGGAACCAAAAATCATTTCACTCTTGCATTTCATTTAGTTGCTCGGGGACGAGCAAGATTTAAGTATAGGGAGTTGATGAATCTGTGATTCATCACTCTAAAAGTTGAAAATAGAAGCTTGTTCCTGAGTAAATAGATGCATGTTTTCCTTTATAATGCATAAATAGCATTCATACATGCATTCATAATACATGCATTTTAGCATTCACATTTTGCATTAAATAAGAAGCGAAGATTACTTGTAAAATATCCACTCATAAAAATAACCTCTCCCTTATAATATGTACACCTTAGTTAATAATATAAGGAAGAAAGCCAGAAATCTCCTATGTAAAATATCCAATAAAGCCCAGAATCCCTGATCCATAAAATGCCCATAGCTCCCTCATACAAACTCCAAAATAGGTCTACTCACTTTCAGATTAATGCACATTAAAAGACCTTTAAAATGAGACTGATTTCATCTAATTTGGAGCTCATATGAAAAAGTTGGGTTTTTGGACCTCTATGTATACTATGTATGTGTATATTTATACACTTGTATTTTTTGTATTGTATTTGACCTCATCTCCGTCTTTGGTCAACATGAAACTTGAAGATCTCATCAAGATCTACAACTTTCATATTTTGAGTTTTTCCAAATTCGACCTCCTTCTCTCTCTACACTCATTTCTCTTCTCAGCCAATCACAGCTGGCCATGTGGCGTCCACTGGTTGCGCCACGCGGCTCGCTCCCCTTGCCCTGGCCGCCCCTGCTCTCAGCCGTTGGGTTTCTCTTTGAACCCAACAGCCCAACCACCTCCACGTATGCCCTTTCACTTCCACTGTCTGATCATTTCCCCCTTCTCATCTGAACCGCCCGTTCGCACCTCTCTTACAGTGCGCCACGCGGCGCATTATACGCCATCAGATTTCGTCTTCAGCTCTTCGATCTACACCGTCCACTAGCACTTTAATTCTAACCACCCGGTCGAAGCCCTTCATTTCATCTTCACCGCTCGCTCGCGCTTCGCCCCCATCGCGCCACGTGGTGGTCTCCTGACGCTCAGATCGCCTCGCCCTTGATCTAATCCTAGACGCTCCATGACGCCTCGATCTGAGCCGTTGGATCAAGAGATCCAACGGCCGTGACTTCGTCTTCCACCTCTGGCGCCCCTCTCTCCCACGATCTCGAGCTTGCGCGAGGGGCTTGCCCCTTTCCATTTTCGGCCGCACTCCAGCCACCCTCGCCGACCGCCAACTCCTCCACAATCACCCCCACTCGTCCCTCATCCTCGCCAACTCCCTCTATTCCCACGACATCCACCAGAGACGCTCCACGACCTCCATGAACATCACCTCGTCACCAGCCCGGCCGTCGACTTAATCCTATAAATACACCATCACCGGCCAACTTCACGCCCATCCGCCACTCCAGAGAGGTACCTAGAGCTCAGAGCTTCCGTTTGGTGACAGCAATCGATTGATTCTTCGAGCGACGAAGGGTTTCTTCTCCGGCGAGATCCACGGCGCCACCACCGTGTTGCAGCCCCTCCTCCGCGAAGCTGCTTGAGCTCGGGACCTTACCGATCCCTCGAGCGACGACCTGGAACTCCAATCCGAGATCCAATCCTCAGGTAACCTCCTCCATCTTCCTTTGATCTTCGTTTTAATTTTCCCTTTGATTTCTCCCAATTTTTTCGCCGTCCACCTTCATCCTTTCGCTCCATCTTCACCTCGTCGAGCTCTGCGTCGGAGCTCTGACCTTCACGCTCCATTTATCGCCCTCCGACAGCACACTTCACCTTCCATCGACTCCAGCTCCGCCACCTGGGCGGAGCACCATCGCCGAATCACCAACACTCCGCCTTAGGCCTCGCCGTCACTTCCCACATCTCCACGAACGCACCACGTGCTTCAGCTATATCGTTAACCCCTTGCAGGAGCTCGTTCATTTACTAGTCGGAAGCTCACCGGAGCCCCCATCGAGCTTCATCAACAACGAGCTCCGACGCGCCTCCTTCACGCCTGGGACCCTCAGACGGTTCGCCGCACCACCGTGAACCTTCCGAGCTACTTCAGAGGCGCCATCGACCTTCATCGACGCCTGGAGGGACAGGCAGAGCAGATCCCCCTTCGCCGGAGACCGGCCAACTCCTCCGCAGGTGGCAGAGGACCGTTGAGGATGAAGAACAATCACCGTTCGATCATCTTGATCGAACGGTCCCTAGCCACCCACGTCGCCATGATCGAACGGTCCCTAGCCACCCACGTCGCCAGTCAACCGAAGCATCACAGAGCTGTTGGATCCTTCCAGATCCAACGGTGTTTAGCGCGCCACGAAGATGGGTCCGAGCCTCTTCCCCAACCTTTAGGCTCGGACCACCCGAAGCTTCTCCGAGCCTCAGCCGAACCTCCAGGGCGCCCGAGCCTCGTCCTGAGCCGCCGACGCCACCCGAACCTAGGCGCCCCACGTGAGCAGCACGTGCGCCTGAGTAAATTGCACAGAAGCCCCTAGAACTTTTACATATTGCAAATCAGTCCCTGTAAAGCACCCCCATGTGAGGAGCACATGTAGCCCTGGAGAAATTGCATTCCACCCCCTGCATTATAGGTAATTGCATTAAGGTCCTTGTCAGCATATTTATTTTTAAGCAATTTTAATTTTCTGTATTGCAGTTATACCCTTGTCTTTGCACGCATATTTAGGTGTCCATACTTCATTATTTTTGAATTCCAAAAATTACATGTTGTAGTGTAACTTGTCCTTTATCTGTTGTGACACTTGTCAAATTTTTGTGATAGTAGTGGAATTTTTAATTATTTAATTGGTTTATTTCTGTGATATTTTGCCCAATTGGACGTTTTAATTAATAGTTAATTCTCTGTAACTCCAAAAATTCCTAAAATATCACAGTAGCTCTAGGATAGTTAACTTAACATGGCATAAAAATTTCATCTCATTTGCACACATTTCGAGGCCTGAATAAATTAATTGGTGATTTCCTTAGTTTAATTTTAATATGTTCATTTCAAACTAAAATTAAGGTTTGACAATTTTCCTAGATTCCTCATCATAATTTTATTTCCCTAAAATTTTATGATTTGATATTTATTAAAATTAAGTTAGTAAAAATCACCCTGCATTCATTTTAAATTTACAGTAAATCCATTTAGTATAGAAAAATTCCAAAAAAATTAGGATAGCTAAAATTCATCATTGTTCATCATCTAACCAATTTTTATAATTTTTGGACTTCATTGGAATATAATTTTGATTTAAGTTCTAGATTGGCTTGATATTGCATGTGTCTTGCATAAGAAATTTAAAAAAAAACCCCGAAAATCACACACTTGGACTTTGCTAGAAATTCACCTAAGGAGACAGATGCCTCCCTGAGTTCGACCTTGGACTTCACCAAGTAAAAAAATTGCCACTCGAAATTCACTTATTGAATTAAAAGTGATTTTTGATTCCCTCTCGTTATCCGACTGCAATGAACATTAGAAATTAATTTGGACATTAATTTGCTCGAATTAACAAGGGTAGTGGGAGGGTTCGTCAATGGGTTAAAGGATTGTACCTGAATGGTTCTGAGGACTAGTGGGAGATTGCTAGCCATGTGAGCCCGAGGCAAATGATTCATACAATAAATATTATTGTAATATTTGATTTATCAATAAAAGTTATTGGTTATCTCACTCCCTATCTGAGATTAAATGAATGAATGCACTATAAGATTTCTCTGTACAATTAGGGTTATGTACCCTGGCCATCTTAATGATTATACAACAGTTAATTCAATAATAGAATCATAAAGGCTGGTGCTTGGATGAATATCTAAGGAGTTAGATTGAGGACTCATCAAGTAACATCGAATGATTGTTAAGAGATGATCTCCAGCATGAGTAGGAGATGACAATCCTTTCTCATTAGGTTGATATCTGACCGACCTCTTGATGTAGATCCTCCGTATGGGAATAGAGATTTGGAGGTGTCAGTTAGTTAGGTCAAAGAGTTGACTTAACGGGATCAAGATAACCAAAGTCTTATGTCATATACTGTCACGATATGAGCACACATTCTCTGACCGAGGACAGATGCATTACTATAAGTCTAAGTATGTATATTTAGCAGATCAATAGGTTGATGACCTAACCAAGGTCTATACACCAGCGAGATAATGTACATATGAGGGAATATGAGTAATACAATCTCTTTAAGGGATCATACAGGTTCACTTGTGAACCGGAAGATGTGAGCTCACTCATAAGATATTGGGACTAATCAAATTCCATGCATGGTCGTCGTGCTTTGGAAGCATGGCATGAATTTGTAGGTATGATATATGCTTTTGGAAAGCTGATGAACGTAAAATTCGCCTCTATAATATTATGGAATTATGTTGTAGTACAGGAGGCGAATTTTGTTTAGCAAAGACCACAGACTTTGAATGCTGTGGAATATTTATACTTGGCAAGTGTACCAAGGTCGAACACAAGGACACAACTACCTAATTATAGCTATTGAATTTTGATTCATTAAGCTTAGAGTAATTTAATCTGAATTTCAGTTTCAGGTCTATATGCAAATTATGATGCACTATGCTATTTACAAGGCGATGCCATTATTCATGCATTTTTTATTTTGTTTTTATGCAAGTTAAAATGATGCATGGGCAAATAATGCAAAGGAATATGCATGATGAATAAAATGCCCGAATTATACCCTAAAATGTGAGCAACGCAATATAGAATGAAGTTAGAGTCATTTTGAACACATCATTAAAAATCGGTCATCAAATCAAGCAAAACAAGTAGAGCATAGTCCCATTTATCACATAAAAAATCACTTAAATTTAAACAGTGTCAAATGGAACAAATAAGTATGCTGGAATGTAGAGGACAAAATAAGGATCAAAACGATACTAAAATCATGCAATTTGGACCTACGATGCTCAAGTTATGCTAAAAACAGTGTAAGGGCATAATGGTAATAAAAATGCAATAAAATAAAGGGATAAATATTGCATTTAGATCCCTGGAGGGACCTAAATGCAAATACCAAAAACCGGCCGGGGTCCTGTGCAATTTTCCCATATGCGCGGGGACCATTTTGTAAATCTTCAAAACTTGGAGGGCCATCCTGTAAAATACCCCAGGCGCGCACGTGAAGCACGCGCCTGGAGGACCATCTCGTAATTATCAGATATTCCAGGGTCTTTTATGCAAAATACCAGTACATCACGTGCGCTGCACTTGAGGGGCCTGGCTCGGGAGGGGACCTCAGCTTCGTGCCACGTGGCTTCCTCTAGAGGTTTGGAGCGACACTCGGATGACCCGAGCCTGTAGGTCGGGGAAGAGGCTCGGGTCCACCACGTGGCTGGATCATAGCCGTCCGATCCGGATGATCGGAAGGCACCTACATCATCTTCTTCCGCCGCGAGCCACCGGAGGAGGTGGGGCTCCGGCGGTACGCAGATTGCTCCTCCGGGCTCCAGAAGGTGGTCTGAAGGTCGGAGCAGAGAGTTGGAAGTCTGGCGGAGGTTACTGAGCCGGTGCGGAGCTCCATAGATGTCTGGAGCTTCCCGTTGGAGCTTGGTCATCGGGGGCGGAGCTGGAGATCGGCAAGGTGGCGTGGGCTCCGACTATTAAAGGGGCTTGACCTGCAGGCATTAGATGCATATAGTAGCAGCGTGAAGTGAATGTTTGTGAGGTGAGTGGACGGCCATGGGGGCGTCGAGAGTGGTGGCCGGAGGTCTCTTCCCGGCGGAGGAGGGAAAGAGGGGGGTCGGAGCGGGAGAGGCTCTGGAGAAAGGAAAGGGGGTCGGCGAGGGTTACTGGTGGTAGGCGATGCTCGGAGGGGGGTCGAGTCGAGGTGAGGATGACTGTAGACGGTGGATTAAATCGAAGAAAACGAAGGAAAAATAAAGATAAAAATCTCCTCGCCGGAGCGAGGAGTTGGTGGTTGAATCGGCCTGGGTTTGAGCTCCGATGAACTCAGGGGTCTTCGCACGGCGGGTTCAGCCGATCCCCGGTGCTCGGCGGCTCACCAGAGGCTGCCGCAACGTGGCCGGAGGCCACGGATCGCACCTGGAGGCGCTGCCATGATCGCCTCGACAATTCCACCCTCCGCTGTCACCGGAGGGCGGAGGAAGCTAGGGAGCACCTCCGTGAAATGGTGGATGGCGCTCTCAGGCGGCGGAGGGTGGCTTATATAGGAGAAGGAGTTCGGAGGTTACGTGGGGGAGGGGCGGATTCGGCGGGGGTTTTCATGGTGACGGGGTAATGGCGAGGGGAATTGAAGTTGGCGCGAGGATGGCGGAGGGTAGGGCAACGTGTAGGGGGCGTTACAAGCAGGGGGAGGTGGTCTGAGCGACGGGTAGAAAAGGAAGGGGGCGGAGGCGTTACAAGAAGGAACGCCTGGATGGAGGTAGACGATGATCCTCTGCCGTTGGATCTGATGATCCAACGGTTGAGAGTGGGGCGCTTGCGAAGGGCTACGATCAGATCCGAGGATCTGATCGAGCGGTGGAGAATGGTTGTTAAGGAGCGGCTCGGATGGAAGAGTGAGGAAGATCTAACGGTGAGAGGTGGAGGGATGATGTGGCGCGATGATAAGCGTAGGATAAGTGGAGATTGTATGGTTGAGGTTTAGGCGCTGATGAACGGTGAGGATATGATCGGGGGAACTGATCTGACGGTTGGGAATGGGCGGAAGATGGACGGGTGAGATGAGGGTGTTTTGAAAGAGATCGGACGGCCAGAACAAGTGCCGGGTGGCAGAAGAAGAGGCGGGCCACGTGGTTGCTCCAGAGAGCGCCACGTGGCCCAATAAGAAAATTCAGAGGAAAATTACAAAGAAAAATACAAAAGAAATAGTTAGAGGCCGAATTTGGAAAAAGTCAAAACATGAAAGTTGCTCGTCTCGATGAGATCTACAACTTTTATGTTGGTCAAAAAGCCAAAAGAGGTCATATGTACAAAAGCTATTTTTGAGGGTATTTTTAAGGGGATAAAAATACCGATTTTGTGGTTTTGAGTTGTTTTTGTATTTTTTAGTCTTTTTAAGGGTCAGTGATTTATAGACAATTATTCTACCTAATTTTTAGGGGTTTATGAGTAATAAAATAGATACAGAACAATAAGGGAAATTAAATACAATAAATTATAGGTAATTTATACACAATATGGTACATGATAAAAATAGAGTATTAAAGGTGATTTTATTGGTTTATTTAAGATAGGGGTTTTAGCATGTGACTTTTAGCATGATGAATACGAGATTCATCATACCCCTATACTTAAACCATGCTCGTCCTCGAGCATATAAAGAATGAAAGAGTTGGATTAATTCCTGATAGTGCGCGTGAAAAATTCAAGGCTTGATCTTTCGAAGACCCTTGACCTAAGTGATCCTAAAATTCCAGGTTTATCCAAGCCTTGGTCAGAAGGAATCCAACTTCTCTGATTATCGGACTCTCTTTTTGTACATATAATATAAGAATATGACATTTAGTGTACTGCATTTCATGAGAGCCGAGTCGATGCATCACCCAAAGTTCCAGTCCCAAAGATTCTCCTTTAGCCCTAATCCTCAATACTAGGTAATAAGTCTACTTTTGCTTCAGTCCACCGTCTCATTAGTTTGTCAGATTTTGAAATGTTGATGGACGGCCAGATGATGGAGGTACTGGGATTGTGTCTAATTTTCTCACCCTCACATTGGAACAAGGGGCCTCTCGAGTGCCTTTACTCAACACATGTATATTATTATTTTGTTGATCAATGTGTCCGTCAAGAGAGTTGGAGTCGTCTGCACTTGTTTTTCTGGGAATACACCGGGGTGTGTCTCTTTTGAGTATCTAAGATACCTTCGACACCCAGACTTGTAGCATTTACGATGCAGAGCCCTTTTTCGGTGTCAGCCCGACTCCTGGTCCTAATTAGCGCTTGGTCCAAGTGGACACTTTGAGAATGTTTGGGAGCGCTCGCCATTGGTGAAAGCTCATTTGGAATTTGACTTTGAATTTAGAGCTTTTCTTTGACATTTCATTTCTTTTGTTGGCTAGCTCCACTGCTTTTACCAAGAGATTGGCGCACATTGATCAACAAATTCCTTTAAGTTTCATCACACCCTGGCACTTTTAGGTAAATATCAAAGAGATAGCATATGAATCTTGTTCACATACTGGCTAGGGTTTTGCTGACACTCAGGTTTTCTGAAGCCTTCATTAACTTTATCCCATCCTCGAATATCATAAGATCGGGTCTAAACTCAAATCTCTGGTCCTAGTTCCTTAGGTGATATCTCATCTCAGCTCATCAATCATGCAGTTGTGGAAGTGACTGTGCTGATCATATTTTCTTGAAGGTAGAGATGAAGAGTGCAATATAGCACTCAAATCTTTCAAACCAGAGGAGTGTGGATATTTAAGTCATGAAAACCCTAATGACTACGGCCTGTTAACTCAGACTCTTGAGATCCCAGAGATCCAGTGTCCTCAAAATCCTCAAGCCTTGAGTGAGTGTGAATGTGTCAGGAATATACCAACTCCTTAGGTTAGTGAATTTTTTTGTGATTTTTATCTTTTGCAAATTTTTATGGGTTTTAAAGTTTTTTTTCGTCGGAGAGACAATGACTGACCCGGGCTCAAATAAATAAAAGTATCCACTCTCAGCCAGTATGGGTGTAAGTGCGGGTCGAGACCCGTGATCCTTAAGGACGGTGCCATATGCGGTGTCCTTTAAACCACCCACTCTGCTAAGGGAGACCGAGGTTCCCTCACTGAAAATGTCTACTAAGCCTAGTAGTCAGAGTCAAATTCCGAGAAACATTTTTAATTTTTCAATTTTTTTTCTTTTTGAAAAAGGGTTATTTACAAAGATTGATCCCTCAATTTTAATTTTTTACAGGTTTTTACTCAGTTCCCAAGGTTACCAAAACCCAGCCCGAAAAATAAAATTTTAAAAAGTTTTAAAAGCGTGAGCTAAGGCTAAAGTAATATACAATAATATACGGTATACCCCCCTATACTTAAAATTTGCTATGTCCTCATAGCATAAGTGCCATGAGGCCACGGCTCGGTTCAAGTACAGGATGATATAGCGGAACTGAGGAGGAGGGTCCCCCTATACTTAGGCTGAAATCGACCTAAGCACAAGAAGACCAAACGAGGAAGGGATGAATAGGCAGGTCCCCCCTATACTTGGGCTACAAATACCCGAAGTAAGGTCTGTGTTTAGGGGGGATGTCTATGGTACAAGGGTGAGGGGGAGGGGGGTCGTGAAGAATAGATACACACACACACACACAGAGAGAGAGAGAGAAAGAATGAAATATACAGGGGGGTGGGGGTGAGTATGTGCATGTGCAGTGTAGGTGTGTGTGTGTGAGTGAGGGGGGGGGGGGATTTTTTTTGAGTACAATATGCAAGACTGAAAATAAATATGCAGATGCAATGTTTTTTTCCTTTTTTTTACAACATGCAATGCAATTTGACTGATAAAAATCCTAGAATTTCTTCACGGCTTCTTTTGCGGCCTCTTCAGCGGAAGCTCCCGACTTCGCACCTCCATGACGATCAGGCGTCCCCGATTTTCATGGGCCCTGCCACAAAAGAGAAAAGTTAGAAAATCAGAAAAATTACATCAGCAAATATTATGCAAAGAAATGATGCACGAAATGAGGACCTGAAAATTTTTGAAATAAATAAATAAAAAGTCAAAATCCAAAAATTAAGCAAAGCCGTATCCCCGGCAACGGTGCCATTTGATAAACGTAAAATTCGCCTCTATAATATTATGGAATTATGCTGTAGTACAGGAGGCGAATTTTGTTCAGCAAAGACCACAGACTTTGAATGCTGTGGAATATTTATACTTGGCAAGTGTACCAAGGTCGAACACAGGGACACAACTACCTAATTATAGCTATTGAATTTTGATTCATTAAGCTCAAAGTAATTTAATCTGAATTTCAGTTTCAGGTCCATATGCAAATTATGATGCACTATGCTATTTACAAGGTGATGCCATTATTCATGCATTTTTTATTTTGTTTTTATACAAGTTAAAATGATGCATGGGCAAATAATGCAAAGGAATATGCATGATGAATAAAAAGCCCGAATTATACCCTAAAATGTGAGCAACGCAATATAGAATGAAGTTAGAGTCATTTTGAACACATCATTAAAAATCGTTCATCAAATCAAGCAAAACAAGTAGAGCATAGTCCCATTTATCACATAAAAAATCACTTAAATTTAAACAGTGTCAAATGGAACAAATAAGTATGCTGGAATGTAGAGGACAAAATAAAGATCAAAACGACACTAAAATCATGCAATTTGGACCTACGATGCTCAAGTTATGCTAAAAACAGTGTAAGGGCATAATGGTAATAAAAATGCAATAAAATAAAGGGATAAATATTGCATTTAGGTCCCTGGAGGGACCTAAATGCAAATACCAAAAACCGGCCGGGGTCCTGTGCAATTTTCCCATATGCGCGGGGACCATTTTGTAAATCTTCAAAACTTGGAGGGCCGTCCTGTAAAATACCCCAGGCGCGCACGTGAGGCACGCGCCTGGAGGACCATCTCGTAATTATCAGATAGTCCAGGGTCTTTTATGCAAAATACTCAATACCTCACGTGCGCTGCATGTGAGGGGCCTGGCTCGGGAGGGGACCTCAGCTTCGTGCCACGTGGCTTCCTCTAGAGGTTTGGAGCGACGCTCGGATGACCCGAGCATGTAGGTCGGGGAAAAGGCTCGGGTCCACCACGTGGCTGGATCATAGCCGTCCGATCCGGATGATCGGACGGCACCTGCATCATCTTCTTCCGTCACGAGCCACCGGAGGAGGTGGGGCTCCGGCGGTACGCAGATTGCTCCTCCGGGCTCCAGAAGGTGGTCTGAAGGTCGGAGCAGAGAGTTGGAAGTCTGGCGGAGGTTACTGAGCCGGTGCGGAGCTCCATAGATGTCTGGAGCTTCCCGTTGGAGCTTGGTCATCGGGGGCAGAGCTGGAGATCGGCAAGGTGGCGTGGGCTCCGACTATTGAAGGGGCTTGACCTGCAGGCGTTAGATGCATATAGTAGCAGCGTGAAGTGAATGTTTGTGAGGTGAGTGGACGGCCGTGGGGGCGTCGAGAGTGGTGGCCGGAGGTCTCTTCCCGGCAGAGGAGGGAAAGAGGGGGGTCGGAGCGGGAGAGGCTCTGGAGAAAGGAAAGGGGGTCGGCGAGGGTTACTGGTGGTAGGCGATGCTTGGAGGGGGGTCGAGTCGAGGTGAGGATGACTGTAGACGGTGGATTAAATCGAAGAAAACGAAGGAAAAATAAAGATAAAAATCTCCTCGCCGGAGCGAGGAGTTGGTGGTTGAATCGGCCTGGGTTTGAGCTCCGATGAACTCAGGGGTCTTCGCACGGCGGGTTCGGCCGATCCCCGGTGCTCGGCGGCTCACCAGAGGCTGCCGCAACGTGGCCGGAGGCCACGGATCGCACCTGGAGGCGCTGTTATGATCGCCTCGACAATTCCGCCCTCCGCTGTCACCGGAGGGCGGAGGAAGCTAGGGAGGACCTCCGTGAAATGGTGGATGGCTCTCTCAGGCGGCGGAGGGTGGCTTATATAGGAGAAGGAGTTCGGAGGTTACGTGGGGGAGGGGCGGATTCGGCGGGGGTTTTCATGGCGACGGGGTAATGGCGAGGGGAATTGAAGTTGGCACGAGGATGGCGGAGGGTAGGGCAACGTGTAGGGGGCGTTACGAGCAGGGGGAGGTGGTCTGAGCGACGGGTAGAAAAGGAAGGGGGCAGAGGCGTTACAAGAAGGAACGCCTGGATGGAGGTAGACGATGATCCTCTGCCGTTGGATCTGATGATCCAACGGTTGAGAGTGGGGCGCTTGCGAAGAGCTACGATCAGATCCGAGGATCTGATCGAGCGGTGGAGAATGGTTGTTAAGGAGCGGCTCAGATGGAAGAGTGAGGAAGATCTAACGGTGAGAGGTGGAGGGATGACGTGGCGCGATGATAAGCGTAGGATGAGTGGAGATCGTATGGTTGAGGTTTAGGCGCTGATGAACGGTGAGGATATGATCGGGGGAACTGATCTGACGGCTGGGAATGGGCGGAAGATGGACGGGTGAGATGAGGGTGTTTTGAAAGAGATCGGACGGCCAGAACAAGCGCCGGGTGGCAGAAGAAGAGGCGGGCCACGTGGTTGCTCCAGAGAGCGCCACGTGGCCCAATAAGAAAATTCAGAGGAAAATTACAAAGAAAAATAAAAAGAAATAGTTAGAGGCCGAATTTGGAAAAAGTCAAAACATGAAAGTTGCTCGTCTCGATGAGATCTACAACTTTCATGTTGGTCAAAAAGCCAAAAGAGGTCATCTGTACAAAAACTATTTTTGGGGGTATTTTTAAGGGGATAAAAATACCGATTTTGTGGTTTTGAGTTGTTTTTGTATTTTTTAGTCTTTTTAAGGGTCAGTGATTTATAGACAATTATTCTACCTAATTTTTAGGGGTTTTTGAGTAATAAAAAAGATACAGAACAATAAGGGAAATTAAATACAATAAATTATAGGTAATTTATACACAATATGGTAGATGATAAAAATAGAGTATTAAAGGTGATTTTATTGGTTTATTTAAGACAGGGGTTTTAATATGTGACTTTTAGCATGATGAATACGAGATTCATCAAAAGCATATGATGGATACCAATTCCCAATGATCGGGAATGAGCAACTTGATGATGAAATCCTAAAGATGACAGATTAAAATTGATCTATATCTTTGGGTTTATCACAAGTATTCCAGTATGCAGGATGTACATGTATTAGGAATACCTGAGGGTGATGTGATCACAAGCGATTGTACAACCATGATGCTTCCATTCTGAGGGAGTGTTGAAACAAGCCTGGATTTTAATAACTCCTATCAATAGAGAAGTAATCTGATCTTGGTCCAAATGTTAGATATTGATCTGAATGAGATTCATATGCAATAAGAAGATTAGATTTACGGTCATGATTTAATCAAGCATCTATGAGAGGTCCATGAGATCTGGATGCGAGATGTGATCTCAATATCCTAGTCACTATACGTGGATTGTACAATCACCATATCCTTATCTCCAAGTATTTACGGGGAAAGCGCATTATTCTTGAAAGAGTTCAAGAATAATTCCATTGTTGAATTATATCTAAGCATTGAAAAATGGATAATTAAATGTGATTTATTTATCATAAATAATGTGAATTTGATTCATGTTATTTAAATGCATGAGAATGATGATCCGATATAAGTAAATGTGATTTAATTATTTTGTATAAGAATAATATGGATAGCACCATCCAATTATTCATATATATTATAATTATGACTTATAATGTATTAGAGAGAGATTATTGTGATTTATATTTGTTTATTAATTATTGATGTGAATTGGATTCACATTAGATAATAAATTGAAAATGTAATTTACATTTTCTTTTGGGTTGTGAATGTGATTCACATATTTCCAATGGCATGATTGCAATATTCACAAGATAATTATGAATTATTTTTGCGAGATAATTTACAACAACTGTTGTAAAAATCCTGGAGATTTCATGAAATAATGTAATCTCATGAATTGGAAGGAGATTACCCCCTCCCAATTCAAGGAGGTGGACAACCACCTAGTCCTAAGGGGATTAGGTGGTCGTCCCCCCCCCCTTTTAGGATGAGGGTAATCTCCTACTCATCATCTTCAAGGTTAATTGATTTAATTTAGGATTAATTTATATTGATTTATAATTATAATTAATTCTAATTAAATTTATTATTGCTGAGTTTTTAGAACAAAATCACGGCCATTGAATGAAACACAAGTCATTCTCATCCATTGTTTTTGTGTTGTCCATGGATTGAGATCCATGGAATCCCAAAATCCTATATAAGAAGATGCAAACTTTTCTCTTCAAGTGACAACTTTAATAGCTCTCTCACTGTCTCTGTCTCTCTCATTCTTACGCCACCTCTCTCTCCCTTGAGTGGTTGTCCCCTCTATCCCCAGAGACAAGGTCGTTGTCGTCGTCGCATCGCTGTTGTGCTGCCACTTCGATGACTCTTGGATTTCCGTCTTCTTTAGTGTGCCTATCTCGTGAAGAAGACGTTCGATCTCGTGAGATGATACGAGGAGATCCATTGCTTGGATCAACTACTTGGATTGCGAGAAGCACATGACTCATCTCTGCACTCGCAAGTGTCTCCTCTGACAGATTGGACTTGAGACAGGAGGTCCCTTCTCTAAGAGACCCGATCACAACTAGGGATGCAAACGGATACAGATATATCCGTATCCGATCCGTCACCGTATCCGTTTTATACAGATTTTGACATCCGTATCCGTATCCGTTTTAAAATGATAAGGATATGGATATCATTTTGATATCCGCAAACATCCGTATCCGTATATCCGTTTTCATGTATAAATATAGTCATAGATTTATTTTTAACCATATATAATATAATTTTGTACCTCCTTTTATCATATTTATATAAATTTTATAATACAAACACATTTAGTAAATTAATATCATGTGTTTCCATCCAATTCATATATATTTAAGTCGATTCAATAGAGTATTTCTAACATTACTCGTGTGCGATCAGTATCCGTTTTACATCCGTATCCGTTTTTCAAGGATATGGTAAGATAAGTTTAATATCCGTCAATATCCGTAACTGCATCCGTATTCGTATTAAAAAATGGATAAGGATATGGTAATACCTATATCCGTATCCGACCATTTGCATCCCTAATCACAACATTTTATAAGACGTATTACTTTATCCAATATATAGTTTTGAGGAAACGATCCAATAAGTATTCCTGGATCATCTGATTTTATCATTTAAAAAATTTTAAACTCTGCTGCACCGAACAACTAGTGTGACTGCTCTCACTCGATAGTATATGATCCGATCCTCACACTTTCGTGATGCGCTTAAGGATTCTCCCATATCCTTCAAGTGGTATCAGAGCCTTGGTTAGGTATTAGATGTGATCCAAAACCCTTAACGATCATGGTTCATGTTTTGGATGCGCGGGAATCATTGTTTTGCATTGGATGCAAGAATCAAATCAGTTTTTGATGAAACAAAAACATATTGTTTGTGTGCTGTTTCGATGTGTTTTTTTGGCTGATAAAATTTATTTAAAATGTCTAAATATGCCCCAAAAATAGTAACGTTTGATTGGTACTAAAAGTACATGAAATTGATTCTAATAGTTCCCTCTATGAAAATTGTTTTGCACGTATTCACGGATCTGTAACAAAATGATTTTTGCTTATTGTTTTTCTATCATGAAACATGAAATAAACACTTGAATTAAGTAAAGAATCAAACCATCAAACTACACGATTTTATTTCACGCGATTTTGACTCTGTTTGCCCTAAATATTCCATATTTAGTGGAGATGAGTCGGATGATGATTGGATCATAAATCTCCTTATAATATTAATCAATAGTTTTGATTATTATTATTATATAGTATAACTTTGGTTGAAAGAACGTTAACATCTCAAGTACAAAGAGATCAATTGGTATTATCCTAACCTGAGACAGATAGGTGTCTAGTCGGAGAGCGTTGGGATAGCAGGTTGCTCCGTGAGCGATCTGTCCCACTCCTATCGATACTAACCATGACAACGAGTAAGGAAGGTATAATGTTTGAAGGGATCGTGGTGTATTTTTCTAATTATTAAAATTTGAATAATAAGTATTTTTGAGATAATATCATCCTTCAAGTAACAATCAAGTTTATTGGTTGACTGAATTGGATTGATAATTAATTTAATATGATTAAATGATTTATATCCATTTAAAATACTGTATTATGAATAGATGTGTATTTCCTTTGGAAGAATTAATTATATGAATATGATTCATGATAATTAATTAGAATTTGAATATGAGGTGGAGGATCACATAAGTGACATCCATGGTCTCCCGTCAAGGTGAGGGGTTCTGTCACCATGGATTGTATGTAGGGGATGCATGTTCGAAGTGACAACTCCTACATACAAGCGCATCTGGATCAGGCTCTTTGCTTCTTGAAAGTGTAAGGTCCAAAGGAAATTTTAGAACTAGGTTCTAAGTTGTGGGTTTGTCCAATGGATTTTCCACATAAAAATATATAGTGTTAATGAGAAATTATATTTATTTATACTCACATACATTTTTGGGACATATAACATTCTTTTGACATCTGGTCCACTTTCGCACACTTCTTCTACATATAGTGGTACTATTCTTGTTAAGCTGCGCAACACTTAACACATAAAGGAACCATCCAAGTCTACAATGTCATGACCCATGTACTGGTTCATGTTATCCTAATCCTATAAAAATCATATTCATTTAGTTGGTGCACAAAATATGTATAGAGTTTTATAAGCCGTACTTGTAAACACGAATAACTACAAATTTACTTAAAAAAGAATAACAAATTAAATAAAGGAGTGTACACACAATAGTAAGAGATCATCTTGGATTATAGACGAATGCTAAATGTTCATCATTAATTGTCGAGATTTAATTTAATATGTTGTTATAGTACAATCAGAGAAAAAGCGATCAAAACCCATAAAATATGTATAAGTGTGAATGTAGTGTTATTTTTTTATTCGGTGAAATCCAAGATCAAACACATGGAAGCAACATGAATTTTAGATGTAACTTCGGTCAAATTGATATGTTTCCAATTTAATATGCAACTAGCAATTATGTGCGTCCAAATGCAATGTTATTTTTTTGGGAGTTTTAATTTTATTTTTTAAATATTTTAAATTTTTATTTTTTTCTTAATTTTAGTTTTGTATATTTTTATTTTTAATGGTAAAGTAAATAAAATTAAAAGAGTAAGTGGCTAGAATAAAGGTTTTAACTGAGATTTGCAAAATTGATTTCTTTGTCAAATTGAGTCATAAAAATGCGCTCCCTTAAACTATATGCGATGAGAAATGTAAATATTTTTTATATAATTTCTCAATCAAAATCAAATTAAATATGATGAAAACAATATTTTTGATTTCATATTTAAGTATGAAAATGCAATATTCTTGAAGAATAATATGGTAAAGATGACATAAAGCTAATGCTGCTTTTTTGGAATTTTTAAATTTAAATAAATAAACTAAAGGGATATTTACTCCCATAACCCTGAGTAGTTTTATAATTTCTCAAGAACCCTCAATAATTAGGAATTACAACTAAAACCCTAAATAATGTTAACTTTCATGTGACATATTCCTTTGTCAAGTTCCATGTTGATTATCCATTAACTTTGACTGAAAAAAGTTAAAAGTTGATACTTTTACCCTTTGAAACATATCATAGTTATAAAATGATGTCATTTTGCAGATCAAAACAAAAATAATGGAGAGGAATGGAGGAGGAGATTAGTCCAAAAGGAGGTCTTCTTCTTCTTTGAGCTCGCCTACTGCGTGGGGGAATGGACCCGAATCTCCCCATCCCGATAGGTCTAGCACACCACCAACATCTCGAAGCTGCCCTTGCATGAGATGTAGAAGATCCACGGGTGCCTCGTGAACGTGCTTCCGAACTCGTTCGACAGTCAGTACTCCTTTCTTAGCTTCCCCACGCCCGCCACCCCTCGCTAAACTACCCCACACTCGCCACCACCATCCTCTGTAGCATTGCTGGCGACGCCACCTCATAGAGCACCCCCACTGTTGGAGTATGCGTCCATTTGCAATGCCAAAACACAAACTTTGACTAGAAAAAATGTCAAGAAACATTCAATTAGGGACAACTATTGTCGATACTTTCTAGTTGAAATTATAGAATCAGGGTTTGAATTCATCTGTTCTCTTCTTTGCAAAGCACTAATGTTTCTTATTACTAGATTACGAAGAATATTGTGAATTGATGTCGTCAAAGATCCAAAAAAATCACACCTTGGGAGTTGGGAGGGATTAGGATCAATCTGAGTGCACAAGATTGAATCTTTGAGAGCGTGTTTGGGAGATGTAAAAAATCACATTCTTTCCTCCATCTCCAACGACATCTGTCATGTCTGTGTAGGGAGAGATGAAGGGAATCTCCATCCAATCCCTCGTCCACTCCCTCATCTCCTTCCTCAAAACCAGCCCCAATGACATCTGCACCTCGAAGTTCATCCTCATCCAATATCCATCAGCTTTGCCTCCTCCTCCGCGTGCCTCTCAATCACTTGCTTCACCATATGTCCTCGTCCATGACACCAACTCAAGGAAGGCTTGTGATCCTGATCCGGCAATGCAGATCCATTATGGGTGCTTAGGGATGAGGGATGCGCTGAGGTCGTCTGGAAGGTTGAAGTCATATTTAACGTCTACGAGCTTTTGGAGGGAGATGGCGCGATGCATGGACATTATGAGGAGCTTGCTGAGCTTGGTGATAGTGAGAGGCTTGTAGATGGAGCGGATGCGACACTGGGGGGAGGGATGGTGATGAGGTATCGAGGTGGGGTGGCACCGGGGGCGGAGGGAGGAGGAGGGAGGGGGATGGACTGGGGAGTGAGGGGGTGGTGGTGGGGTCTCGAGGTGGGGTGGTGTTGGGGGAGAAGGGAGAAGGAGGAAGGGGTTGGGGAGGTGGTTCGGTGGGCTGGATGGGAGAGAGGAGGAGGAAGTGTGGTTTTTCTTTTTCTTTTTTCTTTTGGTTTAATTATAGTTGTTACATTGAGTATAGGTTAGATTTACCTAGGGATATGGATATAAACATCCTTAAATTAAAAATGGAAGATGATAATACCTTGATTTGATATTATTCTTACACATAGCAAGCTAATTCAATTAATTCTTCAAAAATCTCATGTTATATATCATTTAGAGAGGTATATAGGACTATTTTCTTTTGTGAAATGATGTAAATATGTCCTAGAAAATCCAAATAGCAAAATAAACATTGATTAATTTAGAGAACAATATTCTTTAACAATATTCTTTGAATTACCAAAATTCAAGTGCCAAAAGTTTCACTATCTCAAGAGCATCACAATAACTATTTCTGCACACTTTTAAAAAATATGGATGAATTTAAAATGAATAAACAATGCAAGAATCAATGTTTACTCAATGTGCATGTTAGTATAAGTGCAAAATAAATAATTAATAACTATAAAACTTAGCTTCGAAGGGCATGTTTGCAATATCAAGAAATTGGGGTGGATTTGCTTACAATTTGTCCAATAGACATGGCTAAATTATGATTCATCTTGATTGAATGGCTGCTAAAGGGCCATGTGTCATCATTCTACCCGTTGATGCATATGGATCGGATGTTGAAGGCAACGCCTTAGATGAATGGCATGGATGCAATCAAGATTTGATCCAATGGTGGATGGTGCTTGAGTTTCTAACAATGATATTGAGGTTCCTATCTTGATTAGAAGATGAATGAGCGTTGATCCGAAGGTTAAAGGAGTCAAGTTGAGGGTTTAAGTTATTGAAGAAATAGAATAACAAAGGTTGAGGGTGAAACAAACATAGGAAAAACTAAAAGAAGAAGATAGAGAAAGAGGGGTGTATCAGATTGTTGTTATGGATGAACTCGCCTAGGAATATGGAGTTATGAAGGTGATCCGATCTTTGCTCCATGCCTGATGAAGAAGGAGCTTGGCTATGTTTTGATCAATGAATAGAAATAGAGTCTGTGGACCTCTATATCATGTTGGTCAAGGAAGTCGAAGTTCCTTACCACTATCATCGACGAAGGCGAAGGTGCTATGAACACTCCTCTCTCTCTCTCTCTCTCTCTATATATATATATATATATATAGGAGTTGAAAGATGGATGGAGGATCAGGCTATGTAGTCGAGGGAAAATATATTGGTTTTGGAGTTTGATTTGGAAGGTGGCGATGTGGAGGAAGGTAGAAAGTTTTGGCTGTTTTAAAGTTCTAAAATACTTGTTTTGTGTTTTATATTTTTATTTGTGTAATATGATTGATAGATAGTTATTTACTAACATATTTTTGGTATTTTTTATATAGAAATAGATAGAATAAAGTATATATAGGGAATAACACACATATAGAAGTTCAATATACATTATGTCAAAGTTCAACATTTTCATGATTTTCTGGATTTTTTTAACTTTCATTCTTTTGTAATTAGCTAAAATACGAATCAAAGAAGATAGATGAAAAATAAAGAAATTAAACTAGTTAATTACATACATAAAATGATAAGTAAAAGTTAGTCGATTTTATATAATATACAATTTTATTCCAAAGCCTCAGCTTCACATATGAACTATGATTACTTTGAATTTAATCTTATTTTGTAGAGAATTTGATGTACATTAACTCGAAAGTGGTTAAAGTTTCATTGGACACTATATGAGAATGATATTTAGATTTATGCCTTTTTGTCCTAAAAAATAAGGCTTGGTTTTATTGTTCATATTTATATGTTTGTATTTTTTAAGATTTTTCATGAATTAAGGTTAATGTACACAACAGATTTCATTTTATTTAATTTTGTATAAGTAAGAAATTGTTAAGAATGCTAGAATTTTCTATAATATATAAATACAAGTTTCAACTATGATTCTTCATCATTTCATATGATTTTCTCCTGGATTCTAATGATGAGTTAATTATAGATAATTAAGCTATTTTTAATGCATGAGCTGAATTTAATATTTTGTTTTTTTATGTAATTTCTGTGATGATTTTATTAAGATTTTAGGATAAAACTTAGATATTAGGTCAATGAATCATGGATTCATAGATCATACTCCCTTCCCTTAACACTCACAAATCCATGAAAACTATATGTTAGCGGTTGATCTCTATTGGGCATATCAATCGACTGAAAACATGATGAGACAACTAATGATTGAAATGTTATATCTTTAAAGATTTAATCAATTAATGATGTGAAGAGTTGACTGACACTTTGAATAGGTCAACTTACTAATCTCATCAACCCATAAGAATACTTGGATGCATGTGGAATGTCTTAAATAAATAACTAGTGGTAGTGCATATATAAAACCTTAAAAGAAACTTTCACAAAAAGAAGCAATATTAGGACCTATACAATGGATTCTAATTATAAAGGTAAATACTATCATCAAACAACTAATCGTGTAGCACATTTCTTAGTTGTCACAACTTTAATTCTGGATCATCGGATCCTTTCTTTTACCGGATTTGGTTACTCTACAATAACTTTATCTAATAGTAATAGCTACATTTAGAATCTAACTACAATAAACTTTCTTATAAAGGAATCACCTCATAATTTTCCATTAAAAATAATGCTTACGTATCAAATGGTCCCACTACATTCTTTTACATGTACATCAAGCTGGAAGAAATGGACACAAAAGAACTATTAACTACCTAAGACTAGATATGGCAACTATTGGCTAACTATCCAGCTTCCTAAAGTTCGGGCAATGGTTCACCGATGCCTGTTGGGTTTCCAAAAAACATAGGGTAATGATTAAGACAATACTAACTAATGTAGACGAGAAAAGTAAACATGCATGGCAAGTTAGTAAAAATATTATTCTAGAAAAAATCTATTTCTTCTCATTAAATTAAGTGACATTCCTTCTATTCTATGTCAGATATTATTCCGAATGATTTACCTAGACTCTGAAGATGTGGGCACTTCGGGATAAGAGATACATGGATCTGATGAGCTTATGCCACCACATGCCACCCCGACCAATCATACAATATCATCTTGATAGTTTTCTTTTATTCCATTATTCAGGGCTTTGAGCCCTCAGCTTGTCAAACAAGGACACGTACCATCCTTGAGAGCTCGGTTGTTGAGAATCATAGGTTATTAACATTTAATCATATATACCAGTGTCATTAAATTACATGATATGATGACTCCACTGCTATTAAATAATCCATGCCTCTACATGACACGACCAAATCTTCAGTCAGTCAATCTATCTAATGGCAACCGAGTATCATGCGCTATAAATAATTTATTATATACGCTCGACATATCGGGGCAACCATGTACTTACTACCTAGGTTTGGCTAACCATAAGTAGCATCTACTCCAAGTAATCCTTAGCATAGGACATAATATATCATTGGATCTGATTTAAGCCATGTAATTTCCATATGATGCAATTATATGTATAAATTTTTAGCTTGCTTTGTTTATCTCAATTTGGATATAGATTTATTTACATGTACTCATATTTTCTTTTACATAATATATATCTTTATAAAACCTAACTTAATGTACTTGTAGAAACAATCACATTTATATATATATGCATCACCGGTTGGACTTGTAAGCCTTTGGCAACCAATTAATGCAATAAAAGTTATTATTTTATCAAGTCCATCTGAAATGAAATGAATAAATGAATGTGAATGCACTTTACTATCTAGGTCCCTTTGTACAATTAGAGTTATATATCATGTCCATATTGAATACCATGCAATTGAAAAGACACGACTGACTTCGAACATAAAGATCTCCAGTACGAGAAAGAGATGGCAATATTTTTATCTAAAGAATGATTTCCAACCGACTTTTTGATGCATGTCCTCTGCATAAGAATGAAGATTCAGAAGTGTTGGAATAATCAAGTCAAAGATTTGACTTGATAAGGTCGAGATAAACTAAGACATGCATTGTAACTGTTAAGATCCTTTGACCCGAGACAGATATGCATCTATATGCCCGAGTACACATATTTGACACACCAATAGGTTTGTATCCTAGCCAAGGTCCATATACGGACAAGTTGGTGCACATATGAAGACATATGAGAAATGTGATCTCTCAAATGAATCATACATGTTCCTAGTTGATGAATAAAGAGACAAAGCTCACTCAAAAGATATTTTGAGGAAAAAAAGAATTCCATGCACGGTCATCTTGTCTATGCAATAAGACACGAAATCAAGATATTACCACATGCTTTTGAAAGATATATAATTAATAATGTCACCTAATTATCGAGTGAGAAATCAATTGATATGTTCCGAAGAAGACAATCAAACTAGAGTTTCAACTTCGGATAAATCAAAGTCTTCTAGTGTGAAGGATGAATGGGTATTGAGAATACTCAATATTAAATATATCATAATAGATCATGTCCCATGACGCTTCCAATCCGAGGTAGTGACGAAATATGATGGATTTTAGTGGCTCCATTTAGCTGGATGATTTGAGATTTAATTGGATTAAAGTACAGTTCATTTGAATCCAATTTTCATTTCCAATTTCAATGTCTAAATGTTGGAAACAGAAATGGTCATGGAAATGGAAATATGCAAGATCATTATGCACATTTTTAAGCTCCAAACGGTTTGGACTATGCTTAGAAATGATCGATGAACTTGGATCAACTCACTGATACTTTCTCGAGCTCACATAGAGTGGCTTGTGTTTTGTTGTGCTCAATTAGAGTATGAAGTATTACACTCGAGCTCACATAGATTGGCTTGCATTTCATTGATCTCATTTAGGGTGTAAAATGTTCCACTCAAGCTCAATTGAAAAGAGTTTATCAATTTCAAGCTAAAATGGTATAAATTTTGAAATTGAATTGATATCCAGATTTCAAGCTATTATACATAGATAGTACGATCTCCCCAATATAATGTCCAAGTATCTGTATTTCTATCTCATGAGTCCCAATTGTAGTAGAACTCATACTTATTTATGTCAATATTGTAATAATAATTGTTATTATTACAGTTTATTCATAAGGGCAATTCTTATGAATATGATTCATAAATATAATTCATTAATTAATGTGAATAGTGATTTATAATAATTAATATTTATATGGATATGATGCGTGTAAATATTTATGCAAATATTATTTACATAATTATTATTAAGGCAAGAAATTGTGTGAATTTGATTCACATTAAATTTGTAGATGTAAATTGGATTTACATTTAATTTGTACTTGTGAATATGATTCATAAGCTAAGATCATTTCCATAATTTCTCCAATGGGGATAATTAGACTATTCACTTAATTAACAAATTCAACAACAATGCCTACTTTAGGCAAATTTGGGGTGTGTATATGATGATGTACACATTGCACCATGTTGTTGAGTCGTTATTGATTAAGGATTCAATGTTGTTGCTTATTTTATTAATTAATATTAACTGAAAATAAAAAAGCAGATAATTCTTGTCGAACAAAGACTTGATCTTAAGCCCTTGATCAACAATCCATGGGCCACAATTTCACATGCCTACTTCAAGCCCTAGTCTTCAAGAGACATGTTCTTTGTGTATAAAAGGAGAGAAAGTATCTCTCTTTTATTAATTTGTATTTTTGGAGAGATAAATCCCTTGGGAATTTTGTTCCTTGAAGAAGAAGAAGATTCTTGAGAGTATACATCTTTCACATTCCTTTTCTTGTAGCCTTGTTCGTGAGACGAAGGCCAAGTTCGTGGGAAGCAATGTGATTCATCTCCACACCCATGGGAGAGAAATTGCGGATCAGAGTTGATTCGGGAGGTTTACTTTTCTACAATCTCATGTTTCAAGAGGTAACCTTGGTATATTTATTATATTCATTATAGATATTAGAAATCATTTTGTAAATTATTTCTTTTTAATTAATGGTTTTGAAATGCACAAATCGTTGTGATGAAATTTCTTGTTCATGCAATGAACATACATTGTTTTAAGCAAAAACTTTGCTAAAAATTCCACATTTATGTGATGCAGTGTTCATGAATATTAAATTACTTCCTTAAATCGGTATAGGATCTTTATTTTAGAGGATTTGGACTGCATACGAATCCAATGAATGATCAGCTAGAGAATCCCGATTATTGGGTACATAGTCTTACAACAATTTTAACGATTCAAAAGATTCTATGACTTTAGAATTTTCTAATGTTCTCCCCTATTTTGAACACTATTTTGGTATATAAATGAGGTCTAGAAGGTATAAACTCATGCCCAAAAGAATGCACCAAAAGTTGGTGACATTCGGAAGATGATTCAGATGTTAAAAGGAAACACAGACTTTGATTTCATTCAAAGACCGTAAGACTAAAATTATGAATTTTTAGCTACTGTCTTTTTAGTTATACAATATGATAAAATAATTACTAATAAATAATAAATCAAATCCTTAAATAATATGAAAAAGTTTCATACGATCTGTGCAACCCCGAGAAATTGGATTTCCCCATAAAAGGAGTTGGAAGAGGACTTGATTAATTTATTGGCTTTGTGCTCATATTTTTGGGGCTCAAAAATTGATAAAATTATATATTTTATAATGACATCATAAATTGGATCCCATATTTTAGAAATATTGGGTGTAACAGTGAGTTTTAAGTCCAGGTTGTATAACTTATTCAAATTTTGAAGTACGATGGTCGTAGCTTGCAAATTTGAATGTGAGTCATTGTTTGTTTATTTTAAAAATATGCAATAAATTATAATATATTTTTTATTTCATTTTTCCTAATTAATTACGCACTTGAATATTTACAATGTAATTATAAATTGTAAAATTGATTTGATAGATTCCACGGATTGTCTAGATTGTTGTATTCGACATCATTTGAAATTAAAATTATTTTGATTGAAAGATTTGTCTAGACTATTACACATTTTTTAATACAATAAGTATCTAGATTGTTGTATTAGACATTTTGGGAATTTAAAAAGAGTTTTAAATTCTTAAAATTTCTGAGATTTGCTATATAATATCATACATTGTCGAAAGATCGATGAAATATTCTTAGTAAAATATGTACCGATTGTGTTATCTCGAATTGAATCGATGATGGTGTCTAGGATGGATATGCTAATGGGTTACTTAATTTGCATCATGCGTCGTATTGCAATGGAAACACTCCATGTTGGTATTATTTGTCTGATCTGGCTTGATCTATTTCAAGAAAAGGTAGTAAGAGAGTCATGGTGTACTTTAACAACTAAAATTGGAACATTAAATTGTATTAAATGATGATGTTATAATATATGGTAACATCAAGCGCGTAAAAGGATCAAACCCTAGTTGTGATCGCTTAAGTGTTATTATTTTAAATAGATTAAGACAACATGCATATGTCCTGAACTATCCTTCAGATTAATCATGAGAATATGATTCGAACTGATTAGTTATTAATTTAAACAAAATATGAACAAAGTCATATGATGTCATCCATGGTCTTCCGTCATTGCGGAGGACTCCGTTTTCATGGGTTGTATTTTTGGAAATGCTTGTGTACTCATGACTCAGGAATACAAATTTACATGGATTGGATTCTTCATTTCCTGAAAGAGATGTGCCATATGTGTAGTGACCCCAATGGTGTTCCCTATATTATTGAGGCGATATTAGATTGTGCATAACATAAATTATATTTCGCTCATTGATAGTTGGTTTAATTGACAACATGCCAACTCCATATATACGAGGGGTGTGGGTGTTGAAGACCAAACTGAGAATACATGTTGGACTTGTAAGGCAGAAAGAATTATCGTTTCTTTCATAATTGTTGCATTTTCTCATATTATTGGGTGCACTTAAAATGGAAAGGAGGCTCAGATCTCGTAGTAAGGATGTAAGGTTAGTCAGTCTCATGCTTTGAAAGCTTATAAGGGAATTACTTTCAAAGTACAAAAATATATGAGAATACTTGATTTAAAACTATGAAATTATTTAATCTCCTTAATCAAGATTTATTATATTGTATTTTCTTAGTCATAATTTTAGATGAAATCTCTCAGCCCACTGAACAAGCAACTTGAGGTCAATCAGTTGACCGATCCAAACTATTCAGATTGGATCCGAAATGTAGAACTCTTGCTTGTGGTGGAGCACCTAGGATATGTGCTTTCGAGCATAAAATACGAAAACCCTTATACTGATGATGCCAGAGATTTTAACAAGAAGTGAGACGAGGACAACACCTTGGCACATTGCTACATTCTTGGATCATTATCTAGTGTAATTCTGAAGTAACATATGGATATTGAATTTGCTCAGGACATCTTAGCGAATTTGAAGGAAATGTTTGGTGATGTGAACTGCAATTAACATTATAATATTATGAAAGAAATGCTTCATTGTAAGATGCATGAAGGCACTTCGATCAAGGAATACATACTCAAAATATTTGGGTAATCCATGAACTGGAGAATTTAAGGGTAGAGATGGGCATATATATGCAATCTGAATTCATACTGCCATATCTCCCTAAATCTTTCAATAACTTTATAGTTTCTTATCACTAAATAAGATAAAACCAACAAATACTGAATTACTTTCTTCACTAAAATCCACTGAGGATATCATGAAGAAAGATAATCCGTATATAGTGCAATGATTGCACATGTCAAAGGGAAGCACGACAGGAAGCATGGATCCAAGAAGAGTCCAATTCAAAAGAAAAATAAGAAGAGCCAAGCTGATGTCACGTCTTCCAAAGCTTTCGCACATCTGGCATCCAAGAAGATGGATGTCTACCATCACTTAAATAAGACATGACATTGGAAGGGCAATTGTCAAGAATACATGAAGACCCTTGAGAAGTTCAAGGGTATGGCTCTGGCATGTAACTCATCTACCTACATCATTGAAGCTAACTTACTCGTATGACGAGAAGATAGTTAGATTGTTGATTTTGTTGCATTTGTTGATGTATGAAATTCGTTGCATTTGTTTCAAGAAATCGTAAGTCTTTATGATGAGGAGATAGTCATCTAAATGGGATCTGATGCAATGGTCTCTATTGGGATGTGCCGACTATCTCTATCAAGTGGAAGATCCCTAATTATTAAAGTATATATCTATGTTCTTGATGTTAGAAGGTACCTTTCATTTGTATCTAAATTAGTTGGACATGGATATTCCTTCCTATTATGTAATAAACTTATCGTAAGTCGTTATGATAATTTTATATGAGATGGTTTTATATCGGCATATGGACTCTATGAATTAAACATACATAAATTTTTCGTGAATGTTAATACCACTGTGAATAATAAAACCCATGAATGATCAAGAGAGGACGGGGATCATTTAGCTATGATCTGGCATCAAAGACTTGGACATGTGTTTGTTGATAGGATCAATAGACTAATAGAGGACTATCCTTTGGATTTCCTATAAGATCATGATTTACCTACTTGTGAACATTGTAGATGTGGAAAAATATCTAGGACACCTTTCTCTAAGAAAGGTGAATGATGCAAAGGTATACTTGACCTAATACATATAGATGTATGTAGTCCCATTCGTACTGCGACTTGAATGGACATCAATATTATTAAATCTTTATTGATGACCATTCATGGTATGGTTTTGTCTTTTTGTTACACCACAAACACGAAACCTTCGAAAAGTTCAAAGAGTGGATGGCTTTGGTTGAGAACCAAACTGACAAGAAGATAAAATTAATTCGATCTGATCGAGGTGGCGAATACCTCAAATGAATTCAAAGAATACCTTAAGGAGAGAGGAATTATTTCCAATATCACTCCTTAAAGTACTCATTAATTCAATTGAGTTGCAGAGAGACACAAAAAGACCATGTTGAACACGGTGTGATAAATGATGAGTAAAGCAAACTCAGGTCTCAGTTTCTAGGGACTTGCACTTGCAGTAGAAACTGTATCTTATGTTCTAAAAAAGATTCCATCTAAATATGTTCCAAAAATCTCTCATGAGCTTTGGTATGGTACCAATCCGAGTATATGGCTCCTAAGGATTTAGGGTTGTTTGGTACATGCTAAAAACATGGATGTAAGCAAGCTGGAATCTCACACTAGAGAGTGCTACTTCATTGGATACATGAAGAATGATATAAGATACCAACTTTATGATAATGAGATTCAAAAGGTATTTGTTTCTAGAGATGTTAAATTTCTGGAAGATGAATTCCTTAGAAGACTAGATACTAATGAAATTAAGGAGCTAATTGAATCTAGTGAGATCGATGAAGTCTCTAACCCAGAAATTAAAGAGATAATTGAAAATGACACGGCCACACCTCTTAGAAAGAGTTCTATGGTTGTAAGACAACTTGAAAAGTATTGATTCTGTGTATCAAAAGAGTTTGATGATGATCCAACTTCATTCAATGAGGCTTTGGGTGATCGTGATATGTATAGTTGGATGCCAGCAATGAAGTCTGAGATAGACTCCATGCACAAGAATGGTCTATGTTCCATCGAAGATTCACCTAAAAGGGATCAAATCCATTAGGTGCAAATGGATCTTCAAGAGGTAGAAGGAATCTGATGGGAAGGTAGAGACCTTCAAAGCACGACTTGTAGCCAAGGGTTACACAGAAAGAGAAGACATCGATTATGATGAGACATTCTCCCCTGTAGCCATGCTTAAATCCATCTGGGCATTCTCCCCTATAGCCATGCCTAAATCCATCTAGACATTCCCATAGTTGGAACATTCGACTCGATGAAACCATAAAGAGTTGTGATTTCGTGCAGAATCTGGATGAACCATGTGTGTGCAAGAAGCTTAGTGGGAGTGCCATTGTGTTCATTGTATATTATGTAGATGACACACATGTCATTGGGAATGATACATGGATGATGACTAGTGTTAAGATTCGATTGTCCAATACCTTTGAGATGAAAGATCTTGGAGAAGCCTCTAATATCTTGGATCTGAAGCTGTCCAGAAACATACGAAAGAGGGTATTGGGATTATCACAACAAGGGTACATCAAAAATATCTTGGAAATATTTAGTATGGATAATTTCATGAATTGCTTCCTTCCCTTAAGACATGGTATTCATCTATCTAAAGGGATGACTCCTCACACTATTGAGGAAAAGAAAGTCATGACCGGATGCCCTTATGCATCGGTTGTGAAAAGTTTGATATACGCCATGATGTGTACTAGACGGGATACTGCCATGCTGTGGGAGTGGTAAGTCTTAACCAATTCTATTATGAAAAGAAACATTAGACTATAGTGAAAATTATCTTCAAGTAACTAAGAAGAACTCAAGACTACATCTTGGTTTATGGAGATAATGATCTCCAAGTCTTAGAGTACTTCAATTCAGACTTCAAATCGGATGTTGATGACAGGAAGTCAACCTCAGGGTTCTTATTCATGTTGAACAGGGGTGGTGTGAGCTGGAGAAGCAAGAAGCAAGACACCACAATTGATTCAACAACCGAAGCAAAATACATAGTCGCACCGGATGCTTCTAAAGAGGCAGTGTGGTTGCACAAGTTCATCCTGGAACATGGCATAATTTCCTCATCAGAATCTTCCATCCCGTTGCTCTGCATAACATTGGTGCCATAGCGCAAGAGAAGGAACCCCGGTGACATCAAATAAGCAAACACATGGAGAGGAAATATCACATCATCCAAAAGATCCAAGAGTGCAGTGATATCACGATCACTAAGGTTGCCTCTACCGACAACATTGCCGATCCTCTAACCAAGCCGTGGACTCAAAAGGTCTTCGATTAACATTTAATGAATATGGGTTTTAGAGTTATACATGAATGGCTCTAAGGGTTAGTAGGATACCATTGGACTTGTAAGCCCTTGACGACCCATTAATGGAATAAAAGTTATAATTTTATCATGTCCATCTAAAATGAAATGAAATGAATGAATATGAATGCACTTTACTGTTAAGGTTCCTTTGTACAATTAGGGTTATATACCATGATCATATTGAATACCATACAGCTGGAAGGACACGACTGACTTCAAACATGTGATATTCAATAAAGATCTCCAGTTTGAGAAAGAGATTAAAGACTGGTCTCCAACCAACTTCTTGATGCAGGTCCTCTGCATAGGAATGCATATTCATAAGTGTTGGAATAATCAAGTCAAAGATTTGACTTGATGAGGTCGAGATAAACTAAGGCATGAATCATAACAATTACGATCAGGCACACATCCTTTGACTTGAGATAGATATACGTCTATATGCATGAGTATGTACATTTGATAGACCGATAGTTTGATAACCTAACCAAGGTCCATATACTGACGAGTTGGTATGCATATGAAGACATATGAGGAGTATGATCTCTCAAAGGAATCATACATGTTACATAGTTGATGAACAAAGAGATAATGCTCACTCATGAGATTTTGGGGTCAAAATGAATTCCATGCATGGTCATCTTGTTTATGAAATAAGACGTGAAATTGAGATATTAATATATGCTTTTGGAAAGTATCTGATTAATATTATCGTCAAATTATCGAATGAGAAATGAATCGATATGTTCCGAAGAAGACAACCAAATTAGGTTTTGAATTCTGATATATCAAAGTCTTCCAGTGTAAAGGATGAGTGAGTATTGAAAATACTCATTGTTAAATCTATCATAATAGATCATCTACCATGACACTTCCATTCCGAGGGAGTTATGAAATATGATAGATTTCAGTGGTTCAATTTAGTTGGATTATTTGAGATTTATTTAGATTAAATTACAATTGATTTGAATCCAATTTCCAATTACACTTCCAATTTCAATGTCCAAATGTTGGAAACAGAAATGGTCGTGGAAATAGAAATATACAAGCTCCTTAGGCTCTTTTATAAACTCCAAATGGTTTGGACTATGATTAGAAATGGCCGAGGAACATGGGTTCAACTCAATGATACTTTCTCAAACTCACATAAAGTGTCTTATGTTTAATTGAGATCACTTAGTGTGTGAAGTTCCACTCGTAAACTCTGAAATTGGACTTGATATCCAGATTTGAAGTCGCTAAATGGATAGTATGATCTCCCAGACATTATCTCCAAGTATCTACATTTGTATCTAATGACTCATAATTGGATTATGACTCATACTTATTGATTTCAATATTGTAATAGTAATAATAATAAAGTTTTATTCATTTATGAAATTTTGTGAATAAGATTCACAACTATAATTCATTAATTAATGTGAATAGTGACTCACAATATTAATATTTATATGGATATGATTCATATAAATATTTACGTAATATGATTTACATAATTATTTTCAAGGCATGAAATTGTATGAATTCGGTTCACATTTAGTTTTGTAGATGCAAATTGGATTTACATTTAATTTTGTGCTTGTGAATATAATTCATAAGATATATATATATATATATATATTATTTTCACAATTTCTCTAAATAATTAATAAATTCAAGAACAATGCCTATTTTAGGCAAATTTGGGGTGTATACATGGCGATATACACATGTCGCCGTATTTTCGGGTCCTTATTGATTAATGACTCAATGTTGTCGCTTATTTTATTAATTAATATCAATTAAAGATAAGAATGGAGGTAATTCTTGTTGAAGGACTTGACATTAAGCCCTTGATCAAGAATCCAAGGGCCATAATTTCATACACCTACTTGAAGGCCTAGTCTTCAAGAGACTGTGCTTTGTGTATAAAAGGAGAGCAAGTATCTCTCTTTTATTAACTTGTGTTTTTGGAGAGCGCCTTGAAGAAGAAGAAGAGAAGAGTCTTGAGAGTATCCATCTCTCACATGCCTTTTCTTGAAGCCTTATTTGTGAGACGAAGTCTACGTTCGTGGGAAACAACACGATTCATCTCCGCGCCCATGAGGGAGAAACTGCATATCATACTTGATTCAGGAGGTTTCTTTTACTGAAAGCTCACGCTTCAAGAGGTAACTCTGATTTATTCATTATATCCATTATAGATATTAACAATCATTTTGGAAATTGTTTCCTTAGAACTAATTATTTCAAAATACATATATTATTGTGCTGAAATTTCTTGTTCATGCGATGGATATACACTATTTTAAGCAAAAAGTTTGTTAAATATTCCACATTTCCATGATGCAAAATTCTTGAATTTTTAATTACTTCCTTCATTACCTCACTGATTCACCTGTATCAAAAATTTTGGTGAAAATCATGAACCAATCAATACTAAACTCGTAAAATAGGCATGTTGACCTTCATTGCAATAAAAGAACATAACGTCAAGAAATCTCTTTAATTTATTATGAAAATTCAACAACAAAGAGACATGATTTTATTTCCTGATTGTACTAACTTCAGGCAATGTCAATCTACTTAGTATTGTGTTCAACTATGAGGTCTAACGGCTCCTCAAATGATTAAATTCCATTTACGAGTCAAAAGCACAAAGAACGCGTGAAGAATGGGCAGGAACGTAAAGGACACAAATGACGCAAAGAATATGAATTCTCTCGAAATTTCGGTAGAGGTTCCCCTTATAGTAGATGATATTCCAAGAACATTTTTGGAGTTTCCGTTATATTGGGTAATATTTTACAGAAAAATTCAACAGAGTTTTCCCCCTTTAATTTGGCGATATTGCAAGGAAAGTCTTGACATAATTTTCCCCTTATATCCAGAGAAACTCGAAATATTCAGAGAAACTCGAAAGAAAACACGAGTCTTCAAAAGAACAGATTGAAAAGTAAATTAAAAGATCTACTCATCTCATTTTTGATTCATCTTCATTCTCCTCCTCTTCTTGGCAGCGCTTTGCTAGCATCTCTTCCTTGCCTATCTCCCTGGGGTAGTGGTGGATGGAATGGAAGGTGTATAAAATGAAATGGTAGGGGTATTTATAGGCTCCCAACCCCTAAAAATCATGGTTTAGAATCCATGGTTTTCACCTATGGTTTTGCAAGGAGCCCATGGGTTTGCTAATGACACATCATTAACGCTAATCATGATTAACTAGAAATGATCATGATTAAATATTTTTAACCACAATTAACATCTACTAACCCATGATTAACATTCTTTAACCTTATCAGTAAGATTGATGACTATTAGTATCCTTAACTACGATTTGTTGATAGTAATGATCGTTATCAGGAGCTAACGAGAACTTAACCAACATCGAGCTCTTTTGCTTCTTAAATTCATAACTATTCAAAATGACCTCTGATTTAGACGAAACAATTTCCATTAAATTCCTCTTATCAGGCCACATATCTAAAATCCATATCCCCAATAGGATCAAGGATGTTTATTTTAGGACTTCACATTAGTCAATTAGCTTGGTCAGTTGACTGACAAGGCACCCGTTGATGCCTTCATTTTGTGGTTTGATGTACAACATTTGCATACAACTCAAGACGATTCAAAGATGTTGGTAAACACAAACTTAATATAGACAATAAAAAGAATATAAAAATTTAGGATGGCTAAATAACTACGTAGATAAAAAAGGAGAATGTGGAAAACTAATAAGCAACCGTCAAGAATCAAATTTGTAGTTTCTTTGGTCATTTGACCGATACCTAGACAGAAATAAATAACAATAACAAAAAACAAAAATATCATTCTGAACATATTTTTCTTTACATCAAACTAAAAAAAGTCTTCTCAGACATACAAAAATAGCATAAAAAGTTACAATTACAGTAGATCCTAACATGCAAATTATTAGGTTACCTTTAATCATATGAATGATCACTTTCAACACCCAAAAAGAATTAAACACATGAATTCTTATAAAATTTTAAAGTAAGACGAGGACTCACGCCTTCCGTCATTTAAACTACCATTTCCTTCTCATGCTCATCGCTTAAGAGGTGGACATTCTCCAAGGAAATCAAGAAAAAGCAATGGTTCATTTGGTCATGGAGCCATGGTTGTCTTAAAACACTCTTACTCATGGATTGAAGGCTCTATACTGAGAAGTTTTACTTCTTTCTATTTCCCCCTTCAATTCTTCAACCTTTTGAGATTAGTCACAAATTTAGACACCCGAACATGCAACAACTCATTATAAACATATGTAAAGAATCAAAGAGGATATCCTGCCTTATTCTTGAGATCGGAGAGAGCCTTTCATCGAAAGTTAAGTCCCTAGCCTTTTCTTCTTCTCTTTAGTTGAGCTCGAAGTTAAAGAGTAAATATCATCAAGTTATTACTATACTAAGGCCCTGTTTGGTTGGAGAATAAGTCATGGAATAAGGGGTCAATTCTCCTCTCGACACGGTTCCCAGTGGTACGACTATTCCCCATTATTCCATCTTATTTCACTCTTATTCCTATCTTTATCCCACCTTACCTACCTTTATTTCACCTTATTCTCCTTATTCCTATCCTCCAGCCGAACAAAGAATAGACCCTTATTCTCCTTATTCCCCATCCTTATTCCTGTTTATTCCCGAACCGAACTGGCCCTAAGTTTAAAAGTGGATATGCATATGGCCAACTTAAGTGGCCAAGTTGTATATTTAGTTCGAAAAAAATTCTTGCTTGGTTGGTATATAACGGCAGTGTGTCCAAAGGCCCTTTAGTTTCATTTTCTCCTTTGTTTCTATTATATAGAATACCTTTTTTCAATTTCGATTATAAGTTTAGTTGTCTTAGGTAAATTCGAGTAGTAATTCAAAAAAATTCCTTTTTATAGCACCTGAATGCTCGATTGTAGAAAATACATGCATATTGTGATTCTAAATTTAATTATACATAATCCTTAATACAAGGAAGCTGATTTTTAAAATTTTTTAACCTCAAATATAATTCACCCAAGGGTACTTTTGTAATACGCATTTTGTACACTATGCTTTTTGAATGATATCAAGTGTTATTTCAAGGAAATATTGTATTGATAGTGTTCACACTTTACGGATACCATAGTCAATAGATTCGCCTTTCTGCAATGATTTCATTTAAACTTGTTGTGTTTATATCAGAGACCGTCTTGTATAAAATAGACTTCAAAAAGGTTCTATGAATTGTGTAGCACATCAAAACATGCTACCACATCTAGTACTCTGGATTTTTGGTAGTACCTTATAAGTAGTAGAAGCCACTACTAGCATAGTGTCCATAATGTATTAGATTTATACTCATTAGCCATAATCACATCCTTAAGACTTATTAAGCATAATTAGTGCTAATTACCCGTCATTAGTAATAATTAAGCGTTATTAGCATAGATTTATATTCATTAGCCATAATCACATCATTAAGACTAATTAAGCATGATTAGTGCTAATTACCCGTCATTAGTGATAATTAAGCGTCATTAGCATAGATTTATACTCATTAGCCATAATCACATCATTAAGACTAATTAAGTATGATTAGTGCTAATTACCCGTCGTTAGTGATAATTAAGCGTCATTAGCAAAAGTAGGACACATGGAGAGGAAATCGTGGGACGCGTGTCGTTATATAGGCAGCACAAGTGTCAAAAACTCAATAGCGCCATGTGTCAGCATCCTAAGTCTAACACGTGTCATGGTGAAGCCGCTTGCTTGGGCAACAAGTTATCTCATGTAGAAGCCAAACCACTTGCTTGGGCAGCAAGTAAACTCGTGGATAAGGCAAGCCTATTACTTAGGCAACAAGTTTCCTTATGATTATGCCATGTGCCATGCCATGTGTCTTCATACATGGATAAGGGACACATGAACCTCCCTTACATGTTGACACATGTCACACATGTAAAGGGGGTGGAGGCCTATAAATACCATGACCCCCCATAGTCCTCCCCACTTCATTCACGCCCATCACTCTACTTTAGAGCCGCAAGGCCGCCGAGCTTGCGGGAGGAGCACGAGAGGAGCACGGCGAAGCCCTGTCGGTGATCGAGAGCGTTTTTAAAAGCCGTAACGAAGTTCTGTCCGCATCAAGCCGTAGTACTGAAATCTAGGACGGCTATAGGGAGGGATTTCACTAAAGAAGGTGATTCGGACTCAAGCTAGATAGCGTTCAGGTGAGGGATTCTCAAGCGCTATTTTAAAGCATTAGTCTTTCGCTTTTATGCATGTTTTATGATAACAAGTATGCAATCGCGTTTTTTTGAGCTTTTACGCATGAATTGCAAGTACCGTATACCCGATATGAAATCAAGGCTTTTGAATGTATTTTCAAATATCATTTCAAGTGCTTTATGTTGATAGCATGTTTTCAAGCATAAAATTCGTTGTGGAATAGAAAGCATAAGTTTCACTACGTAGATTTGAGTTTTTATGTAAAGAATTTTGTTTTGTACGGTTACTATGAATTATGGATCAGTTTTCCAAGTTCTGAATGGTTTTAGTGATCAGAATATGCACGCTATGTCAAGATTGTCTTATGTTATTGAATTAGTTGTTATGGGCATGAAATTGCAAGTTTACGGTTTATTAGTGGCAAGAAAAGAATCAGAATCAGAAGATAAGCACCACAGTAGCTCTTTTATACAAATCATGAACTAGCCATTAGATATGGTGATGTCATTAGATATGACCCTGAAACCGCCATTAGATATGGCAAACCATTAGATATGGTATCAAGAGGACTTTGGGTCCGCATTCTGTATACATATAGGCTTTGGGCCGTATGCAGGGTGTTTTTGGTCTTTGGGACCGTCTGCGCGTATGACTTATTTGTTTCAGCGTTCATGAGTCAATAAATTAGCCACAGTGGTGATTAGTACAAACAGCTTGATAGTGATGATTATGTTTCAGTTTATCTGCTTTTGAAGTGATTTCAGCATCTATTTGTAAAACTAGCATGTTGTTATATGTAAATTCTGTCATAAAGTCTCTTTCAAGCTATTTCACAGTTTTCAGCATAAATTTTTGTCATGATGCTCATATTTCAGATTTTAGCTATATGTAAAAAGCTTGAGATCCTTTCACTGGGTCTAAGCTCATAAATGGGTTTAGACTCATCCCGTTATATTATATTATATACAGATCAGCAGAATCACGAATAGCAGGTGAAAGGACCACGGATACACTTGGAGGAGGTGTCTTTTGCTTTTCGTTGTTTTTGTACTGTCTGTGTTATTTTGTATGAAGTTGTAATAGATAGAACTTGTGTAATACAGTTCTTGGTGTTGTGAACTTGAAATACAAAGGTTTTATGTTCTATGAGATTGCCACATGTTTACTTGAGGAAAAAGAAGAGGAAAGATCTCTGTCGTGGCACGTTCCGGTTAGCGGGACGGGTCGTGACTACTTGTGGTATCAGAGCAAAGGTTTTAGGACCTTGAGCAAGAATTATATTAGGAATTGACTTATAAGTATTGGAAGATAATTTAGTTATTGATATTATAGTCTTGAGGATGTCTAGAATCATTATTGGAGGATTTAGGTTGATGAAGTATCTAACTGAGGTTTTATTTTATAGGAAACAATGGCAGGTGAGCAGCCACAAGCGACCGACCCTAGTCAGGAGAATAACAACAATAACAACGTGTATGACACGTTGACGTTGATAGCTCAAACTCTAGGAGGCATGGCTGCACAGTCTGTTAAAAGACATGAATTTGAGTACCAATTACCATTTGAGCATGTAAAGAAGCTTGGAGGAGAACCATTTGTAGGAGACACTGATCCAAAGAAGGCAAGGGAATGGTTCAAGAATATGGAGAAAATATTTGCTCTAATGGACTGTACAGATGAACAAAAGTTGAAGTATACCATATTTCTTCTAAAGGATAGCGCTGATGATTGGTGGACATCGGTGAAAATGAAATATCCAAACCCATCTCATATTACATGGGAGATCTTTGAGAAAGAGTTCAATGAAAAGTACTACCCAAGGGTTTATCAGGAGGAGAAACGTAGGGAATTTCTATTCCTTACTCAGGGGAGCAATATGTTTGATGAATATGAGAAGAAATTCACTGAACTTTCAAAGTTACTGCTTCCCTGGTTGCAACAGAAGAAGAAAAGTGTAGACGTCTAGAAGATGGTATGCATATTGACCTAAAAGAAATGGTTTCGGCCACGGGATATACTGATTATGCAAAATTAGTGGAGGCTGCTCGTAGGGCTGAACGAGTGGTGATAGAAAGAAGAAAGTGCAATGATCATGGAAAGAAAAGGTTTGCAGATAGACCCCTATGGAGAGGAACCATGAACAAAGAACCAAAAATAGCTGGGAATTCAAGACAAGATAATAGATCAGCTTCTAGAGTACAAGGGAATCAAACAAATAGATATACAGTTGGGACTTCTGAAAACAGAACTCTTTCTTTTCCACAATGTACAAACTGTAGAAAGTTTCACCCGGGAAGTTGCCGCAAGGGGACCGTTGGGTGTTATCAATGTGGCGAGATAGGCCACAGACGTCAGAATTGTCCCGCACTTGTCCAAAGCCGTCGGGTAATGGGAAGACCAGCACAAAATGAAAATCGTGATATTGGTGTACGTCGTCCTCCATCTGCAAGGGAACAAAATAAAAATAATACACAGAAGAAATCAAACCAAAGAGAGGGAAAAGCTTTTGCTATGACCTTAGAGGAGGCCATATCTGCAGACGATGTTGTATCAGGTACCACTATTATTTTTGGTAAAAGTGCACATACTCTTATTGATTCTGGTGCAAGTCATTCTTTTATTTCACAAAGATTCTCCCTATATGCTGATAAAGTAACAAGTACTCTCAAGCATGCTTTAGCAATTTCTTTACCTAAGGGAGAACCAGAAATTATTAGGGATGTCCTCCTAAATTGTTTGGTAAAGATAGGAGAAAATTATATTGAAGTAGACCTGATTCCTATGGAGATAAGGGAATTTGATGCTATCATAGGAATGGATTGCTTAAGTGCATATCATGCTCTTCTAGACTGTCATAAGAAGCATGTTACTTTTAGAAAACCCGGCGATGTCGAATTCACTTTCTATGGAGAAAGAAGGATATATCCTACCCATGTCATCTCCTGTCTCTTAGCCCAGAAGTTGATAAGAAAGGGATATTCCGCTTATAATGCTTACGTGTTTAATACTAAGGCAGAAGCAACCGGTTTAGAAAATATCTCCGTGGTGAAGGAATTTCCAGAGGTGTTTCCAAATGAACTACCAGGAATTCCTCCTGATAGGGAAATTGAATTCACTATTGATCTCATTCCGGATACCAATCCAATTGCCTTAGCTCCTTACAGAATGGTCCCAGCTGAACTTAAAGAACTCAAAACTCAATTACAGGAGTTGACAGATAAGGGATTTATACAGTCCAGTATGTCACCTTGGGGTGCTCCAGTTCTATTTGTCAAGAAGAAAGATGGTTTCATGAGACTTTGTATAGATTACAAGAGACTAAACAGAGTGACTATTCGCAATAACTATCCTCTGCCTAGAATAGATGACTTATTTGACCAATTACAAGGGGCCTCTGTATTTTCCAAGATTGATTTGAGATCTGGCTATCATCACTTAAAGATTAGAGGAGAAGATGTCCCTAAAATTGCATTCCGAACCCGATATGGGCATTATGAATTCCTAGTAATGCCTTTTGGATTGACAAATGCCCCAGCTGCTTTTATGGACTTGATGAATAGGGTTTTCCGTCCATATCTGGACAAGTTCGTGATCGTATTTATTGATGATATTCTCGTATATTCTAAAACAGAGGAAGAACATAAAGAACACTTGAGAATTGTACTTCAAACTCTGAAGGAACACCGATTATATGCAAAGTTTGATAAATGTGAGTTTTGGTTGAAGAAGGTTGCATTTCTAGGACATGTCATATCTGGAGAAGGAATAACAGTAGATCCATCAAAGATAGAAGCAGTTCTTAGATGGGAACGACCGATAAATGCATCAGAAATCCGAAGTTTCCTTGGATTAGCTGGGTATTATCGAAGATTTGTTGAAAACTTTTCTAAAATTGCCGCACCATTGACAAGGTTAACTAGGAAGAATGTAAAGTATAGTTGGGACGAAGAATGCGAGAAGAGTTTTAAGGAACTCAAGAGCCGTCTCACCTCAGCACCCGTACTTAGCCTTCCTTCTAGACAGGGTAATTTTGTAATCTATAGCGATGCCTCAAGACAGGGGCTGGGATGCGTCTTGATGTAGAATGATAAGGTGATTGCTTATGCTTCTAGACAGCTAAAACAACATGAGTTAAATTACCCAACTCATGACCTTGAGCTAGCCGCTATAGTATTTGCCTTAAAGATCTGGAGACACTACCTATATGGAGAAACTTGTCGAATCTTTACGGATCATAAGAGTTTGAAATATATTTTCTCTCAGAAAGAGTTGAATCTAAGGCAAAGAAGATGGTTAGAGCTAATTAAAGATTATGATTGTTCCATAGAATATCACCCGGGGAAAGCCAATGTCGTAGCTGATGCCCTCAGTAGAAAGTCTAAGGGTCAGCTATCTCACTTAAAAGGGGAATATTATCAGTTGAAAGAGTTACGTGCAAAGTTAACCATAGATAGCTCTGGAGCCCTATTAGCATCCTTACAAGTGAGACCCATATTATATGATAAAATCAAGGAGGCACAAGTCCATGATTCTGAAATCATTAGAATAATTGAGAAGATTAAGGGAGGAGATGAAGCCGGCTATACAATAGATAGTCAAGGGGTTTTATTCTTTGAAGGAAGATTATGTGTTCCGAGGAAATCTGATATAAAGACTGAGATTCTGGAAGAGGCACATAGCTCCATGTATACTATGCATCCAGGAAGTACTAAGATGTATAGGACACTTAAGAACTACTATTGGTGGTCTGGCATTAAGAGAGAGATTGCAGAGTATGTTTCTAGATGTCCTATATACCAACAAATAAAACCGGAGCGTTTGAGACCTGCGGGGAAATTACAGCCACTTCCAATACCAGAATGGAAATGGGAACACATCACTATGGATTTTGTTACAGGATTTCCAAGGACCCGTCGAGGTCACAATGCAATATGGGTCATAGTAGACAGATTAACTAAGTCAGCACATTTCTTAGCCATTAACGTGACATACAGTCTAGACCGCTTGGGAAAGATCTTTGTTAACGAGATAGTTAGCCGTCATGGGGCTCCTGTGTCAATTGTATCTGATAGAGATCCACGATTTACTTCTAAACTATGGCCAAGCTTACATAAAGCTATGGGAACGAAGTTAGCATTTAGCACAGCCTTTCATCCTCAAACAGATGGCCAATCAGAACGGACTATCCAGACTCTAGAAGACATGCTTAGAGCTTGTGCACTGAGCTTTAAAGAAAGCTGGGATGAACATCTCTCACTTATAGAGTTTGCATACAATAACAACTATCATACTAGTATTGGGATGGCACCTTATGAAGCCTTGTATGGTAGACCGTGTAGAACACCTATTTGTTGGAGTGAAGTTGGAGAAAGGAAATTGGTTCAACCTGAACTAATACAAAGCACAATAGAAAAAGTTGAGGAAATTAAGAGATGCTTAAAGGCAGCGCAAAGCAGACAGAAAAGTTATGCAGATAAGCGAAGGAGAGACTTAGAATTTCAAGTAGGAGACCATGTGTTTCTAAAAGTATCTCCATGGAAAGGCCTTATCAGATTTGGGAAGAAAGGGAAACTAAGCCCAAGATACATTGGCCCTTACGAGATTATTGAGAGAATCGGAAGTCTAGCTTATCGTCTTCGACTTCCAGCAAAACTAGCAAGGATACATGATGTCTTTCATGTCTCCACACTTCGGAAGTTTATTCCAAACCCAACCCATATGATACAACCTCAAGATATTCAATTGAAGGAAGATCTGTCATACGAGGAGGTTCCTATGGAAATTCTAGATTATAAAGTACAAGAACTTCGTACAAAGAAGATTCCTTTAATTAAGGTTTTATGGAGGAGTCACGCAATAGAAGAAGCCACATGGGAACGAGAAGAAGAAATGAGATTTCGATATCCCCACTTATTTTCAAGCTAGCAAGGATACTTAAATTTCGAGGACGAAATTTATTGCAAGTAGGGGAGAATTGTAATACGCGTTTTGTACACTATGCTTTTGAATGATATCAAGTGTTATTTCAAGGAAATATTGTATTGATAGTGTTCACACTTTACGGATACCATAGTCAATAGATTCGCCTTTCTGCAATGATTTCATTTAAACTTGTTGTGTTTATATCAGAGACCGTCTTGTATAAAATAGACTTCAAAAAGGTTCTATGAATTGTGTAGCACATCAAAACATGCTACCACATCTAGTACTCTGGATTTTTGGTAGTACCTTATAAGTAGTAGAAGCCACTACTAGCATAGTGTCCATAATGTATTAGATTTATACTCATTAGCCATAATCACATCCTTAAGACTTATTAAGCATAATTAGTGCTAATTACCCGTCATTAGTAATAATTAAGCGTTATTAGCATAGATTTATATTCATTAGCCATAATCACATCATTAAGACTAATTAAGCATGATTAGTGCTAATTACCCGTCATTAGTGATAATTAAGCGTCATTAGCATAGATTTATACTCATTAGCCATAATCACATCATTAAGACTAATTAAGTATGATTAGTGCTAATTACCCGTCGTTAGTGATAATTAAGCGTCATTAGCAAAAGTAGGACACATGGAGAGGAAATCGTGGGACGCGTGTCGTTATATAGGCAGCACAAGTGTCAAAAACTCAATAGCGCCATGTGTCAGCATCCTAAGTCTAACACGTGTCATGGTGAAGCCGCTTGCTTGGGCAACAAGTTATCTCATGTAGAAGCCAAACCACTTGCTTGGGCAGCAAGTAAACTCGTGGATAAGGCAAGCCTATTACTTAGGCAACAAGTTTCCTTATGATTATGCCATGTGCCATGCCATGTGTCTTCATACATGGATAAGGGACACATGAACCTCCCTTACATGTTGACACATGTCACACATGTAAAGGGGGTGGAGGCCTATAAATACCATGACCCCCCATAGTCCTCCCCACTTCATTCACGCCCATCACTCTACTTTAGAGCCGCAAGGCCGCCGAGCTTGCGGGAGGAGCACGAGAGGAGCACGGCGAAGCCCTGTCGGTGATCGAGAGCGTTTTTAAAAGCCGTAACGAAGTTCTGTCCGCATCAAGCCGTAGTACTGAAATATAGGACGGCTATAGGGAGGGATTTCACTAAAGAAGGTGGTTCGGACTCAAGCTAGATAGCGTTCAGGTGAGGGATTCTCAAGCGCTATTTTAAAGCATTAGTCTTTCGCTTTTATGCATGTTTTATGATAACAAGTATGCAATCGCGTTTTTTTGAGCTTTTACGCATGAATTGCAAGTACCGTATACCAGATATGAAATCAAGGCTTTTGAATGTATTTTCAAATATCATTTCAAGTGCTTTATGTTGATAGCATGTTTTCAAGCATAAAATTCGTTGTGGAATAGAAAGCATAAGTTTCACTACGTAGATTTGAGTTTTTATGTAAAGAATTTTGTTTTGTACGGTTACTATGAATTATGGATCAGTTTTCCAAGTTCTGAATGGTTTTAGTGATCAGAATATGCACGCTATGTCAAGATTGTCTTATGTTATTGAATTAGTTGTTATGGGCATCAAATTGCAAGTTTACGGTTTATTAGTTGCAAGAAAAGAATCAGAATCAGAAGATAAGCACCACAGTAGCTCTTTTATACAAATCATGAACTAGCCATTAGATATGGTGATGTCATTAGATATGACCCTGAAACCGCCATTAGATATGGCAAACCATTAGATATGGTATCAAGAGGACTTTGGGTCCGCATTCTGTATACATATAGGCTTTGGGCCGTATGCAGGGTGTTTTTGGTCTTTGGGACCGTCTGCGCGTATGACTTAGCTTTGTTTCAGCGTTCATGAGTCAATAAATTAGCCACAGTGGTGATTAGTACAAACAGCTTGATAGTGATGATTATGTTTCAGTTTATCTGCTTTTGAAGTGATTTCAGCATCTATTTGTAAAACTATCATGTTGTTATATGTAAATTCTGTCATAAAGTCTCTTTCAAGCTATTTCACAGTTTTCAGCATAAATTTTTGTCATGATGCTTATATTTCAGATTTTAGCTATATGTAAAAAGCTTGAGATCCTTTCACTGGGTCTAAGCTCATAAATGGGTTTAGACTCATCCCGTTATATTATATTATATACAGATCAGCAGAATCACGAATAGCAGGTGAAAGGACCACGGATACACTTGGAGGAGGTGTCTTTTGCTTTTCGTTGTTTTTGTACTGTCTGTGTTATTTTGTATGAAGTTGTAATAGATAGAACTTGTGTAATACACTTCTTGGTATTGTGAACTTGAAATACAAAGGTTTTATGTTCTATGAGATTGCCACATGTTTACTTGAGGAAAAAGAAGAGGAAAGATCTCTGTCGTGGCACGTTCCGGTTAGCGGGACGGGTCGTGACTACTTTCATTCACCAAATTGAATCAGTTTTGGTAATTGGGTAAAAGAATCTAATTACATTTAAAATATTCTAATGAAATTGTGTTTCATAAACATCTATGGTGAAGCCCAATGCACCGATCATGATATCCAAATAACAGCTGGACGATTATAGGATACACAACTTCGGGATAATAGATTAACAAGAGCATGAGACAAAAAAAGACAAAAGAGAAACATTAATTAATTAAGGAAAATATTTTGGAATATTTACACCCATAATTCTGATGAGTTTCGTAATTATCTAGAAACTCTTCATAATCATGAATTACATTCAAGATCCTCAATAATTATTTTACACCCATAACCATCAGTTAGTTTAATTCATTAACTCAACCACACAACTGAATTAATCTAACCATTACATCATCTAACGACCAAGTTAACCAAAAATTTAAAAAAGAAAAAGAAAAATATGCCCTTCCTATCCTTCCTCCTCCAATGTACCCCCTCCCCCTCCGGACCTCCTCCTCCGACGCCCCTCCCCCTCCGAACCTCCTCCTCCTCCAACGTGCCCCTCCCCCGCCGCCCTTCCACCCTCCAGCTGATCCAAGTCCAATCACAACTAATCTAGTCACACTGGTGTTACCACACGCTACATCTCCGTGACGCTCGATTCCCATTGACTACCATGAGAGGTTGCAGTGCCGCCGACCACCAGCTCGACGACGCCAAGTTTGCTGAACCTCTCCCATGGATCGACCTCTACGTCTACACCCTCGCCATGTTCCTCGACGCCTCGCACGGCTTCCACAGCTGCAAGTTCTGGTTCCCCTACCACTGGTTCTCCTTAACGCCGCCGCCCTCACCCTCCTCGGCATCACCACCAAATTCCCAGTCGACCTCAATACCTCCATGCCCGGACACATCGAACAGCTCTCCAAGTTCTCCGGCACCATCCTCTGCATCGTCGTGAGAACCTTCAAGCCCTCCCTTGGCGGCCTGACCGGTTCCGACATCCTCTCTAACATCGTCACTCTCGCTATACTCGTCATCACGGTCATGGACAACATATGCATCCAGATGGGCACTGGTGTCATCTACGTCTTCTGGTTCAAGCACATCCTTGTGATGTTCTTCCTTGTCGTCTTGTTGGCCACCCTCGTGGCTATGGGATTTACGATCCCCGTCATGAAGCGTAAGATGAAGGAGGAGTTCGATGACAAGTACAGTACCGTGAACATCGACATATAACAGGAAAATCTCAGCAAGAAGTTCTTGAAGGAGGCGGTGGAGCAGTTTTGGCTTATGGCACACACCGGCAGCCCGCAGTATGTGGTCGACCACTCGGCCACTTGCATAGCTTCCGGAGTGTTCTGCCTAACCGCCATGGTAATCTTGGTCGAAGCCTATTATTCATGGTCGCATTTCCATGGCTCCAAATTCTGTAGCGGGGTTTCCGACTATGGTTGGTCGACCAAGGTTTTCTTCTACTCGCAGGCGGCCACCATTTTAGTGGGCTCCGTGGCCCCTGTAATCATATGGTTTAACGCAGGGGCTGATCAACGTGATGCTAATGACATGGAGAGGCGTTGGAGGAGGAATGGGGGGTGAGAAGGTGGTCGGCGAGCGGGGGGAGTGTTGGAGGAGGATGGGGTGGACGAGATGGTCGACGAGGGGTGCTGGTTGGGGTTGGCAGGAGGAGGAAGGTATCATTTGTAAATAATGAAAAAGTCAAGGGTAGAAAATGTAAAATATTTAACAGATTCTGTTATAATTAACGGAAAATTTGATGGAAGTTAACACAGGGTTATGGGTGTAAGATCTAAACACTATTGAGGGCCCTCAGTGTAATTTGTGATTATGAAGGGTTTCTGAGGTAATCACGAAACTACTCAAGGTTATGGGTGTAAATATCCCAAATACTATTGGATAGCTTCGAGTCCGAATTTGTGGATGCTACGGAGTCTTTTTCAAATACCACAATGATAGAGTCAACCACGAAGTGGAATGTATAGTGATCTATGTATGAGTTCAACAACTGTCCATTGACGATGAATGGTTATGCATAAGATGACAATTTTGATATCAAGACTTCCATTGTCGCATACAGTTTTCACAACATACAACACTTTCCACTTTCTCTTTCAATTTGCATGTGAATATTTGCAACTTTGCATCAAACAATCAAATCTTCTGACCCAACTCGAAAGACTTTCTTCAGATGTGCTTGTCGTACCGGTGCTTGACTTTCTCCTTGTATATAAAGCTGTTGTCATAGGCATAGCCTTGGAATTTCAAGAGTCTGTTCAGATGTTCTTTTCAATTCTGACCACTTTTCTTTGAGTTGAGATTGCATATGTTCACTATTGTTTACTCGAGGAAACTCATTTGTAGATCTAACAAGCTGCTTTGTGAACAGGCTGGTCCCGATGCTTTTATACGACCCCTAAGGTTGCTTCTGATTCTCTTTTTTTTCCACTCATAATCGTTGTGTTGACCAATTCTCAAATAAGAAACAATCAACCCACAATCAATTAGGATATAAATGTGTGGGGTCTAAATTTGTTATATTTAACTCTACTAAATATGTGCATAGTATAAGTATGTAGAGTGTTGAACCACAAAGATAAGAAGGAGTGGATAACAAAAATTGATTATTAATTACTTAATAATATTTTCTATGTTTTTGTTTTGGTAGACCTTTCGATGTAAAGGATAAAATATCATATTTATTAAAATTAAAGTCATGGCCTTTTTTCTCATAAGTTTAGTCATAAGGTTAGAAAAGTCCTAAACAAATAGCTGATACAAATCAACATGGCCTAAAATGGGCCTTAGTAATTCTGATATAGCATGCAGGCCTAGATGGAAATGATCTACAACTAGTTGGGTCTATATTTTTTCTTTTCTTCCAGCAACACATCATGACACTATTCTTCTAATCATCATGAAATGACTCTTCTTTCATGACAATACACGATTCACCCCGATCATCAATTTCATGTTCTGCTTGTTTTATGATCCTATTGTTTGAAGTGATTAGTGGATGCACATGACTTGTAGATTTCTTATCTTGTCAGTTGCTATACATTTTTACAATCTTCTTATATTTCACACTTTTATTTTTGGTGGACTATTGTAAGTTACTTTGGATATCAAGATTCCTTCATGTTGACGTAATATTTAGAAGGACCATATGTTATAATTATAATTATGGTTTCTCTTTTTTACCTTTTTTTACCTTTGTTTTGGCCATTATCAACTATACTTTCAAGAGTACACCTTTAATAAAAAGCTTCGTGGTTAGTCTTGTCCTCTATTTCCACCATTTTTCTCTCATGGAAGATGCACATTTGTATATGGTGTAAATCTATTTTAAAGTTTTCATGTTGCTAGTTTATCTTTCCTTCTCCCACATTAATTTATTATCCTTGTAAAGGTTTAGTCATGTAATACATCTTTCATAATTTAGAAAATATAGGGCTGAGAAAAATCGATGTTATGTTACATCTGATTTTAAATGATCTCAAGTCGAAACCACGGACGTCATCTAAGTGCCGATGTGTGTGCTCCGTTAAGTTTATCGTCAGACGTTGCTGTGTCGTGGGTAAGCTTCTCGTCTGGCACCCATCATCTACTCCTCAACCACCACCACACCGCCACCATGGCGGCGCCACCGCTCTCCGCCATCCTATCCTCCCTCAACCTCTCTAGGCTCCCTCTCTTCTCCACTCTCACAACCCTCCCTCTCCGCCGCCGGGTCTCCGTCTTTCCCACGTGCTGCGCCTCCTCCTCGACCACAGGCAACTTCAACATTACTTTCGGCTCCCCCAAACCCAAAACCGTGGAGCCTTTACAGGAACCTGAGCAGTCATCGACGGACGGGTCCCCGCCGCAGCTCCTGATACCGTGGATCATCCGCGACGAGAATGGCAATCTCACACTCTCCTCCACTCCCCCGGCCAGCTACGTCCAGGCCATGACCGAGGCCAAGACCAAGAAGGTCAAATCCAAGGAGAAGGTTGCGAAAAAGGTTGAGGCAAGGGGTTCATCGCAGCCTCAGTACTCGAAGGCGGCCAGGAGGTACTACAACAAGACCTTCAGGGAACCGCAGAGGCTCGCGAAGGCCTTGGCTGAGGCTGGAGGTAAGAAACTAGCACCCTGATTACAAAATTCGGAGTAATCCGCGGGAAAGCTAATCCATTACTGACACAGAGCGAGAATTCATAAAGCTCATATCCATGTTGAGGAGTCTTTTCTCAACCATCAGGGAGGCGAGAGCCAATCAGCCAACTAGGCGAGATAATTCAAAAATCGCAACTATATTTAGCTCAAATATATAAAAAAGGAGCACCTTTCAAATCTTCAATTGAAAAGATGTCCCATTTCACAATGCAAAAGAAATAGGAAAAAGCCGGATATACAATCAACCATCACACTATGTCAAAAGCACATGAAGAACAAGGTATTCAATATAACAATAGCCAACCACCTCTCACGACCATCAGAAAAGAAAAATCAGTAAGAAGAGAACAAATATGACACCTATTCTCTCATTCTCTTCCTTTCTTCCCTCTGTCTCTTGTTGTGTTTTGTGCTGCAAGATGACACTACCTCTTTTTCTATAGGCCGAAATGCAATGTTAGCTTGATAATAGCAATTGTTCTCAATCAATCTAAATTCTAATGGAATTTGATTCATTTATATCAAATGTCCTTCAATGATTGCATGAAATCCAACTCTGTTATATTAAGATTCTATTGTTTTTCAAAAAGAAGAAATTATAATCCCAATAATCGCCCATTGAGTTGAATACCGTCACAATGTTCATGTTGCCTTGATTCCACACTGGACAATATTCATCATTCGCATGCTTCTCTCGAAAAAACTCATTGCCTCTGAGTATCACATCCGTCTTAGGGTTTTCTCAACGTGCCTCCTCTTGACATGCCACACAATTCAGTGTTGAGCCTCTTGACACAATCTCGCACATTTCTCTTGACCAGAGAATATACCATTGTTATCTGGTAAAGTGAGATGTACTCGCTTCTCTTTCATGCATACTACCGCAACAAAGATGCTATTGTCTACTTCTAGACTTCTAGTACAACTCTTCATAGAAAAGAACTGGAGCTCGATCACCTTTCACAACCTGACCCTTAAGCTTGTACATCTTGTTTGACATTCTCATTCCTCGCATCAACACACATGTTCCTCTGTATGCTCTAAGATCCCCCCCTCCAATGGTAACTTGATGTTCTCCTAACTCGTTCTCTCGATGAAATCATATTCTTTTATAGCTATAGGCGCAATCATGGTCGCTCAGAATGGATGGAACAGAGTCTTCGGATGAACTTCCAGATATACATTCTTTCTGATGTTTAACTTGAATTTATGATCTCTAGATTAGAAAGTCTCAAGGAGGTAGGGTTAATCTTCCTTGAAGGGAGACATGGTTTTTCACCTTTTTAGGGTAACTATAACTCTGAATAATTGGGAGTTTTCATATGAAGAGGAAAAATTCCAGAAATGTGAAGCCTGTAAAGGGCTCAGAGAAGCGTAGGTGGGGGAGTGACGAGTTTTTTTGGGCTCTCCCATAACCTCTACCAAGGCTATTTCGAGGACTCCTTTTAGAGTGAGCATCGTTTCTTTAAACACACAAAAGTACACTAGTCAAACTCCCCTGACATAGTAAACATATCCACCTGCTTGATTGTGGCATTATCACATGCGTAGTATGTAATGAATTGCTTCCTGTTTTAACGCACATGATCTGAATATGCTGAGTATAAAATCCATCATGAACTCATGAGCTGCGCTTTAATGCACATATGTGATCAAAGTTTGCTGGCTAGGAGTTTTGCATGATCAAGTAGATCACATTGGATAACACAATGTGGTGAACATGCTTAACCTGTAGTACCACATCTTTCTTAGATATAAGCACCATCAAAGCACGCCGAGTCTTGTCAAAACCAACACTCGCTTGTTGGAACTACTTAATCACCTCAAGTACGTACCAACTATCGATGCACCTTGTCTTAAACTCATTGAAGAAGAAAGCACGAAATCCATTCAATCTAGGCAAGCCATTGGCATTTAACTCACACACCAATGAACTGGCTTGCACTCGAAATGTTTATTTGCCCCCTTTCCCAGCCATATCCATCCTAGATTCATGCAATGTTTGGTGAAGGTCTTGAATGTTCCATCACCGTCTTTCTCGTGCATGCATCCTTATTGATCTACTCCCAAACCAACTCAATGGCCTGGATAAAATACCTTCTTCTTATGCTACTTGCTCTCACGTAAAAGAATGCGGTATTATCATCCCACTCCTTCAACCAATTTTGCTTTGAACACCGTCACCACTTTTAATCTCTTGTTTATGATCCTCGTTTTTGATGATCTTTTAACGATCCCATTCGAGCCCCCTTTTCTCCTACCCCAAAATATTTCATTCTTAATCTTATCCTACTGGATCTTCTCATATTGCACCCCTCCCCCCTACCCCACAATTCTCCTCCCATTTGGTCATCTTAAGTCTATGTAGCAATTCTCCTCCCATTTGGTCATCTTAAGTCTATGTAGCTCTGTAAGAGACCTTCTAAGACCCACGAGCATGAAAACTAGGAAAAATGTTGCAGGATCTGCAAACTTATGCAACTCCTAGAGTTCATCCAACCACTCTCTAAATCTCAGCTCGACCATCCAATCTTTCTCAAGGCTAAAGAGAGACGGCAACCTTAGACCCTCTCCTGAATCGTAGGTGGGTGTATGTGATATGGCGACCTAGTCCGAGACACACCCTTCACTGAAGATAGATGAAAGATATGAAGCAAATCCATCAAGATCAGGAATCTGTCTAGCCTCGACCTAGTCGTTGAGTCATGCCATGTAAGGCAATTGTTCGCAACATCCATGATCTCCAACAAAGCTCTTTAATTAAAGTGTAAAACTCCTTCGAGCTTGCAAGCCGACCCTCAATATAATTCAAGCAATTAGAGCTATACAAAGAATAGACTGAACAATTGAAGTCTCCTGCACTAGCTCAACATCAATTATCCTTTCTAGTTGATGTTGTTTCCATTTTATCGAAGGAGCTTGCTATGTATTTTTGATATCATGTTAGTTAACACAAGAATAATGTATCTCAAATAGGGATGAAAATGTATACAAATATATTCGTATTTGTTAGTATCCGCATTTGTTGAGAGGATATGAATGCCATTTTCTCACATCTGGCTAATGCTAATGCTAATGCTAATGCGAATATTGTTGGGAAAAAGAAAATGAAAGTTTTTATCTCCTGGGAACCCTAGGTTCTCTTATATAGATGAGAGACCTATTGCTGCCGCCACTGTCGAGGGGAGTGCTGGGGAAGAGGGGCTCTAAAACGGATGCCTGGTCATGCAAGGCGATTGAGGTCGTTTGGGAAAGGAGGTTGTATGGTTTGGTGGCAGCATGGCCTACATGAGGAGATACACATGCGAGGCATTGGAGGAGGTACCTCGCTTGGGTCCTTCTCTGTCTTGGCTTGGTTGTGCGTGAAAGGGCACTGCCACTTGGAGCTTGAAGGGGTGCATGATTTGGGAAATGTCGAGCGAGGAGTCGACTGCCTGGGTTTGTGGTTGCCGTCGCCTGTGTTGTTGGAATCATGCAACCTACCGCTGCTCATGCTGGGAGATAGCGATTGGAGATGCGACATGGCTTGGAGCCCAGGAAGAGAGTGGCTTGGCACGATGGGGCATGGAGATTAGAGTTGTCGCCCTTGTCTGCGTTGGAGGGCTTGGCATCAGAGCCCTTACGTTAAGGAGATGTACATGCTCCTGTTGCTTCTTCTTCTTCTTCTTCGGATTGCCTGATCGTGGAAAGGGTAGCACCAAGATACAACTGAATTGGAGATAAACCTTGGATTAGTGACCTGAATTTGGCCCTTGCGTTAAGGAGATGGTCATATACCTGTTGCTTCTTTTTCTTTGAATTGCCTAATCGTGGAGAGGGTAGCACCGAGATACATCCGCCTTGGAGATGCACCTTGGATTAGTGGCCTGTTTATTACGGAGATTGCTAAGAGCATGCTATGTAGAACTGGGATTCTGTTAGGAACCCTAAATGCACGTGGAGGAAGATTGAGAATCAAGGTTCCTTCGAACTATTGTAATTGTCATTGACCGTGGCTTGAATTACAGTTTCATAAAATCCTAGAAATTTCTTGAACAAATAAACAAATATGATAACATAGAACTTCAAGAATAAATCCCTAAAAATTGAGCCCGCTCTTATTCAATATAGAAAATGACAATGCAGAAGCTTAATCAAAGATAAAGATAAAGAATCATAAGAATAATGGGATTTACGTGGAACTCTACTCCATAAAGAGTGGGATGAAATAACGGGAGAACCTCCTCAAAGGGCCGATGTTATAAACTCTCTCTAAGTTACATGTGGTGTGGGGTATCTTATATAGACCCTCTAGTAAAAGATTTAGTCCCACTCATAGACGATGTGAGACTAAACCCATAGATGTGGTAATTGGACAATGGGGGGATCCAATTACTTATCCACGGACACATACTCTACACCTAATATTGACAAATACGAATATGAATACAAATGTTCAAATTTTAGAGGATACAAATACAAATATTCATTTTTGAAGGATACAAATACATATACAAATATCAATACGAATGTTTAAATTCTGGATGATATCAATACTAATATGATACACATACAAATAAGTATGGCAAGCTTTCTGTTATTATTTAGTTACTTCTTTGAGTCTCTTTTGTTATGTAGTTGTTTTTTATGTACATGTTAATTATTAAAACATTTAGGATACTTTTTTTATATTGAAAATTGTTGTGAACAGAAAATGCTTATAGATTTTTATGTAAATTTGGACATGTCTAATATTCGTAAATTAATTCATATTTGTCTATATCCGTTTTGTATCTGTTGGGAAAAGAGTCTTCGATGATTATTCAGAAAACCCTAGACTCTCTTTTATAGGGAGAGACCTTAAGGGTAAATTACAGAGAGGTCTATCAAAGATAAAGAAATAACAAAAAGATACATAAAGAGATAATAATACTACGAACTATCTCTACACTCCCCCTCAAGGTGGAGCATAGATATTGTTGGGAAAAATGAATAACTTATTTATTCCATGAACCCTAGGCTCTCTTATATAGGAGAGTAGCCTATGGGTAAATTACACAAGACATACTATGAAGAAAAGCAAAATAGAAAGAGGTACAGAAACTACTATTATTGTATACGTTAACACTCCCCCTCAAGATGGAGCATAGATATCAATCATGCTCAGCTTGGAAGCACACTTCTGAAATGGACCTCGTAGCAATGCCTTGGTGAATATGTCTGCAGTCTGATTCTCTGAAGTAACATGAGATGTAGCAATGAATCCTTTCTGAATCATATCCCGTATAAAGTGACAATCCACCTCAATATGCTTGGTCCGCTCATGGAATGCAGGATTGTTTGCAATAAACAAGGCAGCCTGATTATCACATTCTAAGTTCATAGGAAGAGGTACATCTAAACATAGATCTGTAAGCACAACTTTCACCCACATCATCTCTGTAATAGCCTGGGCCATAGCCCTATATTCAGATTCTGCACTAGATCTAGCTACCACAGTTTGTTTCTTACTCCTCCATGAGACTAGGGCATCTCCAACATAGACAGCATACCCTGAGGTGGACTTCCTATCCTTAGGATATCCTGCATAGTCTGCATCTGCACATGCTGAGATAGAAATCCCCTTTCCTTTCTTGAATAGCAGACCTGCACCTGGAGAAGATTTGAGATATCTAAGTATCATATGTATTGCCATATGCACCTGGCGTGGTTGCTCCATGGACTGGCTCACACGACTCACTGCAAACAATATATCTGGTCTAGTGATCGTGACATACAACAGTTTGCCTACCAGTTCTCTATATCTTCTCCTGTCCACCTCCTCTGTGTTATCTTCATAAAGCTTCATGCTGGGGTCCATTGGTGTCTCAGCAGGTCGACACTCAAGCATACCTGTTTCACTCAACAGATCTGTAACATATTTCCTTTGTGACATGACTAGTCCATAGGAATTTCTGGCAAATTCAAGCCCCAGAAAGTATCTAAGGACCCCAAGGTCCTTAGTGACAAACTGACTACCCAGCATTTCTTTCGCCTGCCTTATGCCCTGCTCATCATCTCCTGTAATCAAGATATCATCAACATAGACCATAATGACAATGATACCTCTCGCTGTTTTCTGTACAAACAAGGAATGATCAGCATTGGAGCGTTTGTATCATTGTTTCTCGAAGAGATCCAAGAGCTTCTGAAACCATGCTCTGGGGCTCTGCTTAAGGCCATAGATAGCCTTATGCAACCTGCATACCTTGGAGCACTCCCCCTCAACAGCAAAACCATGTGGCTGTTGCATATACACCTCTTCCTGCAAATCTCCATATAGAAATGCATTCTTCACGTCCAACTGATGAAGCGGCCAGTCTCGAGCAACTGCAACTGACAACAAGATCCTTAGGGTGGAATGACGTGCCACAAGCGAGAATGTGTCAAGATAATCCACCCCATATGTTTGTGTGAAGCCACGTGCCACCAGACGTGCCTTGTACCTGTCAATAGAGCCATCTGCATTTTGCTTCACTGTGAACACCCACTTGCAACTCACTGGGTTCACATCTGGAGGTATAGAAAACAAAGTCCAAGTTCCTCTGGACTGAAGTGCGGCCATTTCTTCTTCCATTGCAAGCCGCCATCTACTATCCTGTAGAGCCTCATGATGATTCCGTGGAATATCTATGGCTGAAAGTGCCATAGCAAACGTTCTGAAATCACCAGATAACCGCTCAAAAGATACAGAAGCTGTTGATGGATATTTGGCACAACTCCTCGTCGACTTCCGTAAAGCAATTGGAATGTCCAAATCAGTTGTAGGCTCATCTGGCACCTGTAACACATCCTGCTCAGAAATGTCGTCAGATCCATCAACCTTAATATTCTCATTACATACCATAGGCGAGCTAGTGGACGAGTCATGACCATGAGCTGGTGGAGGAAGCCTGCGGGTATAATGGAACGGGAACGGTGAAATAGGCTGTTGTGGTGGTGGTGGTGGTGGTGTTGATGATGGCATCTGAGGTGGTAGTGGTGTCATGTATATGGCATCCGGTGGTATAGGTGGAAGCTGGTTGTCTCCAGATGCTGAGAAATACATAATAGATTCAAAAAATGTAACATCTGCACTGATCATATATCGCCGACGCAATGGATCAAAACACCTGTACCCCTTTTGAGTTCTGGAGTACCCGACAAAGACACACTTGACATCCCTAGGAGAGAGCTTGTCAGTACTCGGTGACAACTGATGGACAAACGCAACCGACCCAAACACACGAGGAGTGAGAGTGAACAGATCCTTGTCAGGATAAATAAGTGAAAACGGAATCTGTTCATTCAAGACAGATGAAGGCATCCGATTAATTAGGTAACATGCATTAAGAAATGCATCACCCCAGTAGGAATATGGAACATGACTCTGTATAAGTAGAGATCTAGTGACATCAAGGAGGTGACGGTGTTTTCTTTCAGCAATCCCATTCTGTTGAGATGTATGGGCACAAGATGTTTGGTGAATAATTCCTTTTGATGAGTAGTAATTAGCAAGAAACTTAGTGCACAACCCTAAAGCATTGTCACTTCTTACACATTTCACAGATGTAGAAAAAACATTTTGGATTTCATTCAGAAAGTGAATAATTATATTTCCGGCTTCAGATTTATTTTTCATCAGAAACACCCACGACACTCTAGAAAAATCATCCACAAATACAATATAATATCTGTGTCCCTGATGATCAGGTACACGACTCGGACCCCAGACATCAACATGAAATAACTCAAACTTGGAGGTACTACTCCGACCAGGACGACTGGGAAAGGACGACCTGTGATGCTTTCCCAACTGACATGCCTCACACTGAACAGATGTGTGAGGAAGACTATACGGCAATACTCGACGCAACTTCTGAAGCGATAAATGACCTAAACGCAGATGCCACAGTAAAGGGGATACTTGGCCAGAAGGATGTGGTTCCAGCAAATGGGGTCTGATTCAGGTGGTAAAGGCCTCCTTGCTCATAGCCACGACCAATCACGTTGCCCGTATGGATGTCCTGAAAAATCAAAGAAGATGAATCAAAAATTGACCGACAATGGAGATCCTTCGTAATCTGACTAATTGACAATAGATTCATTGAAAAATCAGGTGCATGTAGCACATTCTTGAGCTGCATAGACGGTGTCAATCTAATCTCCCCCTGACCAGTGATGGGGGAATGTGTGCCATTTGCAATGACAACTGTCCGTCCTGGAGGGATCTGGGTATAACCTGTAAGTAAGCTCTGGTCGCCACATAGGTGATGTGTATCGCCTGAGTCCATAATCCATGGCAATGTATCAGGACTACTACTGTGAAGGGCAAGTATACTACCTGAAGCACTGGTAGACGTGGAGGCAGAAGCAGCCGCATCAGAATGACTCTCTGTAGTCGGTGCTGGACCCGATGGTGGGATAATGCCCCTCAGACGGGCAACTAGATCATCAAATCGCTGATCCGAGGTAGCAGCAGGTGGGGGCTCTATCTGCTCAGCAGCTCGTGCGGATGCAGGAAATCCATGCTTTGAATAGCATGTATCTTCATTATGTCCAACTCGGTGGCAATAGGTGCATGTGGCCTAGTGCGGCCACTCCTCCCACGGGGTCCACGTCCACGGCCCTGGTAATAAGATCCACGACCTCTGGTTGCTGCCATGGCTGAAGGGTTCTGACTTGCAGCAGTTGAGGGAACTGTAATCCGACTCAGTCTATGGAAGGCTTCCTCCATTGGAGGAATTGTAGAGTCGGCCAAAATCTGTGATCATGCTGCCTCGTACTCAGGATCAAGTGCAGCTAGGAACACTCCCACCATAGTAGCGTTCCTATATGTCTTCTGCTGTTCTGGCGTGGCTGTCAAGGGCATGAAGCTATATAGCTTCTCGAACATCCCTCTCAGTGACGTATAAAGAGAATGTAGGGGGCGACCATTCTGCTTGATGGTGAAGATATCATGCTGGAGTTGCAGAATCTTTGTCTCGTTCTTCGCCTGGGAATATGTGGCCGCCAGAATGTCCCACATATCCTTCGCTGTGGGTTGGTGGAGGATATCATTGGCAATCTCAATTGCCAACGTGCCAGATAGCCAGACTTTGGCGTATGCGTCATCAGCCTCCCAGGAGGCATAGGTTCCAGTCTTCTCAGCAGGCTCTGGTTCGGTAAGAATGTGCTTCTTACCCGTAGACTTCATCATGCTCATGAACTGCATTGCCCACAGTTCATAGTTGGTACCGTCCATCTTGACAATAGGCGTTGGACCACGGAATGCGCCAATCGATGGGATATCTGCCTTGTCTTCTGACATACTGGATACTGAAGACTGGAACGTCTGACAAAATATGTGATTTGTCTACAATGACATGGACGGGATTAGTTGCATGTGTAGACCTCAAGCAACTAATCCCATGAAGATCACGATGTGTGTGCCCTAGGAATTAGGGTTTAGCACACGTATACGCGTGCAAGAGGCACACGCACACGCAACTGGAGATGCACAAGGATGTGTACGAGAATCTGTCCAGGCACAGGAAGACGCACTGCCGCTGCTAGGTGCTGTGGCGCGCGATCGCGCAGAGAAGCAGCACCGGCAGGAAGGAGAGGCACCGCGTGCTAGGTGCTACCGCGTGCAACCACTATTGCATAGTAGCGCACAACGCAGGGATGCGACAGCGTGCACGGGCGCACGTATGCGCACAGCGCGCAGAGGCGCAAGACAGCGGCGATGGAGAGAACAACGGCGCTGGGGCGATGGAGGTCTCCTTCGACGCCGATGGGATGGAGAGAGAAGGAGAAGAGGCCGGCGGGTGGGGTGGGCTAGGGTTAGGGTTTCGAGAACTCCGGTCTAGGACCGTCGCTCTGATACCATGTTGGGAAAAATGAATAACTTGTTTATTCCATGAACCCTAGGCTCTCTTATATAGGAGAGTAGCCTATGGGTAAATTACACAAGACATACTATGAAGAAAAGCAAAATAGAAAGAGGTACAGAAACTACTATTATTGTATACGTTAACAGATATCTATCATGCTCAGCTTGGATGAACATCTCTGAAAAGGTCCTCTGAGCAGTGGCTTGGTGAATACATCTGCAGTCTGATCTCCTGAGCTCACATGTGCAGTAGATATCAATCCTCTCTGGATCAAGTCCCTAATGTAATGGCAGTCAACTTCAATATGCTTGGTCCTTTCATGGAAAGCTGGATTATTGGCAATGAACAATGCGCTGCCTGATTGTCACACTGAAGCTTCATAGGTAGGGGCACCGCTACATGTAGATCTTCTAGTACTGAACGAACCCACATCATTTCCATGCTGGCTTGAGCCATGGCCCTATATTCGGATTCGGCACTGGACCTTGCCACAACAGTTTGTTTCTTGCTTTTCCAAGAAACCAAAGATCCTCCAACAAAGGCTGCAAGCCCTGAGGTTGATTTTCGATCCTTAGGACATCCAGCATAATCTGCATCTGCACACGCTGAGATGGATAAGTCTGTACCCTTTCTGAATAGCAGCCCTGACCCTGGAGAAGACTTCAGGTACCTCAGTATCATGTGTATAGCATCCATGTGAACTTGTCTTGGCTGCTACATAAATTGACTCACCCTGCTAACTGCAAATTGAATGTCTGGGCGAGTTATGGTAATGTAGAGGAGTTTTCCCACCATTTCTCTATCTCCTCTTATCTACCTTATCAGTATCACTATCATACAACTTTACGCTAGGGTCCATGGGAATACTTGATGGTTTGCACCCATCCATGCCAGTCTCAATCAGGAAGTCTGTAATATACTTCCGTTGTGTCATCACCAAGCCTTGTGCATTCCTTGCAAATTCCAACCCCAGAAAATATCTTAGGGTTCCAAGATCCTTTGTAACGAACTGACGGCCTAGGAATGCCTTCGCCCTCTCTATGCCCTGAACATCGTCTCTTGTAACAAGAATATCATCCACATAGACCATAATGACAACCGTACCTACCGATGACTTTTGTACAAACAATGAGTGATCGTCATTTGACCTCTTGAATCCTTGTTGCTCAATCAGGTTGGACAACTTCTGGAACCATGCTCTCGGGCTCTGTTTGAGGCCATATATCGCCTTGTGAAGTCTACAAACCATCTGCTTCTCCCCCTCAGCAGTAAACCCAGGTGGCTGCTGCATGTAGACTTCCTCCTATAAGTCCCCGTAAAAAAAGGCATTCTTGACATCTAGTTGAGATATACTCCAATCACGGACCACAACAACAGATAAGAGAATACGAAGAGTAGAGTGTCTCGCCACTGGAGAGAATGTATCCATGTAATCCACACCATAGGTTTGTGTAAACCCACGTGCGACCAAGCGTGCTTTGTACCTATCCAACGTGCCATCTGCATGATATTTGACTGTGAAGACCCATTTACAGCTCACAACGGATGCATCAGAAGGTGCAGGGACCAAAGACCATGTGCCACGAGACTGTAATGTTAGCAATATGAGCCCCGGGCGAACCATTTCTACAATAAATGTTATTGTAATGGATAAATTATCAATGAAAGTTATTGATTATTTTTCACTCCCTTTCTGGGATTAATGAATGAATGCACTATAGGGTCCCTTTGTACAATAAGGGTTATGTACCATGGCCAACTTGATAATCATACAGCTATTGATTCATTGAATGAATCATAGAAGCTGATGCTTGGATGAATATCTAAGGAGTTAGATAGAGGACTCATCAAGCATCATCAAATGATTATTAAGTGATGATCTCCAGCATGAGTAGGAGATGGCAATCTTATCTCATATGGCTGATATCTGACTGACCTCTTGATGCAGGTCCTCTGCATGGGAATAGTGATTCGGAGGTGTCAGGTTAGTTGAGTCAATGAGTTGACTTGACGAGATTGAGATAACCAAAGACCTACGTTGAATACTGTCACAACGTAGGCATGCATCCTCTGACCGGAGACAAATGTATTGCTATATGTCTGAGTGTGTACATTTGGCAGACCAATAGGTTGATGACCTAACCAAGGTCTATACACCGGCGAGCTGGTGTGCATGTAAGGACATATAAGTAATACGATCTCTCAAAGGGATCATACAGGTTCACTTGTGAACCGGGAGACATGAGCTCACTCATGAGGTATTGGGACTGAACAAATTCCATGCATGGTCGTCGTGCTTTGGAAGCATGACATGAAATTGAAGGTAAGATATATGCTTTGTGAAAGCATATGATCTATACCAAATCCCAGTGACCAAGATTGAGAAACTTAATGATCTAACCCTGAAGATGACAATGTAAAATTGATCTTTATCTTCAGGATGATCATAGGTCTTCCAGTATGTAGGATGTACAGGTATTAGGAATACCTGAGGGGTGATTTGATCATATACGATTGTATAACCATGACGCTTCCATTCCGAGGGAGTGATGAAACATGTTTGGATTTTAGTGACTCCTCTCATTAGAGAAGTGACCTAATCTTAGTCCATGAACTGGACATTGATCTGAATGAGATTCAGATGCAATGAGAAGATTAGGTCTACGGTCTTGATTTGATCAAGCATCAGTGGGAGGTCCATGGGATCTGGATTTGAGATATGATCTCAACATCCAAGTCACTATACGTGGAACAATACAATCGCCCTATCCTTATCTCCAAGTATCTACGGAGAGATTGCATTATTCTTGAAGGGTTCAAGAATAATTCCATAAGATCTAAGCAATGAAGAGATCATGATTAAATGTGATTTAATCATCTTAATGTATGAAGAAATTATCCAATATAATTAAATGTGATTTAATTATTATGGATAAGAATAATGTGGATAGAAATATCCAATTATTCATAATATATTATAAATGTGATTTATAATGTATAAGAGAGAGCTAATTATAATTTATATGTGTTGATTAATTATTATGTGTATTGGATACACATTGTGTAATTAATTGACAATGTAAATTATATGTTGTTTTGGGTTGTGAATATGATTCACAATTTTTCCATGGCAAGATTGCAATATTCTCAAAGATAATTGTGAATTATTTTTGAAGAATAAAACCCAACAAATTTGTTGCAAATAAATAAGAGAGAAAATCAAGGAAATATGCAATCTCATGGGAATCCATGAGATTGCCTCCTTGGGCTCCCATGGTGGGCGGCACATCATTCCTATATGGAATGGGTGGCCGCCCAACATGGAAGGTGCATGGAGATGAAATCTTCATGCACATTCTCTCCTTATTTGTTGGGTTGATTTAGGACTAAATTATATTTGATTTTGTCAAATATATTTTAACCTAAATTTGTTGCTTTTTGACAACAACAATCTTGGCCATTGGATTGACATAAATCAATCTCACCCATTGATTTTATGTGTCCCATGGATTGAGATCCATGGATCCCAAAACCCTATAAATAGAGAGGCATTTCATGCTCTCTCTTTACTTGCAATATTGGAGCTCTCTCTCTCTCTCATTTCTTCATACACGACAGCCCTCTCTCCCTCTCTTGTTGGTGGCCGTCCACCATACCCTAGAGGAGGGAATCGTCATCGCCATCGCCACCGCACCGCCGCTTCGACGTTCTTCGGTTCTCCGTCTTCTTGGTGTGCTACGTCCACGAAGGAGACGTTCGATCTCGTGTGACGAGATCAGGAGCAACCACGCTTGGATCAACTTCTTGGATTGCGAGGACAACGCGGTTCATCCCCCGCTCGCAAGCAGTCTCACTGACGATCGGACTTGAGACAAGAGGTCTCTTCTCTTAGAGACTCGATCAACCACGCTTCAAGAGGTATTGCATTATACTTGTTGTGGTTATAGGTGAAACGATTTGAGAATGGTTCTCGGATCATGTGGTTTCATCGAATAAAATTTTTTAAATTCCGCTGCACCGAACAACTAGTGCGACTAGTCGTTCTTCGTCGTATCCGATACGACGATCACGCTTCCGTGATGCGCTTGAGGATAAATTCCATATCCTTCATGTAAGGCCATCATCTCTTCTTCCATTGCTAATCTCCAGCAATCATTCTTCAAAACGTCCTGGTATGTCTGTGGTATATCCACGGAAGACAAGGCTGTGGCAAATCTCTGAAAATCACCAGTGAGACGGTGAAAAGACACCTGTGAAGCAAATGGATAAGAGGCACATTGCCTCCTCTGCTTTCGAATAGCAATCGGAACATCAAGATCTTCATCTGCTGTACATGCTGGGCTAGTGTCTGCCTGTACTGAAGGATCCTGCACATGTACCAAACCTGACCCGTCAGTAGTAATGCCATCTGAACATACCTGAGCCGTGATGATTGGCTGCTGTGTAGTCTGAGCAGGACCTGACCGGCGTGTATAGAATTTAGGTAACGGTGATATGATAGGCCGTGGAATGGGTGGAGGCGAAGGTGGTGGTGGTGGTGATGCTGGCGTGGAGACGGGTACAGGAGACAACTCAGGTGTACTCAATGTAGGTGGTGGAGGAACATAGATATCATCAGTGGTAGTGGATGGTATCATTCTGTCACCCGCAGGAGAAAAATACATGACCGACTCAAAGAAAGTGACATCAGCACTCACGAAGTACCTCTTAGTCGCAGGATCATAACACCGGTATCCCTTCTGAGTTCTGGAATAACCAACAAAGACGCACTTGACTGCTCTAGGAGAGAGTTTGTCAAGTCTAGGAGATAGACGATGAACGAAAGCCACGGTACCAAAGACACGTGGAGTCAGTGAAAATAACTCCTTTTCTGGAAAAATAAGAGAGATAGGTATCTTGTCACCAAGAACTGAGGATGGCATTCGGTTAACTAGATAACATGCAGTAAGAACAACGTCACCCCAGAATGAAATAGGAGCACAACTCTGATTCAACAGTGTTCGAGTAATATCCAAGAGATGGCGATGCTTTCTTTCCGCCACGCCATTTTGTTGTGAGGTATACGCACAAGTGGTTTGGTGAATAATACCCTTTGATGAAAGAAATAGAGGAAGTGAGCGTGTACAAAATTCAAGGGCATTATCCGTCCGAACATATTTGACAGAGGAAGAAAAAACATTGTGCACTTCATTAAGCAAATTCTTAATCACATCTCCTGCTTCAGATTTATTTTTCAAAAGAAAGACCCATGACACACGAGAGAAATCATCCACTACCACAAGATAAAACCTGTGCCCTTGATGATCGGGAACACGACTCGGACCCCATATATCTATATGTAACAACCCAAAAGGGGAGCTACTGCTCCGACTCGGACGACTTGGGAAGCTCGACCTGTGATGCTTTCCCAACTGACACGCTTCGCATCGGAAGGACGAACTAGGAGAGATCTGGGGCAGAAGATGGCGCATTTTTTGAAGCGGAAGGTGACCAAACCGGAGATGCCAAATGTACGGAGAGACTGGTCCAGCAGAATGAGAGGAGACGCCAGCATAGGAATCCCGAACCAGTCGATATAAACCATTCTGCTCAGAGCCACAACCAATCACCTTGCCCGTGAGTATGTCCTGAAAAATGAGAGAAGACGGGTCAAATATAGCACGACAATTCAAATCCTTTGTAATATGACTAATAGATAGCAAATTCATTGAGAACTCAGGAGCATGTAGGACGTTCTGTAGCTGCATAGTCGAGGATAGGAAGACCTCCCCCTGTCCAACCAGGGGGGAATGGGTACCATCTGCTATCTGCACTGAACGGTCGGGAGGAATGTCCCTGTAGGCCTGTAATCTACCTCTATCTCGGCAGAGATGATGTGTGGCTCCGGAATCTATAACCCAGTCAGATATATCATGAGGTGTTGTGAATGCAGTAGATCTACCTGAGGTGCTCGCAACGGCGGATGAACTGGCAGAGGCAGTGGCAGCAATATCTGAAGAGCCACCAGACGAATCAGCAGATGAATGTGGCATAATATCTCGGAGACGGGCCACAAGTTCGTCAAATCGACTATCTGCAGTAGAGGGTAATGGAGACTGAGAGTGCTCTGCAACACGTGCCGATGCTGGGAATCCATCCTTAGAATAGCATGTCTCCTTTGAGTGTCCTGTGCGGTGACAATAGGAGCATGTCTGACTGAAGCGACCACCCCTTCCCTGGGGTCCACGGCCACGTCCACGACCACGACCAGAATGCGGTCCACCTCTCCCACGCGAGACTGCCATCACTGATGGGGGTGGAGTAGAAGAGCTGGAGGAGACTGGAATGCGACTGAGCCTTCTGTAAACATCCTCCACTGGAGGAATAACTGCATTAGCTAGCATCTGGGACCGGGCGGCATCATACTCAGGATCAAGAGCCGCAAGTAGAACACCCACCATGGTGGCATTCCGAAATGTCTTCTGCTGTTCAGGAGTAGCATTGAGAGGAATGGTACTGTATAACTTCTCAAACATCCCTCTTAGGGATGTGTATAGGGAATGGAGAGGTCTGCCGCTCTGCTTCATTGTGAAAATGTCATGCTGAAGCTGCAACATCTTTGTCTCATTTCGCACCTGCGAATATGTAGCGGCAAGAATGTCCCACATTGCCTTGGCAGTGGGCTGATGGAGGACGTCGTTAGCAATCTCCATCGTCAATGTACCAGACAACCAGACCTTTGCGTAGGCGTCGTCAGCCTCCCATGAGGCATAGATCCATGTCTTCTCTGCATGCTCATCCTCGGTAAGAATGTGTTTCTTACCATTACACTTCATGAGGCTCATGAACTGCATAGCCCAGAGCTCATAGTTAGACCCGTCCATCTTCACTATTGGCGCAGGACCTTTGAATGCGCCGGTGGAGGGCATATCGGCTTTCGATTCTGACATACTGTCGCTTGGAGAAGAACAAGGGTATATAGACACTGTGATGAATGTCTACACCAACTGCATCGGATTTGAGTGCGTATGTAGACGTTACGCACTCAAACCCATATATCGGACGAAGAGAGGACTAGGGCACGCCCTAGAGAAGGCTTACAACCCTTGAACCGGCTTGTTGGGTGCTGCCTGGGGGTCGCCTAGATGTCTGCGCGACTGGCTGGGACCACCGGGACCTACGGTGGTGGCTAGGACCGCCTGGAAGAGGACCCAAGGCGGCTGGCGGTGGCTAGGAGAGACCGCCTGGGGGCCGCTGGTGGTGGCTGGGACCTACAGCGGCAAGCGGGGACTGCTGGCGGTGGCTGGAATCGCCGGGGAGCCGCTGACGGCGGGCTGGATGCCGCCGGCGGTGACTGGGATCGTCGGGAGGCGCTGTCTATGGGGCTGGGCCTAGGGCAAGGCGCGGAAGCCCTGGAGAGAGAGAGGCGGCAGCGGAGATGTGCCGAGGAGAGGGCGGCGGGTGGGGAGAGGGAGGCGTCGGGTGGAGAGCCCTAGGGCGGCTCTGATACCACGTTGGGAAAAGAGTCTTCGATGATTATTCAGAAAATCCTAGGCTCTCTTATATAGGGAGAGACCTTAAGGGTAAATTACAGAGAGGTCTATCAAAGATAAAGAAATAACAAAAAGATACATAAAGAGATAATAATACTATGAACTATCTCTACAGTATCCGGTTCATATTTTGAGGGTATGATTATGCATTTTACATATTCGTGTGATATTCATATTCGTCTTTGTATCCGAATTATAAAAAAGTATAAGGATATGATAACACTTATATTCGTATATGTATCTGATCGTCTTCATCCCTTATCTCAAGATTAGGATATTAACACAAGACATGTAAGAGAGCCGGTTATGAAAAGTAGCCATAGACACATTGGGATAACAAGCAAGTGTTACATGCATTCGGTCTTGATGCAAATGAAGATTTGCAACGAAGAAAATATAAAAATGTTACAACAACAACAACAAAGCCTTCTCCCACAATTAAGTAGGGTCGGCTACATGGATTCTTCGCCTCCATTTAGATCTATCTTGGATCAATCCCGGGCTTATATCCATAAAATTAAGATCCCTTTGTATAGTCTCTTTCCAACACTTGGGCCGTCCTCGCCCTCTCTTAGCAGGCTCAACATCCTAACACTCACATCTCCTAACTGGTGCATCAGCTGATCTTCTTTGCAAATGACCAAACCATCTTAAGCGGTTTTCTCGCATCTTATCCTCGATCGGAGCTACACCAACTTTCTTTCTGATTGCATCATTCCGAATCCGATCTTTACATGTGTGCCCATACATCCACCTTAGCATTTTCATTTCTGCGACAACCATTCTCTGCAAATGTCTATGGTTCACATGCCAACATTCAGACCAATAGAGCATAACAGGTCTCACAACTACTTTGTAAAACTTTCCTTTAATTTTTAAAGGAATTTTCTTATCACAGAGAACAACAAAGGCTCCTCTCCACTTTAGCCAACCTACATTTATTCTATTAGTAACATCTCCATCACTTTCCCATCATGTGCAAAATAGATCCCATATATCTAAAAGAATCTATCTTCCAAATGTTATCTTCACCAATCTTCATCTCGATTCCTTTACCATTGCTTCCATCAAAGGTGCACTCCATATATTCTGTCTTAGCCTTACTTATACGAAATCCTTTAGTCTCCAACTCATATCTCCAGACCTCAAGCTTCTTATTTACTCCATCTCTAGCCTCGTCAATTAACACAATATCATCAGCAAATAACATACACCAAGGTAACTCATCCTGAATGTGACTTGTCAACTCGTCCATAATCAAAGTAAAAAGAAATGGATTCAAAGAAAATATAAAAATGTTAACGGTGGAAAAATTATTTGGTGGAAGAAGTTGGATGGAGGAAGAAGAGAAACTCGCTGGTTGCGAGAGATTTGAGAAAAGAAGCACGAAGATCGTGTTGAGGGAGAAGAGAAAGGGAGAGAGATGAGATAAATCTTAAAATGATTTCAACTTGAATTATTTTTTAACAAATGACTACCATCCCCTTTATGTATGAGGGGTGTGCTTACAAAAATAGAAATGAATCAAAATTTAAATCCTACCTTATCTTAATTTGTAATCTAATGGACTAACTACCTAATATAACCGACTAATTAATTAAATCGAGATCACATGTGATCTCTTTATTAAAATAAAATTGCAATGATTCAATAACTATAAATTAAATTAACTCGACCCTAATTAAACTTAACGGAAATCATGCCATATTTCTTTATTTCACGTTACATCAACTCTTCTCCGCTTGAAAAATTCGTCTCCCGATGAATTGTTTGATCTTCCGGCTTGAAGTTTGACGATTTTAGTTCATCGTTCCGACCATATTTTGGAAAAACTGATGTGGAGCAAACGACGGAATCCAGGCATACTTGGTGTGGTGGTGGGAGCCGTTAATTTCACCCTGGAAGAACATATGTGGCGCAAATGCCGGTGCCCACACAGATTTCACTCCCTTGACATGGTGCTCAAAAAACTGATGGGGCATCTTCATATCGAGCATCTCAGTCTATGGAGAACCCATAGCAAATGAATGGCATAAATTTAGGCGGGGAGGTAATGTGGGTAATGAACTGGACCATAAGGTCTTTAAGTAGGTGAAACCCACATTCCTAATCCTAATTGAAAAAGGTAGCAGCTCTGATTTCTTTATTTCAACACTTCTTTTTAAGTATTTCCGCTCCAGTGAGTGAGATTGCAATTTTCGTACCCGTTCATTCCCCCTAAGTTTCACCCTTCTATAAATAACTTTGGATGGGGGATCCTTTTTATAAAATCTCCAAATTAATCCAGCATCGCTAGAGTCATTTGATTCAACCTTAGATTGGAGGTCAACTCCATCGGATCGGTAGGGGGAGGGTGGTGGTGCGTGCGGTGGGGAAGGGGGTAGGAAGAGAATCTAGCGGTGGTGCGAGGCCGAGGGGGATGGGGTGAAATTGGATAGAGAGGGGAAGGTGGAGGTGAAGTTGGGGGGGGGGACTGGCGACAGCAGTGGGTTTGGGTGGTGTGCCAGGGTGGCGAAGAGGGCCTGCAGGGGAGGCGAGGGGGATGCGTGAGTAGGCGGCAGTGTCGGCACGAGTGGGGAGGTAGCGATGGCAGAGTGGTGAGGTGGAGGCGCGGGTTTAACAACAATAACTCGGAAGGGGAATCCAAGGACGATGGGCGGGGTGGGGGCCATGGTCGGCTTGGATGCAGAGGACGCGAGGGAGGCGAGGAGGGGCTGCAGTAGGGCTAGGGAGGTCGCTCACGATGCGGGGGTGGTGCATGGGACCCGCGAGGGGGCTGCAGACATTAGCAGAGTTGATTCTATGGGCATCGATTGGTCGGAATCTTGCTGGACAGGAGGCAGAACATCGTCGACGACGAGTTTTTCTTGTTTTTCTTCCTTGGAAAGTAGGACAACGGCTTTGACGGTGGGAGGTTTCAATCCGACGACACTTGGGTCTTAAAATTAGCAACCAAATCCCATAGATTTGATTGAAATTCGAGCTTTATGGGCATTAACTCCTTATTGTAGGCTTCGTTGGCTCGCCGTTTACGTTTTGACGAACGATAGTCTTTTGTCGCGTGCCTGCACGAATATTTGTACGGATCGTCACGTCGTGAGGACGATCTATATGCCATGCTCTGATATCAATTGATGCAAAAGAAGATTTGCAACGAAGAAAATGTAAAAGTTTTAACAGTGGAAAAAAATACTTAGTAGAAGAAGTTGGAGGGAGGAAGAGGAGAAAACTCGTCGATTGTGAGGGACTTGGGAAAAGAAGCGCGGAGATCACGTCAAAGGAGAAGAGAAAGGGAGAGAGATGAGATAAATTTCAAAATGATTTCAACTTGAATTGTTTTTTAACAAATGACTATCATCTCCTTTATATAGGAGGGGTGGGATTACAAAAATAGAAACAAATCAAAATTCAAATCCTATCTTATCCTAATTTGGACTCTAACCGACTAACTATCTAATATAGCCGACTAATTAATGCGAACCCTTTATTTAAAATAAAAATGGAATAACTCAATTAACCGTAAATTTAATTAACTCGATCGTAATTAAACTTAATATACAAAATAAAGTCCTATTTATTTATTTCACGTTGCAACAGGTTTTGCGAAGTGTTTCATTGCACATACTGGTTCATATCTTTGAGAAAATTTTATAGGCAATCACACATTTGAGTTTCATGCCATATTTTGTTGGCTGTAGGCAATTGGTTGAAACTGACTCCTTGTATTAATTTCCGGAAAAATTGTCCTAGGATTAGGTGTAGACGAATCTAAATTGACAAATCAACCAAATTCCAAATTATCAAAAAACAATCTCGACCTCTTTATATAACTGCTGCCATCGTCACTTATTAAGGTGATGTAAACCTAGAATATAAATCTGTATATTAAAAGCTTCTAAAATGTGAACGTGATTTGGGTTTTCGGTGTTTCTGGTGTAAGTGGCATCGAGGAGGAGGAGCGAGGAGCTGATATTTGATGGGAAGGTTACTGTAAATGGGTCTGTTTGCAAGTTGCCACAGGTATGGACATAATTTGGCTCAGATTAAATGCTGAAGTTATCTTGCTTTTTTCTTTGTGCTGAAGTGTTTTTGTAATTGGTAATTTTACTATATTGAATTTTTATCTAGTGATTATAAAATTCGCATTGGCCCAGCTAGACATGTCTGTAGACAAAGAATCTATGTAGTCTAACCACAACATTTTAAACGTGTGGTTTTTTGGGTGTTATAGCTTGTTCATAAATTTTCTTCCTAAATGTTCATATTAATGTGAATATTTATCTTGCTCCACTAATTTAGTTTTCATGTGTTACCACATAGACAATTAGTTCTAATATGCTGTTGTCATAAAATCTCTTAAATATATTGATAAAATATTTCAGAGAAAAAAGGTTACCCAGTTGATTGTTTTCTCAAATCATTATGTACCTTGTTAGGTTTTTCTGTTTTTTCTGTACTGGTCTATACAGAGGAATTTCCTTTTCCGGGATGCGATAGATTGATCGTTGAATTTTGAGCGAAATGTAAATTTGTAATGTTCAACCAACTTAACAGGTTCCTGCTTTTTATGCATCCGAAGAAGGTAAGGATTAAGAGAGTGGATTACCACCATCCCATCATCTTGTCCATTTGCATTTATCTCATAACAATACAAGTGTTGGGCAAATCTGATTTGTAGTGGATGAGGTGATTGTGTCGATTCAATCATTTCTTTTTATAGTTTGGAGAACTTTGCTGTAAGTTTGGTTGAGATTAGTAACTTCGGGCGAAATGATGCGAAATGAGATGAAATTGGGTGGTATCGGTGGAAATATGACCCGGAAGATTTCCTGTCTCGCCGATATATCGCCGACACACGATATATTGGCTTCATATCGCTGACATCTCATAAATTGGAAGGCTGAATGATATCAATATCTCTATATTACTGATATTCGATATATTGTCTATATATCACCTATATATCATCGATATATCGCGATATTTCCTACCTTGGTCTAAAGCAGTGTCCACGAGCATGGTTTCAGAAGCTCTCAGATTTGATAGAGCAACAATGGTTCGTGAGACCGACAACCAATCATTACCTATTTGTTGACGAGACTTGGAAGGTACAATTGCCGTACTTGTTTATGTTGATCACATCATTGTTATAGGGTATGATGAGCAAGGCATCCAGGCCGTTAAGGATTTTTTAGGTCAGCGGTTTGTGAATAAGGACCTTAGCAGTCTACGCTACTTCCTTGGACTGGAGTTTGCCAGGAATCAACGAGGTCTTATGATGACCCAGAGGAAGTACCTTACATATCTTCTCTCTGAGACATGCATGGCAAATTGCAGACCTGCCACTACTCCTATGGACCCAAGCATGAAGCTGTATGATGATGACACTGAGGAGGTAGACAAGGGGAGGTACACTGAGCTCGTTGGGAAGCTCCTCTATGTGACCATCACAAGGCCGGATATATCCTTTATAGTAAGCAAGATGAGTTTGTTCATGGAACAACCGAGACATGCACATGTGGATGCAGTCCATATGGTTCTGAGGTATCTGAAGAGCTCACATGTCACTAGTCTTCTATTTAGCAGAGAGCAGTGTTGTAAAAGTTGCCCGGCTGGCCCGACTAGTAGGTCCGATTAGTCTAGTCAGTGGGATGGCCGACCTAGTACCGACTAATTCCTACTAGGTACACTAATCGACCAATTTTTGCTTGGAGATGCCATATTTTTTTAATGTTTTGCTTTTTTTATAAGCAAACTTATTATAATATGCTTAATGTTTTATTTGAATTCAGTTACTTTTTTTATTTTATTATGGTAGTATAAAAATGTACAAAATCTATGTAAATATATGTATAAAATAATCATAAAATTCAAAGCAAATTAATGTCCAACTGATTAGTCGTTCGATTGTCGATTAATCCTTAGTCAGTGACCCAACCGACCGAGTACCGACTGCTGACTTTTGCAACCTTGGCAGAGAAACATCCCTTGCCGTTACAACTTGTGTGAATGCAGATTATGCGAGATGTCCCATGGATAGAAAGTCCACATTTGGCTTTATAGTGTTCATAAAGAGTCCCTTGATGTCATGGAAGAGCAAGAAGCATACAGTGGTCGTCAGAGCCAGTGTAGTATCATAGTACATAGCCATGGCACATGCTAGTACAATGATGATATGGGCCATATCGGTTCTTACTGACCTAGTAGTTGAGGTGCCTCTTCCCATGCACCTCCAATGCGTCAACCAGGATGCCCTCTTCATTGTCAACAATCCAACCTTCCAGAGGGGACCAAACATATCGAGTTAGACTATTATTACACTCGAGATGATTCCGAAGGGTCCCATCTCCATTAAACATGTTGCTCATGAGATCAGATAGTGGACGTGCTTACCAAGGCCCTAACCAGAGGGTCTTACCAGAGATGCTGTTCCAAGATAAGCCTGTTTGACATCTATGCTCCAACTTTAGGTGCGGGGTGTTGAAATATGAGTTATCTTTTTATTATTTTATGTATTCTCTATTCTTTCTATTCTCTTTATGTAATTTGCCCAACATATTTGTCTCTATATATAAGAGAACCTTAGGGCCTCATGAATAAGCAAGTTATTGTTTTCTCCCAACATGCATCACTTGGTAAAAATGGGTCAGGCTCAGAGGAAGGCCAGATGAAGGTTTGCGCACTTGTTTGGACATTATGGCTAGCTAGAAATGCTGTTGCCTTTGTAGGTGGGAGGTTTCATTTTGAAAATGTACTCGGACACACCAATGCCCTTTACAAAACCTGACAGAGGCAATTACTACAACAAAGCCTTTTCCCTCATTAAGTAGGGTCGACTACATGGATTCTTTGCCTCCATTCAGATCTATCTCGGGCCATTCTCGGGCTTATATCAAAAAAACTAAGATTCCTTCGTATAGTCTCATTCCAACACTTCTTGGGTCTTCTTCGCCCTCTCTTAGCCGACTAAACATCCCAAATCTTGCCTCTTCTAACCGGTGTATCAGCTGACCTTCTTTGCAAATGATCAAACCACGTTAAGCGGTTTTCTCGCATATTATCCTCGATCAAAGTTACATCAACTTTCATTTTAATTGCATCATTCCAAATCCAATCTTTACATGTGTGTCCACACATCCACCTTAGCATTTTCATTTCTGCTACTGCCATTCTTTGCACATGTCTATGGTTAACATGCCAACATTCAAATCCATAAAGCATAGTAGGTCTCACGATTGCTTTCTAGAAGTTTTCTTTGATTTTCTAAGGAATTTTATATCACAGAGAACAACAGAGGCTCCTCTCCACTTTAGTCAGCCTGCATTATTCTATTAGTAACATCTCCATCAATTTCTCCATCATGTTGCAAAATAGATCCCATGTATATAAAAGAATCTCTCTTCTGAATATTATCGTCACCAATCTTCACCTCGATTCCTTCACCATTGCTTCCATCAATAGTGCACTTCATATATTCAGTCTTAGCCCTACTTATACGAAATCCTTTAGTCTCTGTAGAGATAGTTTCTAGTATTAATAATTGTTTCCGTATTTTGTTGCTATTTCTCTCTTTTATTTAGACGTTCATGTAATTTACCCATAAGGCCTCTCCCTATATAAGAGAGCCTAGGGTTATTCTATGAAACATAACAAAGACTCTTTTCTTCTAACATGGTATCAGAGCCGCCCTAGGGCTCTCTACCCGCCGCCCCTCCCTTCCCCACCCGTCGCCCCTCTCTCCTTCTCTCGTCGAGCCGACTTAGGGCTCCCAGCCGCGGTCTCCCATCGCTTCCAGCCGCAACCCCCAGGGGCTCCCGATCGCCAACAGCCCCAGCCAAGCCCCTTAGCGGCCCCCGCCGCCCCCTCCGAGCGGCTCCTTGCCGCCGCCAGTGGCTCCCAGCCGCTACCCAACGGCCCAAAGCCGCTCCTAGCGGCCCTCCCACGCCGCCCCCAGCGGCCATCTGCCGCCGCCAGCGCCTTCCAGGTGCTCCCCAGCCGCCCAAAGCCGCTCCTAGCGGCCCTCCCACGCCGCCACCGGTTCCCAGCCGCACCAGCGGCGTCCCAACTGCGTCCGTAGGCCATCCTCTGGCCTCCAACAGTCCATAGCCGCCCGTCTCGAGGCGATTCAAAGGCTGTAAGCTTCATTGGAAGCGTGTCCTAGACCTTTTTTTCTTCTGATTTATGGATTTGGGTGCGTAAAGGTCTACACACGTACTCAAATCTAATGAAGTTGGTGTAGACGTTCATCAACGTGTCTGGTTTCCCTTCGTCTTCTTCGAGCAGCACTATGTCAGAATCGAAAGTTGATCTGCCCTCCACCGGCGCATTCAAAGGTCCAGCGCCGATAGTGAAGATGGACAGGTCTAACTATGAGCTATGGGCTATGCAGTTAATGAGCCTCATGAAATCAAATGGTAAGAAACACATTCTTACCGAAGATGAGCCTGCGGAGAAGACATGGATCTATGCCTCATGGGAGGCTGATGACGCTTACGCGAAAGTCTGGCTGTCTGGTACGTTGACAATGGAGATAGCTAATGATGTCCTCCATCAGCCCTGTGCTAAGGCGATGTGGGACATACTTGCTGCTACATATTCGCAAGTGCGAAACGAGACAAAGATGTTGCAGCTTCAACATGATATTTTTACGATGAAGCAGGCCGGCAGACCTCTCCACTCTCTATACACATCCCTGAGAGGGATGTTTGAGAAGCTATACAGTACCATTCCTCTGACAGCTACTCCGGAGCAGCAGAAGACGTTTCGGAACGCCACCATGGTGGGTGTTCTACTTGCAGCTCTCGATCCTGAGTATGATGCTGCCAGGTCACAGATTCTAGCAGATGCGGTTATTCCTCCAGTGGAGGATGCCTACAGAAGGCTCAGCCGCATTCCAGTTTCCTCCAGCTCTTCTACTCCACCCCCATCTGCGATGGCAGCTTCGCGTGGGAGAGGTGGACCGCCTTCTAGACGTGGTCGTGGACGTGGTCGTGGACCTCCAGGAAGAGGTCGCTTCAGTCAGATGTGCTCGTATTGTCACAGAACTGGACACTCAGAGGAGACATGCTATTCAAAGCATGGGTTCCCAGCATCGGCACGAGTTGCAGGGCATTCACAGTCTCCATTACCGTCTACTGCAGATCAGAGATTTGACGAACTTGTGGCCCGTCTCCGCGATATTATGCCACATTCGTCTGGTGATTCTTCTGGTGGCCCTTCAGACATTGCTGCCACAGCCTCTGCCAGTTCATCCGCTGCAGCCAGTAACTCAGGTAGTTCATCAACACACATACATTCTCATGATATATCTGACTGGGTTATAGATTCCGGAGCTACACATCATCTTTGTCGAGATATAGGGACGATTACGGGCCTACAGGAATATTCAACCAGGCCGCTCAGTACAGATAGCAGATGGTACCCACTCACCCCTTATTGGACAGGGGGAGGTTTCCTTATCCCCCACTATGCAGCTGCAGAATGTTTTACATGCTCCTGAGTTCTCACTGAATTTGCTGTCTATTAGTCAGATTACAAAGGATTTGAATTGTCGTGCTATTTTGACCTGTCTTTTGTTATTTTTCAGGACATACTCACGGGCAAGGTGATTGGTTGTGGCTCTGAGCAAAATGGTTTATATCGGCTGGTTCGGGAATCCTATGCTGGCGTCTCTTCTCACTCCGCTGGACCAGTCTCTCCTTACATTTGGCATCTTCGATTTGGTCACCTTCCGATCCATAAAATGCGCCATCTTCTGCCCCAGATCTCTCCAAGTTCGTCGTTTCGCTGTGAAACTTGTCAGTTGGGAAAGCATCATAGGTCGAGCTTCCCAAGTCGTCAGAGTCGGAGCAGTAGCTCCCCTTTTGAGTTGTTACTGTTATAAAATATGAAGAATGCGGAAGCGAACATGGAAAGATAAAGAACAAATAAGAACGCGGGATTTTAACGTAGAACCCTACTCCGTGAGGAGCGGGATGAAACCACGGGAGAAGCCCTCTAAAGGGGCATGTCTTTCTATTGCTTTTCTCAATGAGCGCAGGAGGTCTGGGGCTCCTTATATAGCCTTCCCAGAGCCTCCCATCACTAGGCGGTTTGGGACTAAACACTGGATGGGGTAAATGGATTTTCTCCAGAATCCATTTACCCTGCTACAACACAATAGGCGCATACAACTTATACTCCAACACTCCCCCTCAAGCTAGAGCATGCAATGCTCAGCTTGGACAAACAGAAAGAAACTCAACTCAACGCTACAGGACACTACGGACAATATCAACCCAACGCGCACATTGCTGCAGTCGAGGACGTTGCTTCTCATGCCGTGCAGGTGAGGAGGACGAACGGGCTGGAGTGTGAGTCAACTGAAGACTCGGAATCTGATCATCGAGTCTGAACTTGCGCCTGAAGTCTCCACGTCGGAGAACTGGGTCTCTCCCATCTGGCTCAGAGAATGATGCACTGCCCTGGTGTACCTATGATACGACATGAAAACCCTTTCCCTCAATGGCATAGGGAATGGTCCTCTGCTCTGGAGTCCCTATGGCTCACATGAAGACTCTGACCGAACAACAAGAATGATGGGGACCTCGAACTGATGATGGCAACTTATGCTCATCTGACAATGACCGCACACTCGTGCGTGTCTGAAACTGGAGACTCGGAAGACAATTGTCGAGTCTGAACAACTGCGCATCAAACTGGGACTCGGAATTTGAACGTCGAGTCTGGAACTGCGCATGAAATCTCTTCATCTGAACAACTTGTAGAGTCCGAAAAATATGGCTGGTCTGGAGACTGGCATCTGAATCTGGATCTGGAAGAATAGAACAGACATGTGACTCTACATACACTCCCCCTTTCTCCCATACTTGTCGGAATATGTGGACGTCGACCAAGTTGGGAGAAGACAACAATGATGGGGGTAAACATGAATATCTAGTCAAATTTCTTGCGGCTTTCCTTTTTTTTAAGCCGTCAATTTTTTTTTTTCATAAGCCGTTCCAATTTTTTTCCGGCTTTTGCATCATTTTTTTTGAAATCATTTTTTTAAATTGCGTGCGGTTTTTTTCTTTTAATGCACGTGCCTTTTTTTCTTTTTTTTTTCAAGGAATTTTTTTGAACGGGCTCCTTGGCCCAAACAATAGAAATGCCTTCCCTTTTTTTAATAAGAAGCCCATTGGGCTTTAAAACCAGCCCCCCTCCCCCCTTTTTTTTTAAATAAAACGTGCCCCTTTAGGGTTACCCATCGTGGAACCCATTGGAATGCCGCCGCCTGACGAGGGAAGCGTGGAGATGGACGTCGTTGCGCCAGGAGACGACGCCTGAGGAGCCGCATCGCGCCATGAGCGAGGAGAGCGCCGCCTGCGCCATCGGGATGCGCCTGGCCTGGAGAGATGCGAGCTTGAAGGGAGCACCGCCATCGGCCTGGAGAGGTGAGGCTTCGCACGCGAGCTCACGCCTGGAGTGCTGATGGAGGCACGATGCCGTATGGACGATCGCCTGGAATCGCGAGGGGAGCGTGACTTTGTGCGAGGGAGGGCTGTCTCCTGCGGCTCGCATCGCCTGGGCGCTGAGCGGGAACAACACAATGATGGGAACAAGGGCACCCAGTTCGGGCCCTGATGCTGGGTTGTGGGTGTCCTGGCGCGGATGTGCGACGCTGAATGGAGGCCTCGCGGGTCTGGAGAGGCACTTGGATGTTGCGCACGGTCTGGAGGAAGCGCGGGGTGCCGCCTTAGCGGCCTGCCGTGGAGTGTTGCTGCTGGGACTTCGCCGCCTCTGGAGGATGCATCATGGTGACGCGATGTCGGCGACGCCAACGGCTGTTGGTTTCCCATGAGTTGCTGCGGCTGAAGGATCTTCGAGGTCTAGGGTTTCCAAGAAACCCTACAAGTAACTTGAACGAGAATCACCTCCAGGGATCTGAATGATGCAACAAAAAAACAATGGATCTGCGGTTGGGAATCTGACTATCCGACTGCGCAATTATGCGTCTTGGAACTGCTAGATCTAGGGTTTCAATAGACAAACCCTAGAATTCTTTGATGAACATGATCTTGAATAATCTCACATGAAGTAATCTTCATCACAATCGAATCTCGAGAAAAAAAATCTTCACAAACAAATCCCGAGAATCGAACCCGCTCTGATACCATGTTATAAAATATGAAGAATGCGGAAGCGAACATGGAAAAGATAAAGAACAAATAAGAACGCGGGATTTTAACGTAGAACTTACTCCGTGAGGAGCGGGATGAAACCACGGGAGAAGCCCTCTAAAGGGACATGTCTTTCTATTGCTTTTCTCAATGAGCACAGGAGGTCTGGGGCTCCTTATATAGCCTTCCCAGAGCCTCCAAGTCCCATCACTAGGCGGTTTGGGACTAAACACTGGATGGGGTAAATGGATTTTCTCCAGAATCCATTTACCCTGCTACAACACAATAGGCGCATACAACTTATACTCCAACACTCCCCCTCAAGCTGGAGCATGCAATGCTCAGCTTGGACAAACAGAAAGAAACTCAACTCAACGCTACAGGACACTACGGACAATATCAACCCAACGCGCACATTGCTGCAGTCGAGGACGTTGCTTCTCATGCCGTGCAGGTGAGGAGGACGAACGGGCTGGAGTGTGAGTCAACTGAAGACTCGGAATCTGACCATCGAGTCTGAACTTGCGCCTGAAGTCTCCACGTCGGAGAACTGGGTCTCTCTCATCTGGCTCAGAGAATGGTGCACTGCCCTGGTGTACCTATGATACGACATGAAAACCCTTTCCCTCAATGGCATAGGGAATGGTCCTCTGCTCTGGAGTCCCTATGGCTCACATGAAAACTCTGGCCGAACAACAACAAGAATGATGGGGACCTCGAACAAATGATGGCAACATATGCTCATCTGACAATGACCGCACACTCGTGCTGTCTGAAACTGGAGACTCGGAAACAATGATCGTCGAGTCTGAACAATTGCGCATCAAACTGGGACTCGGAATCTGAACGTCGAGTCTGGAACTGCGCATGAAATCTCTTCATCTGAACAACTTGTAGAGTCTGAAAAATATGGCTGGTCTGGAGACTGGCATCTGAATCTGGATCTGGAAGAATAGAACAGACCTGTGACTCTACATATACTCCCCCTTTCTCCCATACTTGTCGGAAAATGAGCATCGACAAAGTTGGGAGAAGACAAGATAGATAGGGGTAAACATGAAACTCTCAAAAAATTTCTCGCGGCTTTTTCATTTTTTTTAAGCCGTCATTTTTTTTTCATTTTTTAAGCCGTTCAAACCATTTTTTATACGACTTTTCAGATTTTTTTGAACTTGCGTACGACTCTTCATTTTGTACGCGCCCTTTTTTTTCGAAACACAATATATTATTTTTTTTATATCTGTCCTTTCCAGCCCACTGTTGGGCCTTTTAAATAAACATTTATTTTTTTAAAACCCGCTAGGGTTCCCACGTTGGGAACCCCTTGTTTTCTTGTCACGCCCGCCGCCCTCTCATTAGGGCTCTACTGTCGCCCCCACTCGATGGGGGCCAAGGGGTGCCGCCACCCCGAACTGGGAGCCAAGGCGGAATAGGATCGGAGGAGTGGCGCACGCGAGCACCGCGCTGGTGGGGATCTTCGATGAGCGCCGCCGCCAAGGACTGGGAAGAGAACACGCCAGGGGAGAAGGGGCTCGTGCAGGAACTTGCGGCGGCCTGAAATATGCGCTGCTGAAGCGCCACCGATGGCGCGTGGGAGTCGATGCCGCCTGGCTTCGGAAACAGATGCTCGAGGGCGTGGGGGACTGAGAGGCGTCGCCTGGAACACCTGGAGGGAGGAACGGCGTCGCCCGAGCCACGGTTGCCGCCTGTACTGGAAATAGGAGGTACACTGCCAGCGACAGGAGATGCGTTCGTGCGCCAGGAGAACCGGATGGGGTTTCGCGCGCGGGAGATGGAGATGGGGCCTCCGCCTTGGCGCATCTGCCGACTGAAGAAGAAGAGGGCTGCCTGTGCGGTACGCGCCGCCTGGAGGCATAGCGCGACTGGAGGGGTTGATCCACTGCAAGGAAGGCCTTAGGGCATGCTGCCAGGAGCCGCCTGGGGCCTGAAAGGAGGGCACCGCGCGTTCTCACGCGCTGACTTCTGGATCGACTGCGAGGAGATCTGAGCGCCGCCACGCTCGTGGAGAGATGCGGGATGAAGATCTTCACGACCACCAGATCTAGGATTCCAGAAAACCCTAGAACAAAACTTTTTTGACCAGCAATAATCTCCAATAAAATAATCTTCAGGAACAATAATTGAATCTCGAACATAAAGAAAATTTAATGAAAAAAAACTTTGAGAATCGACCCGCTCTGATACCATGTTAGAAAATCGGAAGCGGAAGCGTAAACATGGATACGGGATTTTTACGTGGAACCCTACTCGTGAGGAGTGGGATAAAACCACGGGAGAAGCCCTCAACGTGGCGTGTATGTCTATTGACTTTCTCAATGGATACAGGAGGTCTGGGGCTCCTTATATAGCCTCTCCAGAGCCTCCAAGTCCCACCACTGGACGATGTGGGACTAAACACAGAATGAGGTAAATGGATCTTCTCTAGGATCCATTTACCCTGCTACAACTCAATGGGTGCACTACCAAATACTCCAACAGTTACATATAGATATATGGGGTCCGAGTCGTGTTCCCGATCACCAGGGACACAGGTTTTATCTAGTTGTCGTCGATGATTTTTCTCGTGTCTCTTGGGTATTTCTTTTGAAGAATAAATCAGAAGCAGGAGATGTTATCAAAAATTTGGTTAATGAAGTGCAGAATGTTTTCTCTTCCTTTGTCAAATACGTTCGAACTGACAATGCCCTGGAATTTTGTACACGCTCTCTTTCCCTATTTCTTTCATCGAAGGGTATTATTCACCAAACCACCTGCGCTTATACTTCCCAACAAAATGGTGTGGCGGAAAGAAAGCATCGCCATCTCTTGGACATTACTCGTACCCTGTTGATTCAAAGTTGTGCCCCTATTTCTTTCTGGGGGGATGCTGTCCTTACTGCATGCTATCTAGTCAACAGAATGCCATCCTCTGTCCTTGGAGAGAAGATACCTATCTCTCTTATTTTTCCAGACAAGGAGCTCTTCTCTCTACCGCCACGCGTCTTTGGCGCCGTGTCATTTGTCCATCGACTATCTCCTGGACTTGACAAACTCTCTCCAAGAGCAATCAAGTGCGTCTTTGTTGGTTATTCCAGAACCCAGAAGGGGTACCGGTGTTATGATCCTACAACCAACAGGTACTTTGTTAGTGCGGATGTCACCTTCTTCGAGTCAGTTATGTATTTCTCGCTAGCTGGGGACAGAATGGTACCATCCACCACCACTGATGATATATATGTTCCACCACCACCTACTTCGAGGTCACTTGAGTCGCCTCCTGTGTCCGTTCCTACGCCAGCACCACCGCCACCACTACCCCCACCTCCACCCATTCCACATCAAATCATATCACCGTTTCCTAACCATTATACGCGTCGGCCAGGTCCTGCTCAGATGACAGATCAACCAATCACTACGCCTCAGGTATGTTCAGATGATGTTACCACTGACGGGTCAGGTTCAGTACATGTGCAGGATGACTCATTACATGTGGATACAGATGATGATCTTGATGTTCCGATTGCCATTCGGAAACAGAGACGGCAATGTGCTTCCTACCCATTTGCTTCACAGGTTTCCTTCCACCGACTCACTGGTGATTTTCAGAAGTTTGCCACAACATTATCTTCCGTGGCCATACCACGGACATACCAGGAAGCCTTGAAGAGTGAGTGCTGGAGATTAGCTATGGAAGAAGAAATGGGGGCCTTGCAGTCCCGTGGCACATGGTCTTTGGTCCCTGCACCTCCTGATGCCTCAGTTGTGAGTTGCAAATGGGTCTTCACAGTCAAATATCATGCAGATGGCACGTTGGAGAGGTACAAAGCACGATTGGTAGCCCGTGGATTTACACAAACATATGGCGTTGACTACATGGATACATTCTCTCCAGTGGCGAGACACTCGACTCTCCGTATTCTCCTGTTTGTTGCAGTGGTTCGTGATTGGAGCATTTCTCAGCTAGATGTCAAGAATGCTTTTCTGTACGGGGACTTACAGGAGGAAGTCTACATGTAGCAGCCACCTGGGTTTACTGCTGAGGGGGAGAAGCATATGGTCTGTAGACTTCACAAGGCGATATATGGCCTCAAACAGAGTCCACGAGCGTGGTTCCAGAAGCTGTCCAATCTGATTGAGCACCAGGGATTCAAGAGGTCCAATGCTGATCACTCGTTGTTTGTCCAGAAGTCCTCGGCAGGTACAATTGTCATAATGGTCTATGTGGATGATATTCTTGTTACAGGAGATGATGTTCAAGGCATAGCAAGAGCGAAGGCATTCCTAGGTCGTCAGTTTGTTACAAAGGATCTTGGAACCCTAAGATATTTTCTGGGGTTGGAATTTGCAAGGAATGCACATGGTTTGGTGATGTCACAACGGAAGTACATTACAGACTTCCTGGTTGAGACCGGTATGGATGGGTGCAAACCATCAAGCATCCCCATGGACCCCAGCATGAAGCTATATGATGATTATACTGATGAAGTGGATAAGAGGAGATATAGAGAGATGGTGGGAAAACTCCTCTATATTACTATAACCCGTCCAGACATTGCATTTGCAGTTAGCCGGGTGAGCCAGTTTGTGGAGCAGCCAAGACAGGTTCACATGGATGCTATACACATGATACTGAGGTATCTGAAGTCTTCTCCAGGGCTAGGGCTACTATTCAGAAAGGGCGCAGACTTGTCCATCTCAGCGTGTGCAGACGCAGATTATGCAGGGTGCCCCAAGGATAGAAAATCTACCTCAGGGTTTGCAGTTTATGTTGGAGGCTCTCTGGTGTCTTGGAAAAGCAAGAAACAAACGGTGGTGGCAAGATCCAGTGCGGAATCTGAATACAGGGCAATGGCCCAAGCCAGTACGGAAATGATGTGGGTTCGCTCCGTATTAGAAGATTTACATGTAGATGTACCTCTACCTATGAAGCTTCAATGTGACAATCAGGCAGCATTGTTCATTGCCAACAATCCAGCTTTTCATGAGAGGACCAAGCATATTGAAGTTGACTGCCATTACACCAGGGACCTGAATCCAGAGAGGATTGATATCCACGGCCCACGTTAGCTCAGGAGATCAAACTGCTGACTATTCACCAAGCCATTGCTCAGAGGACCTTTTTAGAGATGTTCATCCAAGCTGAGCATGATCGACATCTATGCTCCACCTTGAGGGGGAGTGTAGAGATAGTTTCTAGTATTAATAATTGTTTCCGTATTTTGTTGCTATTTCTCTCTTTTATTTAGACGTTCATGTAATTTACCCATAAGGCCTCTCCCCTATATAAGAGAGCCTAGGGTTATTCTATGAAACATAACAAAGACTCTTTTCTTCTAACAGTCTCCAATGCATGTCACCAAACCTCAAGCTTCTCATTTACTCCATTTCTAGTCTCTTCAATCAACACAATATTTTTTGATTGGCCTCTAAAGGAGGTCTATCCCATCCCTTCTAAAAAAAGTTCGATGTCAGGGGCCTCTTTGTTTTTCTTAGGCTTATCTGTTGCCAAGTCCTACGTTACAGCATGTCAGTCCGAGTCCAATTAGAGATTCTTGGATCATTTGGAGATTAAAGCTTCCGTGAAGGTTACAATCATGTTGTGGTTACAATCATGTTGTGGCTCACGGGGAGCTTGGTTTCATTGAGTATTTATAGTGGGTGACAGCTTTCGATGTTGCTTTTTATGGGGAGTTGGTTGGAACACGGACCACTTACTTTCCTTGTGCCTTTTGTGAAGCGGGGTTGGGTAGAGCCAAGTGTATCACGGTTGGGTTGCTCCACATTTACCCTTGCCGTCTTGTTTGGGGGATTAAGCTGACCAGGGATCAACACTAAAGAAAGGAAAACGGAGGGCTACAAGTTTTGAGTAGTTGGACTTAGTGATGGCACCTTACTGATGTGACTTTATTTTTTGATGGGGTGTGCGGACTCGGCTTTATGTGGATTTTTCCCAATACTCAAGTTTTTGGGATGAGAGGTTGTAGGTGGATGAAATTCATGACTTCTGTGTAATTGTTTTTGCCATAGAATATTCGGATGACCTACTCTATCTGCTAATTCTTTGGTTTCAGAAGGGAAAAAAGTGCATGTAGAATTTTATTCCTACTAGTTAGCACCTGAAACAACTATTGTTTTTATGTATTGTAGACAAGGGTTGATCCTCAGCGAGACTCAATATATGTGAATGGAAACAGGCTCCCAAAGAAGCTTCCTCCGAAATTATATTTTGCTGTCAACAAGCCCAAAGGGTACGCTTTTAACTGCTCATTATTTGCATTTTAGCATACAAACTTGCAGCATATGAGTTGATTTCCTCTGAGAAACTAATGCAGGTATATCTGTTCCAACGGCACAGAGTCCAAAGTGGTTGTGTCACTATTTGATGATTATTGGAAAACATGGGTATGTATAATATGCTGTTTAGTTTAATGTGTGATATGTCAAACGTTGATCATAATTATTGGATAAATCATTAAAAAACATGCTCTTTTGCTTCTTTTCTTTTAGAGCATGTTTATTTGATCTTCTATCATTTACTGCAGAGTAAAACAAATCCTGGTTTACCAAAACCGAGACTATTCACTGTTGGACGGCTTGATGTTGCAACAACAGGCTTGATCATCGTTACAAATGATGGTATGTTGGTAGCATTTGCTACAACATAGCTTTGATTTCTGATCCACTATTTGCCAATTTGCCACAAAGGTTCTTGATGTTAACTGGTGGCAATATCTTTGCAGGCGACTTTGCCCAAGGTCTTGCTCATCCTTCAGCCAATTTGACGAAAGAGTAATGTCTTATCTCTATCTTTTGCTTGGGACATCAACTTGTTGCTTCATTGTTATATTCTTTGAAATGGTTATTTGAAAAAGGTTACATGCTGAAGAGGTGTGGAGGGGATGGCGAGTGAGGAAAGAGAGGAGGGAGTGTGAGAGATAAGGGGGTGGAGAGTCCTGGGAGGCTGGATAATCATGGATTGGGATGCTCAGCTAGACAGTAGTGCGGTGACGATAACATAGTGGTGCAGACATTGTTCGCACTCTATGCAGGGAGCTGGCTTGTAGACCTGTGATTCGAGGTTCAGAGAAGTGCGATAGTAGGTGCTTCAAACTTCGGAGAAGTGCGATAGTAGGTTCTTTCAATGTGGTTCGAGGAGGCACATTGCACGTGAGTATCATCATATGATCGTTTGCTTTCCCTGTAACAGTGTTCGTCACTATTCAATAGAGGTGTAGGTCATTAGTTTCTGGAGGTCTATGACTATTTTGTTGACAATGCTGGGTGCTCCAACATGACTTTGACATCACATGGTCCTATCTTTGAAGTATTTTGAAGGTTCCTTTTCTTGGTGATATATATTTCTGATTTACCCTATCAAGTTGGAGCCACATTCGATTTTATTGCTGTTGCTCAAGCCAGTGCCTTTAGAGGTGACATGACTCAATTTTTGCAGACTCTTCGTAGAGATCTCCATCCCTCAGAATTTAGTTGGTTCCTTGGGATGTTTTAACATTGGTTGCACCGATGGTTTCTGATGACCATTTTTACCGATTGCTTAATCAATTGTAGTTTCCAGGCAAAGCAGGACAGGAACTAGGACAGTGGTGTATCGGCGTAGATTGGTTATTTTGAAAACAGAAATCAAGTCAGATATCTATACATGTCAGGTTTTTATTTTGAACTCTTGTACAAAACCACAGAAAATTATTTTTGAAAATGTTGTTTTTTAGTGTTATTTTTTGACAATTTCGTTAATTTTTATATATTTCTAGAGTATTTTCAATACATGGTTATTTGAAAATAATTTGTGTATATACGACATATATGTTTTAATTACTTAAAAATAGCAGATGGTAATGAATTTCGGATTAGTATATTCTAAAGTATATATATATAAGAATACAGAAACAAAGATATTTTTTACATTTTTTGAATTTAATTGTTTTATAGGATTTTGAAAGTTTTTTGATGTTTTTGGGTTTTTAAAAATTATTATTTTTTTAATTTTTTTAGATTTTTGGATATGTGATAATATAGAATAAAAGCCATCGATTTTGGAGATTTCTTAAAACATTTTTTTATTTTTAATGATTTTTTAGGATAGTTTTGCAATTGTACTGGTTTTGATTTATAATAATAAGTAAAGGATGGTAAATATTCAACAAGTGCCCTAAGATACAATTATGGGAGTCGGGTTAGTGGTTCCCTACCAGCCTCTTCCTGAGCCCTAAGATAACTGGGTAAGCTTTCGACATCTGCGGAGATAACCCCATTCTGAGGCATCGCTTGCTCCTTCTACCAAGGTGTCATTCAATCAAGGTTTTACAGATTGACGATTTTTCTACTTCTAGTGTTACTTGTATAGGGACATAGACTAATACTTCAAGTGATGACATATGTAAAAATCCACCTACTATTCTGATAGATGTTTCTATAGCCCTTAGAACGGGCAGACAACAACGTGTACCATGCATCCTATTTTTTCAGCAATATCCTTCTCCAATCTTGGACCATGTATAGATGGTTCACAGCAACATTATCAGCAATATGGATGCTGACTACCCATGTTGAGGCACAATGTGGCTTCAGGTGGTGACATGTGAAGGAGATGATGCTCTCATCTCTTGTGGCACAAGGTAACTTATAAACCCACTTTCAATGGCAAGATGATTATATATAAATTGGTACTTGTAATGAAATATAACCTGGATTGATCTGTTGCTAGTTACAAGGCGAGGCTGATGGACAAGGGCTTCACTAAAACATAGGGGGTTGACTTCTTTCACATCTTCTCTCTTGTAAAATGCTTTTGACTCTGAGCAACGATGGTGGGAAGTGGGGGCCGGTAGGGGCTGTGTCCCTTTCACAAATTAGGAATTGTATTAAAGGTGGTCCCCTTAATCCTTTAGCTAGATACTCTTCTTCAAATTCCATAATTATAGGATGTAAATTATGCTATGGCCCCCTCATTTTCTAATTGAATTCCATTTTTGGGTTTCAATTTCCCCTTTGGCAGGGCAACATGCAACTTATACCTACTTTTACAAATCCTTTCGTTGTCCCATTATTGCAGTTGCGAAATCCCAACATGCTAGTCTTTAAAAGTTGAATTGCATTCTTGCGGTTACGGATTTGGAACAACAATATTTACAACAACAATAAATCTCAATATAGCAAGGTCACAATCCCTTTATCACCTCTAAACCTCGAACAATAAGATGTTTTCACCAGTGCGAGATCACCGCGACAATCTTCCCAAATCGAGTTGTCTCGATTAAAGAGTTCTTTCATCAGCGCAACAACACACAATAGTATAATTTAACTATTCATTGTTGAAAATTTCCTTATTTTCTCCGTTACTAGATTTGTCTTTTAAATGTGTTGACATTAGAATTTACGATGGTAATTAATTTGATTTATGTTGAATTGCTCATGTTTTCGAGATTAGAATTTATAAACTTTATGGTGCACTATTAGCAGTTTGATGCACATCTTTATTAGAATTTAAATCTTTATTAGAATTTAAAAGTAGATGATTTGATTCATAAGCAATAAAAGAAATATGTATAACAAATGTGTTATTGTCTCAATAGCAAATTGTATATATTGATACATATGTTGGAATTTATCTCTATATCGTCAATCGTTAAATACATTGTACATATATTCTCCTTTGAAAAATTATTCTCTATACTTGATATTCACAATGAACAAGGATATGGATTAAGATACAACTTTTTATTTTTTTACGGGTACATGTTTGATACTATTCTCGTTTTTTGACGATATGGATAAAAATATGGTTATGACTATCTTGTAGATAGGAATATGGATATCATACTTCGTAAATTTCAATTAAGAAGTTTAGATTTTACATTATTTTAGTTATTTACATCACATTATGTTATGTGGATTTAGGTTTAATTATGGTCAAGAGAACAATAAACTCCTTGATCAGGAAACCAAGAGTTTAGAATTGTGATGGAAGTTATTGATGATTTTTATGCATTGAAAAATCATCAATCACATCTTTAATAAATTATATATGCTTCTTTTAGACTTTTTTGATCATTTTTTTAAATAATGTAAATTAATAACAATAATATTTAGGGATATTTACACCCATAACCCTGAGTAGTTTCGTAATTACCCCAGGAACCCTCGATAATCGTGAATTACATGCAGAACCCTGAATAATGCTTAACCTTTAACCCTGTGTCAAGTTCTGTCCTAATGCTCCGTTAAATATGATGGAAAAGTTATATATTGACCAACTTACCCTTCGAAATACATCATATTTACAGTATAATGCCATTTGTAGATAAAAAAATTGATACCCCTGGCAAGCCCAAGACCTCCGCCCCGAGCGTCCCCGACAAGCAGGTCCCTTCGCCATGCGCGTCCACTGCCCCGACATGCGAGCTCCAACCCTCTCCCTCCCCGTGCCTCCGGTCCGCACGTCCGCTGCCCCTGACCCTGGTCCAGCCGCCCTCCCCTGGTTCCTCGTGGAAGCCCCTTGTTGCCCCCCGACCTCCAGCCGCCCTCCCCCCGTTCCTCCTGGCAGCCCCACCCCGCACCCCCGCGCCTGCCCGTGGCCGAGAAGCACCCCCTTCCGCTGCCGGGAGCCCCCTGCCCCCAGGCTGCCCCTGCTCGAAGTCTCCTGCCCCCCCGTCGGGAGGCCGCCCGCACACTCCCTGCTCGAAGTCTCCTGCCCCCCCCGTCGGGAGGCCCCCCGCACACTCCCTGCTCGAAGCCCCCCACAAACCCCTGCTCGAAACCGCCCCCCTCCCTGCCGGGATCCCCCTACCCCAGGTCGAGAAGCCCCCTGGCCTGACCCTGGTTGAAGCCCCCTCCCCTCCCCGCCGGGAGCCCGCTGCCTCTTGCCGAGAAGACCTCGCCCCCCACCCCCCGAGGAACCCGCCGGGAGCCCACAAACCCCTGCTCGAAGCCCTCGACACCCCCTCCCCCGCATCTTACCTGCAGGGTTGCGACGTATCCGTCCTGCTGGAAGGAAACAACACGGAGAGGACTTCCCCGCACAACCTCACCCTCCGCGGCATCGAAGTCATCCATGACGCTAAATCCGCCGCCGAGTCCGCGTGCCCTGTCGTCGTCTCCTGCATCGACATCATCTCCTTCGCTGCACGAGACAAGGACGAGCTCTCAAGGAACATCATTTGGAAGGTTCAAGCAGGCTGGCGCGATGGATCCGTCTCCGTCGCCAACGAGGCCCTCGCGAACCTCCCATCTCCGAACTCAACAACGCATGAGCTCATCGACGGCTTTCAGAAGAAGAACCTCACCACCAACGAGATGGTAACACTATCGGGGGCCCACAACATCGGCATCGCCTACTGCACCACCTTCATGAACCGTCTCTACAACTTCCCCGGCTCGAGCGGTGGTGTCGATCCGTCCCTCAGCTCGGCGTATGCATTGCTGCTCAAGGAGCGATACCCGTCGGCGAAGCCCTTGCCACCCCCCTTCCATGGAAGCCAACCTCCTTTTCTTCTTTCTTTCTTTTATTAATCTCAGCCGTTAGATCAATGATTGGTTGTTATGTGGTTGAGTTAATGGAGTAAACTAACGGAAGGTTATGGGTGTAAAACGGAGCGATTATTCAGGGTTTTGGATGTAATTCGTGATTATCGAGGGCTTCTGGGGTAATTACGAAACTACTCAGGGTTATGGGTGTAAATATCCCTAATATTTAATTATCAAAATATATAGCCAATCCCCCCTTGTGGGGGTTGCATTAGGTAGTTGGCATCCGATATTAAAAATAGTTGAATCTTTCAACACAGATCTAAGCAAGAATCCATATAGCCGACCCTACTTATAGTAGGAGATGGCTTCACAATTTTTTTTATCAAAATATGTAGCTTGATTGACTATGCCCCACCTATAAGAAATTAACAATTTTGTCCTTGACTATGAGGAATCTTGCTTCTGTGGCAATATAACTTGATTTGTGCACCAACTCCATGATGCACCGACTCCATGTAGGTAATGCCTTTCTTTACTGTCATCTACAATAGGTCGGCTATATGCAACAACCTCTCAGCATTGACATTCAAAGGGAGTTTCAGGGTGCGTCTACTGAAGGTCATTATGGTCTAAACATGTGCATGTTTCCTGAAGCTATCAAAGGTTATTGAGAGTCTATGACTCCTTAGACCTCACTAACCATTCATTATTTGTGTGATAGACATGCATTATGGATGAGGATGATATCATCCTTATTAGTGACCACTCATAGGATATTGTAGAGGTGAAGAAGTAGATAGACTAGTAGCTTGTGATGAATGATCTTGAACCACTAAGACACGTCCTTAGGATTGAGATTGCCCATTCTTGATGAGATACAATTATATCTTAAAAAAGTATGCTACTAATATATTGTAAAACACTAGGATGTTGGGATCCAAGCTAGTACAGATTATCACAGACCCTAAGGATAACATTAATGAGCTTGAAGAAATTAGAGACATGAGCTGCTACATACGGTAAATTGGAAAGCTTCTATATTTCACCATTGCTCTATAATATAAGTTGACATGATTAAACAATTTATGGACTATCCTACTCAAGCATACTTTGATGCGTATATGATGATTCTGAGATACATCAAGTCCTTTCCAAGTTGGGGATTAATGTGCATCAAGGGAACCACTCTAAACCTTATAACTTATTCTGATGCTGATTATAGGGGTTGCTTGATAGATAAGAAGTCCACTACGATTTGTATGTACATGGTAGGGATTTGTGTCACTTAGAGGATCAAGAAGTAGATAGTTGTTTTCTCTCTATTGCAAAGAGCAAGTACATAGCAATGACACTCATGCAATTGTAAAGTTAGTATGGATTCGACACGGTAGTTTTAAATTTACATGTTCCTAGTGGAGTTATAGAGCTTAGATGTGACAACAGAGTAGTCGTGCGTATAGCCAACAACCTTATGTTTCTTGAGCACACAAAACACGTGGAGGTTGATTATCTTTTCACTTGGAACTTGATATAAAAGGTAGTTATTACGTGCTTTTTGTGTGACATCAGAGTATTTGACTTCCGCCATGCTCACCAAGTCTCTTTCTATACCCAGTTTGAGAGATATTGTAGAAAGATGAGTATCCAGATCGAGAGAGTGTTGCGTGATATGAGTTGTACGCCTTTGGGCGTTATTTTATTTTCTCATCTTATGGTTTAACTCTATATATAAAGAGGCTTTGGATCCTATCTCTCAATAAGAGAACACTCTACTATTCCTCTAAGACTAAGGTCCCAATTAAGGTTAAGATCATGTTATGGCTGATTAGAACAGAAAGGCTTGTTACTAAGGTGGGTACCTAAAGGTTGATGCTACTAAGTGGGAAATATGCTTTTTTCGTCCGGAGGCATGACCGCTTGATGTGCTCTGGACCAGTGGATTTATGAGAAATAATGTTATTTTTCTATACATTAGACTATTTTTTAGCACCTACTCTAATGGTCTGATTGTTGTGCAGTGTGTCTACCACCCAAAAGACCATGGTTCAAATCTCCCCTTGCGGGGGTTGCATTAGGTAGATGACAACCAACATAAAAAAAATAGTCGGATCTTTCAACATGAATTTGAGCAAGAATCCATGTAGCCAACCCTACTTAAAGTGGGAGAAGGCTTCACCATTTTTTATTAGACTCTATTTGGAAAATATGTTGTTTACCAGTCTTACACGACTGTAGTACTTAGAAGGGGAGGTAAAACTCTCTATTGATGTTCCTGTTGACTTTGCTGGGGTTTTATGGAATTTGTGGATTATCCTTAACCTGTACTGGCAGTTTTGGCCTAAGAAAGCTAAGAAATGAAAAAAAACTGCTAAAAATTTATAATATGGGAAAATTTCAAAAATATTATCAGTTGTTGTCTGTTGATTTTATAAAAGAAAAATAATTCTGAAATAATCAAGCCCAAATTAGTAACATAATCAATTTAACATAGTACTGCTAAAAATATTAGTCTAAAAGGATTCAAAACAAAATGAAATATCACATGGCTTCCACCTCATTGTAAATATGAAATATAACTTACATTTCATCGTAACATTTCAATGCATAGTGTTCCTCCTCAGATTCAATTTTTATCTCCTTAGATCATGTAAATTATTTTTTTAAATCATTTGGAACCATTTATTAGTTTTCTTGGAGTTCAGCTCTTAATATAAGTTTTGACATTTTGGTGAAACCAGGTACATTGCTACTATAGAAGGTGAGGTCCATAAAAAACATCTAATTGCCATAAGTGAGGGTGCAGAAATCGAAGGCACCCATTGCACACCTGATTCAGTAGAATTATTGCCTCCACAACCACAAGTATCAAGACCTCGACTACGAATTGTGGTATCGATCTGCACACATGCTTTCTATTTTTTTTGCACGGACACACACACATATGCTTATACACATGTGCATGAACACACCTATACATACTGACTAATATACTCATATCAGGGGACTTTAATGACCCCTATTTTTCCCTCCATTTTTAAGCTTTTCATCCAAGGAATTGAAAGATTTTTAAGCATAATTATGGTTTGTAAGGCAACTACTTCCTCCATCTCATTTATTTTATAAATTCTAAAAAGATGAGTACGTTTGTAAAAAAAATTGTCTACGTAAAAAAATGAAATATACTTGTAATAATTCTATAAATTTATGGTAATTTATCTGAGGGAAAACGGTAGACATCTTGATGAATGGTGCACAACCACTTGCATTAAGATTTATGATATATGGGTCTAAGAAGGATAATGAAGTGGGGCATACACAAGGGGAAAGAAGGTAGAAGTAGTGGTAAGGGGTCTGAGAGTCAGGTAGCTGCCCCCGTTAATATCATGCCCGAGAACTAGCCTACGTCTCGTCTTTTCCCCCCAAGTCGAGGCACTAGCTCGAAATGCAAGATTAATTGCTCTTCGTTAACTCCAGACATTCTTTGGGAGTAAAGTCGGCTTTCTTTCTGATAAAGCTTGGTAATATATTCTGCTAAGCTGGATGGAAGAATAAAATGTGCTGGGAGAACCTATGCGAGGGGAAAGAGAAAACAGAGTGGTGCAAAGCCCCCAAGCCGTGTAGGCGACTATATATTTGGAAGTTGGAATTGTAGGGTTGATGATTCCAGCTACCCCCTTATCAATAACCCCCAGAACTCTTTTTGACTCTTGATTATGACTATGCATCATGTGGTGGAAGTAAATAGGGGAAGAGTTGTCATAATGGAAAAAATGATTTATTTATTGAAGTTCTAAAGTCCTCTTGAAGTAATGGGTTTTAGAGGGGGGCATCTTTTGGTCCATTCCAAGCCTCTCTGTGACCTTCTGAAGGAGATCACCTACCTACCCTACTTTATCAACATGCCATTTCTTTTGCAATACTGGAGAATCATAGCCAAATTTATTCTCCTGTTCTCCTACTACCAAGCTCTTTGACTTTTTTTAACGCAATACAACTATCTCCTCCTGCTCGATGATTTCTATGAGGAAGGCGAGGCAAAGGAAGCTCACGGGCTTATTAAGGAAGACTGGTGGAGGGATTTGTGGGGGAGAGGATGAGCAGGTCTTTTTTTGGTCCCCAAGGCCCCCGGGTTGGGGGGAGGGGAAGGCTTCTTGGTCATCCATACTCATTTTGGAGAGACATGATGATTATCTGAACAAGAGGAATTTCATGCTTCTATCCAATCTTTCCTATTTTCTGATTGAACTTGTTTAGGTAGATGTTGCATGATAGGGTTGATAGTAGTACACTGTATATGATGGAGTCATGCCCATCTCACTTCCTAGGAGTCGTCCAACGGAAAATAATTTTTGAATGGAGTAATAGAACCTAGGATCGATGTTCTTTTTCTTAAAGATTAAGATGACTCGATTTGGGTTGATGGTGTGAAAACACTTTCTGGTAGGGATGAAATGAGGGATACATATATGTATATATGTGTTACCATATCCTTATCCTTTTTAAAATTTGAATATGGATACAGAATCATATATCTTAAAGATATTGACATTCGCAAACCATATCCTTAAATATTATTAAGATATTAGTTATCTTTTGTTTCTTTTATGTATTCTCTATTCTTTTCATATTCTTTATGTAATTGGCCCAACATGTTTCTCTTCTATATAAGAGAACCCTAGGGCCTCATGATAAAGCAATTCATTATTTTCTCACAACATGGTATCAGAGCGACGATCCTCACTACATGCTTTAAAACTAAAAGAGCATGCTTTACAAACAATAAAATAGCGAAGAAGGAAGCGAAAAAGGCTGTAAGCGAAGCTAAGTCAAAAGCTTATGAAGATTTGCACAAAAATCTCGAATCCACTGAGGGCTAGAAGGATATATTCAGGTTGGCCAAAGCAAGACAAAGAAAGACCAAAGACCTTTCTTAAGTGAGATGTATTAAGGACGAGGAAGGCCACGTGCTTGTTACTTAGAAGGATTTAGAAACTAGATGGAAGCAGTATTTCCATAAGCTTTTCATTGGGGAAGGAAATAAAGAGATCACTTTAGGAGATCTAGCTAGTATTGAAAGTTACTCTAATCATGCATGCTATAGATGAATACAAAGGAAGCAGAGGAAACTTTGAAGGTTATGAGACCTGGAAATGTGTAGGACCTGATGACATTCGTATAGAAGTATGGAGAGTTTTAGGTGAGCGTGTTTTGGCTTGGCTTATAAACTTATTAAATGTTAATTGAAGAAGCAAGAAAATGCCTGAAGATTGGAGGAGAAGCATCGCGACATTCAAAATTGTTCAAATTACATAGGTATCATGCTGATGAGTCACAATTTGAAAATTTGAGAATGTGTAAGAGGAAGAATGTTGAGGCAAGTTTCCAAAGTTAAAGAAAACCAATTCGGATTCATGCTAGGTCGCTTAGCTATTGAAGCCATCCACTTGCTGAGGAGAATGATGGAGATTTGTAGAGCTAAAAGGAATAATCTTCATATGATTTTTTAAAATTTGAATATGGATACAGAATCACATATCTTAACCATATTGACATTCGCAAACCATATCCTTAAATATTATTGATATATTAGTTATCTTTTGTTTCTTTTATGTATTCTCTATTCTTTTCATATTCTTTATGTAATTGGCCCAACGAGTTTCTCTTCTATATAAGAGAACCCTAAGGCCTCATGATAAAGCAATTCATTATTTTCTCACAACATGGTATCAGAGCGACGATCCTCACTACTTGCTTTAAAATTAAAAGAGCATGCTTTAAAACTATGTATAAGGATAGAACAAAGAAGTTGTTACAAACAATAAAATAGCGAAGAAGGAAACAAAAAAGGCAGTAAGCGAAGCTAAGTCAAAAGCTTATGAAGATTTGTACAAAAATCTCGACTCCGCGGAGGGCTGGAAGGATATATTCAGGTTGGCCGAAGCAAGACAAGGAAAGACCAAAGACCTTTCTTAAGTAAGACACTAAAGATGAGGAAGGTTACGTGCTTGTTACTTTGAAGGATTTAGAAACTAGATGGAAGCAATATTTCCATAAGTTTTTCATTGGGGAAGGAAATAAAGAGATCACTTTGGGAGATCTAGCTAGTAGTGAAAGTTACTCTAATCGTGCATGCTATAGATGAATACAAAGGAAGTAGAGGAAGCTTTGAAGGTTATGAGACCTGGGAAATGTGTAGGACCTGATGACATTCCTATAGAAGTATGGAGAGTTTTAGGTGAGCGTGGTTTGGCTTGGCTTATAAACTTATTAAATGATAATTGACGAAGCAAGAAAATACCTGAAGATTAGAGAAGCATGGTGACATTCAAAATTGTTCAAATTAGTTAGGTATCACACTGATGAGTCACAATTTGAAAATTTGGGAACGTGTAAGAGGAAGAATGCTGAGTCAAGTTTCCAAAGTTAAAGAAAACCAATTTGGATTCATGCTAGGTCGCTTAGCTATTGAAACCATCCACTTGCTGAGGAGAATGATGGAGATTTATAGAGCTAAAAGGAATAATCTTTATATGATTTTTATTTATTTGGAGAAGGCTTATGATTCCGTCCCACGGGAGATATTGTGGAGAGTTTTGGAGAACGGACAAGTAAGTGTCCTATATATTAACCTCATAAAGGATATGTATGATAGGGCTTCATCTTGTGTAAGGATTTAGTCTGCAAAGATTGACTATTTTGACATCAACATTGGCCTGTATCAAGGTTCAACTTTGAGTTCATTCCTTTTTGCTTTGATTATGGATGAGTTGACAAGTCACATTCAGGATGAGATACCTTGGTGTATGTTATTCGCTGATGATATTGTGTTGATTGATGAGACTAGAGATAGAGTAAATAAGAAGCTTGAGATCTGGAGACATGCTTTGGAGGCTAAAGGATTTCATATAAGTGGGGATAAGACCGGATATATAGAATGCACTTTTAATGGAAGCAATGGTGAAGGAATTGAGATGAAGAATGATGGTGATAACATTCAGAAGAAAGATTCTTTTAGATACTTGGGATCTATTTTGCAACACGATGGGGAAATTGATAGAGATGCTACTAATTGAATAATGCCGGTGGGCTAAATTGGAGAGGAACCTCTACTCTTTTCTATGGCAAGAATTTTTTTGAAAATCAAAGGAAAGTTTTACAAAGCAGCCGTGAGACCTGCTATGCTCTATGAATTTGACTATTAGCATGTGAACCATAGACATCTGCAGAGACTGACAGTAGCAAAAATGAAAATGCTAAGGTTGATTGAGGTCACATATGTAAAGATTGGATTCAGAATGGTGCAATCAGAAGGAAAGTTGGTATAGCTCCTATTGAGGATAAGATGCGAGAAAACCACTTAAGGTGGTTTGCCCTGTTTGCAAAGGAGATCAACTGATGCACCAGTTACGAGTGTGATTTTTGTTTGGGATGTTGAGCCGACTAAGAGTGGGTAAGGAAGTCACGAGAAGTGTTGGAATGGGACTACACGAAGGGATCTTAGTTTTTTGGATCTAAGCGTGAGAATGACCCAAGATAGTTTTTAATGGAAGCATAGAATCCAAGTAGCCAACCCTACTTAATGTGGAAAAAGGTTTTGTTGTTGTTGTCGATCTTCTTCGATACTTGTAATTATTCTGATATTCTTCATGTCTACTCCCCTTTTGCCCACAAGGATTAGAAAGCTTTGTGAGAGGCTGATGCAGAGATTTTTGTGGAGCAAAACTGGTTAGGAGGCTAACGGGATAAACCTTGTGGATTGGGAGATAGTCACACTTCTTAAAGCTGAGGGTGGTCTAGGTGTTGTACGTCTTGATGTGATGAATGAAGTCCTGTTGATGAAGTGGGTTAGCATACTTTGGGGGAGTAGAGTAGATATCTGTTGTACTCTTGTTCATCGGATTTACGATATCTCTTTCCCGTTGCCGGTGACTAACAATCCTGGGGTGCTGCCTTTACCTTTCTGGAAGGGAAATTTGTCGATTCTCCCGCGCTTCCATGAGCATTTTAGGCCTGTCCTGGGTAATGGGGAATGCTTTGCCTTTTGGACGGATGATTGGTCGGGTCATGGGTCGCTTTGTAGCCGGTTTCTACGCCTTTATGCCATGGTGACTGATCGTGAGACGCATGTTGCTAGTTGCTGGAGTGACGGGAACTAGATGCCACTGTTCTCCGCTAACTTTTCGGACCAACGCTTGGAAGAGTTTCTTCTTTTGCTTGACTCCCTAAGACATTCTGGGGGCCCTTCGGAGGGACGTGACCATTGAGTATGGAGAGGTAGCTCTTTCTCATTCAAGAAGGCCTATGGGACGATCTGCAGACCGCCTCCCTCGAGGACGTTCGACTTGGTTAGGGATTGCAACTTTATCTGGAGGCTTGGCCTCCCTGAGAGGATCGGTTTTTTCCTATGGCTTCATAGGAGAAAGAGAATTTTGACAAGAAATCGATGTGCTAAATTTTCTTTTTGAGGCTCAAAAAAGGGGGACACACTCGTTGGTGCTCGCCCCAAAAATATATTAACAAAAAGGAGGAGAACAACTTACAGGGGGTGAAGAGATAAGAGGGCGCAAAAGGGGATAAGCACAAAAGACGAACCACTCGGCAAACAATTGCCGTTACATAATTACAGACACCAATCTGAAATAAGTCTATTCGCCAAAATGCTAACGTTCTCCGTATAGAATCGCATGCCCGAGAAAATAGCGTCATTCCTGGCCCGCCAAATGGACCACAGTCGCGCGATAGGCCCCAAAATGTCGCCTCGTGCCCTCGATCTGTTCGACCAAAGGATGTCGCAGAAGTCTTCAATGTTGTCCGCACGAGCCCAACCCACATCGTCCCAGATTCCCGCAACCAAAGAACACCGAAAGAAAAGATGATCGTGAGATTCGTCATCAATATGGCAGACATGGCAGATGGCGTTAGTCTGGGGAAAAAAGTTGGCACACCGATCCCTGGTCATCAAGCGCTGCTGACGAAGTAGCCATAAGAAGATGGCGATGCGCTCCGGCAGGCGCAAACCCCAAAAGAAAGCACAGTCACGCACCATGGTGGAGGACGAAGTAATCGGAGTAGAGAGCAAGGCCCGATAAGCCTTACGCGTGCAAAAGGCCCCATCCTTCCAACGCCAATGGTCCCGCTGATCGGAGGGGGCAGCCGCAGAGTTGAGAGCCTCCATCAACGAAGCGAAATCCGCCACCCGCTGATCCGATAAAATTCCAGAAAAGCGAGGGCTCCAATACCCGTCCGACCAGCAATCAGCGACCGAAGCGAGCCTACCCGAGGAAAGCGCAAACAATCTCGGGAAGCGGGCGTTGAGAGGGCCACCCGTAAGCCAGTCGTCCAGCCAAAACTTAAAGGATTCCCCTGACCCAAGGACCGGGGTGAAGAGCGCAAAATTCCTCCGCAAAGTAGACAAGATGCCGCGCCAGAAGGGGGAAGAGTGGAGATGCAACGCCCCCCGCTGCAGCTCAAACCAATCGCTGCCCAAAAGCGCACGAAGGACGTTGCACAGAAAGGAATCGTCCTTGCCCCAGATTTTGCTCACCCATTTGAGAAGTAAAGCATCGTTAACCAGGTCCAATCTCTGAACGCCAAGCCCACCGCAGCGCTTAGGCAAAGTCACCACATCCCAAGAGACGAGATGCATCCCCCTGCCGCTCCCGTCAGAACGACCCCAAAGGAAGCGCCGCATGCATTTTTCCAACCGCAGACGGATCCCCACAGGCATTCTCCTCACGGATAGGAAATATACCGGAATAGAAGATAGGACGGATTTAAGGAGGACCAGGCGACCTCCCCGAGAAAGCAAGGCGGCCCTCCAGCCCGCAAGACGCGCCTCCAACCGCTCCGAAATAGCCCGCCAATCCGCCGATCGGGCCCTCCCCACCGACAGGGGAACGCCAAGATATGTAAATGGAAGCTCCCCAGGCCCAGAACCCAGCAATCGGCCACATTCCTCCGCCTCCGAAGGCGACATCCCAAAAGTAACCGCATTTGATTTGGAAGTATTAATCGACATCCCAGATAGCTCACCAAAAATAGCAAGAGTATTGGCCATACTCGCCACCTCGTCCGAGCCGCGCAAATCGTATCGTCCGCGAACTGAAGCAAAGGCATGCATACATCCCCCTTGCGGAAGCCGTTAGTGAGGCCCGCCCCAATGACGCGGTCCACCATACGCGCCAAGACATCAGAGGCCAGAACGAAGAGAAGGGGCGCCAGGGGGCAACCCTGACGCACCCCCCTGCGAGGCTGAAACAAGCCACCAACCGGCCGCCCATTAATTAAAACAGAGAGCGAGACCGTGCAGACACATCTGCGCATCCAAGCGATCCACAAATTAGGGAAGCCCCTTCTACGCAAGGCCGACCAAAGGAATCGCCAATCAATTGAATCATATGCCTTGGCAAAATCAATTTTCCAAAGCACCCCCTTCCTTTTTTCTTTCTTCCAAACCGCCACCATTTCAGACGCGACAACGATGCAGTCCGCAATATGTCTTCCCTTAATGAATGCCCCTTGGACGGGGGAGATAAGGCCATCCAAGATCCGAGCGAGGCGAATGGCCAAGGATTTAGCGACAATAAGATAAATACCGTTGGAAACTGAAATTGGCCGAAAATCGTCCAAGCGCAGCGCCGGGTTTTTCTTAGGGATGAGCACAATATTCGCCCTGTTGATGCGGTCGAAGCCGAGATTCCCAGCACAAAAATCAGAGACGACGTCAAAAACATCCGCCGCGACAGTCTCCCAAAAGTCGCGGTAAAAGGCAACGGAGAACCCGTCCGGCCCCGGCGAGGAGTCTTGATTTAACGCCCATACAACAGCTTTAATCTCCTCAAAAGAGAACGGACGGATAAGGTTCTCGGAATCCGCGATCGAGAGAGAGGGAACATCCAACCCAAGCCAACGCCACCGCCGCGGAGGGAGAGAAGAGGAGGTACGTCTGAAATGATCAATGATGGCAATCCCCATCTCCCTATCCCCGGTGACCACCGCGTCATTGATAGAGATGGACCGTATCCTATTACAACGCCTCCGATTGCTAGCGACCCGGTGAAAGAATGCCGTGTTCGCATCGCCATCTTTAATCCATTTTTCCCGCGAGCGCTGGCGCCACTCCAAGGATCGTTTCTTATCCTCCTCCCGCACCCGAGCGATAGCAGAAGAACGATCCCGAAGCTCGTCAGAAGAGAGTTCACGCGCGTTTTCCGTGGTATCAAAATGCATGATGATTTCTTCGTCCTGGGCACGCGCCGCCCGCCGCGCCTGTCTGGTAGAAAATTTGAATTCAGCGAGAACCCTCCGAAGGGAAGAAAGCTTCTGGTTAAGTCTAGATGCCGCAGAGCCAAAGACTGGAACCTGAGTCCAATGATTCTGGACTAAGGATATGAAATTGGGTTCCAAGAGCCAACATTTTTCATATCGGAAAGGCCCCCGAGGGTTTATGACGTCACCAGAGTCCCAAATAATGGGAGAATGATCCGAGAATGAGCGGGCGCGGGAAGAAACCGAGCATAGGGGGAAGGAGTCCATAGACAAGCCATTAACCAAGAACCGGTCAATCCGCGAACGTGAAGAGTTATTCCGCCAAGTGTAGGAAATATCGCTCGGGACCAAATCAGAGAGAGCCAAGTCATCAATCACGTCCAAAATTTCATGTGAGCCAGGGTCACGGCCGCCCCTGCCGCGAGGCCGATCGGACGAATGAATGGTGACGTTGAAGTCACCCCCCCATAATCCACGGTAATCCCGAAAATAAGTTCGCCGCCTCCCGCAAGTCCTCCCATAATTCGCGACGTAAAATATGGCATGTCGGAGCGTAAATACATGAGAACACCATCATAGCAGAGGAATCAACCCGTTGTAAAGCAACTGAAATCATATGACGACCGGCAAGCATGGAGCTAAATGAGAACACACGAGATCGCCATGTCACAATGAATCCCCCAGCGGAACCAACCGCATTAACCGCACGGAAATCATCAAACGGACCAGCACCAAAAGAACGCCACGAATAATCGTCAAGGGCCGCCAATTTTGTTTCTTGAATAAAGGCAACGTCACAACACCGTTCTGAGAGACGAAAGCCCAGGGAACGACGTTTGTCCAAGTCCCCTAGGTCGCGGACATTCCATGAAAGGATCTTCATTAAAGGAACCTGGAAGTATGCCCCCAAAAGAAAACGCCGAACAAGGGAGCCACCAATCAATAAGCGCCGGGGTTCGCCCCCGGGTCATCAGCTTCCGAATGACCATCGCACCCTCGAATGCCACGAACACCCGCGGCCTCAGCCACGACGTCCCTCAGAGAAGAGCAAGAATGAACCACCCGAGGCCCAAGGATTGGACGAGCTCGCCTGCTGTACGTTGATCCGAATCGTCTGAGAGAAGGGCCCAATTGATCGGCTGATAGTTGGAAGCTAGGAAGAGTCGGAGAAGGCGATGAGACCTCATGCAAGATAGGGGTGGACCGCACTGGAGTCGTGTAAGAAGCAACCAAGGTTGAGGAAGCATCCAGGCGGAGGGCCTCTATTTGAATCACAAAAGAATCAGGCAAGGTGGTCCGAGTATGCTGATAAATGGGCCGCGTCCAAGATCCGAAGTGCTGTATATCACCGACCCGCAAGTTGAGGAGATCCGCCGAGCGATCCGAATATGCACCCCATAATCCAGGCGCCGATCCGAACCGAGGGAAAATAGAAGCCGAATCGACCTCGGGAATCCCTGCGATAGGAAGTTCAGAAGATACGGGCGATAGTTGCGGGGCCCCAAAAGGCGTCTCGAAGGAATCCAAGACGTCATGCGTGCATGGCGACTCTTCGGTAGAAGCTATAGAATGCTCCACGTGGCAGGACGGAACCAAAACGTCGCACGCCACGTGATGCGGCTGGATCGAAGCTTCGTCCTCCCGAGCCATCCCGACGTCGACCGCCAGCGTCGACAGGATCGGATCCTCGGCCACCACCGGCGAAGCAGAAACCGTCGGAGAAGGGGGAATAACAGAGAGCTCCGACTTGAAGCACCAACGACCGATCTTGAGATACCCGAAGAAAGTCTGACCAGGCGCATCTTTGAGAAAACCCTCGCTGCATTCGAAGAGGACGGAGATACGCTTCCAATCGGCCTCCGGCGCGAGCCCATCATCAATGATAGAAAGAATAGTCCCCCAGCGGCGGAAGGCTTTGTTGAGTGTAGGGAGAGTTCTAGACAAGAAGGGGACGCATGTAATAGAAGCCATGCAAACCTTGGAAGTAGAAAAAGCACCATCAGCCACACAAGCGGGCCGCCAAAATACGTCATCGTTAGAGCCATGAGCCAGCAAGCAATCCCGAAGCTCCAAGGAGAGATCGCGCACGCAACAGTGAGACTGTTCCAGAGCGCAAATATCCCCCGCGAAAAGAGGACCTAGAGTGGCAAGAACGTGCGTCCTCACCAACTCCCAGTCCACGCCGCACCGACGTGCGACCTCGATAAGCACCCAACGGGAATGATGAAGACCCTCATCCAGTCGTTGTGAAGACGAGTCAGGCCGATGCATAACCTGAACAAGAAAGGTCGCCTTGGACGAAGCACCCCCATGCGTGGAAGAAGTTGCACCGTTGATCGATCCGCCACCTGCGAGGATCTCAGGACAATGGGCCATCTCCAAAGCACCAGTGAGAATGCCCGCGCCCAAGGAAACCTGATGAGAACTAGAATCCACCACCTGAGCGAAAGAGCGCACCGGGACCTCTCGCCATGCGAGAGGACCGATACGGGGTCCAGGCAGCGAACGCACCGATAACGAGGAGGGAGGCAACCTTGGCTGAGACGGGCGATGAAGACGGTGCGACCTGCAAGAAGCCCGACGGTGCCCCATATTCCCGCATGCAAAGCATCACGGAGGAAGGGGACATCGAGAAGCGAGGTGACCCCTCTCCCTGCACCGGAAGCAACGCCGGCCCGCCTTCCTGTGAGAGACCGCCGTCCATTCACCCTCGCCAGCACCAGCCTCACCCTCAGCATCCACAAAAGCGACGCGCTTACCCTTCGCATAACCCAGAGCCGGAGGCGCAACTTGGAGGACCTCGTGAAAGGCACGCGCATCGTCCGCCTTCGCGCTCCCCCCGCCCGACCTTGCGCCCGCATCGCTCCCACCGCTCGCACTCCCTCTCGCACTCGCCATCCCTCGATTTTGTCTCATTCTTGTTTTCTTAATATTCGATGTGCTAAATTTTTGAGGTGGTTTCTTAGAGTTTCCTTCTTTGAGGGAGTGGAATTGAATCAATGGATCATCTTTTCTTTCTTTGTCAGTGTACGACACCTATCTGGGTCGATTCTGACCTGGACTGGGTCTGTCTGAGGAGCCTTGGCTCTTTCTGGACTTCCTTTGTGGTGGCCAGGAAGCATCCGAGGAAAGATCTGCTTCGTCCTCTGGCCCTTTTGTGTGCTATCTGGCTAGCTAGGAATGCCTTTCTGTTGTCGGATCAAAGGTTCTATCGCGAGAATGTCTGTATCCAGTATAGATGTCTCGTTGAGTCATGGCTTTTGTAATGGTTGAAGACTATTTTTCTTTTTGATTAATTAATTTCGTTCTAGGGCGGACACCATTGCATGATTCCCCCTTTTTTTGACTTAAAAAATCTTTTATTTTGTTACCCTTTCTTTTTGGGGTTCTTTAGGATTAGATTGCATGTAAATTTCGGCACCTAAATCCGTCCTATTTTCTTATCCTCTTTCTTTGAATAAGAACTAGAAGTGTGATTTTCAATTTTTCCTTTTCGTTTTTCATAAGTAGGCATAAAAGTAGGTTTCTTTTAGGCTCACATTTTTATTTCTCTAAATAAGTAATCTTAACTTTAAAACTTCTTGGTCATTTTCTAGCAACTCATTTTCCTTTTCAAAACATTATTCATTGGGCAACATAGATTTGTCATTAATTATTTTTTTGTTACTTTTTTATAGAATCTATTTCCTTCTCATGTTTCACAACTTGTTTAAAAGATCTTAAGATATATTATAATGTTTATTATAAGAACATTGTTTACCTCATTATCTGAATCTGAATCAGATGAGTTGCATTTGATCAATCCAACTGATCCCATGAATGTGATTTCATCTTTTTCTTCACTACTATTTAATTCTTCTCAAGAGGCTTGCATAGCTCTCTTTTGAACTTTTTCGAATATAAAATTTTTCTTTAGCCGAGGACAACCCTTCACGTGCCCTATCTTATGCTTTGAAAGCATCTTATTTCTATTTCTCTTTATGTTTCTTCTTTTCTTTTCTTCTGAGGAAAGTCTTGAATTGATGGCTGATGAAAGCAATATTATCGTCACTATATTATCCTTCTTGAGTTTTCTTGTTAGCTACAAATGCTAGACTTTTTTTGCACCTTCTCTTCTTCTCTATTTTTATTTTCTATCTTTGTTCATATGCAAGAAGTTCCTCCCTTGAAGTTGTGAAGAAGTTGGTTGACTCCTATGTAGCTATTACTTTGTGTTCCCATTTGAGAGAGTGAAATGATAATGTTACTTGTGAGCTCTTTGGGTAGAAATTTTCTTCCCAAATTTCTCAGTTGATTCACAATTGAAGTGAACCGAACATTCTTGTCCTTGATAATCTCCCATTTTTGCTTCTTGAAGGTTTTATAATCGAGAGTCAACATCTGTGTTGGAGTATATGGGTCATATGTGGTGGATGGTTAAATGGATCCCTCAAAGATCCATTTACCACATCCAGTGTTTAGTCCCACATCTACAATGTTGGGATGGAGGGTCTGTGGATCAGATGAGAAAGTTTAATGAATGAATTATCCCTTTAAGACATTCTCCTGTGATTTCATCCCGCTCCTTAGGGAGTAGGGTTTCACATAAAAATCCTAGTGTTCCATGATGTTTGTTATTTATCTCTGATATTAGCTTCCGCATTCGTAGTTTCTAACATGGTATAGGATCGGATTCCATTCTCGAGGATTTTTATGTTTTTTTATTTATCCGAGATTCGATTATCAGAACAAGTTCCGTTCTTGGTTGATTCTTGAAGATTCATTCTGAATTTTTTCATGTCCAAGATATGGTTTTAGGGTTTTCTAAAACCCTAGTTGTTCTTGAAGGGTTTTGTCGGAAACCCTAACTCGACCTTCATCTTCATGCGGCACAACATCTTCAGGCTCTAGGCTTTGACTCCCAACGATTGCTCCAGCCGCATCATCACCGCCGGGGGGCACCGGCCTCGTTCCAGGCAGTATCCAAGCACTAGGGTTCTGCCGATCCAAAACTCTAGCCGCAGGAGGCTCTTCTCGATGCTCAGGTGGAGTATCTCCCTACCTAGTCCACGCCATCAGAGCCATCAAGTGCCTCCGGGCGACGCTCCTCCCTCGTGCGGGTCACCTGGCGGCGCACAACAACGTCGGCCTACTCTTCCAGCGGCATCTCCAGGCAACAGCAACAGACGACATCTCCAGCCGCATATCCAACAACATCGTGTGAAGGAGACACCCTCCAGTTCGGCGATATATCTCACCGCCAGCCGTCCACCTCAAGCGGAGGCGAATCTCCTCTGACAGGTGAATCCTTCGCACTCGCGAACACTAAGATATGCCAGAGAAACAGACGAAGCTCTCTATATGAATGAGGAGAAGCGACAGCTAGGAGGAGCATCGATGCTCTCATGAAGGCCCTGAAATCCAGGCCGCGTTTCATCCTCGATCTATGAGGACCCCCGAGGCGGCGACGATGATGCTTCACGCGGTGGATCCCATAGCCCCTCCTCATCTCCTACATGCGACAGCTGTGGGAGGAGCCCATCGGGGGCGACGAGTCTTCTAGAGAGAAGGGTTCCAAGCGGGAACCCTAAATAGAGCCCAAGTGGGTTGCTATTATAAAAAAGGAGCCTAGTTTGTGCTGCATCGTTAAAAAAAGAAGAAAGCTTTATTTATTCGGGTCCTATTTGTGCCATTTTTTTTAAAAGGGGAAGGAAAGACGAACATTATGGCCGAAAATGATTTTAAAAAAAGAAGCTGAAAAATCGAGATCGGCTGAATGATTCATTGATGTTTTATTTTCCCCATTTTCTTGTCTTCTCCCAACTTTGTCGATGTCATTGTTTTGCGACAAGTATGTGAGAAATGAGGAGTATTTTATAGAGTTCTGCATGCTAGATTGTCGAATATTCAGATTCTCCAGGCTAGATTTTCTAGAATCTACAGAAGTTCAGACTCGACGATCAGATTCCGACTTCAGTTTGATTCACACAAGTTTGTGATCATTATTTGTGTGGCCCCCATCTTTTGTTTTTGGCATGGAAGGACATATCGATATCGTTTCGATATCGTGTCGATATCGATATATCGGCGATATATCGCCGACATATCGCTATATCTATGAATCTTTCTGAAGAAAATGCCTGAAATCGGATATATCGATATAGCGATTTTGATATCGGCCCCATGTCGATATGGATATATCGACGATATATATCGGGATACGGCCTTCCATGGTTTTTGGTCTCAGAGTTTTCATGTGATCCATAGGGACTCCAGAGTAGAGATCCCATTCCCTATGCCATGTGGACTAGGGTTCTCATGTGGTTTCATAGGGACTCCAGAGTAGAGATCCCATTCTCCGAGCTAGTATAGGAGAGACCTAGTTCTCCGACGAGGAGACTTTTCAGAATCCGTTCTCCAGCAACTGTGGACTCCGATGAGGATGTCTCCACGACCTTTTCAGTTCGACCCTTAAAAGATGAAGCGGTTGTCCCCATGATTTAGTAGAGTACTCCGATGAGGAGATTCATTTCAGTTTTGGTGACTCTGACATGCGCAGTACAGTGCACCCCCAGTTCAACTCACACTCCAGCCAATTTGTTCCTCCTCACCTGCACGACATGAGAAACAACGTCCTCGACAACAACCGACAGTGTGTATGCGTTGAGTTGATATTGTTCATTAGTGTGAGTTTGGTATTTCTTTCTGTTTGTCCAAGCTGAGCATTGTATGCTCCAGATTGATGGAAAGTGTTGGGATTTATGCGTCATATGTGGTAGATGGGTAAATGAATCCCTACAAGATCCATTTATAACATCTAGTGTTTAGTCTCATATCTACTAGTAGTGGGACTTGGAGGGTCTGTGGAGGTTATATAAGAAGCCCCAGACTTCCTATGTCAGATGAGAAATTTCAATGAACGAATAAGCCCTTTGAGGCGTTCTCTCGTGGTTTCATCCCGCTCCTTAGGGAGTAGGGTTCCACGTAAAAATCCCGGTCTTCCATAATGTTTATTATTTATCTCTGATATTAGTTTCCGCATTCGTAGATTCTAACAATATGAAAACAAGACTCATTTATCTTTATCATACATTCATGTGTATCTTCAAGAATTTCTGAATCTCGTAGGCTATCTTTAAATGATTCAGTCAAATTCAGTTTATGGCGGAGCACTATATAAGGAATTGATTGCCTTTGAGTTGGGCATCATTTATGCCAATTCAACAACAAAGTATTTTGTTTCTTTCTTTTCTATGATCTTGAATTCTTTTCACATCATGTTCCATATCGCAAAATCAAATGATTGGAGGAAGATTTCCATCTTCTTCTTCCAACTTGAGTAGATCGTTTCGTTGAGAAATGGTGGATGAATCACCGAGTTCCATTCATTATGCAGTCCTCAGGTGTTGGCCATGTTCATGTTGGATTTTGAATTTCTTCACATAAACGAGGCTCTGATAGCTATCAATGGTGATGGCAACATAAGCATTCTTGAGACCAGTTCCTTCCTCCATAAGGTATTCTTTATCAAAGACCTTGGTCAACTCAGATACGTCTTAGGAATTAAGGTGATATATATAGTAGATGGACTATACTTGTCACATGGGACGTATTGTTTGGATATTCTTAAAGAAGCTGACCTACTTGGATGCACTTCATTAGCTGTACCAGCTGAACAACAAAGACATGTCATCTCCATTGATCCTACATTTAAAGATACTATACGATAGACATGCCTAGTGGGTAATTGCTATATCCTGATTCTCATTATCACGATACTTGATATGCCTAATATATCATATCGGTGATACATGGACAAGCCTCACTACGTCCGTTGGTTGGATGTTCTTCTGATCCTTTAATACCTCAATGACTCTCCAGGAAAAGGCTTGCTCTATGGGGCTAAGGGCCACACTAGTGTCACATCCTATGCAAATGCTGACTATGCTAGTTCTCCTGAGAACGTGTGCTCTAGTATTGGTTTCGCCATGTTTGCTGGAGAAAATCTTGTTATCTAGCGAAGCAAAAAACAAGCCGTTGTCTTTAGATCAAATGCAGAAGCATAGCATAGAGCGATGACTCAAGCTACATGCGAGATTACCTAGTTGGTTTCCTTTCTATAGGAACTTTGGCTCCCCTTTGCCAATCCAATTCCTCTCTAATGTGACAATAAGTCCGCAACATACATTACCACTAATCATGTTTTCCATGAACAGACTAAGCATATTGAGGTGGACTGTCACTTTATTCGAGATGTTGTATGAGGGGTGAAGATCACTACTTTACACATCTCCACATAACTCCTACTTGCGGATATTTTTACTAAAGCTCTTCCAAAGAAACTGATACCTCTGTTGACATTCAAGTTGGGCATGATAGATCCATATGCTCCAACTTGAGGGGGAGTGTTTACGTCATATGCTATTTTAGTAAATGACATGGATTTCCATTCTTATTATTTCCTTGTTCTTTGTTTCCACTTATAACTCTTCATGGGCTAATATGTAATTGCTACCGATTAGGTAATAAGGTTTCATGCTATATAAGAAACCATATCCAATGAATAAAAATTATCTTTTTGCATTCTCATATTTTCTCCAAAGGTGAATGAGTTTGGGTCAGCTCTCTACCGTTTGCAATTCTTTGGGCCATTTAGTGTGCCATGAACGAGCTAATCTTTCGAGGACAAATTCTTTATTTGCCGAACGTGTTGGAACATTGTAGGGCCCTTGCTCGGCCTGGTCATTTGTATTATAAGTATATCTCTTTAATATAAAGTTTGTGGCGGTTTCCATCTTCAGACTCCACTCTTATTCGCTTCGAAAAAATTCTCGTATTTTCTCCAAAGGCGAACACCCTTTTTCCTTATAGAAAAAAAATCTCACACCAATTATGATTGGAAATAGACCATTAAAAATTAGTGTCCTCGACAGGAGAAGAATCAATATGAACAAGTAGTGGGGAGTCTAATATATGTGATGATTTGCACCCAACCGAACTGGGTTTATCTAGTAAGCTAGTTAGTAAAGCTTATTGTAATTCTGGACCAACATATTAAGATTTTAAGATATCAGATGGGAACTATACATCTAAAATTGATGCGTCAAGATGGATTTCTCAAGGTAGAAGGATACTCAGTTATGAATTTCAAAGGGGATTTGGATGATGGTATACCTACATTTAAGCACTTCTTTATGTTAGATGGTGCAATCGTTTCTTGTGATAGCAAGAAACAAGGCCGAGTATTTAGATACACACACAAGGCAAAATACATTGTATGTAGTATGCCCATCAATGCAATTTATATAAAATACTTCTTGGAGAACTTAGACATTAAATTTGTTAAATGGATTATTAAAAATGTATTGTGATAATCTAGCTGCAGTAAGTTCGATTAATAGTTGGACTGATAGTTCCAAATCATATTGAAATTCAATGTCATTGTATGCAAGATATAATGGAAAAAATGGGTCCTATACATTAAACATGTTGGTTTTATTGGGATTTAGGAATACACGAGTCTAGGGGGAGGCATTTTTGAGTAATGATTCTCATTGAATATATCTAAGTTACAATACAGAAATAGTGGGAATATAGACATCTTGACCACGTTGGTCAAGTAGGAGATGTTGAGTGGATCAAAGAGATCCATCTTAGTAAGTGATCTCATGGTCATTGTATGCAAGATATAATGAAAAAAAATGGGTCCTATACATTAAACATGTTGGTTTTATTGGGATTTAGGAATAAACGAGTCTAGGGGGAGGCATGTTTGAGTAATGATTCTCATTGAATATATCTAAGTTGCAATACATAAATAGTGGGAATATAGACATCTTGACCACGCTGGTCAAGTAGGAGATGTTGAGTGGATCAAAGAGATCCATCTTAGTAAGTGATCTCATGGTCAAATGAATCAATCTCCAGTATTTTTGCAATCTATGGTACCACCTCCATATTCCAAGAAGGATTGGATTGCTCACTGAAGTGGATTAGTCGACCCCTCAATTATTGAGGGAAAAGTCATTGGCAGTGAGAGCACTCGATTTCCTATAGATAGGCAATTTGTGCCATCTTCTCAAAGGTGTCAGTCAAATTGCTGGCATCCACCGGGATGGTTTCTGTGACTAAAGGAAGTAGGCTATTATCTTGCCAACAATTGTTTCAGCATTTCTTTGTTGCATTTTTACTGTATCTATCAAACCAATGTATGTTATAGTCTAGAATTGGTTTCACTTTGTTGTTGTAATTAATAATATTCCTCTCAATTATTTGCAATCTAGTGCAAATTTGTCATTCTATCTTGGTTCCAAATCGTCGTGACTAAATTCTACAAATTAATAGGTCCATGAAGGTAGAAATCATGAAGTTAGGGAGCTCGTGAAGAATGCTGGACTTGAGGTGATTTAAGTGTTCAATCTTTGGCTTCTATTTCAAAGTATTTTTTCTTATATGCATTCTCTCCTCTGACTTGCTGCTATCATCTATTACCTAGAATTGAAACGAGCATTATAAATAATGCCCACCCAGAGAGGTTATTGATTAAATATGTAGTGTGTAGCTTCATTACACGTAAATACTTGACTATATATTTTTAGAATATGGACATGATGAGGGTTGAAAGATCAAAGAATCAAGACACCGCATGCTGTGTTCTTTATTTCAAAGATAGACTTTAGAATCAAGACACGTGGTCGCTCTTGGAGCCGCCACGTTTCACTCCCTTAACCCATCTTCGCGCACTTATTCTGGGCTGTTGGATGAAGTGCCCCTTCATCCAACGGTTTGGATTAAAGCTCTTTTATTTATTTTAATTTTATATTATTATTTTATTTCTTTTAAGCTACACAACGCATTCTGGACCGCTCAATCTCGGCCGATCGAACGATCAAGAACCAGCCGTCCCTCTCCTCTGTCAGCACCCAACCATCCTCCGCCTTCCTCGGCCGCCCCCCACGACCTTGCCGCCCACCTCCTCTACCCCCTCTCTCCTCCACGATCTCTGTCCCTCTCACCCACATCACGCATCTCTCATCGTAACCGTAACAGCTCATGAAAGTTGAGCTCCGCCCCCTTTCACGCCATCCACAATAGAGCGAAGATAGCCCTAGCTCCTCCACCAATCTCGGTGACAACGAGATCAGGGGCTTGTGAGCGACGACGACGGTCAACCTTCCTTGAGGCAAGATGCTTGGACTTCTGTCCAAGATGCAGCATGTCCCCATCTTGTTCCCAAGCCTCGTCGCTTTCTACCGCGACTTGAGGTGAAGACCGGGAGAGTGCCTTTGTGAGCTCTTCTATCAGGTGGAAGAAATAAACCCATCAGGTAATCCCTTCTCATCCTTCTTCCCCTCCTCGTCCTCCTACTCTGGCTATTATCTCTGTTCCTATGCTATTTCCCCATGTCACCTGTCTAGGATAATTTTATTAGACATATCTAGGATAATTTTATTTCTGAAAATTAATTGGATTCGCTAATTATTAAAATTGAATTATTGAATATCACACAATATGTATTGTTTAATTCATCAAAAAATCAAACTGCATCAAAAAATTACTAAAAGATATAGTAGGTTAATTTCTTTATATTTAACTTACTGTCCAATTTTCACAATTTTTGCATTGCATATTTTCGAATAATTGCAGAAAAACCTCTGAAAAATGTTGATTTTTCATGCATCCATTTTATATTGTAAAAAGTTTTGGATTTGTCATTGCATAAATAATTAAGAAAATCAGCTCTCTTGATTTTTGAACCCAATGGCTTATTATTTTGGATTTTCCAACTTAGGCTAATTTGACCTTCATCTTTTTACTCTGCATTTGCATATCATCATCATTTGTATAAAAAATTTATTAAAAAATTCGTCTCTAAAACCTAGCATTTAGATAATCTAAAAATCATCCTAGGGAGATAGTAGCCTCCCTGAGTTCGACCTTGGGCTTGCCTAAGTAATTTAAATCTGATCGCTTTAGTATTTCATTAAATATTAATTAAGTTGTCATTTTGATTAATCCGAACTTTTCCGCCTGCAACAAACATCACTTTAATTTCACATTATTAGCAAGGATATTTTCAGGTTTTTCAGATAGCGTCGTTGTCGGGAAGGCATTGCTTAGGTTGACTTTTAAAGAATTTAGAAATTAGGTTTCTCACCTCCCGAGTAACCCCGAACTTTCTTGTAATTATTTCTCCATTTATTTTTTCACCATTTTATTTCCTTATTTATTGATTTCTTTATTTTATTTGAGTCACCACTCTGAACATCATATTATTTTTTTGTGCGAGGGACCTGACCCATCCGGGGCGGCTTTCGGGACATGTGCATTGGAGGCCGACTTTTCAGGAGATGAACCGATTGAAGGATACATTTAAAATTAAGATCGAGTCGAGCCGTGAGAGAGTATAGTGCATTTTACTTAATTTTTGTAATTATTTGTAATAATTGCACTTTTACAATGGTACCTGTTTGAGATCTCACGTGTGTAAATCTGACTTGGACATTTTTTTATTCTTGTAGTGTGTTGAGACATGTTTCACTCTCGTTTTGAGGGTGGGACTCGACTTGAGTGGCTCGTAGGTTAGACCTGCACTCATGGTTCTTAAAGCTTTTACATAAGTCAATTATCATTTGTTGTGCTCATTTAATTTAGGGTCACACTTCACATTTAATAATATGCATCTTAGAATGTTCTACTTAGTCAAACTACATTCACATTCTTCCTGACTAATAGAAGTTTCTATTAGGTGCGGTTTCATTACTTGCATTTGCAATGTGAAAATTTCTATTTTATATCGCATCCCATATGTAAAGAGGTGGGAAACACTGCAAGTTTCCTAACTTGGCATTCATCATTATTTTTGATTTTGCATTGGCTTTTTCGATCTCGTTCCTTTATCTTATAACTTAGAAAATTAAAAGAATTAGGACTATTGATAGGCGTGCTAAGTGGTGGACTAATTTATAAGTGACATCCAACTTAAACCCGTGACTGCTGAAACAAATTTGAACACAAAAATGCATAAAAACTGAAATTGTTTCCGGGAAAGCAACCGTGACCAGCTTCAGCCTTATTCTTTAACAAGAAAACCCAAGATAATCTAGAGAAATCATCCACACCAAGCATATAGAACTAGTGTCTTTAATGATCGGGAACATGACTAGGATCCCGGATATCAAAATGAACCAACTCAAACAGCTGACTATTATGATGACTCTAACGAATCGGAAAAGAAGAACGATGGTGTTTCCCAAGCTGACATGCCTTACACTCCAAGGTAGTATGAATAGAGATTTGAGGGAGAACATGACACGGTTTCTGCAGAGGAAGGTGCCCAAAGCGAAGATACCACATGAAAGGAGAAACCAATCCAGACGGAATAGTAGCTGCACCAGCAGACGGAGGTTGGACCAATCTGTAAAGCCCTCTCTGTTCACGGCCACATCCAATCACCTTTCCCGTGAGTATGCTCTGAAACACAAGAGAAGAGGTATAAAAAATGGCAGGACATTCTAAATATTTTATAATCTGACTAATAGAGAGAAGATTCATTTGAAATGCTAGGGCATGTAAGACATTATGTAAACACATCGATGGGGCTAGAACAATTTCCCGTTGACCAGTAATGTGTAGATGAACCCCATTAGCAATCACCACTGATCTACCAGGAAGGATATGTCTGTAAGAAGTAAACTGAGCTCGATCTGCACACATATGATGAGACGCTATGGAGTCCATGATCCACTCAGTCAAATCTGAACTGTTACAACCAGGGATGAGCATCGGGCCGAGTCGAGCCAGGCCCACTTCAGCCCAACCTGAGCTCGTTTAATGTGGCGGGCTCGTGGGTCGGGCCTAGGCCTGAATAAATATGGAAAAACCAGCCCAAGCCCGGGCCCAACCCGATGATACTTGGGCCGGGCCTGGGTCGGCCCGACCCGATTAAGAACTAATTAGTACTTGTGATCTTCATGTCCTTGAAATATAGAGAGGTCCAAGGAAAAAAATTATTCTTATTCCATGCTTATATTATTTAAAACTTTATCTTGTAGCTAAAGAAAATGAGGTAGAATAAGGAACGACAAGGAAGCTATTCCTATTTCAAGAATCTAAGCTCCAACACACATAACAAATATATACCAAATATATTTATTGGGGGTGGGCCTCCGACGAATCGTTGCCCGAGCCCAGCCTGATAATATCATAATAGAATTGGGCTGAAAATTAATCCCCAAGCCCGCCCGACTATTGCTCGGGCTCAAGCCGGAGCCGGGCTTTATCGGGCCGAGCATCGGGCTGGGTCGGGCCGACCCTACCCAATGATCACCCTAGTTACAACTGGTAAGTACGTAAGCAATACTTGATGAACTCGTAGAGGCTCTGACAACAGCTGCAACATTTGGAAATCCTGTTGTTGGGGTGGGGCGGTGTAGTCATCATCTCTCTCAGTCTAGAGACAATATCATCAAACCTCGCATCATGTGGAGCTGGAGTAGTCTCCGTCTACTCAGCTGGGCAGACACTGGATACCCATGCTTCAGATAGCATGTCTCCTCTGAATGTCTTGGACGGTGGCAATGCTAGCATGGGCCACACTAACATCCTCCTCGACCATGGTGTCTACGTCCGCGAAACTGTGAAGTACCCCCTCTGTCACGAGAAGCAACCATCGTAGAGGGAGTTTGGGCCACAGTAGTAGATGGAATAGTGATCTTGCTCAACCTCTTGTAGACCTCCATCGGAGGTATCATCTCTCCTGTAAGTAGTTGAGTACATGTTGCATTGTACTCTGAGTTAAGGGATGACAGGAAGACTCCTGTCATAGTGGGATTCCTGTATGCCTGCTGTTGCTCAGTGCTGGTAGTAATGGATATAAAATCATGAAAACGCTCAAATATGCCTCAGAGATGTGAGAAGTGGGCATGAAGAGGCCGACCATTACGCTTGGTTGAGAAAATGTCATACTGCAAATGGAGTATTTTTCTCTCATTCTTCGCTTGCTCATATATGTCAGCAAGGATATCCCACATAGCCTTGACTGTGGGTTGATTGACGATGTCGTTGGCAATCTCCGTGGCGAGCGTCCCGGAGAGCCAAATCCGTGCATAGGCATCATCTTACTTCTATAAAGGATTAGCCTCAGTTTTGTCCGTCAGCTCTGAATTAGTAAAAATGTGCTCCTTGTGAAGGATATGGAGAAATCCTCAAGCGCATCACGGAAGCGTGATCGTCGTATCGGATACGACGAAGAACGACTAGTCGTACTAGTTGTTCGGTGCAGCGGAATTTAAAAATTTTTAAACCGATGAAACCACATGATCCGAGAACCATTCTCAAATCGTTTCATCTATAACCACAGCAAGTATAATGCAATACCTCTTGAAGCGTGGTTGATCGAGTCTCTACGAAAAAAGAGACCTCCTGTCTCAAGTCCGATCGTCGGAGTAACGACTTGCGAGCGCGGAGATGAGTCGCGGTGTCCTCGCAATCCAAGTTGATCCAAGCGCGGTTGCTCCTGATCTCGTCACACGAGATCAAACGTCTCCTTCGCGAGTGAAGCACTCCAAGAAGACAAAGAACCGCAGAGAGTCGAAGCGGCAGCACGATGGCGCGGGCGTCGACGTTTCTCTCCACCAAGGTGGACGGCCACCAAGAAGAGAGGGAGAGAGAGGGCTGTCGTGTATATGAGAAAGAGAGAGAGAGAGTTTGTGCTACAATAGCATGTGTCAAGAGAGAGCCAAGTATGCCTCTCTATTTATAGGGTTTTGGGATCCATGGATCTCAATCCATGGGACACATAGAATCAATGGATGAGATTGATTTATGTTCATCCAATGGCTAAGATTGTTGTTGTCAAAAGCAACAAATTTAGGTCAAAATATATTTGATAAAATCAAATATAATTCATTCCTAAATCATCCCAACAAATAAGGAGAGAAGACACATGGAGATTTCATCTCCATGTGCCTTCCATGTAGGCGCACACCCACTCCAATTAGGAGTGGTGTGCCGTCCATGGATTGCATGGAGATTGCAATCTCATGGAAATCCATGAGATTGCATATCTCCATGTAATCTCTCTTATTTATTTGCAACAAATTTATTTGGGATTTATTTCTCAAAAAATAATTCACAATTATCTTTGAGAATATTGCAATCTTGCCATGGAAAAATTGTGAATCATATTCACAACCCAAAACAACATGTAATTCATATTGTTAATTAATTACACAATGTGTATCCAATACACATCATAATTAATCAACACATATAAATTATAATTAACTCTCTCTAATACATTATAAATCACATTTATAATATATCATGAATAATTGGATATCTCTATCCACATTATTCTTATCCAAACTAATTAAATCACATTTAATCATATTGGATAATTTCTCATACATCATGATAATTAAAACACTTTTAATTATCAAATTCTCTTTGCTTAGATCTTATGGAATTGTTCTTAAACCATTTAAGAACAATGCTATTTCTCCTCAGATACTTGGAGATAAGGACAGGGCGATTGTATTGTTCCACGTATAGTGACTTGGATGTTGAGATCATATCTCAACTCCAGATCCTATGGACCTCCCACTGATGCTTGATCAAATCAAGACCGTAGACTTAATCTTCTCATTGCATCTGAATCTTATTCAGATCAATGTCCAGTTCATGGACTAAGATTAGGTCACTTCTCTAATGAGAGGAGTCACTAAAATCCAAACCTGTTTCATCACTCCCTCGGAATGGAAGCGTCATGGTTATACAATCGTATATGATCAAATCACCCTTCAGGTATTCCTAATACCTGCACATCCTACATACTGGAAGACTCATGATCATCCTGAAGATAAAGATCACTTTTACACTGTCATCTTCAGGGTTAGATCATTAAGTTTCTCAATCTTGGTCATCGGGATTTGGTATAGATCATATGCTTTCACAAAGCATATATCTTACCTTCAAATTCATGTCATGCTTCCAAAGCACGACGACCATGCATGGAATTTGTTCAGTCCCAATACCTCATGAGTGAGCTCATGTCTCCCGGTTCACAAGTGAACCTGTATGATCCCTTTGAGAGATCACATTACTCATATGTCCTTACATGCACACCAGCTCGCCGGTATATAGACCTTGATTAGGTCATCAACCTATTGGTCTGCCAAATGTACATATTCAAACATATAGCAATACATCTGTCTCTAGTCAGAGGATGCATGCCTATGTTGTGACAGTATTCAACGTAGGTCTTTGGTTATCTCGATCTCGTCATGTCAACCCATTGACTTGACTAACCTGACACCTCTGAATCACTATTCCCATGCAGAGGACCTGCATCAAGAGGTCAGTCAGATATCAGTCATATGAGATAGGATTGCCATCTCCCACTCAGACTGGAGATCATCACTTAATGATCATTTGATGATGCTTGATGAGTCCTCTATCTAACTCCTTAGATATTCATCCAAGCATCAGCCTCTATGATCCATCCAATGAATCAACAGCTGTATGATCATCAAGTTGGCCATGGTACATAACCCTTATTGTACAGAGGGACCCTATAGTGCATTCATTCATTAATCTCAGAAAGGGGAGTGAAAAATAATCAATAATTTTCATTGATAATTTATTCATTACAATAACATTTATTGTAGAAATGGTTCGCCCGGGGCTCACATTGCTAACACCTTGTTACTGCACTACATAAGGGTGTGAAATTGCATGGACCGCAACTCGCAGTTGGTCCCATCCATCTTCACGATAGGAGCTAGGCCCTTGAATGCACTGGACGATGAAAAAATGTCACCCTTGTTCTCTGACATGATGAGAAGATTGCCGAAAATTCGAATCTAAACTTGGGAGGAGACCTCGTTGAGCAAGTCGACACAATCATACGAAGGAACGATTGTACGTGTAGACTCATACAACTATCGTCTCCAATCCTTGATGTAGTTTAGGACCGGAAAACGTGATTTAAAGGACCAAAATCACTCATCCCAATCAGAATCAGACCGTATAAGATTGCAAAATTGCCCAAACGACATCCCGCAAGCAGTCGCAGGCGGCTAGGGCCGCAAGGGTGTGGCTGGGGTCGGCGTCTAGGGTGACTAGGGCCAGCTGGCGGCTGTGCCTGCTCGACAGGAGCGACCGACGACAAGGTCGGAAGCAGATTCTGAAGCAACAGTTGACACAGGAACCCCAAGAATATCCTTTGCCATTTTCCCAAGTATAGGAAATCTTCCAACATTTTGTTTCCACCATCCCAAAATATCAAAGCTGCTTCCACAATCATCCTTCTATTTTAAACACTTCTCTTGTAGATATTCATCCAACTCAGATTTTGAAGGCTCCACATCTTCTTCATCCATGATTTGAGCAAATATGCTCTTTCTCTTTTTTAATGGAATACTTGGAGGAAGAGAAGCATTGACAGCTCTTGATCCAACCCTTTGATCTTTAGCAAGAGAAGAATATGACTGAAATAAATTTTTAACGATACTTTGAAGTTCATTCACTTTCTTATCAGCATCATTCGGATAAAGATCAGTGTAATAAATTTCTACTGCCTTCATCTTGTAACGAGGATCCAAAATGGAGGCAATAACCAAGAGTTGATTGCACATATCCCAATATTTGTCGAACTTCAATTTCATCACTGTGGCCATAGAAATAATAATCTTATCATTACTTTTCAACCATTCTACAAAAAGCAGTTGTATTTCACAAAATTCGATAAAGAAAAGATTGGATGTCACATAATTCGACCCAGATAAAAGCTCTGTAGCATCATAAAAGTGTTTCAAGCATTCCTCCAACTTCCTTACGTATTTCCATTCTTCATCACTCAACGCATGAACAAAGTTGGCATCTCTAAAGCCAAACCTTTTGAAAACAGCTTTGTATTCCAAGGCAGTAGCCAACATGAGGTAGGTAGAATTCCACCTCGTGCAACAATCCAAAGCCAAACTTTTCTTTAACTGTGGATCAACCTGTTGTGCTGTCTCATTGTACATAGCTTCCATTTGCGGTGAACAAGTGACATATTTGATACCAAGCCGCACTCTTTGTATTGCACTTGATATAACCTTCAGTCCATCTTGGACAACAAGATTAATGACATGAGCATCACATCTCACATGAACAAATAATCCATTGCATGGCAAGGAATCACCAAGTCGAGTTTTAATATGGCGGATAGCCACATCATTCGCCTTATCATTATCGACAATGACTGTAAATAATTTTTCATCGATGTTCCATTCAAACATACGTGACAAAAAATGGCTACTAATATGCACTCCAGTTTACCCATCTACATTGATGAAATTTATGATTCTTTTTTGCAATTCCCAAGAATTATCAATAAAGTATGCTGTAATGCAGAGGTAAGACTTGTTCTGTGAAGAAGCGGTCCACTTATCCATGGTGAGAGATATTCGTGAAGAAAGATTCTCAAACATTTGGTAGATCTTCTTCTCATCAAAATAAACCATCTTATATAACTTTGCCATTGTAGTTCGTGATGGAATTTTGTGCTGTGGACGAAGGGAATGGATATATGCACGGAATGCAACATGTGAGACTATATTGAAAGGATACCCATGCACCATAATAGCCTTTGCAAGCAACAACTGACTATGTTCTTCATCAAATGTGTAACTCATAAGTGTGCTACTTCCATCGGCTTTCGTGAATGATTGCATCAATAAATGACCAGGCTCAAGTTTTGATATTTTTGGGCAGGACCTTTTATAATGATTTGATAAATGTGTTGTCCCCGCCCCAGTACCGTGACGAATTTCTTTGAAACAATGTTTACATTTAGCCCACAATACATCCACCTCAACTTCACCATCCTTGTCCTTCATTTTTTCTTTTTTGTAAATTCTATCAAAATGATTCCATACTTCTGATCTCAATTTTTTTTGCTTCTTAAAGTGTTTTTGAGCATCTTCCAAATTATTACTCTCATTCTCAATGGATGAGTCAGTATTCATTATTTTTCTGCAAACATTAAAGTTAACAATCAAGCAAGCATATTCCAATAAGTTCCATACACAAAAACATTCCATACATTCCATACAAATCTTCTAATAACATCAACCATATTCTAATTCTTTCTAACAAAACAATCCATAGATAAAAAAAACATTACAAGAATATGAAATTTACCAGAGATCGGTCGCAAATGGAGGCGGAGGGTGGCAGTGGCGCAATGCAAGGAAGCGGAACCGTCGGGGCGGAGCGGACGGAAGGGTGCGGGACGCAGGGGTAGGGCCGCAGGGGCGGCGCCGGGCTGGACGGAGGGAAAGGAGGGGGGGCTGCGGGCCTGATGCAGGTAGGGCGGCAGGGGCGGGACTAGGGGGGCGGCATGGGGCGTAGGATGGCGGAGGGGGGCGGCAGGGCTGCTGCAGGGGCGGAAGGGGGGCGGCTGGGGGGCGGAGGGAGGCGGAGGGGGGCGGCAAGGCCTGCTGCAGGGGGGCAGCAGGGGCGGAAGGGGGGCGGCTGGGGGGCGGAGGGGGGCTGAAGGAGGGGCGGAGGGGGGCGGAAGGGTGGCGCGCGGGGGTGGATAGGGAGAGGTCGGGCGTCGGGACTCGGTGGTAGGCGTGGGGGTGGGATTTCCGTGGGTTTTGGCCCTTAGGGAAGAAACCCTAAGTACCCTAGGTATTAGGTAAATAATTTAAATAAAATTAATCTATTTAGTAACGAAAATTCATATTCGTAATCGTATTCGTTATATTTTTCGTATTCGTATTCGTATTCGTTAAGTAAGGATTCGTATTCGTATTCGTATTCGTATCCGCAAAAAAGTTCGTTTCCAATATTCGTATTCGCCTGTTTTAGAAAAACAATTTCCATATCCTCTTAAAAACGAATACGGATATGAACAAATACGAATATAACCGCATCCGTTTGCGTCCCTAATATATAGGGCTCAAAAAGTACCCCAAAGTGGTCCAAATTAGGTGAATGAGTGACCTAAGAGGCTAGGAGGACGAATTTGAGTGAATCATGGCTAGTTTCTTCTTTTTTATTGTTTCACTTGAAATTCAACGGAAATAGACTGAAATTCGATCGTCATGAACCAAAATTCCATCTAAATAGATCGAAATCGACTAAAATATCGATGAAATCTGGAAAAGGAAATGTTATGGGTATCGATTCCGGCTACTTACTGAAACCGAATTTCGATTGAAATTTGGTGGAATTTCTGTAAAGCCATGATCTTTAGCTGCAAGTAGTACTATGGAAAATGCTTCCCCTCTTGTCTTAAGACGCAACCGCTCATGGTAGTTTCGAGATATATGATTCAAATTCTATAAATGAGAACATGCTTCCTTTAAGTTTTCTCAGATCTCGTATGCTATGTTCTAGTGGATTACCTCATCTGCAATTCGAGGAATGGCATCGGCCAAGAGCCATGCTTACATTTTCCCATTGTCTTCATTCCATGTTCATATATATGGCCCTCTTTTAGCTCTGGTTAAGGAAAATACGATGCATCCTCTGTTTCTGAGTAACATCAGGAAGATCCTTGACCATATGATATAATTGATCTCGTCCAACTTGACGATCTCTGTACGACGGGATCCTCATGCTCCCCTTATTTGTAGCTGGTTATGTCACTCGACATGTGTGAGCTTCCAAAGGGCCTGGTACAAACTTACACCTCACAGAGAAGGTTGGTTGGCTACGTGACACTAACATTGAACATGATTTTATCTCCTTGTATTACTTGAGATTTGAAATTCCATGGAAATAATCATACCAGTAGCTTAAAATCTTACTCCTCCATAATCAATACCTCCTTCCAACATGCCTCAGACTGTAGAGATGAAGCATAAGGAATGAGGTGATGCCTTGCACCTCAGATGTCACCTCTCCGTAACATTGCTAGTCCCCTGCCTTGAGATTCTTTGCTCGGTAACGTTGTCTCAATGGCCCTATCCCACCTTTTATTGTGGGACCAGTTGAGTAGCAGCAACAGGAAATCCCTATGTTCTGATGCTGGTACCCTCCACAAGCCTCTTCCTTGATGCACTGTCCATGGTGCATGCTTGCCTCACCTTTCCCTAGGTCATCTCAGAGGAACTAGCAGTAGGTACTGAGTATTCTTCTCACGACCAAACCAAAGTGGAGACTTATGATTGCGTAGCAAGTGTGATGTCTGTTAGGGGGTTTTCTCGACCCTGGGTAGAAAAAGGCCAGATAAATCTAAATAACCCATATTTTTAGTCTGCTCTTCTGCTCTCTCCTATCCTCTTCTCATAGATCTGACTCGGACCCTGTTAGAGGGTTCTCTCAACCCTGGGTAGAGAAGACGTCAGAGAAGTCTAAATATCCCACATTTTTCGTCTGCTCTTCCTCTCCTATTCCTGGGTAGTGTGCTCTAGCGTGATGGGGGGTGTTGCTTGACTTGATTAGATACTTGGATCCATATCTTATCCAACCAATATGCCATATTAGGGTTCTTTATGTAGTCCCTCCTTCCCCATTGGACTGCTTTATGTTAGCTAGAAAGTTGTAATTAATAAAGTCCTCAAAAGATCTAACTGCACTTGTGTCTATGAAATGGAAATTTGTGGAATACCATCACAAAGCGTCACACTTCATAATTGCATCGTGCTTTTCCTGTTTTTTAGAATCTTCTTTATTACGACCTTGACGTAAATGGAACATCATGACCAGTAAGGTTGAGGAGCAATCATTCACAATGGGCATTGCATGTATAAATTTGTCAATGCCATTTTATAAGTTATATGAATCATGTAACTGATGTTGTGTAATTTAGTTACTGGTTTAATTTATAGCATTTAGTTGTCTTATCTTGTACCATAAAGTTTGGCACTTCTTTTTAAATCCACTGGTTTCTGATATGCTGACCAATCCTTAACATTTATATTTATGTCTTCGTACGAAATCGTCCTATAATGTTGCTTCCATCTTATTGCTTAGTCTCAAGCACAGTAATGTTTGATGAATTTTTTTAGTATCAACATGTATGACTGCTTTTTCTTCCATGTTTTTTAGGTTCATGCACTTAAACGTGTACGCATTGGAGGCTACAGGCTTCCCTCCGATCTTGGGTACCTACTTCAACATCTCTTTTTTATGAGATTGCTTCAAGTTTCCGCTAGTTGTATTAACTACACTCAGTGTTTCTATTTTATTATTTCAAAGCATCCTGATCCCATTACCTGGTTCTCACTCTCAATGTTCTCTTTTTTACTTTAATAATAATAACAATACCTGTTATTATTGTAAACAAGAAGAAAGGCTTCAAATTTAATTTTTGTTTTTTTGTAAGACTCCATATGGATATTTGCATGGCGATATTAGAAATGCGTTTTTATCTGAGGTGTCATCATCGTTTTTAGAGATGTTCCTGCAAAAAGGCATATTATAGTGAAAAAATGCTTCATAATAGTTTTTTTATAACAAAAAATAAATTTCATTGCACGATATAGTGGTCCGAGTATTTTTTATGGTGTTATTCAAATTTATGTCTACTCCATCATCAAACCATGGAATTATAAACTAGCATCACCGAATTGTAATGATTGGATTAATTTTTTTCAATGGTCTCTTCCCCCTATGTGTATCTTATATGCCAATGATTACGTTGGTTGATGAAAGTAGTAAATGAGAAGCTTGAGATTTGCAAGTATGCTTTAGAAACTAAAGGATTTTGTATAAGTAGAGTTAAGACTTAATATCTAGAGTGCGCATTTGATGGAAGCAGTGGTGAAAGAAACAAGGTGAAGACTGGAGAAGATAATTTCAGAAGTAACATTCTTTTAGATACTTGGATCTATTTTACAACATGATGAGGATATCGTAGGAGATGTGACTCATAGAATAAAAGCAGGTTGGCTAAGGTGGAGAGGAGCCTCTACTGCTCTAAGTGATAAGAAAATTCCTTTGAAAATCAAAGGAATGTATTACAAAGCAACCATGAGACCTGTTATACTCTATGGATCTGAATGTTGGCATGCGAACTGCTAGAGATGTTTTATGTTTATCTTATTTCATTTAACCCCTCGTGGGTATTTATGTAATTTTTCATTTATGAGCACTTTAGGGTTTCGTCCTATATAAGGACCCATAGACCTCTTGAATAAAATAACTCATTGTGTTTTTTCATACCACCTCCACCAGTCCTCCTTGTTGCGTGGGTCCCTCGTCTTCCAGCTAGGCCCGTCGGGCCTCTACCTTGCGTGCGAGACTTCGTCAAAGCCTCCCTCCCTGTGCGCAGCGTGCCACCTGCATGCCACTAGCGCCTAGTGGGCCTCTTGGCTCTGTCTACATGATTCCAGTGCCTGACGAGCCTCCTACTCGCCTCTTGTTGGCCTCCAACGCCTACTGGGCCACCTTGATGCTTCTAGAGTGTTTCCAGCAGGTCTTTTGCTCGCCACCAGTGAACCAACAATGTCTTCATCAATGTTTAGGCCTACCACAAAGTCTCTGCAGCCACCCTGTTGTGCCTCCAGGCCCCCTATATCCCTAACCAACATCGTTGGACTTCGCCAACCCTGTCCTAATTTCATGAAACGATGACCTAGATCGCCTCTATGCTTGATTAAAGTCACTAATATTCTTTTAGGTCACTTTTTTCTAACCTGCGAGATCACCATGATATCCAGCGAGACCAAGCCCCTGTACCCAACTTCCTCTGTGATGATACATGGCACTCCTACCAAATTAAAGGGCACAAAAACTATGAGTTTTGGTCTCGATCCTTCCAGGTATTCATCGATGGTCAGTGCGAGAATTATATTCTTAGCAAGGATCTGCCCATGGAGACGGACAAGGATTACGAAACCTGATATGTTGACTATTACCATTTTATCATTTGGATGACCAATAGCGTCAATCCAAACATTTCGACAAATCTCCTCTACAAGGATTCTGCAAAGGGGATGTGGGATAATCTTGAGCGTACATACTCCCAGAAGAAAACCAAATCCTGACTCTCCGATATTTACACGTAGATCCGATCCGCCACTCATGGAGACTCGAGTCTTGTTAAATGCTACATGCTACTAACTAGCCGGTTCAAGGCGTTTCTCGTTTTCCAGCTAACATGTTGTGATCAACAGATAGGGGAGCATGTTGATTGGAAAATATTGATTTCTTTCTAGACTGCATCCACGATACATGCCTGTGAAGGACCAATTTCTGACGGCTAATACCCTACCATCCATTGAAACCATCTTTCGTCATATACAGGAGCTTGAGACGCCTGCTGAGTGTCCTCCCATCACACCATCTGCAGAGACTCAACTCAGTATGCATCGTCATGGAACAAAGGACGATAGAGCTTCCAGGGAGGGCGAGATTGCGACTTTGGTCGTTGTTGTGGCTACAAGTCTGGATGTGGATGTGACTTTGGTCATGGACATGGATGCGATTCTACCAATTCTCGATTCTAACGTGCATGCATTATGCGCGTTGGAACCACCCGTTTGAACGTTGTTGGGAAAAATTTGGCATACAACATAATGCCACAGTGCCTATGAGACAACCTCATATGAGTCTTCCTATGATACATCAGAAGACATGCCTGATCAGCACTCTGGTGGAGCACAGACACCAGTTACGGCCTCTGAATACACCCGTCTGAGGCAGCTACTGCGGAACTCCAGCTCCTTTGCCAGTGGCAATACTGCTTCTGCTCCCATTGATAGTCCAACTTCAACCTCAGGTATGGTAGCCAACTATGTTCCTGCTTCCAGCCTTGCTCGGATTATTGACTTAGGGGCATCTACACATTTGATGGGAGAAGGTAGTATGCTTACCTTTTCTCACCATCTACTTTTGTGAAGACCGTTCGGGTTTCCAATGGGGCTCATTCCCATGTTATTGTTGTTGGCCCTGTAGAGTTTTCCTCCAAACTCCGACTGACTGGAGTTCATTATGCTCTTGCTTTTCCGCTTAGTCTATTATCTGTTCAGAAATTATGTACTGAGCTTAATTATAGGGTTAATTTTTGGATAAGTTCTGTTATTTTCAAGACATACGGACAAGACAGATTTTTGATGGAAATGGGAAGAATGACCTCTATTATCTTGATATTCCGTCTGACTCCAATTTTGGTGGCATTGCATCTATCTTTGACAATCTTCGCCTCGGGTACCCTTTTGCAAAGGCCATCTCCATATGTTCCATGAGCTCTTTACACTCAAGCCTTTGAGTGCGAGGCATGGCAGTTCTGGAAACATCATCGAGCATCATTTCCAGCACATAATGAGACTCGTCGTGAAGTTCATTTTTCTCTTGTCTATTGCGATATATGGGGACCTTCTCCGGTCCGTACTCTGAGTGGACATACGTCTTTTGCTATCTTTATTGATGATTGTAGTCAATCCTTTTGGGTCTATTTGTTAAAGGAACGCTAAAAAATTAATAATATCATCAAAAAATTCTTTCAGTATATCAATTTTTTTCTCCATTGGCGTTCAAAATTTTTGTTCTGATAATGCTTTGGAATTCACTCAACATGACTTGGCAACTTTCTTTGCTTCTTAGAGTACTATCCAACAAACATCCTGTCCATATACCTCTCAGCAAAATGTGGTAGCTGGAATGAAAACTCCAGCATCTTCTTAAAATTGCTCGATCCCTTCTCACTCAGATGAAAATTCCTAAAACCTACTTGGGAGATGCAGTTCTTTTGTTATCCATCTTATCAACAGGTCCCTTCTAGATCTCTAAGAGGGTCCCACCTTTTACGTTACTATACCCCAATGAGTCGCCCTTTCCTTTACCTATGAAATCTTTGGTTGTATAGCTTTCGTCCATACTTTTCATAGTGCTGATAAATTGTCTCCTCGTGTGATCAAGTGTGTTTTTCTTGGTCATTCACACATAGAAGGGTTACATGTGCTATGACCCTGCTGGGCATCGGTATTATATTTTTGTAGATGTGACCTTTTTTGAACAGACTAATTTCATTACATAGTCTGTCACGAATATATCTTTGGATCTTCCTCCCCATCGATTGTGTATAACACAAGTATACCTCTACCCATGTTCCTGTGCTTTTCTCCATACATGTTCTTGTGCTTTTACCTATTCCTTTGTTAAAGGATGACATGCCATCTTTGAGTGCCCCACCACTACTATCCCAGATGATCCTCAGGAGCTTCCCATCGCTCTCCACAAACTAAGAGGCAATATACTTTCTCCCTATGTCGCATTTCACTTTTTTATGGAAATTTGGTGATGCTCCAAGCTGGGGCCCACCGCCTAAAAAATTATATTATTCCAAGTAAACGTTACATCGAGTTACATATTCCATGATGTAATCCAATGCCATGCCGTGTTGGATTACATTTCTCGAATAAAAAGCACGCTCCTAAAAAATGACACCATTCTTGCTGCACCAAATTGCCAACATAAGCGCCAAAGGGGAAGCGCTATCCTCATGCCACAGACTGATCGAATGTCTCTCAAAAAATTGAAACAATCCTGACCGCAAAGCCTTGGGATGCTGGCCCTGCTCCACACCTGGGTCAAAAATTGACACACGAAGAACAAGTGGCCCATATCTTCCGCTGCCACTCCATATCTTACGCAGGCACCAGCATCAACCCCCAACAGATGCCCCCAGCACACCTGCGTGAGAATCCGACCAAGCCGAGCAAGCCAAAAGAAGATCTTGACACGATTTGGAACCTTGTTTCTCCAAATCAACATTGTATTCATGGCAACCTCTTCATCCACCTCCTCCTCATCCTCCACCAAGAAGCGATATGCCTTCTTCACTGAGAATTTCCCATTTCCCCACATCAGGTGATCCCCGCCGGACATCGACCCCTCGATCCAAGCCAAATCCGTCTGTAATGTCAGGAAGCCCTCAACTCTCTAATCAGACAGAGTCGAGATGAAAGTAGGGGACCACGACCCCTGTACCCAAACTTGTTGCCCAACCTCCTCATTGTTACTAGACAACTGCATTATCGCTCACCTAACACCCCCCTCACTCGTCCAGTCATCACGCGAAAATTAGAAAGCCCCGCCATCCCAAGCACATGGCTGCAACTTAATAGCCAACCCCAGGATTACCTCAGTAATCCCCTTCCACAAAGAAGGTAGTAATATGCATGTAGTGGGCACCGACGACAAGGAAATCCCATAAATCCTCCTTAACAGCTTGCAGACTGTGTCCTCGAACTTTCCCAGAAACACACCACCCATTTCGCCATGAAAGCCTTGTTCAACGTGCCCACCCGAGGAACACCTAAGCCGCCCTTCTTTTTTGACAACACCCTTCCCCAACTGAGGAACACCGAAGCCACCCATGTCACATTTCACTTCTACTATTAGCTTATCATTTTCTGACAAGAGACATGCAAATGCTCTCATTACCATTTATCTATTCCCAAAGACCATCACAGTGCCTTGTAGGATTTTGGTTGGCGATAAGCAATGAATGAGGAGATGTAGGCTCTCACATCTAGATGGACATGGAATCTTGTACAATGTCCTGTGTGGATTAGACATGTAGCTCACATATGGGTCTTCATGACCAAACAGTCACCAGACGTGTCCATTGACAGACTGGAAGCAATGCTCGTGGCTAAAGGTTTTATATTGACATATGAGGTTGATTACTTTGAGACCTTTTGTCCAATTGCACGGATGGCCTCTGTTAGAAAATAAGAATACAGAAACATATCAGAAATAAAAGATAAAGAACATTGTAGAATGCAAGATTTAACGTGGAACCTTACTCCCTAAGGAGAGAGATGAAACCATCGGAGAACGCCTCAAAGGGTTGATGTATGCATTGCACTTTCTCATTGAATACAAGAGGTTTGGGGCTTCTTATATAGCCTCCACAGACCCTCCAAGTCCCACCACTGGTTGATGTGGGACTAAACTCTGGATGTGGCAAATGGATCTTGGAAGGATCCATTTACCCATCTACACGGATAAATGACGCATACTCTTAACACTCGCCCTCAAGCTGGAACATGCAATGCTCAACTTGGACAAATAGAAGGAAATCTCTCAAACTCACAATACAAGACACTACAGACAATATCAACTCAACGCACACAATTGTTGGCTGCTGTCGAGGACGTTGCTTCTCATGCTGTGCAGGTGAGGAGGACAAACAGGCTGGAGTGTGAGTCAGACGGAATCTCCTCATCGTAGAGCATGTGCTCTGTACTGCGCATGTCAGGGTCACTGCAACTGAAAATGAGTCTCTGCCTGGAGAACTCTAGCCCACCACATTATGTAGACAACTGCTCCATCTCTGAAAGAGCTGAATTGAAAAGGCCGTGGAGACATCCTCGTCGGAGTTCACGGTCGCTGGAGAATGGAGTTTGAAAAAGTCTCCTCGTTGGAGAACTGAGTCTCTCCCATACTGGCTCAAAGAATGTGATCTCTACTTTGAAGTACCTATGAAACCACATGAAAATCCTAGCTCACATGGCATACAGAATGGGATCTCTACTATGGAGTCCCTATGGTGTTGGGAAAAATGAGAGAATTGTTTATTCCTGTGGACCTTATGCTCTCTTATATAGAGGAGAGACCTATGGGTAAGTTACATATGATAGACACAAGGATAAGAAAAATAAGGATGCAGTACGAATACATAAATATATCTCTACACTCCCCCTCAAGATGGAGCATAGATGTCAATCATGCTCAGCTTGGATGAGCATTTTTGGAATGGTCCCTTGAGCAAAGCCTTAGTAAAAAGGTCTATAGTTTGATCCCCTGAGCTGACGTGAGAAGTAAAAATAAGTCCTTTCTGAATCATGCCCCTCGTGTAGTGACATTCTACTTCAATATGCTTGGTTCTCTCATGAAAAGCCGGATTATTTGCAATGAACAAGGCTGATTGGTTATCACATTTTAATTACATAGGAGCAGTTACATCTATGTGTAAATCTGCTAGTACAACATGAACCCACATCATTTCTGTACTTGCTTGTGCCATTGCTCTATATTCAGACTCGACGCTGGATCTTGCTACAATAGTTTGTTTCTTACTCCGCCAAGAAACAAGAGAGCTACCAACAAAAATTGCAAAGCCGGAAGTGGACTTCCTATCCTTTGGACATCCATCATAATCAACATCGGCGCATGCAGAAACAGTAAGTGTTCCCCCCTTTCTGAATAATAAGCCTGTACCTGGGGAAGACTTTAGATATCTCAAAATCGTATATACAACATCCATGTGTACCTTTCGAGATTGTTCCATGAATTGACTCACTCGACTGACTGTAAATGAGATATATGGTCTGGTTATAGTAACATAAAGAAGCTTCCCAACTATTTCTCTGTATCGTTTCCTGTCCACTTCTTCTGTATCATCATCGTATATACTCCAATGCGAGATCCATAGGAGTGGTCGTCGGCCGGCAACCAATCATTCTTGTCTCAACTAGCTTATCTGTCACATACTTCCGTTGTGTCATCACAAGATCCTGCTGATTCCTAGAAAACACTAGGCCCAAGAAGTATCGTAAGGTGCCAAGGTCCTTGGTAACAAACTGTTGTCCCAAAAAATCTTTTCCTCTTTTTATCCCTGCATGTCGTCACTTGTGACCAATATATTATCAACATAAACCATAATAACCACCGTGCCTCCAGGGGTTCTCTGTACAAACAATGAATGATCCGCATTTGACCTCTAAATCCTTGCTTCTCAATTAAGTCCAATAGCTTTTGAAACCATGCCCTAGGACTGTTTGAGGCCATAGATTGCCTTATGAAGTCTGCAAACCTTCAAATACTCCCCTTCAGCAGAAAAACCGGGAGGCTGCTGCATATAGACTTCCTCCTATAGATCCCCATACAAAAATGCGTTCTTAACATCAAGCTGAAAAAGAGACCAGTCACGTACCACAACAACATAGAGAAGGATCCGTAGAGTAGAATGACGAGCCACATGAGAAAATGTGTCTAGATAGTCCACACCATATGTTTGAGTAAAGCCACGAGCAACCAATCTAGCTTTATACCGATCTAGACTTCCATCTGCACGGTGTTTAATAGTGAACATCCACTTACAACTAACAACAGAGGCCCCCAGCAAGAGCATCCGCCAGACTCCATGTACCTCGTGACTGCAATGTCACCATCTCTTCTTCCATAGCCAACCGCCACCGACTACCATTCAAAGCCTCCTGGTAATTCCGTGGGATGTCCACAACAGATAGTGCAGTAGCAAATTTCCTGAAATCACTAGTCAAGCGATCAAACGAGACCTGAGATGCCAAAGGATAAGAGGTACAGCTACGCTTCTGCTTCCGAAGTGCAAGAGGAAGGTCTAGAGCTACAGCCTCTGCATCCGTCCCCTGTAAGGAATCCTGCTCAAGCAAGCTATTAGATTCGACTGTAGGAATAATGTATTCAGAACATACCTCATGCATGCTAGATGACGAGCGGTGACCATGGGCAGAAGCAGGACGACGTGTATAATGGTGTGGTAATGGTGGGACAGGGATGATGAGACCCGTTAGTATAGAAGAAGGTGATGGTGATGGGGAAGGTGGTGAAGGAGGTGAGGGTGGTGGATTTGAAGGTGGTGGTGGCATATAGATTTCATCATCAATGTTTGAGGAAGTCAAACGATCGCCTGTAGGAGAAAAATACATCACAGATTCAAAGAAGGTGATATCAACACTAACATAATACTTCTTGTGCAATGGATCATAACATTTGTATCCCTTTTGTGTCCTGCAGTACCCAACAAAAACACACTGACTGCCCTAGGAGAGAGCTTGTCAATACTTAAAGATAGTTGGTGAACAAAGGCAACCGAGCCAAACACGCGAGGAGTAAGCGAGAACAATTCTTTCTCAGAAAATACAATGGAAAAAAACAATTTTCTCACCCAAGAACGGCGACTGTATGCGATTGACAAGATAACATGCCGTGAGAACATCATCACCCCAGAAGGAATGTGGGGCATGACTCTGAATGAGGAGAGTTATGGTAATATCAAGCAGGTGACAATGCTTCTTTTCTGCTACACCATTTTACTGGGAAGTATAAGCACATGACGTTTGATGAATAATACCATGGGCGGAAAAATATTTAGAAAGAGTACGAGTACATAATTCCAAAACATTATCAGTACACACAAATTTAACAGACGAAGAGAAGACATTCTGCACTTCATTGATAAAATTCTTGATAACATCTCGAGCCTCTAATTTATTCTTTAATAAAAAGACCCAAGACAAATGAGAGAAATCATCGACATCAACAAGATAAAACCTGTCCTTGATGATCAGGAACACGACTAGGACCCCAAATATCTATATGAAAGAACTAAAAAATGGAGCTACTGCTCCGACTCTGACGACTAAGGAAAGTTGACCGATGATGCTTTCCCAACTGACATCCCTCACATTGAAATGACGAGTGAGGGGAAATCTGAGGTAGAACGCGACACAACTTCTGGAGTGGAAGATGACCAAAGCGCAGGTGCCATGTAAAGGGAGAGATGAGTCCAACAGAATGGGAGAAAGTGCCAGCATAAGGTGTGCGAACCAAACGATAGAGACCGCCCTACTTACGTCCACTGCTAATTACCTTTCCCGTGAGGATGTCCTAAAATACAAGAGAAGATGGATCAAAAATAGCTCGACAATGTAAATCCTTCGTAATCTGACTAATAGATAGCAAGTTCATAGAATAGTCAGGGGCATGAAGGACATTCTGTAGACGTATAAATGATGTTAGGCTGATCTCCCCCTGTACAATGATTGGGGAATGAGTTCCATCTGCTATAATCACAATCCGTCCTGGGGGAACCTGCCTGTAAGCTATAAGTTGACCTCTGTGTCCACAAAGGTGATGTGTAGCACCAAAGTCCATGATCCATTCTGTAACATCAGATCCACTACAGCTAGTAAGTGCAAAAGTGCTACTTGAGGTACTAGAAAATGCTGAAGAAGCCACATCTATATGGTTCCCAAGGGCCGATGAAGAAGCATCTGAGTTGGAGGGAGGTATAATGCCCTACAATCATGCTACAAGATCATCAAATCTATGATCCAAAGAGGAAGCAACAGTGGGTTCAACCTGTTCAGCGACTCGTACATAAGCGGGAAATCTATGCTTGGAATAGCATGTATCCTCTGTATGTCCAGGACGGTGGCAGTATCTGCACGACTGATGAATACGACCTTGTCTACGGAATCCACATCCACGAAACTGAGAAGGACCTCCTCGACCTCGAGAGGCAGCCATTGCTGAGGAAGTCTGACTGGCAGGAGTAGATGAAACAATGATCCTACTGAGCCGGCAGAAAGATTCCTTCATGGGAGGTATAATGGCATCGTCCAGAATCTGAGAGCGAGCATGCTCATACTCAGGGTCTAGGGCTGCTAGGAATACACCCACCATTAGGGATAAGCAAAAAGACGGGCCGGCCCGACCCAGCTCGTTACTCGGCCCGAAAAAGCCCGCCCACGACCCGAGCCCGCGAAGAAATGGGCGGGCCTGGGCCAATTTGGAGGCCCGATTGAGTTAACGGGCCAGGCTCAGGCATGATCGGACCCGAGCCCGAAGCCCGCGGGCTGGCCCGACTTACGGCCCGAGCTCCGGCCCGATAGATCCGGGCATGGTGGCATGTGAGATCTATGGTGGCATGTTTGTTTGGTAACACCCCTACAGTTCTTTCAGTTAAATTAAAACTGTAGGTATTCCCGGCAATATTTACGTGATACTCATAATCTTAGCATATATGTACTAAGAGTAGTCACGAGTCATGACAATTGCTAAGATCCATTTAAAAATGCAGGGCATTCAAAATAACGATCGCAATGAGCAGAAAAGCTATAAACACTTTTGCGATGCGTAATACTATATGTGTATGTGTGTATAATGTTCAAATCAACTTTTTTGCGATAAAGGGTACATGACCATGAATTTTGTGAAAATTATAATATTTCAAATTGACTTCTTCGATTATTCATAATTTATTCTGATATCAATATATATTTCATCTTTATCTTATATTATTCTGAATGGAATCTTCTCTTTAAGGAGTTGCTATTTGAAATTATGTACGGTACCAGTAAAAAAATTGATTATGACGCCCATTATGGAAAAAAGAAAGAAGGTTTGCTATATGATAAAAAAGACATTAATGTGCGCTATTTTTTAGAAAAAAATTAAGAAACTATACGTACGAAAATCCGATCTATAATACGTTTGGGTCTAATCGGAAAATATTACATTAAAATCTGATTCAATATGATCCATGGACCCTATTGGTGGGTTGGTACATATTATAGCTAGCAAGACATGAACATTGATGAGAAAAAAAACAAAGTTAATGGCTTCATTACAGTATTAGATGCATATTAAATATCTTTTATTTTATATTATATATATAATTACCAGAAATATCATATAAGTAATAAACGGGTATATTTATCTATAATATATTATAATCATGTAGCGGGCCGACCCGACCCGACTCAGCCCATAGACTTGCGGGCCGGGCTCGGGCTTGGGCACCAATATCAAAAAAAATCGGGCCCAGGCCCGGCCCGCCAGCCCGCCAATTTGAACCGGGCGCGGGTAGGGCTAGGTTAGGCCCAGCCCGGCCCGACCCGATACTCCTGCCTACCCACCATGGTTGCATTCCTATAAGTCTTATGTTGTTCCGGAGTAGCTGTAAGGGACATGAAACTATGGAGCTTCTCGAACATTCCACCTAAGGATGTATATAATGAATGTATATAATGGATGTAGAGGCCGTCCATTCTGCTTGATGGTGAAAATATCGTGTTGGAGTTGCACAATCTTTGTCTCATTCCTTTCCTGAGAGTAAGTAGCAGCAAGGATGTCCCACATTGCCTTGGCGGTGGGCTGATGCAATACATCATTGACGATCTCTATCGCCAATGTACCTCAAAGCCAAAACTTGACATAAGCATCATTGGTCTCCCATGAGGCGTTGATCCCAGTTTTCTCAGCCGGCTCCTCCTCAGTAAGAATGTGCTTCTTACCGCTTGACTTCTTAAGACTCATAAATTGCATTGCCCAGAGTTCATAGTTTGCCCCGTCCATCTTGACAATAGGCACTAGACCTCTGAATGCGTCTGTAGCGGGTATATTGACTTTGCTCTCTGACTTATTGCCAGATGTAGAGAACTGGGATTTTGTAGACTAATGTGTGAATATCTACATAAACATGCGTGGATTTGAATGCATATGTAGACTCATGCACCCTAATCCATCAAACACACGGAGAGACCTTCGCCGACGATGGAGCGGCTAGATGACGCACCACGTATGGAGACGTCGCACGCGAGTGGATCACGTACGGGGAGCTCCCGAGGTCGCTCAGCGTACGTACGGGCATTACGGGGCTGCTAGGTGGCGTGGGGCGGCACGGGGGTCGTGGGGCGAAGCGGTTAGAGCTGCTGGGCGGCATGACTGGTGCCAGTGGGTGGGCGACACGACGCAGCTGGTGCCGCTGGGCAGGAGGCGCGGCGCGACTGATGGACGTTGGGCGTCGGCGACGCGACAGGGGCTGCGGGATAGCGCGACGACGTGCGACGGAGACGAGGGTGGGAGCTCCGACCTAGGAACGCCGCTCTGATACCATGCTGGGAAAAATGAGAGAATTGTTTATTCCTCTGAACCCTGAGCTCTCTTATATAGAGGAGAGACCTACAGGTAAATTACACACGCTAGACACAAGGATAAGAAAAATAAGGATGCAGTATGAATACATAAATATATCTTTACATATGGATCACATGAAAACTCTGACCAAAATAAAAGATGGGGACCATAAAATTGATAATGCATACATGTGTCGGTCGAACTGAAGACTCAGAATCCGATCGTTGAGTCTGAAAAACCGTAGAGTCTGAACAACCGGTTGGCCTGGAATCTAGAATATGGAGAATCTGACAATCTGGCATGTGACTCTACACAATACTCCCTCTTTCTCCATACTTGTCGGAAAACAATGGTATCAACAAAGTTAGGAGAAGACAAATGAAGATGGGGAGAAACAAAACATCACATAAGCCGTTCATATTTTTTTACAGCTTTTCCTTTTTTTTCAAATTTTTTTCTTGGCTATTTCCCCTTTTTTATAGCCAACTCATCTCTTTTTTTCTGTGTACAAGTTTTTTTTGTTTGTACCACCTTTTTTAAAATCTTTCTTTTTTTAATTAGGCCTTTTTTATAATAGCTCTCTAGGTCTGCTCTCTTCCTCTCTTTTTCTCTCTTTTTTAACCTTTCTCCCTTTTTTCTGAATACACGGCATCCGCAAGCTTTGTGCCTTCTTTTTTTTACCGGATACTATCAACCCAAATTTGGGGTCTTTTCCCCTCCCCCTTTAATCAGTTTTTTTAAACAGCCCACATGGGCCCAATACACGGCATGCCCCCTCTCTTTTTAGGGTTCCTTGGTGGGTACCCTTCCTACGAAAGACAAAGCCACCCCTGATAGGGGCTTCTCAATGGCATCCTCGAGGTTGCATCTCGACATTGCTTGCTGCCAGATGGAGCTTCGGCTGCTGCAGGAGTCGCCTGGGATAGGGGCACCGCCTGGAATTCGATCTGAGGTGTGCAGTGCAACTCGATGGGGTTTGTGCGAATGCTGCGCGCGATGGAGATGCTATGCGTGATGGCGATGGGAACTTTGCTGCTCGCACGCATATGGTCGATGTTGTGCCATCGCCTTCTAGATATGCTACGTCATTGTTTGGAAGGGAGGTTCGCCTGGAGGAGGGCTGGATGAGTAGCGGCATCGAGCCTCCTCCTGGAGCTTCGCCACTGGAGATGCGACTGGAGAGATGAAGGTGCACCTCCAGCGTTGCTTTTCAACATAATGCGTCGCCGAAGTTCGTGCATGTCTGGAGAGGCTGCTGCCTGGAGATCGCGCATGGGAAGGGACTCCAACTAGGGTTCCCACGTTGGGAACCCTTCCACCTGAAGCCTTCAGATGTTGGATCGATGGAGTAAGATGCTACCGCCTGGAGAGCTTCGTGAGCATCTCGCCTAGGGTGCCGCTGGCCCTTCGCAATTCTAATGGAAATGGCTGCCACTTGAACCGGGTTCTGCATGATGGAAATTGCCGCCTTACGATGGCCTGGAATCTGGGGCAAGAGTGTGACTAGGGATGCGGCTGCATGAGTCGCCGCTGGAAGAAGGATGAAGCCTGATCCGCAGATCTGGAGGCGTTGACGCTGAAACTCAGGGTTTCAAGAAATAAACCCTAAGATTCTTCTTGATTACGAACATGAACTTGAATAAAACAATAGACCTTGAAACTAATATCCAAGAACATAATTATGGTTGTTGGAGTATTTGGTTATGCGTCACTTGAGTTGTAGGCGGGTAAATGGATCTCTATAGGATCCATTTACCTCATCCAGAGTTTAGCCCCACATCTACCATCTGTGGTATGTGGAGACTTAGTGGGGGCTATATATTAGACTCCCACACTCATTGTATCAGGTGAGAAAAGCAATAGAAGCATTTACCCTTTGAGGCGTTCTCTCATGGTTTCATCCCGCTCCGCAGAGAGTAGGGTTCCACGTAAAAATCCCTTATTTTTCATGTTTTATTTTTATTTCTCTGATACGCTTCCGCATTCCTATTTCCTAACATGGTATCAGAGCGGGTTGTTCTTGGTTGATTCTGAAGTTTGTTCTTGAAGATTTTTTATGTCATTCAAAATGGTTCCAAGTTCGGGTTTCAATCTATTCTTAAAGATCTTCGGCATTTTTTCCTCGAGTCTGTTCAAGTTCCAATTTTTTGGAACCCTAATGCTTTGGCGGCATCTCCACTTGGCTCCACAGGACAACAAAGGAGGAGGAGGTGGCGCTTCCCCCATCACACACGCTCTTCCCATCTAGGCATGATTCTCCATCGCCTGTGAGCCCCCACAACATCTCCTCTAGGCGGCGGGGCTAAACCCTCCTCTCTTTGCATATCTATTGCCGAAGCAACATGTTTGTCGAGAACGTCACACCTAATTGACGTTCCCCTTCTGCAAGTGGCAGCGTCCTTGAGCTCCCAATGGTGGAGCTTCTCCGCCACAACCTCCTTCAAGCATCCCCGCAGCGAGATCTTGCAACCGTAGTTCTTGAAGGGGCCATCTTCAAGTGGCATAGGGCTGCTCCAGCCGTATCATCACCTCCAGGGGCACCATCCTCGCTTCAGGCAAGTTCTGCCGATCGCATGCGACTCTCAGGCGGCCGCACCCATCTCTGATCCCCTCCAAATCGAGGCTCCAGGCGATGCGCATCAGGTGTGCAAGGGGTTGCGATCTCCATCTCCATGCCGCACATCCTATCAAGCCGTCGAGGAACCTTCACGCAAGGCAGCAACTTCCCCCTCCGATCGAGCTCTTAAAGCGACGCCACCAACCCTCTTTCGCATTGGCCTCCATTGAGGCTAACCTCCATTGTGCTCACCCTTCATCAATCCCAGCAGGTGCGACACCCTGACAAGGTGGCGGCGATGTCACTCTCTCTCTCCAGGTGATGCTGAAGGCCCTAGGCGGCACCACCCTCATGCACCTACTCCCACGCGAGCCCCATCCCCATCGGCGACCCTCTTTCTTTTCTCCGGGGCAACGCACGAAAGATAAGGCCTTCCCATCGGCGCGACATTCTTTTAAGACAATGGATCCTGATAGGTTCCCTAGGGTTAGCCCTAAAAGGGGCACACAGTTTAAAAAAATTTGTTTGGGTCAAATGAGCCCAACTGTATATTTAAAAAAAGGTCAGGTGCAGTTTGGGTCCAATGTGAGCCGAGAGTTTACAAAAAAATCTTTTGAAAAATGCACTTACAATGAAAAGCCGAACGAAAAAATTTGTAAAAAAGAAGTGAAAAGCCGTAAAAAATGTGAACGACTTATGCTAAAAATTGTGACGGCTATTAAAAAAACATGTAAATGAACTAGCCGGAAAAGAAATGATTTTGATTGAGGAAAGCCGGAAAAATGAAGTCGGCTTATTTGGTTTCTTGTTTTCCCTATATTATCTTGTCTTCTCCCAACTTGGTCGATGTTGATTTTCCGACCAGTATGGGAGAAATGGGGAGTATTGTGCAGAGTCACATGTCTGTTCCAGATTCAGATGTCAGATTCCAGACCGGCCATATATCCATACTCTACAGTTCAGATATTCATACTCGTCGTTAGATTGGTTCCGAGTCTTCGGTTTCAAACACACACATGTATGCGGTCTTTTCAGATGTGCACATGTTTGCCATCTTTTTGAGTGGTCCCCATATTTTATTTTTCGACCAGAGTTTTCATGTGATCTACATGGACTCCTGAGTAGAGATCCCATTCCCTATGTCATGTGGGTTAGGGTTTTCATGTGGTTTTCTAGGGACTCCAGAGTGGAGTACCATTCTCTATGCCAGATGTGAGAGACCCAGTTCTCCGACGAGGAGACTTCTTCAGCCTCCATTCTCAAGCGGTCACGAACTCCAGTACGAGATCCTTCTGAGGTTCCTATGAGAGAGAACCCACTTCGAGGTCCATATGAGAGAGACCCATCTTTAGATATCTGTGTAATAATTAGCGATGCTCTTTGTTCGACCCTTTTCAGAGATAGAGCAGTTGTCTACATATTGTGACAGGCCAGAGTTCTCCATGTAGAGACTCATTTCAGTTGTAGTGACTCTGATAGGCGCATAGCACATGCTCTCTGACGAGGAGATTCAGTTTCACTCACAATCCAGCTCGTTATGTCTTCGAAGATACTACACGCTACATATGCCAGGCGGGCCAACTTCTTGGCTTATCATCACTTGTCCGGGTATATCCTATGCTGTGAGCAAAGCCAACCAATACATGGAGCAACCGTGTTACAGTATTGGCAGAATGTTCTTCAGATCCTGCGCTACTTGAAGGAGCCACCAGGACGAGGCCTCTTCTATGGGGCAAATGGCCACATTGATGTGGTTGCATATGCTGATGCAGATTATGCGAGTTTACCTGAGGATCGTCACTCCATTACAAGATATACTATGATGGCTGGAGGAAATCTTATCACTTGGACGAGTAAGAAGTAGATTGTAGTCTCTAGATCCATTGTAGAGACAGAATACATGGTGATGACTCAGGCTACCTGCGAGATTACTTGGCTACTCTCCTTTCTACGGGGTCTTGGTATTGTTGTCACTACTCCTGTTCGTCTATACTGTGACAACAAATCCACTACATACATTGCTACGAACCATGTGTTTCATGAGCAGACCAAGCACATAGAGATAAACTGCCATTTCGTTCGTGATGTTGTACGAGGAGGGAAGAATACTGCCTTACACATCATGATCGATCTTCAACTTGCAGATGTATTCACGAAGGCCCTACCAAAGAAGCGCCTCTCGTGGGTATCTTCCAAGTTGGACTTTTTAGTCATAGAATTTCGGAACTAAGTAAAGGAACTTCAAACAATATAAACCCCCTGAGAACTCAACACATTGGTGAAGAAATAGGTAAAAAAATATTTATATATGCGAACTTTGATGAAAGCGAAGGGTAGACTCCCGTGATTTTGTCGTTTTACCAAAACGACAAGCAATTTCGTTGGAATTTCCCCGATATTTCACTGAAATCCTGGAAAAAGAAACAATGTAGTGTTTTGATTTCGTTGACCGGAGAAATCGAAATTTTAGAGAGATTTGGTGAAATTTCAGACCATGATCTGAATAAAGGCAAAGAATACTTGTATCTGACCCTACTTAATATGGGAGAAGGCTTTGTTGTTATTTATGTTGTTATTTATGATCGTGTTTGTCCCCTAGATGGCCCCCAAAAGAAGAGTCAAATTCCTAAGTAGTACCTGGGAAATACATAAATACCTAGGTTCTACGTAATGTTTTTTTTTTACTCAAAAACTACAAAGGTGTCGCATGTTCAACATGCGACACCCCTTAAGTTTTTTTTTTACCCAGGAACTGCGTTAGTGTCGCATGTTCAATATGCGCTATAGATAGCGCATATTCAACATGCGATATCGACCCTAATTAAGACCCGCGCCCAGCGGCCTTCTCATTTCCCCGCGCCCTTGCCCGACTCCCACCTTCCTCTCCAGCGACCAGCCGCCCCCGACGCCCTCCTCTCCACCCTCATCTTTTGGTCTCCTCCTCTGTCAACAACACCCATTTTGGTCACTCCTAGCCCCGCGGAACACTCCTTTTCCGTGTTTTCAGTGATTGTCACCGTCCTAGCCGTCCCCGCTTCTCGTTAGGGCTAATCACCGGCTGCGAACAATCGGACTTGGTAAAACGTTTTTTTTAATTTTTTTTGTATCATATGCATATTATTTTCATTTCTCGAATGTATGACGTTTGCTTGTGCGTTGTGTCACGTATTAGGTTAGAATGGAGCAGTTGTATTGTATGTGTCATGTGAGTAGTACACTCATGTCCGGATCGTCAACCAACGTGAGGGGGTTTGTGTTGACTCCTAATATGACGTTCGATGAGATGTTGAACTTGGTTTGCCGTAAGTTCAACTTGGATGTTGACAGTCAAAAAATCCGATTATTACATCGCGTCCCTCGAGGCCCAGGGGAGGAACCATCATTTTCATCTATTGTCGATGATGATGATGTGCAGACAGTTATTGTGTACGCTCAGACCATTGGGAAATCAATGCCTACCGATATTTATGTTGAAGATGTATCTGTGAGCGAAGTCCCAACTGTTATGACTAACAACGAATCGTCTGGAGTCCCGAGCACACAAGCAGCAGTTGTCCGCAGCACACCACCAAGAATTGTCCCAACCACGGGACCCGACCATGATACGGATGCGCCTGTAACGCAGCCAAGCACGGTTCAGGATTTGGGCTTGAGTGAGCCGTTGCTGCGAGAGGTTAACCGGATGGATCAGGATTTCATCCCTTGGGGTACCGATGATGACCTGGAAGAAGGTAGCGAAGATGTCGAAGATGATCTGATGGACGAGGAGCTCCCAACTGATGAACAAACCGCGCATACTATTACACCCCGTATACCCTTTTTTGGGGTTAGAGGGTCTAATACTCGTTCAACATATGAAGACGACATTCGAAGCAAGTCTAGACTTGATGGTGTTGCTGACGAAATCCGCAAGGGTAGGACGTTCAAATGTAGGGAGGATTTGGTGTACGCTGTGAAGAAGTTCCACATTCTATCACATTTTGACTTCATTGTCAAGGAATCCACCAGCTTGATATGGTCGGTTTTTTGTTCGCAGAGAGCAAATGGTTGTGTTTGGTATTTACGAGGACATTTCAGAAAATTTGATGGACTGTGGGTGATCTCCAAGGTTGTTGGGGCACACACTTGTATAAACCCAACAGTTAATCAAGATCACCCTCAGTTGGACTACAAATTCATGTCCAGATCGTTGCTAACTCTTTTTAGGGATGACCCTAATGTTCGTGTATCTAGTTGTAGAGCTCACATCCACGAGATGTACAACTACTGGGTTTCAAGGAAAAGGGCTTGGGATGCTCGAAGGAAGGCCATCGGAATTGTATTTGGTGACTGGAAGAAGTCATATGCCGAAATGCCTTTTCTTTTGCATGCAATGAAGGCCGCTATTCCAGGGACTGAAATTGATATTGAATACAGCGACCATCCTGATCCGCGCAAACCTCTCTGCCGCAGATTTGAACGATGTTTTTGGGCTTTTGGTCCTTCCATTGAAGCATTCAAATATTGTCGGCCACTGATTAGTGTTGACGGGACACATTTGTACGGGAAGTACAAACAGAAACTGCTCATTGCTTGCGGGGTTGATGGGGATAAACATATTGTCCCCCTTGCATTCGGGATCGTCGACGAGGAGTCCTTGTCGTCATGGAAGTGGTTTCTTTCGTTGGTTCGTCTAAGGGTAATTGGCATGCGAGCTGGACCAATCTGTATCATCTCCGACAGGCATTCTGGTATAAAAGCCGCTATGAAAGATGCTGACGTGGATTTATTAGAACCCTATGCATATTGGCGTTTTTGTACGAGACACGTGGCGAGCAACTTCAATAGCGTCTTTAGAAATGGTTCCATGAAATCTCTGGTGCAAGCAGCAGCATTACAGACGACACCTAGGAAGTTCGCGTACTTCATGAGGAAATTACAAGCGTGGAATAATGGAGCAGCTAGATGGTTTTCAACTCATGATTGTCGTCGTGAGCAATGGACCTTGGCCTATGACGGTGGGTATAGGTTTGGTCAGATGACTACAAATCTGAGCGAAAGCTATAATGCAGTTCTTAAAGATGCCCGTTGCTTGCCAATCTCTGCGTTAATTGAGAAGACATTTTATAATTGTGTGTCATACTTCATTCAACATTTTGAAGAAGCAAGCGCAGCCATTGCTGCTGGTCGAAAATTCACGCATTACGCATCCACAGAGTTGACCCGTTGGACTGCAGCTGCGAATGGACACACAGTTACCCAGGTACAAGTACAACCGCAAATATTATTCGAGGTGTCTACCAGGCCTCGACGGACGTCTAATGGTATTCGCGGGCGCAAACAGTACACAGTGAACTTGCTTCAAAGGAAATGCACTTGCAACAAGTGGCAAATATATCGTATCCCATGTTCCCACGCCATTGCAACAGGTATTACGTAGAACCTAGGTACTTATGTATTTCCCAGGTACTACTTAGGAATTTGACTCCCAAAAGAACCAAGATGACATCGACGGAAACCTACTTTATGAGTGATAGGAAATGACTTTGGAACTTTTTGGGAATTCAATTTTTTTGATGCCACAGGTTGAATGCATGAATCACAGGGGGGTGGAAGAGACCTACTGGAAGGTTCTGCGACACATGTCTCTTTGGGGATGCATATGTCCATTTTACAAGATTTCATTTCTGGGTCTGAAATTGTAGACTTGTGCTCAAATAAAATGGCACCAGAAAGATATACCAGTTTTAATGTAGAAGTCGTACGATAATGACGTGGTAGGTGCTTGAAAGTCAGTTGCCATATCTGCTTGGATCTATCCCACCATATCCCAAAGATAAAACTTCCCAAAAAATTGAGCTACATTCAATTACATTTCAGTCTCTCTTTCCAGATATTACGCTATCCAGCTAAGTATCTTGATCTTTGAACATCTGATAACACCCAAAGGTTGCTCTTAAGAATCAGACTCTAATATGGCACTTGTATTTTTCCTGTACTCACGTACGGCTTAAGTGGTTTTGCTAGATTTTCCAATATAAGCTCTGGCTGCATCTGAAATCTTTGCTTGGAACTTTTGGCTGGACTTTTTATTTTATAGCAAAATTTTTGTTTAACTTTGGCTTGTGCTGATTCTCTGCATGATTGAAATACCATCATTTTTCTGGGTGCAAATTGCACTACGGTCAAAATATTAAAGATCACGCCCACTTAATCAAAATACCAGTATGCGGTTCTTTCCTGCGAAGCTGTATTACAAATATGATACTATTGCAGTCAGCAGACTTTTTAAGCTCGGTTTTATTCATTTACAAGTCACTCATCTGGATCATCTGGTCATTATCGTAGTCCTAAAAGCATTTGGATCAGTATCCATTTGTCTAATTTCTCCCCATTGAGCATATTGCTCTCCAATCTTGCACCGGGGTGTGCATCTGAATTTTCTAATGTTAATGCCTGATCGTCTGAACTGAAGTTCATTTTTTTGGATCCTGCAGTATGCTAAACATATCTTTTATTCATTGTCATTTCAGCCTCGGGAAATATGTTGAGCTGAAATCCTCCGACCTGAAATTGTTTGGGGCAAACCCTCCTGATAATGCCTAAAACAAGGCTATAGTTTTGTGCTTCCACATGATATGATGAGGCATTTGCTAACATATGATTTTGTCCACAACTTAAGTTCGGAATGGGCACCCTGCAAGATCGGGCTAAATGGTAATTCTGCAGATTGCCTCTTTAAGACAACATTTGGAAAGAGATTGTTGGAGATTGTTCCGGTACAATTCAGTGGTAGTTGAGCCGAAGTCCATTTTGGATAACCTGCAAACAATACAAGACAGAACTATTGGTGTGGATGGGGAATTCCCAAGCACAAGACACTATTAAGTGTGGTAGAAACAAGCAGCCAAAGTTTTACAGGCTACACTGAGATCCTACATTTTTGTATACTTTTGTCATTCCTAAAGTTGGATGTATATTCTTATGCCTTAATTTCAGTTGTTGTAACTTCTTTTGGAGGTACCTTTGTTTAAATATCAAAAATGCAGTCATGCAACTTATTAGGCAAATGCTCTAACTGCAACTCAGGAAGGCATAATGAAGTTTTTTTCGCCTGTAGATATATCCCATTGCCTTGATACTGATTCTGGTATCTGTTTTGAGCTACTCAGAAAGTTAAAAAAATTCACGACAATAAATGTAATAGCTTGCAGAAGGTCAAAGCGTTCAATAGTAGTGGTGATTCCATTTTTTTAGTTTCTTTTACATCACTACCTCCAAGGGGAAAGTGCTTCTCAATGGAAGTTTATCTTGCATTTTAGTTTGGAGAAAGCATAATGAAGTTGATGTTTCTACTTTCCCTGCTGTGTCTAAGATCGTATATACAGAGAGCAATATATGAATAAGGAGTTTTGGCTCCCCTGCTATCTCTATTATCTTTATTATGCTTGATAGAATAATTCTCTCTCAAGATACCTAATGTTCGGTTGCCCAACTAATTTGTCCTAATCTTGTAATTTAAATAATAAGTCATTTTCTCCTGATTGTGAAACTTTTTTTTTGCGGATGTTGGGATCGCGAATCATTGCATGAACAATCTCCTGACTGATTCAAGGAGACATGGTTCCCGCAGGATTAAGCAAGAAATATGGTAAGATATGGTTCCAATGAGTATAAAGGAAAATAGTAGATGCCGTCAATTTTTTTATGATCATAGAATGGGTAATAGGAGATGGGACCTACATGCTTAATATCCGCATCTAAGTTGGTTCTGCCATCAAATCTTTAAAGTGCAGAAAATGCCTGTCCAGTCCATGGGAATCAACCCGAGATCTTTATTTGGTTCCCTTCTTTTCACCGACCATCGTTAGTCCATAAAGGAATCAGGACCAATTTTAGATTTTTTTAGGACGAGAAGTTTGTAACTGAGTTTGAATACGATGTGGATGTTATTTTTTTAGGTCATTTGGTTTCCGTTTGGTCCTAACCATGTGGATTGCTCCATACTTCGAGACACACAGTTGCCCTATGCGGAGGCATGGCTCTGCTCTCCGTACTTTACTCTGGAACTCAGTTCGAGCTGCTATGCTTATAAATGCGTGCAACATGGATAGCAGACTAGATTACCTATAATTTCCTTGTTGGAAATCTGAGTCATATGAAATCGGGTAGGTATTAGTTTTTGATTTTTATGGTCAGAGAACAATGAGACAGATTCGTCGAATTGGTGATATGAAGTCAGCCGTTCATAAAAATTGGAAAAAAATGAACTGTTATATTGTTGATTTGGTTCGTATGGTTCAATCGGATCGAACTAAGTTAGATCTGTATATCATACAGATAAACATGAAAATTGCTATATCATACCTTTGGAGGGTTTATACATTGGTTTCCTTCCAAGTTTTTCAAATACTAACATTTTATTTTTTTTTTCAAATATATGGGTGCCCTTATATTTTACAAAACATTTAGTAGTTGGCTTTTAAGAATACAACTCTTACATTATAGTAGCATAACGATAATAGTATTTTTTTAAGAATATAGATTTACAAGTGAAACTGCTAAAAAGAGTAGGGGTATAAATGTTAATAGAAAAATTCAAAAGAGCATAATAATACATTTTGTAAAATTCATATAAATGCATATATGTGATGAATAAAATTAATAATTTTAAAATTATTTAAACTCTAATTCATAACAAGTGTTGTTAATTTACTACTTCTCGTAATTTGATTGACAACGCCTTCTTCATTTGTTGTAGTTAGGAGACAACCTCATGTACAATATACGAAGAGAGATGCAATGCTCGTATGATGGGAAGGAAGAGGAAATGATGGATCATAGATACATCCGGAAAGAGATGAGATAAAGGATTAATATACTATGGGCATGTTTGGTTGTTGGTGTACACCGGGGTACCCTTGGCTCCAATCCTCCCAACCTAGGTTGGGATTACTTTACTTGTATTGACCCTACTATTTTTTTGGTATAATATTTTTTAACTATGTTCAAATAAAATTATTAACATAAAAATATATTATAATCATTAAAAAAGTTAATATAACACATAATCAATGTCACATCACATTACAATTATCATTTCAACCCTCCAAATAGCTACTATTCACAAGGGATACCCCAACCCAACCTAATCCAGTTACCAAATAGGCCCTATGGGTTAGAATGAGGTTGGATTATGAATAGTTTTTAAAAGTTTATATTTTAATAAATTTAGAAGTTATTTTTTTTTATCAAAAATGGATGGTTGAATTAATGGTTTGATTCAACTAGTTCAACCGGATTTAAGTGGTGTAACCGAATTTTAATGGGTTTTTATTTTTCGAATAAAAACCGGATGAACGAACCGCTTTTCTTCTTGTTCTTGATTTAACCAATTGCTGTGTGGTTTGGTTTTAAAAACATGGTTGTTGGATTGGATAAGATTTTAGACCATTGGGTAAATTGCAGAAAATGTTCTCATTATGCATCGGTTTTCAATTGCAGTTCTCATTTTTGAAAGGCAAGAACGGAGCCAATCACGTTGTTCGTCTCAAATGTATGCCTTAAGTTTCCGTAATCATTTTAATAAACCAGGAACCTTAAATCCTAAATTTCAGGACTTTCATTGCTACATTCGAAAAATGATGATCATAATTGGAATCAATACGTAAGCAAGATTTTTTTAATAATTTACCGCTAATCCTCCAATGAAGGATGATAATGCTTCTTATTCTGAAATAAATGGATTTTGTTATTGAATAAATAAAGTTAAGATGAGATGATTACATTATGGTTATATTGCTCGTTGTTCCTTTCTTAAGCTAGAAAAGGGAGCCAATATTTTTGTGTTTGTGTGATGCAAATGACGGGGGGTTTCCTTAGAAAGCTTTCCATTTCATTCAATTATATTTAATTCGATGGTTAATTTAAAAAACATGTTGACATTTGTTATTTATTGATCGAAATTTTATCTTGATCACATTAGCATTATAGAATGTAACAATTCTCCTCCACAATTATGTCATCTCCGTTCCTTTGCAAAATTCAAACTCATCGCTTTGTGCCATTGTCAACCCTCCTCCATTACTAATGTCATCGTCCCATCAGTATGAGCATGTTGAGGCAGTATCACCGTTTGAGGCTATGCGTGACGCCAGATGACTATGAGGGCATCGTCTTTTGTGATGACAAGGTTAAATCCATCATTTTCCCTTAAGTGTTAATTCAAAGGAATTAACAAGTCTGTATAATATACTAAAGATAATAGTCAAATCAAAAGATATAAAGTATAGGTTATGTGGATTACTTGGATAAGCATCAAGGTCGAAGTCAAGTAGGCAACCTGCTTTATAAGTTGCCTATGTATGCATAGAAAGTGCATAGTGAATTAGAGGTATGTGTGCAATACATATCCTAATGAGTTATTTTCGTGTGTTTTTGAGATAACAAATTTTTAGATGATTTTTAATTTTAAATTTTATCTTTAAATTATGGTTTTATATTTTATGTTTATATTTTGATTCTTAAATTATTTTCAAAAAATGTTTTTTGCTTTTGTAGAAAATTGGGTCTTTTGATATTTTTATGATTTTAAAAAAGATAAAATAGGTATAGATATGTAGAAAATCAAGTAATAGAAATCTATATATTTTAAAAAGATAAAATTAATTTTGAAAAAAAATATTTTTTTTGGTATTTTCATATTTTAGGATAGTTTATAAAATTGAAAATGAAAGAAAAATACAATAAGGTGAATATCTAGAGGATAGAAAATTTTGGGATAAAATAGATCATTCGATCATTGGGAGTTAGTATCGATCATATAATTTCAAAAGTATATATCATACATAGGTATTGATTATATACTTTCCAAAAGCGTGTATCAAACCTACAAATTCAGTCAATCTTCCAAAGCGAGACGACCATGCACAGAATTCGATCCCAAATATCTCATGAGTGAGCTCATGTCTTCCGGTTCAACAATTGAACCTGTATAATCCTTTTGAGAGTTCATATTATTCATATGCCCTTGTATGCACACTAGCATGCTGGTGTATAGGACTTGATAATATCATCAACTTATCAGTATGCTAAATGTACATACGCAAACATATAGTAGCACATCTAACTCCAGTCAGATGATGCATGCCTATATCGTGACATCATACGACATAGATCTATGGTTATCTCGATCTCGTTAAGTAAACTCTTTGACCTAACTTATCTAACACCTCTGAATCTCTATTCCTATGCAGAGGACATGCATCAAGAGGTCAATTAGATATCAACCTTTAAAGAAAGGATTGCCATCTCCTTCTCAGCTTGGAGATCATCTCTTAATGATTATTTAACAATGCTTGATGAGCCTTCAATCTAACTCTTTAGATATTCATCCAAGCACCAACCTCTATGATTCAACAAATGAATCAACAACTGTATGATCTTCAAGATGGTCATGGTACATAATCCTAATTGTAATAAGAGAACTATTATGGAAATTAGTTATTCTTCATTTCAGATGCAGAGAATGATGACACTAGTACCCATGTCGTGATGCGTCAATGTGGATTACAAGCGCTTGAATGTCACGACAAAGAAGGATTACTTCCCACTACCATTTATCGATCAGATTTTGGAGAGACTCGTAGGGAGAGAATACTTATGCTTTCAAGATGGGTACTCCAGCTACAATCAAGTAGCCATTGTCCCGAGGATCAAGAAAAGACAACATTTACTTGTCCCTTCAGTACTTAAGCATTCAAGCACATGCCTTTTCGGCTATGTAATGCCTCCTGCACTTTTCAATGGTGCATGATTGCGGTATTTTCTGAAATGGTTAGAGATTTCTTGGAAGTATTTATGGATGACTTCTCGTCCATGGTGAATCATTAAATGATTGTCTCGCACTCCTGGACCGAGTCCTCGAGAAATGTAGGGAGGTTAATCTAGTGCTCTGTTGAGAGAAAAGTCATTTCATGGTAAAGGAGAGCATCGTGTTGGGGCATGTTATCTCCAAAAAGGGAATGGAGGTTAACCCGGCCAAAGTGGATATGATCATGAAACTTGAGCCACAAACCAACGTAAAGCAAGTGCCATCTTTTATAAGACATGTCAGATTTTATCGAAGATTTATTAAGAATTTTTTAAAATTGCCCAACCAGTGACTGAGCTCTTAGGGAAAGACACTAGTTTATTATAAATCATAAGTGTCTTGAGACCCGAGCCACTCAAAAAGAAGATCATGGAATCTCCCGTTCTACAAGCCACTGATTGGTTTCTTCCCTTCGAGATCCTGATTGATGCCTCTAATTTTACAATAGGGGTAATATTAGGTCAGAGGAGAGATGGAGTCCCTTATTCTATTCACTACGCAAGCAAGGTTTTGGATCCATTTTAGAAAAATTATAGGGTGATAGAAAAGGAAATGCTTGTTATAGTCTTTGACTTAGAAAAAATTCAGTTATCCACTTTTAGAATCTAAGGTGATATTGTATACAAGTCATTCAGCCGTCTGATACTTAATGGCAAAGAAAAACACAAAAGTACATCTTCTCAAATGGATACTTCTACTCCAGGAATTTAATTTGAAGATTAAAGATAAGCATGGAGTGAAGAATGTGGTGGCTGACCATCTATCCTGGATCAAACAAGATAAAATTCCTGATTTAGAGATGATCCGTGAATCCTTCCTAGATGAGTCATTTTTTTATTGACTCCCTCCCATGGTATGTCGACATGGTTAACTATCTCGTATCTAAAAAAGTTCCTCAGGATTGGCCAAAGAATATTATTGACCGACTTAAGTCAGAATTCAGACACTACCATTGGTGGATCTGTTCCTTTTCTTTGAAAGACCAAATTGTATATGAAGGATATGTATTCCATAGGAGGAATACTGAAGTGTTCTCAATCTAAGACACACCTTGGAGGCAGGAGGAAATCACTCTGGAAAGAGGGCCACTGAGAAGATATTACAATGTGGATTTTACTAGTAGACCTTGTTTAAGGATGCCTGCAATTTTATCACATCGTGCCCGATCTGTTAGAGAATGGGAGGGACCATTGGTCCCAAAGATACCATGTTTTGTAATCGGTGATCATTTGTGATGTATTTGATGCATGAGATATTGACTTTATGGGTCTATTCCCTAACAACCATAGATTTGAATATATCCTTCTCACGGTAAACTATCTATCAAGATAGGTAGAGGCTTTCCCAACTCGAGCTACAGACAGCTGAACAGTTTGTTAACTTCTAAAATATCATACTATTTCGAGGTTAGGAATCCCCTAGGTTTTTATATCTAACAAGGGTATCCACTTTGTCAACAGGGAGGTGAAGAGGTTGACTAAGGAATTCAACATTGAGCACCATGTTGCTAGTTTTTACCACCCACAATCTAATGGCATGGCATGGGTGTAAAAAAAGGAAGGTAAAGGAATTTTACAAAAGCTAGTCCAACCTGACAGGAAGAAATGGTCCCAACTCCTAGATCAAGTTCTATGGCCTACAGGATGACTTATAAGTCCCCATTGCGTACCTCTCTGTTTAGAATGGTATTTGAAAAATCGTGTCATTTGCTTGTAGGATTAGTGCATAAATTAGAATGGGCAATCAAAAAGATCATCCGGAATGTCACCAAGGAAAGAAGAACAAAGATATGGATTTAAATGAGCTATCAGAAATAAAAAACCGCACATACGAGAACAACACAATATATAAGGATAGAGTAAAGAAATGGTATGACAAGTACATTAGAACAAAGAACTTCGTCCCATGGCAGAAAGTATGATTGTTTAACGAGAGATTAAAGATTTTCTAAGGCAAGCTGAATTCTAAATGGATGGGACTTTTCATCATTAGGGAAGTACACAATAATGACTGTGTCACAATTTTTGAGATCACAGACAATACACAAACTTCCCTAGTTAATGGCAGTTGCTTAAGCACTTTGTTGAATCACATGAGAAATTGGTACAGGTTGAGCAGATCTCCTTCACATGGGCACAAAATTAGATGAAAAACTCCCTTGGCTCATGTGAAACCTCAAGTGAAGCCATCCTCTTCAATGCAGCTAGAAGATTCTGACGATCACCTGTATATCCAACCCTGATCTATTCGGTCCTCCTCATGTGATTGCTCTTTCATACTTAGGATGTCCTGAGCCTAAGTATAGGAGGGTCGATATCATTGCGTATACATCACTTCTATTCTTCCATTCTCACCCTCGACCGCCCCATTTCTTGCTCTTTTGCTATGCTTAGGCCCTCAAATGCGTAAGTATAGGGTGGCGAGTTGATGTCCTTTTCTTTTCACTCAACTATACTTGGTACGAGCTACATCTACATTTCACTTTGTGCCATGATGACATAGCACATGCTAAGTATAGGGGGTGCGTGTGTGTATATATTTATATTTATATTTATATTTATATACTTTATCCATAGCTCGTACTTTAACCGTTTCACATCAAAAATAAAGTATAGGTATAAGTGGTGTATATTATGTATACTATACAAAAATTCTTTGTGTAAATAATAAATGATTTCAAAACTTTTTATAAAAGTAAGGGGTAAATCTTAAAATAAAAATTAAAACTAAGGTATTGTCTCTGATATTTTCACTATCATTAAAGACTTAAGGAATGAAAGAAACTCGGGTTTTTAAGGTCATTTGATTGGGAGTTAATCTTCCTTAATCATTAGGGTTTGAGAGATGAGCACATCACTTGCACAACTGCATGAATGATGAGATGAGTTGAGATCTCACTTGAGGGACTGGGACTTGAGACTTAAGTCTAGACCTGATTTTATGATACTCGAGGATGTGATAAAGTTGATGAAAACTTCATGAATCCCAAGTGTCAGCAAACCCTAGCCAGTATGTGAACAAGTTTGCATGTTATCTCTTGACATCGACCTATGTGTCAGGGTGTGGTGAAACTTAATAATTGTTGATCAGTGTGTGCCAACTCTTTGTAAAAGCATTGGATCTAGCCTACCAAAAAGAAAAGAAATGTATAACTGAAAAGAGCTCTCAAATACAAGTCAATTTCAAAGAGCTTCAATCAAAGAAGAGCGCCCCAAACATTTCAAAGTGTCCACTTGGACCAAAGTTGAATAGGACCATGAGTCGGGCTAGTACATCAAAAACGGCTTTGCATTGTAAGTGATACAAGTCCAGGTGTAAATATATTAGATACTTAAAGGAGACATACCCCAGTGTACTCCCATGAAAACAAGTACAGACGACTCAAATTTTTTTATGGAAACATTGATCAACAACCAAAAATACATTGTTTTGAGTAATAAGGCACTCGAGAGGATCCTTGTTCTAATGTAAGGGAGAGAAGAAAATGCACAAACCTAAGACCTCCATTATTTGTCCTTTCATGACAACTACTGAGATGGTATATTGAATGCAAGAATTGATTTATTCCCTAGTGTTGAGGATTAAGTCTTGAGGAGAGTCCCTTGGATCATGACTTTGAGTGACATTTCGATTCGACTCCCATGATTGCAGTACACATTAAATGTCATATCTCCTATGCTATATGTATGCACAGAGAGTCTAATTAGAAAAGTTGGATTCCTTTTAACTAGACTTGGTTCAGCTTAGAATTTTAGGATTACAGAAACCAAGGATAACTAATGAGACAAGTCTTGTATTCTTACATGCATAGTAAGGGATTTGACATTTTAATTCACTAAAATAAGATCTAAGTATAGGGGTGTGATGAATACATAATTCATCTACTTTATACGGAGATCTAAGCAAAATTGCCATAAAAAATCTTTGAATAAATCCCCTAAAATATGTCGATTAACAATTATTAACAAGTGCTAAAAATAGGGAAAATGTTGTAAATAAATAAACTTTTTTTGACCTTATTTGAACCTATTATTTTATGTGTAAATAATCATTATTTTAACCTAATTTTCTATTCTATTATATTCGATTAATTAACTAACTTGGCATTAATAATTAAAACCCAAAAAAATCAGAAAATCAAGAGAAAATACAAAAATCTGTTATTTTATATTTGTAAATATTTTTATCTTTGTTGAATTTATTTTACCTTTTTATAACCTATAATAAATCCATAAAATTTGATTAATTATGCATATATTGTATATAAATTAATCTACTAATTAAAATAAAATTAAAAATACAAAAATTGTTAAATGCAAAAATACAATATTTTATTATATATATAGTACCTCCAAAAATACTTTTTGTACTGTTGACCTGTTTTGATTTTGGATCCTTCATGAAAGTTGTAGATCTCGTTGAGGAGATCAACTATCATGTTAACCAACTTTTGATTTGTCTTCCTTTACTTATACTTTTTGATTTTTATTTTATTTGCTTTTTTATTTATTATTTTATTTTATTTTACTCCTTATTTTTATTTTTATCTTTTATTATTATTATTTACTTTTATTTTTCCCTTACTCTCTTTTATCTCTCCTTTTCTTTTTCTCTCTCTTTTCTTCCCCCTTTCCTTCCTTGTCCCTCTTTCCAAAAACAAACATGGTCACATGCCTTGCACATGACCCCCCTGATGAACGCAAAATTCAACTCTTTAATAATGTAAAATAATGTCGTAGTACAGGAGGCAAATTTGGTTCAGCAAAAACCGATCTTTGAATGTCATAGAATATTTTTACTTGGCAAGTGTACCAAGGTCGAACACAGGGACACGACTGCCTAATGTGAGTATTGAATATTGATTTACGAAGGCACAAGGTGAATTAATTCCAATTTCAGGTCCTCATGATGCAATATGCTTTTTACAAGGCGAAACAAAGATGCATGCAATTTTTATCGATTTTTATGCAATTATAAAGTGATGCATGAGAAAATATGCAAGAGAACATGTATGTTAAATACCAGTTTACAATTATACCCTAAGAATATGAGCAATATAATAGGAATAGAAATCGGAGTCAATTTACTCCATCATTAAAAACGGTCAGCCAATCATAGCAAGCATTAGTAGAGCAGAGTCATCATCTAACACAAAAATTCACTTCATTTAATATGATGTCGGATGAGGAAATTAAATATGCTAAGATGTAGAGAACAAAACAAGGATCAAAACGACACTAAAATCATGCAATTTGGACCTACGATGCTCAAGTTATGCTAAAAATAGTGCAAGGGCATAATTGTAATAAAAATGTAAGAAAAGAAAGGATAAATATTGCATTTAGGTCCCTATAAGGACCTAAATGCAATTAGCAAAAACTGTCTGGGCCTGGATGCAATTTTTTTTCATATGCGCAGGGGGCCTTTTTATAATTTTCAAAAAGTTGAAGGGCTTCCCTGGAAAATACCCAGGTGCGCACGTGAGACACGTGCCTGGGGACAAAAATGAAAATACTTGAAACTTCTGGGTCTTTTCTACAAAATACCCAGGCCCTCACGTGCGGTGCACGTGAGGGGTAGGTCTCGGGAGGGACCCTCAGCTTCGGTCCACGTGGCAGCATCTGGTGGTACGGCGTGAGGCTCGGATGACCCGAGCCTGTAGGTCGGGGAAGAGGCTCGGGTCCACCACGTGTCTTCATCAGGGCCGTCCGATCAGGAGGATCGGACGGTGCCTATACCTTCGTGCTCCTCCGCAGGTCACCGGAGGAGGCGGGGCTCCGGTGACATGCCCTTGGCTCCGCCGTGGCCCAATGAGTCGTCTGAAGGTCGAGGGAGATAGCAGGGCCTCTAGCGGAGATGCTGGAGGGGTGGCGAGGCCTCGGGGATGGTCGGAGGTGAAGGTCGGTGAAGCCTTGCCGAAGGAGAAAAGCTCGAACGAGCTCAGATGCGAACTCCGGCGATTCAAAGTCCCTTCAGTGGTTAATTTAGCCGAAGCGAGTGCATCGTACATGCGAGTGATTTGTGAGTGAATGGAGGCCATGGAGGCGTCGGGAATGGTGGCCGGAGGGTTCTTCACCGGCGGAGCAGGTGAAGAGGGAGGTCCGTGCGGAGGTGGTTCTGGAGAAGGGGAAGGGGGTCGGCGAGGATCGGAGTGGTCGGGCGGAGCTGCTAGGTAGATTGGATGAGGGTGACTGTGAGTTGTGAAGTCGGGAAAATTAGGAGAAAAAGAAACAAAATTCACCTCGCCGGAGCGAGGTGCTGGTGGAGGGAGCAGCTTGGGCTGAGGCTCCATGGGAGCCTCCGGTCGTTGCCCGCGAGGCCAGCTGCTTTCCTCGGAGCTCAGTGGTGGCCGGAGCCCCCTGGACACGGCGGAGCACCGCCGCGGGTCGACACCGGCAAAAACTATCGTTGCTTCGACATTCCGCCCCTCCGCTGTCACCGGAGGGGCGGAGGAGGCTAAAGTTGGAGCCAAGAATGGTGGACCCTGGGTTCGGTTGACGGAGGAGGGCTTAAATAGGCAGAGGTGGTCGGGGGTTACGGTGGTGCGGAGCGTTTTTGAACGAGGTGTTATTGGAGAGGGAGGTAACGACGAGGGGAGTGGATGGTGGCGCGAGGATAGCGGAGGAACGGGCTAGGTGCTGGTGGCGTTACGACGAGGAAAGGAGGTGAGAGGATCCTTCAAAAAATAGAAGGGGGTTAAGGGCTCGCCAGGTAAAACCGCCGGTGGGAGGGGGTTACGGAGGAGGACGATGATGGTGAGCTGTTGGATCTTGCGATCCAACGGCTAGGATACAGGCGCGAGCGGGGGGCCAAGATCAGATCCAAGGATCTGATCGAACGGTGGCGATTGGAGCGCAAGGGAATGGCTGAGATCGAATGATGGGGGGATCTAGCGGCGAGGGTTAAAGGGATGTCGTGGAGGGTGGAGATCCGTTGGATTCAAGTGAGATCGGGCGGTGATGAATACCCATTCATCACTCTTTATTCTTATATTTTAGCTACAAAAAACCTTTTCAAATGCATGTAGATATGTGTAAATAGGAATAATTAGCAAAAGCATGCATTGTGTAAAAACCTATAATTAGCATGTTTTTGTGCAAAAATAAAAGAATAAAGAGTAAAAAGAAAAAGAGGGAAATATTTAGAATAAATATTGAGCAACCTAACCCAAGGGAGGGCTCAGCATGGGCCTGACCGCATAAAAGCCAAAGTAGAGGGAGATAGGGGCTCATGTGTAAATATTTGTGTAAATAAATAAAACTATATTTTCCTCACCCAAAAATATTCTTGTAAATACTTGTATATATTTATAAAAGATAAAAACAAAATAAAAAGTTAAAAATCAAAAAGATCAAAAATACCCCTTTCATCATGTACATAAACCACACCTATATATATATATTTATTTAGCTTTGTAACTATACAAAAGTAATTTTTATACTTTTTGTAAATATTCTATGCTATATATTGTAAATAAATAAAATAAAAATAATTAAAATCAAAACAAAATAAAAATAGAAAAAACTAAAATACAAAAATACATTATACATATACCATGTATATAGATGTACATAACTATTTATTTTACCTATGTAAATAAATAATAAAAATCAAATAAAAACATCCTTTTATTCCTTATTTTATTCTATAAATAAATAAATTATAAAATGGGAATAAAATTATACAAAAATAATAATTAAAAATCAAAAATCAAAAGCCTACATATTGTATATATACCTATATATAGCTATATAATGTAAATACCTTATTTTTATTTCCAAAAATTAATTAAAAATCACTAAAAAATAGAAAAAAATAAAATAAAAATATTTCATGTTGTGAGTTTTGGCTGAATCAGGCCCTAGCTACCTCCATTTGTCATCTCAAGATCCAGCCACGTGGCCTTCACCCATTGGCCCTGGGGGATGTTGACCGCCCGGTCAACTCCCCCCCCCAGGACCACTTCCCACGGGTCTGTTGCGCCCGACCCATTTCTCGGATTTTTCCCATGCAGACCCGACTCCCTTTTGCCCAAACCCAGGGTCCGGATTGCCCACGTCATACCCGACAACCTCGCCGGAGCCTTCGCCTCGGGATCCGCGCGCTACATCGCCCTACCCGCGCCCTTCTTCCCGGACCCGCCAGCATACTTAAGCCCAGCTCCGCCACCCATTTCACGCATCTTTGGTCATTCCCCTTCTCCCCTGTGAACTCCAGAGCGATTGCCCGAGTGACAGCGAGCATCTCCACCTGTTGTAGCGAGGCGAGGAGGAGGTTTCCATCGATCCGGCGAGTATCACCGCCGTGCTCCGCCCTGAGCAGGAGCCAGAGCCTCGGACGTCGACGTTCCTCGAGGCGAGGACCCGGAGCTTCCCCAGCTCCAGCACAGTCTACCCATCCACCCAGGTACCCTCTTAGCTTAGCCATTTCGTCTGATTTCCATTTTGCCCCAATTCGCGCCGCCATCGATTTTCGCTGATTCCGACCACCTCACACCTCCATTCGATCATCGGAATCCATCGTCACCTCCGCCTTCCTCCCGCGCACGTTCTCCACACCTCCGTTCAACCCAGCTCGCACAGGAGCTGGGGATTCGAGCTCCTCCGTCCATCCCCTCGCCGGAGCTCGACCACTTCGCCTCCCCGACCACTTTCACCACGCCTAACGGGGTCGAGGCACTTTGCCCTCGACCCACGAGTTTGCTGGAACACTTTGCAGGTTCATCCAAGCCCATCTGAGGGCTTGGACCATTTGGTCCAGCTGCTCCGCCTCCGCCGACCTCGCCGGAGTTCCCCAGGACTCTGTTGGGTCATCGGAGGCCTCCATTAGACGCGGAGGGCCCGCAGCTTCCTTCTCCGATCTTCAGCGAGCTTCCAGGAGGAGACCAGTGCCGTCACGAGCCCGGCGAAGTTCGCCGGAGCCCTGTTCGTCCACCATCCTTCTCCGCCGTCCGATCGACCCCGAGCTCCAGATTTGATCACGTTCGTCCATTCGAGGAGCAGCATCGACCGCCAGATCCTTCGAGGGTCGATCTCCACCGTCGATCCAGCGAGGCTCAGCCACTACTCCCGTCCACCGTTCGATCTTCCACGTCGCAGCGCCTGGACTGTCTGATCAACGTCGAGGATCCAGCCTTGGGCGCCACCCTTCCCCAGCCGTCCATCTACCCACGTGGCGCCCATCCGTCGGCTCGACTTAATAATGGGTAATTTACCCTTAGGCCCTTCCTTATCTTTTATTTCGTTTTAGTCCTGTAAATGTTTTAGTCAGTTGTTTAGTTTTAGGGTAATTTGCATGTTGGACCTCGTGCTTTAGATATTTGCATTTATACCCCTGCCTGTGTGAGCCACGTGCTTCGTCACGTGTTTTGTTGGTGTATTTGCATTGATGCCCTTGTAGTTCTGGATGTTTATGAATGAATGAAACTTTTTGATTAATTGCATTTATACCCCTGTGAATGGTTTAATTTCGCATGTGCGTTTATTTGTGGGTAATTTGCAACATAGCCCCCTGGACTTTTGGTACGAGTTACCAATAGGTCCTCGGGACTTGTTTTCCTTACATATAGGTCCCTGAGTGCCCCAGGCACGCGCTTGGCGCGTGTTTTGCTGGGTATTTTGCACCTGGACCCCCAGAACTTTGGGTATTTGAATTTCAGTCCCTGTGCACAGTGCCCTACCTTTGCTTTTGAATAAAATATCAAATCACCTCCAAATCCAACGAAAATTTGACACATGGCTCCTGCCATGGTGTAGGATTTTTGTAGATTTTTGAGGACATTTCTGATTTTGTTTGCTATTTTGAAAAATTCAAAAACCTCTATTTTTGGCACTGTTTAGTTTGAAAAATCACAAAAAAAATATAAAAACTCCCCGAAAAATTCTATAAAAATTGTCTGCTGTTTAGTTTAGTTTGCTTGATTATCTAGCCAATTTTGGCTATTTTGCATCACTAAAAACCACTGAAAACTTAAAAACACTCAAAAACCCATAAAAATTCTAGTAAAAAAATTTAAAAATCCAAAAACAATAAAATTGGTACCTAAATTTTCCTTGTTTTACCCACTTTACAGGAAAATTACCTCCAGGCCATTTTGAGGCCCTTAGATATTTCATCTAGGGTTTCTTGGCTCGGTTGGACAGTACCTCTTATCTTTATCACTGTTTGATTTTTGGAAAATAAAATAAACATCAGAAAAATTATCAAAAATTCACCAAAAACATAAAAAATATAAAACACATAAGAATATTTTTGCTTTGATTTTTGGTTGATTTTTGGTTCTTGAAAGAAATTGTTGAATTGTGTGCTTCCTTGCTTTTCTTATTTTCTTAATAAACTTAAAAAAAATATAAAAATAATTAAAAACCATTAAAAATATTTTCCCCTTTTCTCTGATTTGCTTTGACTACTTCGTAGGCCTCTCGACCAACCCGTGCTCCTTGAGTTCGACCCTGGGTGCTATACCAGGTTAATCACATAGCAGGACTGCTTCGTGCTTGATTGATTTTATTTTCAGTAGTGGTCCATTTTTCTTGATTGACACATCTGAGTGACCGAGGTCGCAACGACCTGTTCTGTACCTTTACCTTAGTTGCTCGTTTTTCGTGTTATCAGGCGGCTATGGAGATAGGGTGACGTGGCGCGAGGATGGCCGTGGGATAGGAAGAAGATCGGAGGGCTGGTGTTTAGGCGCTAGTATGTGGTTCAGATTTGATCTGGGGGTTAGATCAGACGTATAGTGGCGAGGCGAGGATGGACGGCGGAGATGGGGGTAGGGATGGAGTGATCCGACGGCCTAGGAAGGTGCCGGGTGGCGCGAGGGGAGATGGGCTACGTGGGCGGCCCAGGAGGCGCCACGTGGCCCACTGAGAAAATTCAGAGAATAATTACAAAGAAAAATAGAAAAGAAATAGATAGAGGCCGAATTAGGAAAAAATCAAAACACGAAAGTTGCTCGTCTTGACGAGATCTACAACTTTCATGTTGGGCAAAAAGCCAAAAGAGTTCATTTGTACAAAAAGTATTTTTGGGGGTATTTTTAGGGGAATAAAAACACCAAGTTTGTGGTTTTGAGATGTTTTTGTGTTTTTAGTGGTTTTTAAAGGTTAGTGAACTATAAACAACTTATAAACAACTTATAAACCTAATTTTTAAGGGTTTTCGAGTGATAAAATAGATACAAGAAAAATAGAGGAAATTAAATACAATAAATTAATGGTAATTTATACATAATATAGTACAAGATAAAAACAAAGAATTAAAGGTGATTTTATTGGATTATTTAAGACAGGGGTTTTAATATGTGGCTTTTAGCATGATGAATACGAGATTCATCACCCCCTCTCCTGCCTTCTCTCCATCTGCCCACGCATGCCAAGTATGTTTCGTCTTATCCCTTTGCACGCGCGTGCGGGGCACGTAACCGCCATCTCCTCCCCAATCGTTCTGCCCCTCCCATAATGCCCCGCCACCTTTCCCCTCCCTTGCCTCGCATAACTACCACCTCTGCCTTCCTCATGTAATGTCTCTTGCCATGCCATTTAAACCCAAACCTCGCCTCGACTGCTCCTCATCTGCCATTTGAGCAAGGCACAACTCCAACTTCTGGTCTCATTTAAGGCGACAGCTTGAACCCCACCATCGACGATGCAGACGAGTAACATCTGCACAAGGCATGATCCAATGTATGGATCCTACTCCCCCTTGCAGTAGTCTCTTTCCAGGAGATACTGCAGATTTTAAGGCTCCTCCGCCAGCCTTCTCGAGACAACAACAACCAAGGTCCCTCGACCTTCAACACCAAGGCGTGAAACCATATACAACCTCACACAACACCACTGAGCTTGCACCTCATCTCCACCTCACCTTGACCCTCACCGCTTCATCATCGCAGCAACACTCCGCCACCTTGCCCTTAGTCGGCTCTCCACCACCCTTTGGGCTTCAACCACTACCTTCCGATTTTGCTCCTTCTCCTACCTTCGCTCACTAAGAGTAACCGATTTCGCACTCGCTCCCCTGATCTCCAGCTCCTCTGCCAAACCTCGTCTCACCACCACTTGGAGGCTCAGATCCCCGAGCCTAAGTCTCTGCACCTGAGGCTCAACCCCACTGTCGAACCTCCATAGCACGTGTGCAACACATGTCACATGGGCAAATTGCAAAGAGCCCCCCGCTAGTTCTAAGAATTGCATTGGGAAATTTACGTCTTGAGCCCACATGCCTTTTGATAATTACAATAAGACCCCTCGCCTACGGATAAATTACAATAGATGCATTGTGGGTTTCTATAATTATAGATAAGCCCCTCCGGGGACTTCTATGAAACAAAAACTCTTATTTTCATTGTATTTTATTCCCTGACATTTTAATTTATCATATTTGCTCATTCAAAGTCCAGTTTTAGCATATAATATGTCGTATTGAAGCTTGTTCTGTGCTCTATCACTCTAGATGCTTTGCAGACTGATTATAGGATATTTTATTAATGAGAATTATTTGAGATTCAATCTGATCAATGCAAGCTACATTCTGACTTATTTGTGCAATATTTTATGAAGAAAATTAATGATTTATTCTATAGGGAATTGATTGAGGATATTTTATTGACTAATTCTCTTAAAATTAATGATGTTTATTAATTGAGAAAGTAATCTCTGTAGGGGTTTATTCAAGGAGGAAAATTTTTCATGTTCTCTGTCATATTTTGTGATGATTTTTGACAAATGATTTGGAAAAAATTGATCTGATTGCAAGGGATTATTTGAGGGATATTGTTAGATTTACTCCTTTGATATTATTGTCGACTATTTGAGGATTAAATCATAGGAATTTTGTGGATATATATTTTGCTTTAAAATTATTATTGATCTATTTAGCAGGTACATCAATTAATATGTTTACCTTAGTATATGCATTTGGATTCAAGAGAATATCTATCTCGATTTTATTATCAGTGGTCAGTGATTTCACTTCAGGATTAATTGATCATCTCATTTGAGGATTTGAATTATATATAATAAAAAGATCCTGAGCTTCATCTCATTTTATTTTTGCTAGCATTTTAATTTTATTTCTTGACACAAAAATTAAGCTAGTATTTAATTAATTATTGAAATAAATTTAGAACCACATAAATAAAAATCATCATTCCTTGTGTTCGACTTTGGTATACTTACGAAGTAAAAATTCTCCACAATATTCAAAATTAGTGGTTTTTACTAAATTATTTTCCACCTCCTATACTTTAATTTAACATTATTAAAAGAGTTGGATTATGGTTCATCATGGGGCCTGGGGTATTCTCTTACTTCTCGATATCTAGAACCTATTTCATTTTTTCCTTGGCTCATTTGGAGAGGATCATGTAGTGAGCTTCTGAACACCTTGATCTATGGTGTCACCAAAGCTTTGCAGCCATTGGATAACATTTTTCTGTGGATTCCTTGTCCAAGTCCTTGGTGAATAGGGGATGAAAGCAGGTCAACCTAAGCCTTCTCCCATGCAACATTCAGTTGGAGACCGAACCCGGTTGGGGCCTACTCAACAATTGGTGGTGGTGGAGGGGTTCCTAGTTCACTGCTCCATGTGAGTGAGGTCTTCATAGTCTATTCAATAGGGAGGTATTTGCTCACAAGAATGTTCTGAGTGGTATTTTCTGAGGATGGGGTATCGTAGTATGTGAATGCCACATGGGAACTGGTTTAATGGGTGAAAAGCTGCCTTGAAGATGCCATCTATGGTGATGACCTCCACACCTTTGGGTATATCTTGCACTTTAGGTATGTCTACCAACATGTTAATGATTGAAGCATTATCGGAGTCTTGGGACAGTGAGGGGACTTCAAAGGCCAGCAATTTTCTGAAGTTCTTGCCAAGTTGTTCAAAACATGAATAGTGGTGGTGCAGAGGTCATCCAATGACCTCTGGTCAGTAGGGGTTGACTTCATCAATTCTCTTAATGTTGAAAGAGGGGGACCGTCTATAGAACTACACAGTACCTTAGTCGAGGGAAGTTACCAAGTACTAATGAGATTGTTTTACATTTTTTAGTTGGCCACCACTTCCACCGGTTGGTGCTTTGAGATTTTCCAGAAGAGGCGGAAGGCATCCTCTCCAAACTCTTCAATGAGCGCATTTTTGGTCTAGTCAAAGGAAGGAAATTCCTTTGAAAACTCTACTATGACGCATCGTACTAGCAGACATTTTGCGAGGATGGATTCCGAGCATACTTCAGACCTCCTAATAGGTTGATAATAGTTTCAATCCTCGATGATAGGTCTCTTGAGCAAGCAGGGGGGCATCTTTTGGGAGCATTAGGCTTTGCTTTCGCATTCTTCGAGGCATAGGTTTGATGTTGCATGGTGGGGAGGAGCTTCGTTTGCGCTTTTGGGATATGTGGTTCACTTTATTGGTTAGGGTTGGAGGATGACATGGAGGGGCAATTAGAGGCTATATGACCCGGAAGGTGTCACACATGGCAAATGATGGTATTTGAGCAGTGACAATTCATATAACCCTTTTTTAGGCATTTAAAGCAAGTGATGGAAATGAAAGGTTTCATTTGTGTTCGAGGCGATGCTGGTGGGTATTTCGAGGACTGATGGTGGGATAGGATGAGAGGGAATGTTTATTGTTGGCACCGCTTAGGAGTATGAGAGCTGGGGAGTAGGGTTTCTCGACTTTTTGCCTTCTAGCGACTGTGGTGGTTGGCAGGCGGATAGTGCCATGTGGTAATGATCTTGGGTTAGGGATTTGGTCTTTGTTAGGCATGTTGTTGGAGATATTGGTAGTGGGGGAGTTTCCAAGATTGATTTGGTATGATGGGCCTCTTCGAGCCATGCACATGCAGGTTTGGGTTTGGATTGTATTGTGGGTTTTTTCTAGTTGGGGGTACAAAATAAGGAAAGGTTCATGGTTATAGTGTGAGAAAATGGAGGGGTCTACTTGGGTCCAATGAGGGCTCGCTAGGGTTGAGATTTGGGGATATAAGAGGGACTCTGAGGTTGATGTGAGGATATAACTGGAATATATTTCTGTGACGATGGCGAGCAATTTGACGAGCGTGGCGGGTGGAATGAAGGGGTGTGCTAAATGCGAATGAAAATTTGGGTTCTTGGTGATACACCTAGTAGGATCGACCGTATTATTTTGTAGATTCGTTGTCAGATTGGCCTTTAGAAGAGTAAAAGAGTTTTGTTTGATGGTTGGATATTCTCTTTCGAAGGTGGTATCTATGTTATTGTGTATTGTGGTGTTGATTTGGGGGCATGACGTGAGAGCCAATAGTTTGTTGGGAGGGATGTGCTGGTGGATTGTTGTGAGAGGGTGGGGCTTGCAGTTTCGCTTGATTTTGAGGTTTTAAGTGTGTGGTTTTGTTGCATTTTGGTTCTGATGGGGCGATGGCATGAGACAAGAAGTTGATTATATTTGGGGGGAATATCAGCATATGGTAGAGGGTGGGTGGGTTGGGGGTGGAGTTGGTGGGTCTAGAAAGTATTTGGAAGGGGAGCGGATGATGGAGGGTTCCGCTACCTGACGATGGAGCATGCTTTTGTAGCCCTTGCAGCCCATCAGGAGTAGCCACGAAGGTGGCAGAGGGGCGATGCACATGCGATGTAGGGAGGGAGGAGGGGAGAGAAGGGAGAGAAGAGACCCATAGTACCTGGAGGGGTTGGGCGACCAAGGCTTTAGATCATCGCTCGACCACATGGAGGGAGGCTTGGGAGAGGGAGGCTTCGATGAAGGAGGGAGTGCTAGCCATCTTTTTTGGCTTTTGTTGGTCTTTAAGTCTCATATAATACTAAATTTCAAATATTTCACACAATCATATGTAAAAGCATATAAGACTTCACAGATAAGTGAGCATCAAATATTAGATGCAAATTACTATTTGATGGATGTAGAAAATGTTTGGTTACTCTGCGAAAACTAAATTAAAAAATATTTCTTTGGAGCAAGTATAAGGCATTATTCATCTAGTAAACATAGGGTTCAAGAACCGTGCGAAAAAACGAAAGCAGCCGATGTACCATACCATCAACAAGCAACACCACACACAAGACCAAGGCAATGCTCAGCCCGATATAGAAAACACGAGTTAAAAAAATATGGTATCAGCTAGACAAGCTGGAGCAGCTGCTTCCGTAGGTTCCTGGCACAAATCTAGAGATGTTTATATGTATGCTATAGACCTTAATGCATCAATATAAGCATATACAAGTCCTTTTATGATGTCATAGTTGGCTTCATCCACAACAATTCAATTCACTAGAATATAATAAAGTTGGGATGCAAGCTGTTAACCATGTTCACGTGGCACTGTACACATAAATATACATGTGATGTTGGTATATCCATTTATTTAATGATTGTTAATTATTTCAATAAAAAATTGTGAACAAAGAACATTGCACGGAAACACCATTAAGAAAACAAACATGTTGGCAATATGAGATAGTTTATAGTTATTCCGATATTTATGTATATTATTTTATAAGTCCTCCTCCTCTCTCCTTCAAATAAACATTTAGTAACCGAATGGCTCTCTGCCTCTCTTCCTCCATGTCCCATCACAAGATCAAGGGGCAAATTGAGTGAATGTTTATTATACTTGTAATACACCTTGTTTGGAGATAAGGAATGTGTGATGATGAACAAGTGATGTTTATTTCTCAGTTCTAATTTTTGAGTAGGAATATTTTTGATGGGATAAAAGAAAATTAAGGTTAAATTATTCATATTCCTGGTTTAGATACTCTTTTGAATTTTAGATAAGTGAGGTTATCGTAAATAATAATGTATTGTGATACAAACACTTAAAAAAAGGTGGCACAATGAATGATTTTTCAACACAAATATGGGCATGTATTGACATTTTTTAAATCTTTTTAGCATATACTATGATGTTAAATACATAACGACAAGTATTACTTGTTGTGGAATTATTTTTTATACCGGAAATTAGCACTTAATGTCATATTCATTGCTATATCGTTAGCAAGGGATGATATAGCGATGATTTTGAAAAAAAAGTTCATTATTAACTTATTTTGTTGCCAGGTGTCTTTTGAAATAGCTCATGATGTTGTCTCATCAAATGTTGATTATCATGTATTGTGCTTAAAAAGACTTTCTCTAGTGGAATTCAAAGTGAGAATTACCTATGATTTAAGCATAATCGAATAAAATACCTTCGAATAAACCAGATTTAGATTCAATCTATTTTAAAGTTTCAAAATCAAACTCAAAAAATGAATTTGTTTACTTCGATTCAAATTGGATTCATTTTAAGTTTTGAATATTTAAAATTGATTCATTTTAATTCAAATTTGAATTTTTAATTTAATTTTATTTTACTTAAGATTTTTTATATATAATTTTGTAATACTATTCTTCAATATATAAAAATAAAATAAATAAAAATAAAAATATCTAGTAGAAAATATACAATACATAAGAATGTCTATTTTTTATAATTCTTATAAAATATTTTACAATCTAAATTTCTCTTTTTTGTGATGAAATAAATATATAAATAAAATTTTAATGTCTCATTGAGTATTATATTGATACAAAATTGAATACACTATGATTATTCTTGCATGTTTGATGAATATCCATTTCAGCATTTTTATTCTTAATTTCGACCTTAAATACCTAGTTAAATGCATGTATATATATCATTATTTTGTGAAAACTAACACTCAATAAATCACTTGAAATACTGTACAAAATATTTTACCGGATATTGTATTTAATTCCAATAAAAGAATAAAGGAAAGAAAAGAAAAGGAATGAAGTGTCAAGACCCAATAATTAGGATAACTTGGTCGACAAGGAATAAATATGAAGGAGATAGGGTGACCAATTGTACAAAAAACATAACACAGAAACTCTAAATTTAAGGCTAATAATTTCATTTTGAGACCTATTTTATTATTTTTGTATCTCAAACCAATAAAATTTAAACATTAATAATGTATATAAATAATAAAAAATACAAATTTATTTCATTAAAAAATAATGCATAGTGTGCACAGAAAATACAAAATAAAAAGGCACAAAGAAAACTTTACAGACATGTATCTTCTCCATACAAACTCAAAATTAACCAAACCTTTATTGTTCGTAAAATAAAATTAGCTATTTACTGAAGGTTGTTTCATGCAATGTGGAATTAAGATGCAAAAGTTAGGCTTTGGACATGATTGTGCAATATACATGTATTTAATATTCAATATATTTATTCATTATATTCTTCACCTTCTTATTTTTTATTAATATGTTAATATCATTTAAAATACATGTACATTATATAATTAAATAAAACCGTTCAAAATACATCAAAATAAACAAGATACTTATATACATAAATAAATTGCACTTATGTATACCTATATAATAGACATACACAATTATTTAAAGTGCATATATAAACTTAGAAAACTAGCATAAAAATATCCAAATATGTATTTAAATAAATTATAATAATATAAATTGATGTATAAATTAATAAAATGTAAAATGTAAAATAATGTTAAAATACATGGAATACATGTATTCATACCTATATATACATTTGTAAATATTAACATGCTATAAATTAACTTGTAAAAATACATAAAATTCAAAATATAATACTACATAAAATTACAAGTACTTTTCATGTTTAACAAAAATAATAAATTCATTTGTTATTTTTAATTGATTTAATAATTGATTTATACATCTTTAATTTCTGGTTGTCCCACGTGGACCAACCAAAACACTACTTTTGTTGATCGGACGGGTCAACAACGTCCAAACCTGCCTTTGTTAGACCTCACACATCCCCCTTTTTCTCTATTTTTGCATGCTTCGCCTCTTCAACAATTCCCTCGATATGTTTCCATTGCTATAGCCCACTCATCCTTCTTCCACGCCCATGCTCGAATCTCCACCTACCACCATCGAGCCTCTCGCCTTCTTTCCACCTTTTTGGTCGGAAGTCACCTCTACAAATACCCCCTTCGACCTTCTTTTTTATTTTGATCCCTAACTTTTGGTCTGTAACCCCAAGAGATCTTCCTTAGGTTGAGCTAGAGGTGTCAGCTATGACTCCCCATCCTCTTTAGCGTGGAGAAAGCTAGTATCGAGGGGATCCAAGTTTTCCGGACATCATCTTCGATCAGCTTCTCCTACTTCAACATCCAGGGCTCGTTGAGCTACTAGGTACTTCCCCTTAGCTCGCATTTTACTCCAGTTGTCTGGAGTTAGGTTTAATTTCATCATTTCATCGCAACCTTAGCTTAATTTTAAAAATCAAAATAACTAGAGCACTAGGATCCTGCCCAAAATTCATCGTGATCTCATTGTCTGTGACACTCTTTTTTGCCTCATTCCCTTCCTGGATCGCTTCTCCACCAAATCCCTTAGTTTTCATCTCGATTCTCGTACAAAATCAAGCCATTGGACTCCACATCTACCACCCTCATCAAAATCTCATTGACTCACCTCCCATGTATGCTATCAGCTTCATTATAGGGTCGAGCATGTCTAGCTCGAGCCCCCTTAACCTTTTGGTGTAGGTCCATGAACGTGAAAGGCACCTGGAGCCCCATTCCAATGCTAGAACAAGAGCTCCATCTGCTTGGAGCTCCGGAGCTCCTTCGACGAGCCCTGACTTCTTGGAGGATACGTGCTGACACACAATATTCCCAAGAAGGAGAGGAGCTGCTTAGTCGAAGAGAAGGATGCCAGACGTAGGAGGAATCAACAAATTAACCTCGTTAGAGCCCAGTTCTTCGGGGGCTCTTCCAAAGCACCTAAGAGCCTTCCTATGAATACCATGTTTCCTCCACCTGGAGAGGACTTGCGCATGCTTTGGGGTCAAAATAAAAAAATTGTAAGGATTAACGCATATGCAAAATAATCTCATAAAAATTAAGATGTAATTACGAAGATTGTGGAGGATTAAGTATACCCAACAAAGATTGCAGCAGAGGTAGAGTTATGAGTCTAGCAGAATCCCCTTATATTTCTTACTGTGATACTTTACTCTTCCTCCATTAAAGTTTTTGAATATTCCGGCATGTTCAACTAATCGAGATCCTAACCCTGCCATTACATGATTAAATGTCCCAACATAGTGGAAATCTCGATAAACTTGAGTGCGACGGTGGAACGGGCAGTCTTGAAAAAAAATTTAGAGAAAGAGTCCAACTTGGCATACTTCTATATCCAGTGGACCATTGCCATCGCCTACTTGACTGTGACAGAAGGATCATCACGCACACATGAGGCCAAACCTCTTACATTATTTGCTTTTAATTTATAAGGAACTTACGCAAACATCTCTGCAGGCTTTTTCTTTGACTTCTCACACCTCCAGCACTCGATCTCTCTGCCAGCTTCCTCTCCCACCATTCCCTTTAAAATCCCTGTGTCCCTCTTCCAAAAGGCAAACCCTCCAAATCCAAACAAGACAACAAGCGGGGAAGGAGAAAGAGAGGGAATGGGCAGGGCACCCTGCTGTGACAAGGCTCATGTGAAGAAGGGTCCTTGGTCTCCAGAGGAGGACTCCAAGCTCAAACATTTCATCGAGAAGCATGGCACTGGTGGCAATTGGATTGCCCTTCCCCAAAAAGCAGGTGAACACGAGCGGTTGCTTTCGCTGTATGGAATCTTTCGCGGGCTTTAAATGGCATGCAAATGAGCGAGATAAAAAGTTTTCTTTTTTGATGGGTGACATTTGAGTCTTAACTTAGTTTGTATTTCATCAGATCACCATCTAAGTGGGATCGTATATATCACGTGGATTCAGCAATTTATTTGGGTTTATTATTAAGTTTACATAGCTTCAGCGTATGGTTGGGGAGTTCGATCAGCTTTATGCGTTTAAATGAGATCAGATATAGTTTGCATTTCAGTTCTGATGTTTGATTCTTGTCCGATCTTTCAAGATCTAAATCTGCGCGGGGTAAATAGAGTGTTTATGTGCCGATTATTTTCTGATTTTGCCAGATATTCCTTTCAGATTGTGTACCCTGTGATAGAGATATAGGTAAATGGAGAAAGATAGATTGCCTATACAGTCTACAATATAATACTTGCTTCCTTATCCTATGTTATGGTGGTAATATAATAGAGAGCTATGGCGGTAGAATTTGATGTGTGATCATCATTCGTGTGGGAAAGAAAGTGGCATGATCATCAATCGCATACGCTTTGAGCCTCTGCAGGGCTTAGGAGGTGCGGGAAGAGTTGCAGGCTGAGGTGGCTCAACTACTTAAGGCCAAACATTAAGCATGGCGAGTTCTCAGCTGAGGAGGACAGGATCATCTGCACCCTTTTCGCCAGCATCGGGAGTAGGTGAGGAAGCCTGATCATTTAATAGCAAGTGCTCACTGGCAACACAGTGAACCCTAGATTTTTAAAAAAGATGTTCACATGATTATGCAAACTGCTGCCCCCTCAACAGATGGTCCATAATTGCCGCCAGTTTGCCTGGAAGAACAGACAATGATATCAAGAACTACTGGAACACCAAGCTGAAGAAGAAGCTCTTGGGCATTCCTCCTACTCATAGGAAGCACCATTCCAAACATCAGCAACCACAATATCAGCAGCAGGAAAATGATCACCGTCTACAACAACGCCGTGCGCCCTCGCATCTCATATTGGACGTTGCAACAACATCATATTTGCAAGAGCCAGAGCCTCTTCTCGGCGACGAGGGCTTCCCAACAACCTCCAACGACCTCTTGAGGAATGTTACCACCACCGATTCCCTTCACATTCCACTGCACCAGCAATGCCAAATCACTAAATGTAAGCAGATATATCATAAGAAGAGAGGTCTGATCTTTTACTAGTTATTGCTTGAACCATTAGTCTTCTTTAGATATCTAACTGCATGTGATAATGTCATTTAACAGGTAGTAGCCCTAGTACGACTCTCCTTGCGTTTGGTGGCGAGCCATGCAGCTCAAATGGACTAGGGTATGCATATGGGGACTGTGGTCAGATTGGTATTGGTCAGGAGATGATTGGGTTTGAAAATGTAGCCTACGCCAGTGGTTTCCAGGACCAAAATCAGAAGCCTTTGATCCCTAAACTAGGATCAACGGGGGAAGGTGGTCAGGATGGAATGTGGGGAGGGGCAACACTTGACTACGGCTACAAGGAAATCAAGGAGCTGATCTCCCAAAACAATGGGTTCAGCAACCCTTTCATGGATGACGTGAACAGTACCTCCGGAGGAGGCTCCAAATCCCAAGGGATGCCAATGCCATTGTACTTCTCTTGAACTCTCCACGGTCTCAGAAAATTTCTGGAGAGAGAGAGAAAGAGAGCGAGATCTGACGGGGACTTCTAAGACAGTAAATGTATATCTCAGAACTGGTGTACATCCGAGCCATGGATTCATCAACATCGGGAGACGTCAAGTTGTAACATCGAATTACAAATGCTGTAAGGAGGCTCTTGATTTTCCTTTCATTCTCGAAGAGAGAGCATCCATATTCAAGTTTCCTTTCTTTCTTTTGTTCTTTTGTTGGTTCTTCTTCTTTGTACCTTTTGACTTGAGAGAAATACAGGTAGCTCGTATTCCATTCTTCTGCGATTGCTTGCTTTCTTTCCGTATTTATGCACTGTCAGTAGAACGACGGTCAATCCTGTTTTAGAAGTATCAAACAGATTAAAATAAATAAAACGATGATTTTTACCATCGCTTGGGAAGGCTCCTTACATAAGAAAATCATTCACTACAACAAAATTAGTATAGCATAACAAATAATTTAATATTCATTAGCATATCCGGTGCTAAACATATAACATCAGATTTTTATTTCTTTATTCTTTGAATTTGCAACTAATATCGTATTTATTGTTGTTTCCATGCACCGAGTAAAATCAAAATAGTTATTTGTTGATTTTTTTAAATACTCTAAAATTTAACAATGATTAGTATAATTTTAATGAATAAGTTAATAGAAAAATCAATATTTTATTAATCTTTAACAACGTATATGATATCCGTTCCTAACTACAAGAACAAAAGAGAATTTGAGAACAAATAAAATTCATTGTTATAACTTTGATATCAAAAGATAAGCAACCCATGTTGAAATTATTAATTGTCTTAAATCAATTTTTTTAGTGCCTGATCATAAAATGGTATATGTGAAATTGTTCGATATCACAAAAGAAATTTCTTAGAGTGCGTTTGGTTGGTGGGTTTTCTGGGGGTTATCTGGGGGTGGGTAACCCGTTTTTGTTTTATTGTGTTTGGTTGGTGGGTTAAGGGTTGGGAGGGTTTGTGTGATGTGATTGTATTGGAATTTGAAAAAGTTGATAGTTATTATGATATGATTGTATTGAAATTTGAAAAAGTGAGTGGTTGTTGTGATATGATTGTATTGAAGTTTGGAATAGTGAGTATAAGTTGAATATTTTATGATTTTTAGATGATATGATGGTATAATATATAATTTTTTTGATGGGAAATGAGTGGGCCCCACTAGTGGGTTAAAAATAGGGGTTTTGGAGGGTTACCCACCCAAAGTGGGGGGTAACCCCCAATCCGAACGCCCCCTTAGAGTTGCGCTGTCATCGCATAAGCCTAAACTTTATTTGAAAAATGGGGCGAGTAGTAATGTATTGTTTGCCTTCGACTATTATTAGGATTCTATACGGTGAATCTAAAAGTGCTTATTACATGGAACATCGAATTGACGAAAAGATAGATGCTACAAATATTTTCATAAACTAAAGGATAATAGTACAAAATTTCAGCTCCTTCGCAATGGACAGCAATGAAACATCAATCACTACATAAAAAATGAGTTGTTACCACATAATGTAGCTACGGAAACTTATGATCACGATAATTGTGCAGTCATTATTTACTCGTAGCTAATTTCGTGGCCAAAGTCTTCATAGCAGACCTGTGGTCGTGGAAACTTCTGTTGTTACTTGTAGCGACCACAACATATTCGTGGTCAGAGAACTCTCGTGACGAGACTTGTAGCTATGGCTACAGACCATGGTCATAAGCCCCACATATATGGATATAGCCATGGATATAAGTCATGGCTACAGACCATGGTCAGAGCTCAATCATGTGGTCATAAGCCCCACATATATGGATATATATAGTTCTGTGGCCACAACTTGTTTTCCTTATAGTGAATGGACATGAAAAAAATCAGAAATCGTTGATGTCTTTATTATCTTGAGACGAAGTATCTGAGGCTGTAATTATTATAATAAAAAGAGGCTTATAATAACAAATAATTGTTAAGTATCTAGATTCTTTTTCAAGAAACGCTGTTTTATTACTGTGAATGTTGGTTCATATAGACAATTTCCTAAATTTACTCATTTAAGAAGACTAGGACTTTGTTCTTTTTTGCAAGGTGTGAGCCTAATGATGTACCTATGTATTATTTTTGCGTGGATGCATATATTAGCACTGGCAAGCAACTTTTGTATATTCTTTCTTTTAAAAAAATCTAGATTATCTTCTTTTTTACAAGGAAACGTTCTTACCGCGTCATTACACATAATTGCACAGTATATTATGCAAGAACATGACATCACTAATTTCAGATTTAGAATCCGATTTGATAAAAAGTTTCAAAATAAAATATTGGTTATTGCCGTACTAATCATATCATAGGCACATGCTCATATCAAGTTGGAATAAAATAGAGAAGAGAAAATTACTGTCAAGTTTTTGAAAAACTCAGCTTAAGCGATTGAATCAGGTGGTATGAGTTTTCTTTAAACTAAAAAAGAGACTTACATAGCATACATCAAATTTTATCAAATCATGCGCCGACTATAACGTAGCATACATCAAATTTTATCAAATCATGTGTCGACTATAATGCATATATGGAACATTAGAGGCTCATTTGGTAGCTGGTGTGTCCCGAGTTACCTCAGAGTAATCCGATAAACCCCCCTACAAACTTGAGTTAGAACTTCATCACAAATCAATGTAACGTCACATCACGTACATTCCTTATTCCAATCATTTACCAATCTCATAACCATCTAAACAACTATTATTCAAAGGAGATTAATCCAACTCAACCCAGTAACCAAACTAGCCTTAAGTTATTATTCTGAGCAAAATTCCTCTACTGCCTCCAAGGCTCCTACTATCGGACTGTGACTTTGCACCTACTTGCATAAATATCCACCTAACAATTAAGATGGCACCGTGGACACTATCCGGTCGATGATATGGGAATTTCCTCGAAAGGAGCCATGACTTGTGGTCTTGGAAAAGTAAGCAACATGTTCTGTAGATATACTATCACGAGGAAGACCAACTTGTATTATTTTACTATCAAGAGACCATCATATTAATTAGCCTGGAGCAACTATATGAAAGGTCCATAAAAAACATAAGCTAGATATATATCTTGTATGTTTTAACTCGACATACTTGGAATTGTCTCATCAGCATTAGGTTCTAAAAATTTACTCTTCTGCATGTACTGTGAGATGTTCTGCATAATCCATAGCAGGAGAAGAACAAGACACAGGCCAGACCCGAAAATATACACGATACATGATATGATAATATGATGGACATGCGTGCAGTGCAGTCCATAGCGAATGACTTCTGGTCACATATGTGGAAGTCCTCGAGCGAGCACAGGAAGAAGACAACATTCAAGAGGAAATTGGGGGGAATCCCTACAAAGACATGCACAGCTGACTGGTCCTCCTAGAACTCTTCTGCACCTCGCCTCTCCTTCCCTCGCTCTTTCCTCTATCAATCAACATCACACTCCCTCTCGCTTCAATGTGTTTCATCTCCGAGTACAAGTCAAAGTGTTCGATTTTATGTTTTTGGGGTTTCGTGTGCGTTTGGGTTTCAGCACCACTCAGATTGGGGTGTCATACATCTGCCATCTGTGTAATCAGATGGGCTGTGTACTATATGTGCATTCCTGTGCCTGTGTATAAAAAATTAAGATAATTTATTGGTGGGAACTGACCAGTATGTTTTAACTCTTGTGGTATTAAATTGGGGGAACTGGAGTGAGATTCTTCGTTAGGTTCATGATAAAATAATGTGATCACTGATTATATTACATATATATTGGGAGGACAGAAGGAAATGAGGCAGTGTTGTCAAGGGCTATCGAATCCCACGTTTAAAAATTGATAGAGTTGGCATTTTGGTTTTATATAAGAGGTCCAATAGGAGTGCTTGAATTATTTGATGGTACATCAGTAATAAGTGTTAGGATTAAAGACATATTATGATAAGGAATCTTAATGGAGTGGGACTCCTAATCCTAATAATAATTGAATTGTATTCTATTTATAGTCCTATTGGAAATATGATTATGGGGTTATAATTGGTTATATATAGAGGAGGGGGTGGAGGCATTGACTCAACACCACCATTAGAACAATGTAACCCCTAGAGAAAGGGGGGAGGGGGAGAGAGAATAGAGGAAGAGATCGAGGGAACGAAGAGAGTTTTACTCATTCTTCTTTTAGTGATCTTTCTTCTCCGATAGTCGCGAGAGGTGACTGACCACCGTTATATCCGGTTGTTCTTTCTTTCATGTGCTTTAGTGGTGGTAGTCGATTGTGCATCCACATTCGATTCCGATAGTTCGTTTCCCATCAACAAGTATCAGAGCAGAGTTGGTACCGCTTCCGTTCCCAACAAATGATATTAGAGCGAAGACAACACCAGATCGTGTCTCATTAACTGGTATCAAATATGGATTTAGCATTGTTGAAGGGACACGATGTGACGGATCAGAGCGAGGGTCAACGTCAATGAGACAACGTGATGTAACATATGTGCAATTCTTAGAAGATATAATATGGTGGATGATGGAGCTCCAATTATTCCCAAGACGAATAGTATGATGAGAGAGCGGCATTTTATCGGCTCTATTGCAGAAGTGCGCAAGAAGAAGAAGAAGAAGAAGAAGCGAGTGAGATTCACTTTACCAGAGGATGGCAGGACAATCTCTAGTCACGAGAAAGTTGTGGTGTCGCATCCTGAGGCACAATGCTGTGTTGTATGAGTGATGGACACAGAAATCGAGGAGGGATCCTGGCATCCGATCTTGAAGGGTTTGCGGTGCCTGGCAAGTCGGGTCTAGCAATCACTACAACAACCGCTCTCTCGGCTCTCAAATATCCTCAATCTCAATGCATCAACAATTAACCCACACTAGTGCTCAGTAAATGAACAATAGTGAGATAAAATTTATTATACCCTACATAATGATATGTATATTATGCAAGCATAGGGGTCAAACTACTAAGGAGCAACGGGAATGGACTGCAGAATTGACTAAGAAAGACAACATATGCTTTTGTGTTTTATAGAGATTTTTATTTTTTGTGGGTTTTTAATATTTAATATTTAATTTATATAATTTTGTTTTTTATAGTTTTATATTTTTTGATTTTTAGTTTTCTTATTAATATATGTAATATGTATATAAGATATATAGATTATACATATATATATAATATATATGATATAAATATATATAACATAGAAAAAAATTAGAAAAATACCCTAAGTATAGTTTTTTAATGGGTTTTTAAAATATATAGGGTATTTTTAATAATAATTATAATAGTAGAAATAATAAGTAAATATAGCAATATATATAATATAGGCTAGTATATATAAAAAGATAACTACAAATACTAAAACATAAAATATAGCATAAAGATTAGCTCAGAATACAACATTATTTTTAAATACATCATTAAATAATTTAACCCTAAATAATATTATATAAGTTAACCTTAATAAGCTTCTTCGTACACTTACTCATATCTCTAATACTTCTTCACCTAACTCCAATTAAATCACCAAACAATATAACGTAAGTTAACCCTAATCACATTCATCATAAACTTCATTATTGCCCTAATTCTTCTTCACTTAAATCCATATCATACCCTAAGTTAACTCTATATCATCAAAGACAAATACCAACACTTATACACATAATATTCCTTAAACCAACATTACATAAGTTAACCCTAAACACTTCATCATACACATATAATAAAATGTTGACATAAGTTTAACCCAAAACACAACATTACATTCCAAAAATGATATTACATAAGTTAGTCTTAATCATCTTCATAATACATTTCATCATCACTTAATCTAGTTTAATTTAAAAAAATATAATTTAATATATAATGTTAATCCAAAATGTGTATTAATCATTTCATCAAACACCTTACATTCAATAATATTTTGGTCAAACTATACTAATCTGGAATCTAATCAAACTTCATTACATCTTAAACGAATGATTATGTATTTAAAAGATAACATATAACTAAAATTCTAGCAGAGATTGATGAGATAATATCAAAGATAAATGAAACCCTATATTATTTGTTTCTCTAAAAATATGCAACAAAACCAAAAAAATAAGTGAAAAAGTGAAAGGATTATCAGATATGGCTCAAGGAAGGAGATAAGAGGTAAGAGGGATACATTGTAGATTCCTAGGAGACGATGGATGTGATTCAAAATTCATAAGAGAGGTTTTGGGGGATAAGATCAATATGAAATGAGCCCTAAAATCTGACCATTTTTATGTTTATAGACACTGGAGGGAACACTTAATTGCTCTCCCGGTGGTCCTGCCGTACTCGCCCCAATTATAACACGCGTCCACCCGAGACCCACCTTGAATTTCAACTGAACGAGCACATTTTGGGTAAGCACATGTGTGCTTGGGTGGTTGGATCCAACGACAACGGATCCTTCTTAATCTCAAAATCGAACAGTGATAGTTCCTTCGATGCAGATACCATTGGATCAAGATCCAAGAGTATTTGATCCTCCTTCCTCCTCTGTGGGGCAATGGTGAGGAGACTTGGTTCCAGCAAACTCCCCCAAGATCCAGTGATGTGTTTCTCGATGATAAAAGGTTGTGGACGCTCGGGGGAACACCAACGAAGGTCTGGCTGGTGCTGTAGGGCGGTTACGGTGGCGGAGAAGGCAAGGCGAGGTCGGGTTGCCAGAGGCAGGGAAGAAGATCGGAGCTAGAGCACAATGTCCAATCATTGACGAGAGAAGGACCTTGCAAGGGTTAGATAAGTCCAAGCATGTTTGTTTGCGAAGGAGTAAGTGAAATGGAGGTCCATTTGAAGGAGAGGAGTGGAGGACCTAAAGTCTTTATCCAGCTAGCCGAATAAGGAAAGAGGTGGTGGTGGATGGGGTTTTAAGAAGGGATGGTGGTGAATGGAAGGCATCGCGAGGATAACGATGGTGTGGAGAAGCTCAAAGGATGGTCAAGTGAAGGTGGAGAGCACCGTGTACAACGAGAAAAATAAGAGACCATCAAAAAAATAAAGGGGAAGGGATACCCTATCTGAGTAGGAAATTGGCGGAGTGGGGTCTTGTGATGAGCGCCAAATGACCCTTCGATCATCGCTCGTACTTGGGCAGCTACGCCAGCAGGTAGCTCAATGACAACATTGTCGTTGTGACATGGCCAGCAGAGACCATGTGTCGACATCTGGGCGGTAGGCCATCGTGGCCATTCCATCCACCTCCGTCTGTCACAGAGAGGCAGAGAATAGCTAGGTCTTCACCCTTGGACTGGTGGATGGGGTGGAAGTGGGTCAAGGGAGGAGTTTTTATAGGTGGATCTCCGGTCATTTCAGATGGTGGGTCACGTGATTTGCAATGGCTAGCGAGAGGCTTTAGAGAGAGGGGTGAGGGTATTGATGGAAGCACGAGAAATGTGAGAGTAATGGTTGTGTAGAGAGGATGTTAGGGAGCGGAGAGGGTGGCTAAGTAGGCTGTCGAAATAGGAAGGGTAGAGGTCAAAACGATTGGGTGGAGAAGGCGTTGGAGGTGGAAGAAGAGATAATAGTTGTTGGAACAAGTGATCCAACGGGAAAATGCAGGCGCGAGTAAACAGTCTAGATCAGATCAATGTATCTGATCCAATGGTGGAGAGAGGGAGCTAGGGGGCCACCAAGATGACACATGGGGCTTCATCCAACGGTGGGAGAGAAGATATGTTATGTGGAAGGGGATCATCCATTGAAGGTGTCATCATCAAATGAGTGAGATTGAGGCAGGAGCGGGTGGCTTGGATGGAAGAGGGTAGAATGCGATGGATGGTGTAGAGAGCACCGTTATTGGACGATGGAGATGAAGATGGGGGAAAGGGGAATATCGACAGAGGGAGTGGTCAGGTGGTGCATAAAAAAGGGGCCATGTGGGCGGCCCATATTGCGCCACGTGGCCCCATCAGATTATTAAGAAATTAGAAAGTAAAGAGAAATTAGAAAAGAAATAAAAGAAAGAAAATTTGGGAAAAAGTCAAAACATGAAAGTTCTAAATCTCAAGGAGATCTACAAGTTTCATGTTGGACAAAAAGTCAATAGAGTTCAAATAGACAAAGAGATATTTTTGGTATGTATTTTTAATCGATTAAGTACTGATTTTAATTATTTTGAGATTTTTTTTTATTTTTAATTTCTTTTTAAAATCAAAATAAATATATACAATATTTATCTGAATTTTGGGATTTTTATAAATAAATAAAACAAAAATGTTAATGTAAGATATACAACAATTAGGTTTAGCAATTAGGGTTAACTATACAACAGTTAGAGTTAATTATAAACAACATACCAATTGTTAATATTAATGAATTAAATATGAATTTTGTTAATTTGTTTATTTTAAGAAGGTAATAAATATGAAATATTATGATTATCATACATTCTCAATCGTAGGTGCTCACCCTTATTTAACATGCGTCTGTCCCAACCCCACCTCGAAATTCAAATTGGCGATCGGACCAGGTGAGCACAAGTGCAACTGATGTGCTCGCCATGAATCGGGCGGACACATGTGCTCGCTAGGTGCTAGCCTATGTGTGCACGCCAATCGCACGCTTTTGTAGTGTTTGCAGTATTAATCCTTCCATGACTTGCCATCAAAATATAACTCAACCTTCCCCAATCATTGTCAATTCGCATGCATCTTCCAGGTCTTTCGCTCTTGTTCTCCATGATCTATTCCTTTCAATCCATTTCTCTAGCTCGCAAAATCTTGAGAACCCATTAGAGCTATCTTCCCTTATCCTCGATGAAGACCTTCATTTCGCCTCATAAGTATCCCAACATATCCGTCTTGGGTTTGTATTTGCAACTAACACTCGCAGGGCTTTAATGGTCGGAAGTTCATCGGGGCAAAACTTCAAGCCTTCGTCTCTGACGACACTTCACCGAGCCATCAGTCTAGCCCTCTTCAGTGCCTCGCATGAGCACCAACACTTTCGCTAGGCCTTCACGGAGGTTTCGCGACCTTCAGAACTTGCATAGGAGTAATGAGGAGGATTTAGAGCTTTGTCGGAGCACCACCCTCTCGCCGTTGCATGCAAAGGAGAGGTGGAACTGGAGAAAGAATAGCCATTAGTTCAAATCTGATTATGGATATCATTCCCGAGCTAAGAATCGAAGCATCATTTCAAACCTAAGGGTCAGAGCATCTAAGCCTACCATGAGCCATGCCAACCGAACCTTCCTCAAGTCACGTGTCGCATCCACATGATATTTGGAAAATTGCATACACGCCCTAAAAGATTTCATATTTATATAAGTCCCCCCTTTTTGAAAAATGAAAATATGCTCGAGCGGGTTACTGTATTTACTATTTAGTCCATTTTGGACGTAGTTGTAATTAAATAATTTATGTCTTCTTGCATTTATGCCCTGTGAGGTGTTCTTTTAATAACTTATGAACCAATTGTCCATATTTAATGAAATCGATGTCCATAGAAAGTCAATTTTGTGCTCTTTAATTTTATACAATTACATCACTAATTTGATCTAAAATTTTCACACTAATTTTAGAGTAGTTATTTTGTTTGTCACCCTTATTCATCACTAAATATTAAATGGGATATTAGATTGATTTGATCTCTTCTTAGTACTGATTTATCATTAATTAATTAATGGATCTCGCAAGTATTTATTTTATCTAATAAGAAGCATATTTGTGGGTTGAATGTCCTTGTGAATATAGTTTGTCATGTAAACTAGTTGCATAAAAATGTGTTAAAAATGCATTCTCTTTGTATTTATTTGCATTCTGATTGACCTGTAGCCTATAAATTACTTAAATAATTAACTAATTCCTAAATTTAATTACATAATTTCTTGTATCCATGTGTTCGATCCTGACTTGCTCAGGTATAAATTTAAGTCAAGACCTCTTTGTAGAGATATTTGACTTGGTTTTGTTAATTGTCGATTGGCATATACTACAACGAGGAGCATATTATTTTAGCTGATTTCTGATTCATCATGGGAGAGCGGCAAGTAGCTATCAAAAAAAATCAAATCAATGTTATATAAGAAAAATACAAGAACGTAAACGACATGTAAAAAAGTAGGTCATCTTTGAAGACATGTTTCAAACCAAAACCAACCCTTTCCATGGGATTGTCTACATGCAATAGTTTCAAGTTGCCGTGGAGGGTATAGCAATGCTTAGAATCCAATCGCATTATCACATTAGATGTATTAACAGTAGACATAGATCTTTTCCATGGATTATGCATCGTGCAATGCTATAGTCCAAACAAATATCATTCACCACCCAACAACATTTTATGATGTATTCATCCCAAACAACTCAGAGGGAAAAAGAGATGGAGAATTTACATTCATAGTAATAAATAGGGGGTTTAGTTGTACCTTGAAGTCTTGGGAATGGAAGAAAAATTGATCAACAAAGCATCGGCAACAATAAGAAGAAGAAGGAGAAAGATGGGTTTGTTGCTCTTTGGAAGAAGAGAAGAAGAAAAAGAAGATGGGGGAGGAAGAAGAAGGGTAAAGGGTGATATAAATAAGAAGAATGGTGGGTATATGTCAACTTTTAATATGAGGTGTTAAGAAATTGGGAAGAGGAGAGTTTAAATGTATATGTAAAAAAATCATTTATTTATTTTTCAACTCACATTGTCATTCTAATAAAATGCCCAAGTCATCGTGACTATCATCTTTGATCTCTGATTCGGGCGTATAAGCGCTTGTTTCAGCCATCTCGGAGTGATGATCAAAATGAATTGAATATTTATATTTTTCCAACATAAGATAGGTTCAAAAATTGGCACAATAAGATTTCAATTTACGATCAAATTTGTGATTAAGACCAATCAAATGACTTCTGATCGACAAACGGTTGATTTATGATCCCGACATCGAAACAGAATTAGTGATAAATCTCCATTCATTTTGTTGTTCGAACCACGCCACATAATTTTTATGGTGACACGAGGTTCGGTCAGTTTTTAGTTAATCACATACAGACGGGGTCCAATCCACGATATGCAGATCGATCTTGGTTCATTCTGTATTAATAAGATTTTTTTTATCAGATCACGCAAACCCAAGTCAGGTCAGATTCAGATTTGGATGGTTTGGACTCGAGTTTTACACTTGACCTGTGGTCAATTAAAAGAATGGTTCTGATAAGTCCACGTCAACCACTAGAGGACTAACTAGAAATAAAAAGAAGAAATAGTTATAAATAGAATATAAAATGATTTATTAAATAAAATATTAAAAGAAAAATTTTCTTATTTTCCAAACTATTTTATCATGATTTTTATTTATTCTTACAACTTAATTTGTCAGGTGTTAGATTTAACATGTATATGCATAGATGTATATACTTATTTAGTGTATTTAATTTTTATTTTGTATTATTATTATCCTATTTATATATTTTATATATTTATATAATTAAATACATATCTACATATTTTTCTTTTATTTTTTCATTTTATTACATACACAAATAGTTGTGTGTGTATATACACACACATTGTAGTTATAGGATACCTATATATTTTAGTGAATTATTTATTTAAATTGTATTTCAATTATTGAGATATTTACATCCATAATCCTGAGTAATGCTATAATTACAATCATAACCCTGTGTAACCGCAAATTACACTAGAAACCATGAATAATTCTTAACTCTTACATGGAATGATCTTGTGTTAACACCCGCCCATTTTTCCGTTCACTTTGACGGGATCCGACAATTGTTGCTAATCGCACCCACTATTCCCGAAGTTGCACAGACGGCACCCACTCACCATGTGCACTGCATCCGTTTACAACCCCTAATCAGATCTGTACTCCTATATATGCATATAAACTGCACCTGGGAAAAAGAGGCAGTGTTTAGTTCATCTTAACTAAATAGAAGCGGAGTAGCAATACGAGCAGTGGGAGGAGGATATGGAATTGTTATCGCAAATGTGGGTCTTTGCTGGGCCTCCTAACGGTTCTTTAGAACGTCCTCCCGTCGCAACTTCTTCACCTCCTCCACTCCCTATTACAATCCCTCCAAGTCTCCCTCACCCCCTTCTCCTACTTTGAAGTCCATGAGTTCAATGGCTACTACTCCATCGACCCCAATGACCTCTACCATCACGTCCACCTCTACCTCAGCTCCTCCTTGAAGGATATGGTATTATCTCAAGCGCATCACGAAAGCGTGATCGTCGTATCGGATACGATGCAGAACGACTGGTCGTACTAGTTGTTCTGTGCAGCGGAATTTAAAAAAAATTCATGCGATGAAACCCCATGATCCAAGAATGATTCTCGGATCGTTTCATCTATAACCACAACAAGTATAAAGGAATACCTCTTGAAGCGTGGTTGATCGAGTCTCTAAGAGAAGAGACCTCCCGTCTCAAAGTCCGATTGTCGGAGAGATTGCTTGCGAGCGCGGGATGAACCGCGTAGTCCTCGCAATCCAACAAGAATGAACCAAGCACGATTGCTCCTGATCTCATCGTACGAGATCGAACGTCTCCTTCGTGAGCGTAGCACTCCAAGAAGACGGAGAATCGAAGAACGTTGAAGCGGCGGTGCGGTGGCGAAAATGTCGACGAGACTCTCCTCTTAGGTTTGGTGGACGGCCACCAAGAAGAGGGAGAGAGGGTTGGCGTGTAAGAAGAAGAGAGAGAGAGAGTTTGCTCCTATATTGCATAACCCTAGAGAGCATGGTATGCCTCTCTATTTATAGAGTTTTGGGGATCCATGGATCTCAATCCATGGGACATATAAAATCAGTGGATGAGATTGATTTATGTCTAATCCAATGGTCAAGATTGTTGTTGGTAAAACCAACAAAATTATGATCTAATTTAGATTAAAATGTATTTGATAAAGTCAAATATAAATCAATCCTAAATTACACCAACAAATAAGGAGAGAATATACATGGAGATTACATCTCCCATGTATATACATGGTGGACGGCCACCAATTCCAAATATGACATGGGTGCCGTCCACTTGTTTCCCAATGAAGGCAATCTCATGAGATTGCATATCTCCATGGAAATCTCTCATTATTTATTTCCAACAAATTTGTTGTGATATATTCTTCAAAAATAATTCATAATTAATTTTGAGAACATTGCAATCTTGCCATTGAAAAATTGTGAATCACATTCACAACCCAAAGCAACATATAATTTATATTATCAATTAATTACACAATGTGTATCCAATACACATAATAATTAATCAACAAATATAAATTATAATTAACTCTCTATAATATATTATAAATCACATTTATAATATATTATGAATAATTGGATATTTCTATCCACGTTATTCTTATCCTCAGTAACTAAATCACATTTAATTATATTGGATAATTTCTACACACATCAAGATGATTAAATCACATTTAATCATTGTTTCTTCATTACTTAGATCTTATGGAATTATTCTTGACCCTTCAAGAATAATGCGATTTCTCCGCAGATACTTGGAGATAAGGACATGGCGATAGAATTTTTCCACGTATAGTGACTTGGATGTTGAGATCATATCTCAAATCCATATCCCATGGACCTCCCATAGATGCTTGATCAAATCAAGACCGTAGATCGAATCTTCTCATTGCATTTGAATCTCATTCAGATCAATTTCCAGTACATGGACTAAGATTAGGTTACTTCTCTAATGAGAGGAGTGACTAAAATCCAAACATGTTTCATCACTCCCTCGGAATGGAAGCGCCATGGCTATACAATCGTTTATGATCACATCACCCTCAGGTATTCCCAATACCTGTACATCCTGCATATTGGAAGACCTGTGATCATTCTGAAGATAAAGATCACTTTTACACTGTTATCTTCAGGGTTTGATCATTAAGTTTCTCCATCTTGGTCATTGGGAATTGGTATAGATCATATAGCTTTCTCAAAGCATATATCTTAACTTCAAGTTCATGTCATGCTTCCAAAGCATGACGACCATGCATGGAATTTAATCAGTCCCAATACCTCATGAGTGAGCTCATCTCTCCCGGTTCATAAGTGAACCTGTATGATCCATTTGAGAGATCGTATTACTTATATGTCCTTACATGCACACCAGCTCGCCGGTGTATAGACCTTGGCTAGGTCATCAACCTATTGGTCTGCCAAATGTACACACTCAGACATATAGCAACACATCTGTGTCCGGTCAGAGGATGCATGCCTATGTTGTGACAGCATTCAACATAGGTCTTTGGTTATCTCGATCTCATTAAGTCAATGATGACACGAAAATCGACGCGACTAAGGTGGAAGATAAATCACAATGTCGTTGTCCTTAATCGATCATTTCGGTCAACGGAAAAATTTGTAAACCACTTAGAAAATCAAGAAAATGAATGTAAGCGGTCTTTCGCTATTCTTTTTACCTGGTATAGCGACCAGGGTCGAACACAAGGAGCACGATTTAAAAACTAAGCAGTCAAATTTCAGAGTTAATTTTTAGTGGTTTTTGTATTTTGTATTTTTTTTTATTTTTTAAAAGACAAACAATATTCACAAATGATAAAAAGCACACGCAACCCTTTTTTTTGTATTTTTCAAATAAGCACAAATGAATAGAAACACACACACACACACACTACACTATTTTTGTATTTTTTTTAAAAGATAAAAAAAATGCTCAGAAAATTAAAGAGATTAAAATGCACCTACAGAAATATTTTTGGGAATTTTTAGGCAATTTTTCTATTTTTTTTATGAATTTTCAAAGTTGAGATATGCAAAAGGACAAAGTTTTTGATTTTTTAAATATATCGAATGACAATAAAATTTGATGAAAACTTTATACAATGAAAAACACAACAGCAGGAACATACATGAATTTTTGCAAAATTTTTGGACTCATAAAAACATTTATTCCATTCAAAAAGATCATGCAAGTTAAAATCTGGAATCACAGGGACGTAAATGTAATTATTCGAAGATTTCTGCGGAAATGTTATAATAAAAATAAACAATGTGAACAGAATGTGCAATTTACCCATTAAAGAGCAGGTCTTGCATGTGCATCTCTAGAGATACAGGGACTATTTCGCAATTTCAAAAACTTTTAGGGAATGCTTTGCAATCTTTCCGAATATCTCTCCTTTTATTCCAAAAAGGTCTAGGGTTCCTGTAGCTTTTATTCTCTCCAAAGCAAAAGGGGATGCAGGAGGTTGCCGCCGCCCCTTCTTGGAAAATGAGCTAAGGAGCACGGGGGCGGCCGGCAAGTTGCGGCGGGACGGCGTCGTCAGGAGGCCAACGCGGGGCAGGCTTGGTGGCGTGCGGGCGGGTGAATATGGTTGGACACGCGAAGCACGGCGCACGCTGCTGTAGTGGAAGGCGGAGGACGTGGCCGGCCCGCGCGCGGGACCGCGGGGATCTCGAGCGGTGGCGGGCTTTGAAGCACGGGCGGAGGAGAGGGAGGCGGCCGACGCGCGTCTGTGCGGGAGGTTGCCGCCGAGGTGATCGGCGGATCTGGGGAGGCGGCGTCGCTTGCGGCCGGAGGAAGCGCACGGGCGGAGGAGAGGAGGCGGCCGACTGATGAATACCCATTCATCACTCTTTATTCTTCTAGTTCTAGCTACAAAAACCTTTGCAAATACATGTAGATATGTGTAAATACAAATAATTACCAAAAGCATGCATTGTGTAAAAACCTGTAATTAGCATGTTTTTGTGCAAAAATAAAAGAATAAAGAGTAAAAAGAAAGAGAGGAAATATTTAGAATAAATATTGAGCAACCTAACCCAAGGGAGGGCTCAGCATGGGCCTGGACCGCATAAAAGCCAAAGTAGAGGGAGATAGGAGCTCATGTGTACATACTTTTGTAAATAAATAAAATTATATTTTTCCTCACCCAAAAATATGCTTTGTACATATTTTGTATATATTTAGAAACTCTTAAAAAACAAAACAAAAATCAAATAAAAAATACAAAATTAAAAATACAAAAATACATTGTATAGATACCATGTATATAAATATATACAACTATTTATTTCACCCTTGTGTATAAATAATTAAAATAAATAAAAATACCATTTGTTCTTTATTTTATGATGTAAATAAATAAAATATAAAATGGGCATAAAAATACATAAAAATAACAAATAAAAAAATCAAAAAATTAAAATCTATATAGTGTACATATACCTTATATATATAACTACCCTATTTTTATTTCCAAAATTAATTAAAAATCATCAAAAAATAGAAAAAAATAAAAGAAAAATATTTCATGTTTTGAGTTTTTCTTAATTCGGCCTTTTTCTACCTTAAATTAAATAAACAAAAAATAAAAACGTGGCAGCTCCTGATTGGTCCACGGGGGGATTGTTGACCCCGGTCAACTCCCCCGCGGACTCTTTCCTTTTGGGGAGACCCGCGCCCGACCCGACTTCGCCGATTTCTCCACGCGTCTCCAGCCTGTCGCCTCCGCAAACCCGTGCCCGGATCCTTCGCCAATCATCCATCATCCTCGCCGGACCCTTCGCCGAAGGATCCACGCCTTCCATAGCCGTCTCCACCCAACCCTAATCGGCCCTGTCTCCATATATATCCCGACCTCCGCCGCCTCCGCGCCTCATCTTTGGACCTTCTCCTTCACTCCCGTGACCTCCATCGTAACCACCGAGGTGACAGCTCGCGTTGGCCCTTGTCGCAGCGAGGAGTAGGTGGCCGGCCATTGATCCGGCAGCTTCACGCCGCCGTGCTCCGCCACTCGACCGGAGCTCGAGCCTCAGGCCTTGACGCCCTTCGAGGCTACGACCAGGAGTTAGCCACACTCCAGCACAGTCTCCCACTTCACCCAGGTAACCCTTTCGCCCTCTCATTTCGCGTAATTCTAGTTTCGCCCAAATCGACTCCTCGCCGTGTTCCTCTGATTCCGGCCATATCGTCCATCATCTCGGTCATCGGAGCACACGCTCACCTTCGCCAATTCCTCGCGCACGTTCTACGCCCACTCGTTCAAACCAGCTCGCCCCGGAGCTGGGAGTCGAGCTCCCCATCCCCAGCTCGCCGGAGCTCATTCGCACCGACCCACCAGCCACCTTCACCCCGCTTCTTGGGTCGAGGCACTTTGCCCTCGACCCGCGAAGCTCTTGGTTCATTTTGCAGGTCAAAAGGGAGTCATCTGAGACCCCCATACGTTCAGACCAGGAGCTCTTCGCCGACGACCTCGCCGGAGCCCTCCCGGGCTCGGGTGGCCATCGGACAGTACCAGCAGCTGCGGGACGCCGTCGCCTATCTTCCCCGATCATCAGGGAGCAGCTGAGGAGGACTGCAGCTCACGCACGAGGCCGACGAAGCTCGCCGGTGGAGTGTTCTTCCACCATCCTCCAGCACCGTCCGATCAGCCCCCGCTCCCAGTTTGCATCGTCACCGTCCGTTCTTCGAGGAGCAACATCCGTCGATCATCGCTAGGGGCTGATCAGGACCGTTCGAGCAGCGGAGAGAGACACCTGAGGCCATACCGTTCGATCTTCCACGTGTCCTCTCCAGCACCGTCGATTCGGCTCGAGGTCAGATGAAGAGGAGCGCCAGCCATCCAGGACCGACCGATCTTCCACGTGGCGCCTATCCAGCCGTCGGCGAATAAAGGGGTAAATTGCTTAGGCCCCCTCGTAGTTTGAGTCTTTTATTTCTTAGTCCTGTAAATATTTTAGTTATTTTATTTACGTTGGGATATTTGCATATTAACCTCGGACTTTCTCGTATTTGCATTTATACCCCTGCCAGTTGTGGACACGTGCATCGACACGTGATATTTTGGTTTATTTGCAATAGAGACCCCTGTGGTTCTGGATGTTCTTTAACGAATGAAATATTTTACTTATTTGCATTTATACCCTTGTGCGTGATTTATTTCCACATGTGCGTTTTATTTTGGGTATTTTGCAAGATAAGCCCCTGGACTTTTGGTACTTGTTACCAAGAAGCCCTCGGAACTTATTTTTCTTACATTTGGGTCCCTGAGTGCCCCAGACACGCGCCTCGCGCGTGATTTCTTGGGTATTTTGCACCAGACCCCCCAGAACTTTTGGGTATTTGCACTTTGGTCCCTGTGCACAGTGCCCCTCCTTTGTCTTTGAATAAAATATCAAATCACCTCCAATTCGATGAAAATTTGACACATGGCTCCTGCCATGGTGTAGAATTTTTGTGAATTTTTGAGGACATTTTTGATTTCATTTGCTATTTTTACAAATTCAAAAACCCATATTTTTGCTACTGTTTAGAGTCATAAACCCCAAAAAATATCAAAACCCTTTTAGAAATTCCATAAAAATTAGTTACTGTTTATTTTGTGTTCCTTGATTTTCTAGCCAATTTTGGCTATTTTTCATTGAGTAAAAACCCTAAAACTTAAAAACACCTCAAAACTCCTAAAAATCATAAATAAATAATTTAAAAACCCAAAACAATAATTTTGGTGCTCAAATTTTCCTTATTCTCTCTAGAATACAGGAAAATTACCTCCAAGGCCTTCTGAGATCCTTAAATATTTTATTTTTGGATTTTGGGCTGGCTGGACAGTACCTTCTATTTTCTTACTGGTTTGTTTTTAGAAAATAAAGTACACATTATGAAAATCCCAAAAATTCACCAAAAACACTTAAAAACCTAAAAACATAAAAATATTTTTTCCTGAGTTTTTGCTTGCTTTCTGATGCATTAAATAATTTGATGAAGTGAGCTTGCTTGTGTTTTCCAATTTTTCTTCATGTATTAAAAATTCTAAAAAAATATAAAAAACCCTTAAAAACACTAAAAAAATACTCTCTCGGATTTCTGACTACATCGTAGGCCGCAAGGCCAATCTGTGCTCCTTGTGTTCGACCTTGGGTGCTATACCAGGTTAATCTCATAGTTAGGACCGCACTTCGTGTTTGATCTCTGATTTATTTCGCGGTTCGATATTTTTCTTGATATACCTTAGCCCGAGTGATTGAGGTCGCGACGACCATTTCTTTACCTTTACCTTAGTCGTTCGGGCGGTTTTCAGAATGGCGCCGTTGCCGGGGAGCACGGCTTTGTAGTCATTTTTTTCCATATTGTCTCTCTATATTATCATTGTTTTCTGACACTCTCTCTCTTGATTTTTGTGCGAGGTACTGCGTGGACAACTTGGAGTTTATTTTTTGAGGACCCGCATAGGAGGAAGAGCAGGGAGAGGAGGAAGAAGAATTTTACCTTTGAGAAGAGAACAATATGTTTGTAATAATATAGAACTTGGACATTTGTGGACACTTGTAACTTAGCGGGTCTGTTTCGCCGAGTACCGGTGGGCTCGGGGGACCCATTTGGATTTTCGCGGCTTTTTCTGCGGTTTTGATAGCTAGCTGCCTTTTCCGGTGTTTACGCGGTTTTTCTCGAGCCCCTAGATTTAGGAATTTCTCTTGCTTGTGCCGTAATTAGTAGGGTCCCCACACTTAATTGCTTATCTGTTCCTATAGATCGTTAATTGGACCTACTAATAATAAATAATAAAAATAACTTAGTCGCTTTCCTGAGAACCTACGCGCCGCGAGCCTGCCCCGCAAGCGCTACTCCTGAACTCGACCTGTCGAGAAGAGGAGGGGTGGGCCAAGACCGGACTCTTTGGATCAAGGGCGAGTGACTGAGTTAGACGGTTCTGCGCTAGGATTTGCTCATCTAGGACTCGGTTTTTCCTCGCTGCACAGTTAGGTAGTTTTATTCTATCTTTAAATTCTGCGCGGATCACTTGCATGTAGAGTGCTGGAGACAAGGTACGCATTTCTTTCTCTGCATGCATCATTGATTTCTTCGCGCATCGGCTTTTCATTTTCTCCCTCTGTTTTTGGCTTAATCATCAGGAGAATCGGAAAATTCGTTAGGCCGCTTGTATTTATTTTGAAAAAAAAAATTAAAAAGAAAAACAAAAAAAATTGGGACTGGATAACACTATTGACCCTAAAAGACACTTCACCTAAAAAAAATTTGTCTTGGGAGAGCAACCCCCTCATTGTTTGGTTTGATTGTGCGAGAGAGTGACCCGAACACTAGGTAAAGCCCTCGGTGCTCATCTCGACTGATTACCGACTCTTCTGTGCGGGACAGTCGGTTGAGAGAGTATCGGGTATCCCAGCAGGTCACGTAATCGCTCTGATATTCTGTGTGTTCACCCAATAAAATTGACAAGATAAATTGACCGAGCTTTCACGGTCTTCAGATTGTGTTGCGTTGGTGAACCGGGGGTTTGCTTTGCGATCATATTTTCTCCAGATCCCATCCGCCCAACTCGCCAGATCAAGATGATGGGTAGACGATCTCTTAGGCAGCCTCTGGCTGCACCGCTTTCAGGCGCGTCTACTTCACCATCTAGGTTGGCCCGTGAGAGTCGAGATCAGCTCTCCGGGCCCGAGTTCGATTCCACCCTGTTCCCCCTCGATCCCCTTTCTTTTGCTACTGAGAGACATGAGCCCGAGGAAAGACGAATTAATTTGACAGAACCTGAGTTGGGCTCATCTGATTTTGCAGACGTCACTATGGCCGGAGCCGGCAGTTCAGATGATCGCCAACCCGAACATTTTGTATTAGACCAGGGAGCGATCAACTCCACCCTGATCGCATCATTAGAGACAGTACAGCAGCAGCTACGCGATCAGGGAGCTTTTATGATTGAGATGAGAAGGGAGTTAGAGCGACTCAGAGAAGAGAGAGATCAGAGCGAGCCTGAGGACATTCCTGATGCTGATGCAGAGGCAGCAGCCGCAGCAGCGGCTGCCGCAGCTGCAGCCGCCGCCGGAGCAGGACCACCGAGAACGATGCGGGAGTTACACAACCCCGGATCTACACTGATGCACCATTGGGTGGTGGTACCTGCTATCGTGGGGGATTTCAAGTTCCCTCCGAATACCCTGCAGATGCTTCCTCATTTTCACGGACTTGCCACCGAGGAGCCCCACCTCCATCTCCAGGAGTTTTTGATGATCTGCAGCACTGTCCACGACCGTCATGTGGGACCAGGATACGATTCGGATGATGGCCTTCCCTTTTTCACTGGCAGATAGAGCAGCCGCCTGGCTGAAGCATTTAGGGAAGTTTGTATACACCTGGGAGCAGCTCCGCACCGAGTACTTGAACAAGTACTATCCACTCGGGCGGACGAATGCAGCGAGGGCCCTGATCAACAACTTCTCCATGCTCCCTAACGAGCAGTTTCATGAGGCATGGGAAGAGGTTCAGAGAGCTTCTGGATAGATGCCCACACCACGACATTTCAAGCCGAACCTAGTTCAGAGCTTCTTTAGTGGGATGACGCCAGAGCTTCAGGGTCTGGTGAATGCTTCTTGCGGCGGGGTCCTACTTTGCCAAGGACCACAACCAAGTCTGGGCCATCTACGAGGAGATGGCCGAAAATTACATGGTGATGTCCCAGACTCGGTTATACACACAGAGATCTCAGCAGCCGCCAGGACCCGTGCAGTACCAGCGGATAGCACGGGTTGATGCAGGTCCATCCAGTTCGTCCACAGTTGCAGCCGCACAGGCAGAGTCGGCCGCTGCGGACATGGGGATTATCAGTGAGAAGTTGGACCGCATGGAAATAATAGAGAAGAAGCAGTGCCAGGGCATAACTCAGATGGAGCAAATGCACAAACTCTGAGCGACATGAAGACCCCATATCTTGTGTCTTCAGGAGGCACAGACGGCTTCTCAGCCCCGTCTTCTGTCGCGAGGCAATTCCGGCGGCAGCCGCAGCTCGTCCCAGCGCTCCAGCTCCTTGCAGCAGCCTAGACAAGTTCACCTTGTACAGGCGGAGCCGTACCAGCAGCAGCAACCCTCTTACCAGTCACCACCATCTCCAGACTTACAGATGGTGGTATATCAGCCGGATCAGCCTCTGGGAGTACTCCCACCAGACCCCTTTGATGCTGAGCCGTTGATGGATGTCAACGGGATTTGGTATGACCGTCCTCAACCTGGAATCCGACGAGACCATCCCGGATTCAGGTGGGGGAATGGGGGTAACCAGTCCCAACAGCAGCCAGCCGGTCAGGGAGGGCAGTACTCCCAGCAGAGAGATCACCAGCAGCCCCCAGCATACCAGGCCACACCAGCCATCATCCTTCGTACCCGTCCCTACCAGCAGCAGGGACAGACTTGGAGACGTGAGCAGCAGGCTCACCAGCAGCAGCATCCTTCCTCTTACCCCTCTCAGCCGCAGCAGCACCAGGTCCAGCAGCCTCATTACCAGAGAGGCAACCCGTCGGGCTCCCATGAGAGCCCCGCCTTGGATAATCTAGCCCGCATCTTCCACAGAGCAGCAGGCTACATTTAGACGGGAGATGGACGAGTTCCGCCAGGAGATGCGGGACCTGATGAGAGGGAAGGCCGCCATCCCTGCACAGATCGAACCTAATCCGAATAACTTGAAGAGGAAGTCTGAGCAGGTAGTTCACACTGAGCCTACTACTCCTAGTAACTCATTTGATGATATGTCGTCGGATCTATTTGATGCTGATTTTTTTACACTTAGGAGCGGTAGAAGACCAGCAGGCGGCGCCTCATCTGAGCGACAACGCGAGGATTCATCTAGAGCACCAGATGAGGATGAGGAGAGCGGTACTGAAGCCGCACATGATGATGACGGTGGTACTGATGCCACCCGAGATGCTGATTCCGCCGGCGGTACTGAGGCCGCCCGCTTCACCATATCGAGGAGGTGGTACTGACGCCACCAGCAGAGCCGAGCCAGCCCGCGGTACTGAGGCCGCAAGACGTCTAGAGCCAGCTAGAGGTGGCACTAAGGCCACCAATATTCATTCTGATAGAGGATGTTGTCTTTTCTCGTGTGGATGTATCTCAGAACTCTATTTTGAATAAAGGAAAAGGTTTAGTTTCTTCTGATCCCACTGTGGTGAATGATGTGTGTGAGGATCCGGTCATCGAACCGTCTAGGCCTATTCCTAGTCCTTCATCTGAGAAGGACCCTGTGATCCCCTTTCCTAGAGCCTTGAGTTGGGGGAAGGGGAAGAAAAGAGAAAAAGATCCAAAAAAGAGAGAGCAGGAGGAGTTCAGCCAGAGCATGATAGACCGATTTCACATCCAGCTGACCCTCCATGAGGCTTTGCAACACATCCCTCTTCTTCAGCGATCCTTGAGAGACAGAACCACAGTCAGGAGGAAGAAGAGGAAACAAAACCACAGAGATTCATGTGTTGACAAAAGCCACGTGTTACGCGATCCAGAACCATCTACCTACCAAGAGGCCAGATTTAGGGAGCCCCATATGTCAGATGTCAGATTAGTGAGCAGAGGTTCGACCGCACACTATTAGATAGCGGATCGTCGATCAACCTTCTTCCGGCAGCCCTTCTCAACCACTTAAAGTTGGGCACTCTTAGACAGAGCAGGACATACCTTCAGTTTGCTGATCGGTCTGTCAAGAGGCCAAAGGGGTTTTTGCGAGACGTTGTCGTGACGATTCAGGGTTTACAATTCCCCGTGGACTTCGTAGTGCTGGACATGGAGACCCTGACTCGTTGACCGATTCCCCCATCATCCTCGGTCGCCCGTTCTTGGCCACAGCCAAGGCAGTGACTGACCATGACAGTGGGAAGGTATTCTTTCGCGTCCAGGGCGAGAGTATACAAATAGAGACGGTTAAGGACCACAGAGCCAGAGATAGATCTCGCTCAGAGGGCAGTACAGATTCAGAACATCTGACAGATACAGAGCCAGACATACACCAGGACTGTGATTTTGTGATCACAGATGATGAGGTAGCTTGGGCAGATCCTGCAGCACAGACCATCCTCTCATATTCAGATACAGCTGATGCAGAGATGATAGCAGAGGATAGTCTGGAGAGCACAGCCCTGGTTCAGGATACTATTGAGTCAGCAGAGTCGACCTTGATCGCGACACGATTTCAGTGATAGTGGTACTGAGGCCACCCTGCTCTACGGTGGTACTGATGCCACCGCAGTGGTACAGATCCCTCGGATTCAAATCTGATTGGGCAGATTGTGATGATCAGATACCAGACCTGGATCCACCTGAGCCTACAGATGAGGAGGAGGTAGAGGCAGAGCAGATCAGAGACAATGCAGAGGACCCGCCTTCTCCAGATCAAGTTTGTGAGAGTTCTTTATCATTTTCCCAGGCAGATTTGGCAGAATTGTCAGCATACACACATCTTCTTCAGAAGCCAGATTTGCCAGCACCCAGCTGCCCAGAGCTAAAGCCGCTCCCTACTTCGCTGAAGTATCGATTCCTTGCGAGAGAGCCGGAGATGTACCCAGTCATCCATCTCTGCCGATCTGACTGGAGAACAAGAATCCCGTCTGATGGGGGTTCTTGAAAAGAACCGCAAGGCAATTGGATGGAGCGTAGCAGATCTCCATGGGATTAGTCCCTCGTTGTGCTCCCACCATATCTATCTCGAGGAAGGAGCAAAGCCGTCGCGTGAGTTCCAGCGGCGACTGAACCCCAACCTACGAGAGGTTGTCATGAAGGAAATATCAAAATGGTGGAGTGCAGATTTTATTTATCCCATTTCCGACTCCAAGTGGGTTAGCCCCTTGCATGTGGTGCCCAAGAAGACGGGCATCACGACTGTGATCAGTGAGTCGGGAGAGGAGATTGCTACACGAGTACCTACCCTTGGCGGGTCTGCGTTGACTACAGGAGACTCAACCAGGCCACCAAGAAGGACCATTTCCCCCTGCCTTTTATTGATCAGATCATAGAGAGACTGGCAGGGAAGAGCCATTATTGCTTCCTGGATGGGTACTCGGGCTACAATCAGGTGGCCATCGCTCCTGAGGATCAGGAGAAGACCACCTTTACCTGTCCCTTCGGTACATACGCCTTTCGACGCATGCCATTTGGGCTATGCAACGCCCCTGCGACTTTTCAGAGGTGCATGCTGTCGATCTTTTCGGACATGGTAGGGGAGTGTTTGGAGGTCTTCATGGACGACTTCTCGGTTTACGGCGACGGATTCGATTCCTGTCTTGACTGCCTAGACCGAGTGCTCCAGCGATGTATTGCTACCCGCTTGGTTCTGTCTTGGGAGAAGAGTCACTTCATGGTGACTCAAGGGACGGTGCTTGGCCACATCATCTCCAACAGGGGCATGGAGGTTGATCCGGCCAAGGTTGACGTCATTAGAAAACTCGCACCGCCGTCCAATCTGAAGCAGCTACGGTCATTTCTGGGGCACGTTGGTTTTTATAGGAGATTCATTCATGATTTCAGCAAGATCACCCGACCGTTGACTGATCTCTTGACGAAAGACACCGAGTTCCTTGTCGATGACAAGTGTCTTTCGTCCTTTGAGACTCTCCAGCAGTGTGTTATTGAGGCTCCTGTCCTTCAGCCACCCGATTGGTCTCTCCCATTCGAGATCATGACGGACGCCTCCGATTTTGCCGTGGGGGCAGTGCTGGGACAGAGGAGGGATGGAGTTCCATTTGCCATACACTATGCTAGCCGCACATTGGATTCCGCCCAGCGGAATTATACGGTCACAGAGAAAGAGATGCTAGCCGTAGTGTTTGCCCTAGATAAGTTCAGATCGTATATCATTGGATCTAGAGTGACTTTGTTTACTGACCACACCGCCATCAGGTACCTCATGTCAAAGAAGGATGCCAAGGCCATACTTACTAGATGGATCCTTCTACTCCAGGAGTTCGACATTGAGATCAAGGATAAGCCTGGAGTCAAGAATGTGGTGGCGGATCATCTCTCCCGATTAGAGAAACCTGAGGATTCTGAGCAGATTGATCCTATTCGAGATACCTTCCCAGATGAGGCGATCCTTGCTATCGCCTCACTCCCGTGGTACGCCGATATTGTGAACTTTCTCGTTGCTGGGAAAGTCCCACAAGATTGGCCCAGGCAGAGGTGTGAGACCTTCCTGCGAAGGCCAAGTCCTACCACTGGGAGGATCCCATCCTTTACCACGAAGGAGGGGATAGCATCTGGCGTCGGTGTATTCCTCAGGAGGGACACATAGTGTCCTCACTTACTGCCACAAGCTTGAGGCAGGAGGACATCATTCTGGGAGAAGAACGGCACAGAAAGTGCTCCAATCCGGCTTGTGGTGGCCTACCCTCTTCAAGGACTCTGATGAGTTCGTGAAGAGGTGTACTGACTGTCAGAGGATGGGCACTTGTGGACAGCGTGATATGATGCCGATGCAGCCCATTCACTTCTGTGAGGTTTTTGACGCATGGGGCATCGATTTCATGGGTCCATTCCCTAAGAGTCAGGGATTTGAGTACATTCTGTTGGCCGTAGATTATGTTAGTCGTTGGGGTTGAGGCAATCCCCGCCCGAGCCGCTGATGCGAGACAGTTTGCAGATTTTTGAGAAAACACATCATCACGCGGTTCGGGGTTCCACGAGTTTTGATTTCTGATGGGGGGTCTCATTTCGTCAACGACCAGGTGAAGGCCCTTGCTAGCGAGTTCAGTATAGACCATCGTGTTGCCACACCTTACCCATCCCACAGACAAATGGTCTAGCTGAGGTGTCGAATAGGGAGATCAAGAATATTTTACAGAAAGTCGTCCGCCCTGATCGAAAGAATTGGTCACAGCTTTTGGACTCGGTCTTGTGGGCATATCGGACGTCTTTCAAGACTCCATTGGGCACATCTCCCTTTCGCCTCGTTTATGGCAAGCCATGCCAACTACCTGTTGAGCTGAGGCACAAGTCACTTTGGGCAGTTACAGATATTCTTATGGATCCAGATGGTGTAGGAGACCAGAGGAGGGCAGAGTTAGCCGCCCTGGAAGAGCTTAGAGATACAGCTTTCTCAAACAGCCTACATTATAAAGAGAAAGTGAAGGAGTGGCATGATTCTCATATCAGCCACAAGCATTTTGAGATTGGACAGAAAGTATGGTTGTTTGATGCAAGGCTACGATTATTTCCAGGAAAGCTACAGAGCAAATGGAAGGGGACCTTACTTGGTCAGAAAGGTACACGATAACGGTAGCATTGATATATCTGAGTTATCTTCTGAGAGTACCTTTCGAGTGAACGGCCAGCGGCTCAAGCCATTTCTAGATCATGAGCCGCGGGACGTTATTATTGCCGCTATTCATTTTGCGTGAGATGTGGTCTCTTGACTCACATCTTTTGCATCTCACGCCTGATTCTCACTGTTCTTCCGTCTGTATAGATCCAGTTGTCCATATCATTCTATTCTTTAGTCCACATCCCTTTTCTCATCCTGTGATTATGCTATACTTAGGATGTACTTTACCCTAAGTATAGGGGGGAATGTCGGACCTGCGAGTATTCTTTTCATTCTTTCTGCTCCTGTTTTTGCTGCCTATACTTAGGGATATTTTACCTTAAGTATAGGGGGGCAGATTCTGTATCTTCTTCACTCGGCTTTCCCTTCATGTACAGCTTGCTATACTTAGGGATTAGTTAATCCTAAGTATAGGGGGAGACCACCGAGTTCCTCTCATTCTATTCATTTATTCATTCCTGTACTTAGCCATTCCTTTTCACTTCCCTTTTACTACGCACGAGTTATGTCTTCTTCATCGCTCTTGATCACTCTGAGGACATCGTTCGAGCTAAGTATAGGGGGGTGTGTATATATTTCATATATACTTTAGCCATAACTGTACTTTGTATGAGTGTGTTAATAAATAAAATGGCTAAAAATCACAAAAATTTAAAAAATGTTTCATGTACATAAACCTCTTTTATCTTGCACATACATAGCTAGTGTACAAAGTATTTTTGTAAAAATGATTTCAAAAATCTTTTGTGTAAAGCTTGTGTAAATATTTTTGTATCAAAATATGTATATAGTACAAAATTTTTCCAAAATGTTTTGAAAATCAAAAGTTTGCAAAAATCTTGTGTAAATGTTTGTAAATATCTCTTGCAAAACTTGCACCTCATGCATCATTTATTCATGATTTCAAAACATTTTTCAAAATTTTGCATAATTGTAAAACATTTGTAAATAGCATCTTGTGTACATATATGTATATAGTTTTTCCTGGATAAGAGTTGACATTTAAACTAAGCCTGGAATTAAATTGAGAAATGGAGCTTGAAAAAGATCTTAATCCACTTAACTTTAAGAGGAACCTTATAGGACTTAGGGTTAAGGCTTTTCAGGTCCATAAGGACTTAATTCTTTGAGTCCACTAGGCTATGAGCATATGTCATCTTGATGAGCCTAAGTAGAGCACTTAACAACACACGCATGACTCTTAGAGACAATGGCTTGACTTGCACCTGCACTTACACATGGCTCTCCACGGATGAGGTGGTGAGGAGGCAGTTTCCTTTGGCTTGGGGTAGCATATGAGGGTAGTACTTCTAGGCGGAACCTCTCTTCTTCTTATAGTGAAGGAAGTGCACCTCAACTTGGTTTAGTGGTGATGAAGGCTAAAGACAGAAGCTGTGGGTTGCAATAAAGCTTCAAAAGAGGGATAGTCTACTGGCTCAAGAGGAAATTTCTTATATGCTGCACCATGTAGATATGTTGTACAGAAGTTCTTGAAAAAAAAATATGCAAAAATGCAAAAAGAACTCCAAAAAAGTGGTGGGTCGGATTGAAAATTTAATAACCCCACCAGAGTGTACATAATCAAATAAAGCAAAAGCTTATGGTATCAATGTTACATCTCATGAAGCTTGCCGCGGAAGACTTAGCTACACTGGCTAAGCTTCCAAAACTCTATACTTCTACCCCCTCTTCTTGAGCCGGTTGCACTTGAACTTAGAAGGGAATACCCCGCTTCTCGAGGAAAGAGTTGCTAGACCGAGGAATTAGAGTTACCAGGTTGAGGGAGGTTGTTTCTTTGTTACTTCTGAGGTGGGGAGCCACATATCACGTACACCGCATGGAAAGATTCATGGTCATTAGAGTTTGTGTATGTAGACTTGTTCTGATCTGGTTTATTAAGGAGTCTTGCCCATAGATTGGTGGAACTTGGAGACTGTTGAGTTTTAAGCTTAAGTCCAAATAAGGTTCCGACACATTAATAATCCAAAGATCTGATCGAGCTCCATATTTCAAGTTAATAAAGGAAAGTTTAATAATTCAACCTTGATCCATGAACATCCTCTTTTTCTTTTTCTTTTTCTCTTTTTCACTTCTTTTTCAAATAAGTGTTTGCTAAGGGACTAGCAAAGTTAAGCATAGGGGGGTGATGAATACCCATTCATCACTCTTTATTCTTCTATTCTAGCTACAAAAACCTTTGCAAATACATGTAGATATGTGTAAATACAAATAATTACCAAAAGCATGCATTGTGTAAAAACCTGTAATTAGCATGTTTTTGTGCAAAAATAAAAGAATAAAGAGTAAAAAGAAAAAGAGGGAAATATTTAGAATAAATATTGAGCAACCTAACCCAAGGGAGGGCTCAGCATGGGCCTGACCGCATAAAAGCCAAAGTAGAGGGAGATAGGAGCTCATGTGTACATACTTTTGTAAATAAATAAAATTATATTTTCCTCACCCAAAAATATGCTTGTACGTATTTTGTATATATTTAGAAACTCTTAAAAAAACAAAACAAAAATCAAATAAAAAATACAAAATTAAAAATACAAAAATACATTGTATAGATACCATGTATATAAATATATACAACTATTTATTTCACCCTTGTGTATAAATAATTAAAATAAAATAAAAATACCATTTTGTTCTTTATTTTATGATGTAAATAAATAAAATATAAAATGGGCATAAAAATACATAAAAATAACAAATAAAAAAATCAAAAATTAAAATCTATATAGTGTACATATACCTATATATATAACTACCCTATTTTTATTTCCAAAAATTAATTAAAAATCACCAAAAAATAGAAAAAAATAAAAGAAAAATATTTCATGTTTTGAGTTTTTCTTAATTCGGCCTTTTTCTACCTTAAATTAAATAAACAAAAAATAAAAACGTGGCAGCTCCTGATTGGTCCACGGGGGATTGTTGACCCCGGTCAACTCCCCCGCGGACTCTTTCCTTTTGGGGAGACCCGCGCCCGACCCGACTTCGCCGATTTCTCCACGCGTCTCCAGCCTGTCGCCTCCGCAAACCCCGTGCCCGGATCCTTCGCCAATCATCCATCATCCTCGCCGGACCCTTCGCCGAAGGATCCACGCCTTCCATAGCCGTCTCCACCCAACCCTAATCGGCCCTGTCTCCATATATATCCCGACCTCCGCCGCCTCCGCGCCTCATCTTTGGACCTTCTCCTTCACTCCCGTGACCTCCATCGTAACCACCGAGGTGACAGCTCGCGTTGGCCCTTGTCGCAGCGAGGAGTAGGTGGCCGGCCATTGATCCGGCAGCTTCACGCCGCCGTGCTCCGCCACTCGACCGGAGCTCGAGCCTCAGGCCTTGACGCCCTTCGAGGCTACGACCAGGAGTTAGCCACACTCCAGCACAGTCTCCCACTTCACCCAGGTAACCCTTTCGCCCTCTCATTTCGCGTAATTTCTAGTTTCGCCCAAATCGACTCCTCGCCGTGTTCCTCTGATTCCGGCCATATCGTCCATCATCTCGGTCATCGGAGCACACGCTCACCTTCGCCAATTCCTCGCGCACGTTCTACGCCCACTCGTTCAACCCAGCTCGCCCCGGAGCTGGGAGTCGAGCTCCCCATCCCCAGCTCGCCGGAGCTCATTCGCACCGACCCACCAGCCACCTTCACCCCGCTTCTTTGGGTCGAGGCACTTTGCCCTCGACCCGCGAAGCTCTTGGTTCATTTTGCAGGTCAAAAGGGAGTCATCTGAGACCCCCATACGTTCAGACCAGGAGCTCTTCGCCGACGACCTCGCCGGAGCCCCTCCCGGGCTCGGGTGGGCCATCGGACAGTACCAGCAGCTGCGGGACGCCGTCGCCTATCTTCCCCGATCATCAGGAGCAGCTGAGGAGGACTGCAGCTCACGCACGAGGCCGGCGAAGCTCGCCGGTGGAGTGTTCTTCCACCATCCTCCAGCACCGTCCGATCAGCCCCCGCTCCCAGTTTGCATCGTCACCGTCCGTTCTTCGAGGAGCAACATCCGTCGATCATCGCTAGGGGCTGATCAGGACCGTTCGAGCAGCGGAGAGAGACACCTGAGGCCATACCCGTTCGATCTTCCACGTGTCCTCTCCAGCACCGTCGATTCGGCTCGAGGTCAGACGAAGAGGAGCGCCAGCCATCCAGGACCGACCGATCTTCCACGTGGCGCCTATCCAGCCGTCGGCGAATAAAGGGGTAAATTGCTTAGGCCCCCTCGTAGTTTGAGTCTTTTATTTCTAGTCCTGTAAATATTTTAGTTATTTTATTTACGTTGGGATATTTGCATATTAAACCTCGGACTTTCTCGTATTTGCATTTATACCCCTGCCAGTTGTGGACACGTGCATCGACACGTGATATTTTGGTTTATTTGCAATAGAGACCCCTGTGGTTCTGGATGTTCTTTAACGAATGAAATCTTTTACTTATTTGCATTTATACCCTTGTGCGTGATTTATTTCCACATGTGCGTTTTATTTTGGGTATTTTGCAAGATAAGCCCCTGGACTTTTGGTACTTGTTACCAAGAAGCCCTCGGAACTTATTTTTCTTACATTTGGGTCCCTAAGTGCCCCAGACACGCGCCTCGCGCGTGATATCTTGGGTATTTTGCACCAGACCCCCCAGAACTTTTGGGTATTTGCACTTTGGTCCCTGTGCACAGTGCCCCTCCTTTGTCTTTGAATAAAATATCAAATCACCTCCAAATTCGATGAAAATTTGATACATGGCTCCTGCCATGGTGTAGAATTTTTGTGAATTTTTGAGGACATTTTTGATTTCATTTGCTATTTTTAAAAATTCAAAAACCCATATTTTTGCTACTGTTTAGAGTCATAAACCCCAAAAAAATATGAAAACCCTTTTAAAAATTCCATAAAAATTAGTTACTGTTTATTTTGTGTTCCTTGATTTTCTAGCCAATTTTGGCTATTTTTCATTGAGTAAAAACCCTAAAAACTTAAAAACACCTCAAAACTCCTAAAAATCATAATAAATAATTTAAAAACCCAAAAACAATAATTTTGGTGCTCAAATTTTCCTTATTCTCTCTAGAATACAGGAAAATTACCTCCAGCGCCTTCTGAGATCCTTAAATATTTTATTTTTGGATTTTGGGCCTGGCTGGACAGTACCTTCTATTTTCTTACTGTTTGATTTTTAGAAAATAAAGTACACATTATAAAAATCCCAAAAATTCACCAAAAACACTTAAAAACCTAAAAAACATAAAAATATTTTTTCCTGAATTTTTGCTTGCTTTCTGATGCATTAAATAATTTGATGAAGTGAGCTTGCTTGTGTTTTTCCAATTTTCTTCATGTATTAAAAATTCTAAAAAAATATAAAAACCCTTAAAAACACTAAAAAAATACTCTCTCGGATTTTTTACTACATCGTAGGCCGCAAGGCCAATCTGTGCTCCTTGTGTTCGACCCTGGGTGCTATACCAGGTTAATCTCATAGTTAGGACCGCACTTCGTGTTTTGATCTCTGATTTATTTCGCGGTTCGATATTTTTCTTGATATACTTAGCCCGAGTGATTGAGGTCGCGACGACCATTTCTTTACCTTTACCTTAGTCGTTCGGGCGGTTTTCACCGACGCGCGTCTGTGCGGGAGGTTGCCGCCGAGGTGATCGGCGGATCTGGGGAGGCGGCGTCGCTTGCGGCCGGAGGAAGCGCACGGGGGCGGCCTGGCGTGAGGCTGCCCCTTTTTTATTTTATTTTTATTTTTTTATTTGCCTGCAGGAAATGTTAGAAGGAAAAACAATGTGTATTTTTTTATTTTTTTATCAGAAAATGTGAACAGAAATAGAAAGAGAGAGATTTTTTTTAGTTTTGTTTATAATCCTGCAAAATAGAAGTTAGAAGCAAAGATATTTTTTTATTTTACCTGCAAAACAGAGGTTAGAGAGAAAAAGTGCAAACAAAATTTTATTTCTTTTTTTTTAAGTTTTCCCTGCAAAAACAAATGTAAGATGAACAGGAAAAACACTTATATGATTTTTTATTTTTTAATTTTTTTATTTATGCACAATAATGGGAACGGGGAATGGGAGGATCTTGCGCGAAATGGAAGATAGATCCTAGACTCCGACCACCGTGCATGGTCGGAGGTGACAGGTCGTGTAAGGTAGAAAAAGAACTGCGGAGATCGTGAAATGAGATGAAAACTTCGGTGTCGGGCGAAAAAGTGTGAAGTTGAATTTTTTATGAACTAAATTCTAAAAACTACACCTACGCTAACATCTAAATCTACGATTACCTAAGGAAAAAGACAGGTAAAAATGGATCTCACCTTAAGGGTCGGACCATCCATGATGACCTCGACGAAGCCCAAGTCGCTGTCAACGACTGGATCGGAGGTTAGGACTCGCCATCAGGGCCTCGACGAAGCACAAATCTCTGTCACCGATTGGATCGGAGGCTAGGACCCTCTTCAACAAGAAACCTCTCGGAAAACGGGTTCCTCTCCGCCAAAGATCGATCAAATGTGAATGAGGGAGGAGGAGCCCATTAAAAAGAGGCAAAAAATCAAAAAAGGAAAATATTTACAAAAAAGGAATGTGTTTATTGGATGGATTAATAAAATAATTAAATAAATAAAATAAATAATTAATTAAAAACGAATTTCGTAATTAATTAAAATAAATAAATTAAATAATTTCCAAAAATCAATTAGCCACCTTAATGGTGGCTATTTAAGGCACAAAATCAAATCTTTACATAAAAGGTAAGTTATCAAATCAAATGAATTCAAATAAATAAATTAAATAATTACATATGATTTTCGTAATTAAATAAATTAAATTAATTAATGTGAGACAATTAATTTTTTTGGTAATTTTTATTTAGGGAAATTAATTGTATACATATATTATATACATATAGTATAATGTACATATGTGCAAATAAGGAAATAATTTTTATAAAGGATTTTTTTTAATTTTTATTTTTTTAAATAATTTTTTTAATGAAAACAATATTTACAATATATATTATGTATAAATATAAATAAATATGTTCATCAAATATATAGGAAAACTGCACAAAACACCCCAGAAAACTGACTTTTTAACCATAACTCCAAAAATAATGAAACCACAGCCATTTGAAAGATAATTTAATTTATAGTATGATGGAAGTGAGTTTGGTTCAATTTGAGCTTGTGTGGAGCCGGAATTGATGTTTCAATTATCACTTTGTGGCTTTTTCTGGGTGTAATTATTTGCAATATATATAATATTTTATTTTACAAATATTTTTATTATTTACAACACAATTTTATTTACAACTTTTATTTTACAAAAATAATTAGTTTGAGGTCAAATTATGTACAAATAAAATAATGTAAGTTTTGTACAAATATACATGAAAAATATTTACAAGATATTTTTGATTTTTCTGACAAACGACCCTATCTCCCCCTACTTTATTCCTGGTCGATCAGGTCAAGTCTTGACCTTCTCTCGGGGTTTGGGTCAGTCTGTATTTATTGCATAACTACATCCTTTATTTTTCTTTTCTTTTTCTTTTCTTCTTTATTCTTTTATTTATGTACAAAAAGTGTTAAAAATGCAATTTTAACAAATGCATGCAAAATGGTAAAATTATGAAATTAATGGGTATTTACATGTGTTTGACTAAGAAAATGAAGCTAAAATAAAAGAATAAAGGCGATGAATCGTGGATTCATCATTCCCCTATACTTTACCTTTGCTAGTCCCTTAGCAAACACTTATTTGAAAAATAAGTGAAAACAAAAATAAAGAAAAGAAAAAGGAAAGAAGTTAGAATAATGTTGACTTTTAAACTTATCTTCATAAAAATGTAGTCTGGAGCTCTGTCAGACCTTTGGATTATTTGTGTGCCGGAACCTTAATAGGATATGGATTTAAAACCTAACAGCCTTTAAGTTCCACCAATCTATGGACAAGACTCCTCAATAAACCAGATCAGAACAAGTCTACATACACAAACTCTAATGACCATGAATCTTTCCATGCAGTGTAAGTGATATGTAGCTCCCCACCTCAGAAGTAACAAAGAAACAACCTCCCCCAATCTGGTAACTCTAATGCCTCGGTCTAGCAACTCTTTCCTCGAGAAGCGGGGTATTCCCTTCTAAGTTCAAGTGCAACCGGCTCAAGAAGAGGGGGAAGAAGTATAGACTTTTGGAAGCTCAGCCAGTGTAGCTAAGTCTCCCGCTGCAAGCTTCATGAGATGTAACATGGATGCCATAAGCTTTTGCTTTATTTCACTATATACACTCCGGTGGGGTTATTAAATTTTCAATCCGACCCACCACTTTTTTAGAGTTCTTTTTGCATTTTTTTTCTTTTTTTTTCTTTCTTTTTTTTAAATGCCTCTGTACAACATATCTACATGGTGCAGCATATATACAAGAAATTTTCCTCTTGAGCCAGTAGACTATCCCTCTTTCGAAGCTTTATTGCAACCCACGGCTTCTGTCTTTAGCCTTCATCACCACTAGACCAAGTTGAGACGCACTTCCTTCACTAGAAGAAGAAGAGAGGTTCCGCCTAGAAGTACTACCCTCATATGCTACCCCAAGCCAAAGGAAACTGCCTCCTCACCACCTCATCCGTGGAGAGCCATGTGTAAAGTGCTGGTGCAAGTCAAGCCATTGTCTCTAAGAGTCATGCGTGTGTTGTTAAGTGTTCTACTTAGGCTCATCAAGATGACATATGCTCATAGTCGTGTGGACCCAAAGAATTAAGTCACTAGGACCTGAAAAGTCTTAACTCCACATCTTATAAGGTTCCTCTGAAATTAAGTGGATTAAGGTCCAACTAAGCTCCATTCTTCAAATTTATTCCAGACTTAGTTTAATCGTCAAGACTATCCTGAAAAATGCACATGCTAATGCAAGAAAATATGTACAATGCATAGAGGAAACAAAAATCTTTTTGTGAAACAATTTTCAAATTTTTGAATTTTTTTATGGATTTTTTTTTTTAAAAAAAAATTGATGCACATGCAAAAGGTTTTTTTTAATGCAAAAAGTTAGTAATACATACAAATATATACAAGAGATTTTTTTTTTTGGAATAAGATTCATATTTACACAAGAGTGAGTTGATTATTTTACAAGAATAGGATGCAAGAATTTACAACTTTAGTAATTTATACAGGTATATACACAGTTGGATTTTTTTAATTTTTATATTTTTTATTATTATTATTTTTATTATTATTTTTTTTGTGATGCATATATTCCTCAAATTTATTTGAAAATAATTTTACAAATAATTTTGAAAACTATAGTCCAAAATAATTTTGCACACAATTTTACAATCATTTACAATTATTTGAAAATATTTTGCAAACATTTTTCAAACAGTATATATAGATTTTTCAAAATAATTTTCAACCATTTTTCCAAACATTTGCAAATAGTTTTACAAAATCTTTTTATTTCACATAAAGAAAAATTTTTTTTTTACAATCCACAATATTTTTACAAAGGTTGAAAATATTTTTCAAACATTTTTCAAATAGTTTTCAAAAGATTTTTCAAATAGATTTTCAAACTACTTTCAAAATATTTTTCAAAATATTTTAACCTGACTTATTAGCCAGTATGTACAAGGAAAAATTTTGAGGAAATTTATGCATCTCTTTTTTTTTTAATATGTACACAGTATTTTAGCCATATTAAAAATATGAAAGTACGAGTTATGGCTAAAGTATATATACAATATATACGACACCCCCCTATACTTAGCTCGAACTATGTCCTCATAGTGATCAAGGAGCTGGAAATAAAGACATAACTCGTGCTTCGTATAGAAAAGTGAGAAGAATAGTATACTACAACGACGACTAAAAGAATAAAATCAATAGAAGACGGTGATCCCCCTATACTTAGGATCAAGTAATCCTAAGTATAGCAGACTGTACACAAAGGAGAAAACCGAGGAGATGAATATACAGAGTCTACCTCCCCTATACTTAGGGTAAAATATCCCTAAGTATAGGTAGCAAAACAGAGGTAAAAAGAATCAAAAGAATAATCAAACGTCTGACACCCCCCTATACTTAGGGTAAAGTACACCCTAAGTATGGATTGATCATGCGATGGAGATGGGGTGTGAGACAAAAAGAATGTATGATATTGACAGATGGTCTATATAGATGTGAGTCGATCAATGTTGAGGTGCCTCTCAACAAGCGCTAGAGTTTACGCCCCTAGCTGGGCGCAAATGTTAGGATAACGCCGTGTCAAGGTTCAGGACGGCATCTGTCAGACGAATACCGTACTGTCGTCGCAGTCTCAGCGGGAGAATAACGACGAGTTCAACAGAGTAAATGATAACACCCAGATAATCAGTCAGGCGGGTGTTTGCTACCGGATCAAGATATGGGCAGATGAAGTCGGGCTCCGGTAGCACAAAAGAAATCGTCGGCTCAAGGTCTATATGGAGTGACATGGCAGAACCGAAGAAGTCGAACGTGGAGAAGGAAGGATCTGTCAGGGAATCCTCCACGTCAATCACAGTCTCGAATAGATACGGAAGATCAAGATCAAGAGACTCGCTAGAAAGGCTGATATCCGATGCATATAATGTAGACAAATCAGTGAAATCATCGAATACCTCAAAGATCGGGTCATCCTCGCGAGGGTCGTCGAGGAGAGAATCATCAAACTCATTATCAGAAATATCAAAATACTCGGTCTCGTGATCCGACAGATCGGATGCACTCCCAGAAATTGAAACCGAGTACACATGGTCCATGGCATCCTCCCGCAGATAACCCTCGGGGAGTAATGCCGAATCATAAGGGAAGTTGGGATCAATACTGTCAAATGTCATGTCCTCTAGAAATGTATCGACCTCATCAAATGGGAGGACACAAGGCTCAAATACGGGACTATCAAGGTCTGTCGAATGAAAAATCGGTCCCTCATCAAGCTTGCTTTGCTGAGATGGATCCAAGTATATCCCCGAATCTGAGAAGATCTCCTGAAGACAAGACACTGAATCAACTGTGTATGGATACTGGAATGACTCTAAGGATGGCTGAAATGTGGGCTCCTCATGTATCTCTTGGGATCCTAGCAGATCTAGAATCGAAGAATCTTCTATGTGAAAGAGCGGGACTGGCTCAAAATCTGACTGTAAATTCATTTGGTCCTCAACCAATATCCGGCTCTGAGAACTCACAACAATAGGCAACACATCCATCAAATGAGAAGAATCAGCATCCATATCCTCTGATCGGTGTGTGATGTCAAGATCAGCATGGTGTAGCACACACTCAACAGTTGTCATCTCTCCGTCATGTGTTGTCCCAAATAAATCATCTGGTGTATATGCAAGATCAGAAAGTGTATCCAAGATGGTCTCAACAAAATCCAAGTCGGGACAATGGTGTGAACCACTACACGAGGTAATGACATATGATATCTGCTCTGCGGTCCTCCCCCTCATGACGATATGGATAAGGTCGGTCATCGAAAATCCATGATCTGGAAATCGCCTCACAAGTTCTCGTAACCTCAACCATGAATCTATCAACGGCTTTTGGGGGTTAACCGAAAAATCACGAATACACGACCGCATCATCTCTGCTCTACACTGGGGGTAAAATTTCTTCAAAAATAATGATCGTAAATCTCCCCATGTAGTAATCTTCCTTCCCAATCGTCTATGCCAACTCTTGGCTCTACTCTGAAGTGTAAATGGGAAGGTAATAAGCATCATGTCCTCAGAAGTGATATCCAAATATGATCGTGATACACAAAAATCCTCAAATTCATCAATATGCAAATAAGGTTCCTCGTGCATTTCCCCAAAAAACTTAGGCAGTAGATCAATTAACTCTAAATCCAGAACAAAGGGTCTCAAGGTAGAAGCGGACTGGACTTCATGATCTGTGTACTCATCCAATGTTCTAGGATACAAGTCATCTAAAGCTCGCAACTGCCCCATTCGATTGCCTATGGGATGCACTCTCATCTCAGTAATGTGAACACCCATGTCTCGTGTTTGGTCAATCTGGTCTCTGTGGGTGTCACTCACAGCACGTCCCAAATGGGAGGGTGGGTAGGGAGGAGATGAGAAGTCGGATGGGGTTCCGACCTCTTGAGAGAATGAACGTGAGTGATGGGCGTGAAATGAAGAAGCTGCGAAATCGGGCTGGAATGGAATGTGACCCATCATGAATAGAGGGAAATGAAGGGAGGGAGGGTGGTTTAGAGGAAGAAGGTGACTGCTAATGATTTAAAGAATGCTCGTAACCGACTCACACTAAAGACATTCAAAACACAAAGCAAACCCCCAGTTCACCAACTCAACACAAATCTGACCGTGAGAGTTCGGTCTTTATCTTTTCAATTTTAGAGTTACGGTGATCAACGAAAGTTGTACAAACACTTAGGAGGCTTGAATAGGATTTGGGCACTACTCCTTAATGTGTACGCGAGCGAGTAAAAGCGCAAACAATGAGGGAATTGCTCTCCCAATACAATGAAGTGAATCAATTACGTTTGATTTTAGAGTCAAGTTCAATTAGCAGTCCCATTTTTTTAATTTTTGGTTTTTCTATTTTTTTGGAATTTTTTTTTCAGAAAATAACGCCTAACGAGCTTTTTGATTTCCTCTTTGATTGATTTGAGTCCAAAAACAGGGGGAGGAAGTCGAAAAAAGCCAATGCACGGTCAAACACAATGATGCATGCAGAGATAGAAAATGCGTACCTTACTCCAGCACTCTACATGTAATATGATCCGCGCATAAAATTAAAGACAGAATATAAACTAACTATATGATGCACGAAGAAATCGGCCTTAGACAAGCAACTTCTATTGATCGTGAAGAACAATAGTTAGCTAACCGAATCGAGTCCGGAGTCCGATCTTGAGAGTCACTCGGTGCCCGCCACAACGGGTCCTGCCAGCGCTGTATGTGACTCCTCACGGCACGTGGTCTCAAATCCAATTAAACTAACTTTTTCAGTGAATTTTAGTAAGGTCCAATTACGTTCTATAGGAACAGATATTCTATTAGGTGTTGGGCCTTAGAAATTTTACGTCACAATCAACAAAAATCCTACGTCTAGGGGCCAAATCCGCGCGAATCAAGATAGCAAGTTATGGCGTGAAATCAAAAACACGGAAAACAGCGGTGAGGTCCCCCAAGTGCACCGGCACTTGGCGAAACAGACCCCGAAAAATGTCCAAGTCCACAAGTCCAAAGTCTAAGTTATTACAAAAATATTGCTCTCTCTCTCTCTCTCAAAAATAGAAAATTTCTTCTCCTCTCTCTCTTCCTCCTGCGCGGGTCCTCTAAATAGTAAACTCCAAGTCGTCCAAGCAGTACCTCGCACAAAAATCAAAGAGAGAAGGTCAGAAAGCAATTATGATATAGAGAGATAAGATAGAAAAATGACTACAAAGCCGTGCTCCCCGGCAACGGCGCCATTCTGATGACACGAAAATCGACGCGACTAAGGTGGAAGATAAATCACAATGTCGTTGTCCTTAATCGATCAATTCGGTCAACGGAAAAATTTGTAAACCACTCAGAAAATCAAGAAAATGAATGTAAGCGGTCTTTCGCTATTCTTTTTACCTGGTATAGCGACCAGGGTCGAACACAAGGAGCACGATTTAAAAACTAAGCAGTCAAATTTCAGAGTTAATTTTTTAGTGGTTTTTGTATTTTGTATTTTTTTTATTTTTTAAAAGACAAACAATATTCACAAATGATAAAAAGCACACGCAACCCTTTTTTTGTATTTTTCAAATAAGCACAAATGAATAGAAACACACACACACACACTACACTATTTTTGTATTTTTTTTAAAAGATAAAAAAAATGCTCAGAAAATTAAAGAGATTAAAATGCACCTACAGAAATATTTTTGGAATTTTTAGGCAATTTTTCTATTTTTTTATGAATTTTTAAAGTTGAGATATGCAAAAAGACAAAGTTTTTGATTTTTTAAATATATCGAATGACAATAAAATTTGATGAAAACTTTATACAATGAAAAACACAACAGCAGGAACATACATGAATTTTTGCAAAATTTTTGGACTCATAAAAACATTTATTCCATTCAAAAAGATCATGCAAGTTAAAATCTGGAATCACAGGGACGTAAATGTAATTATTCGAAGATTTCTGCGGAAATGTTATAATAAAAATAAACATGTGAACAGAATGTGCAATTTACCCATTAAAGAGCAGGTCTTGCATGTGCATCTCTAGAGAACAGGGACTATTTCGCAATTTCAAAAACTTTTAGGGAATGCTTTGCAATCTTTCCGAATATCTCTCTTTTTTATTCCAAAAAGGTCTAGGGTTCCTGTAGCTTTTATTCTCTCCAAAGCAAAAGGGGATGCAGGAGGTTGCCGCCGCCCCTTCTTGAAAATGAGCTAAGGAGCACGGGGGCGGCCGGCAAGTTGCGGCGGGACGGCGTCGTCAGGAGGCCAACGCGGGGCAGGCTTGGTGGCGTGCGGGCGGGTGAATATGGTTGGACACGCGAAGCACGGCGCACGCTGCTGTAGTGGAAGGCGGAGGACGTGGCCGGCCCGCGCGCGGGACCGCGGGGATCTCGAGCGGTGGCGGGCTTTGAAGCACGGGCGGAGGAGAGGGAGGCGGCCGACGCGCGTCTGTGCGGGAGGTTGCCGCCGAGGTGATCGGCGGATCTGGGGAGGCGGCGTCGCTTGCGGCCGGAGGAAGCGCACGGGGGCGGCCTGGCGTGAGGCTGCCCCTTTTTTATTTTATTTTTATTTTTTTATTTGCCTGCAGGAAATGTTAGAAGGAAAAACAATGTGTATTTTTTTATTTTTTTTATCAGAAAATGTGAACAGAAATAGAAAGAGAGAGATTTTTTTTAGTTTTGTTTATAATCCTGCAAAATAGAAGTTAGAAGCAAAGATATTTTTTTTATTTTACCTGCAAAACAGAGGTTAGAGAGAAAAAGTGCAAACAAAATTTTATTTCTTTTTTTTTTAAGTTTTCCCTGCAAAAACAAATGTAAGATGAACAGGAAAAACACTTATATGATTTTTTATTTTTTAATTTTTTTATTTATGCACAATAATGGGAACGGGGAATGGGAGGATCTTGCGCGAAATGGAAGATAGATCCTAGACTCCGACCACCGTGCGTGGTCGGAGGTGACAGGTCGTGTAAGGTAGAAAAAGAACTGCGGAGATCGTGAAATGAGATGAAAACTTCGGTGTCGGGCGAAAAAGTGTGAAGTTGAATTTTTTATGAACTAAATTCTAAAAACTACACCTACGCTAACATCTAAATCTACGATTACCTAAGGAAAAAGACAGGTAAAAATGGATCTCACCTTAAGGGTCGGACCATCCATGATGACCTCGACGAAGCCCAAGTCGCTGTCAACGACTGGATCGGAGGTTAGGACTCGCCATCAGGGCCTCGACGAAGCACAAATCTCTGTCACCGATTGGATCGGAGGCTAGGACCCTCTTCAACAAGAAACCTCTCGGAAAACGGGTTCCTCTCCGCCAAAGATCGATCAAATGTGAATGAGGGAGGAGGAGCCCATTAAAAAGAGGCAAAAAATCAAAAAAGGAAAATATTTACAAAAAAGGAATGTGTTTATTGGATGGATTAATAAAATAATTAAATAAATAAAATAAATAATTAATTAAAAACGAATTTCGTAATTAATTAAAATAAATAAATTAAATAATTTCCAAAAATCAATTAGCCACCTTAATGGTGGCTATTTAAGGCACAAAATCAAATCTTTACATAAAAGGTAAGTTATCAAATCAAATGAATTCAAATAAATAAATTAAATAATTACATATGATTTTCGTAATTAAATAAATTAAATTAATTAATGTGAGACAATTAATTTTTTTGGTAATTTTTATTTAGGGAAATTAATTGTATACATATATTATATACATATAGTATAATGTACATATGTGCAAATAAGGAAATAATTTTTATAAAGGATTTTTTTTTAATTTTTATTTTTTTTAATAATTTTTTTAATGAAAACAATATTTACAATATATATTATGTATAAATATAAATAAATATGTTCATCAAATATATAGGAAAACTGCACAAAACACCCCAGAAAACTGACTTTTTAACCATAACTCCAAAAATAATGAAACCACAGCCATTTGAAAGATAATTTAATTTATAGTATGATGGAAGTGAGTTGGTTCAATTTGAGCTTGTGTGGAGCCGGAATTGATGTTTCAATTATCACTTTGTGGCTTTTTCTGGGTGTAATTATTTGCAATATATATAATATTTTATTTTACAAATATTTTTATTATTTACAACACAATTTTATTTACAACTTTTATTTTACAAAAATAATTAGTTTGAGGTCAAATTATGTACAAATAAAATAATGTAAGTTTTGTACAAATATACATGAAAAATATTTACAAGATATTTTTGATTTTTCTGACAAACGACCCTATCTCCCCCTACTTTATTCCTGGTCGATCAGGTCAAGTCTTGACCTTCTCTCGGGGTTTGGGTCAGTCTGTATTTATTGCATAACTACATCCTTTATTTTTCTTTTCTTTTTCTTTTCTTCTTTATTCTTTTATTTATGTACAAAAAGTGTTAAAAATGCAATTTTAACAAATGCATGCAAAATGGTAAAATTATGAAATTAATGGGTATTTACATGTGTTTGACTAAGAAAATGAAGCTAAAATAAAAGAATAAAGGCGATGAATCGTGGATTCATCATTCCCCTATACTTTACCTTTGCTAGTCCCTTAGCAAACACTTATTTGAAAAATAAGTGAAAACAAAAATAAAGAAAAGAAAAAGGAAAGAAGTTAGAATAATGTTGACTTTTAAACTTATCTTCATAAAAATGTAGTCTGGAGCTCTGTCAGACCTTTGGATTATTTGTGTGCCGGAACCTTAATAGGATATGGATTTAAAACCTAACAGCCTTTAAGTTCCACCAATCTATGGACAAGACTCCTCAATAAACCAGATCAGAACAAGTCTACATACACAAACTCTAATGACCATGAATCTTTCCATGCAGTGTAAGTGATATGTAGCTCCCCACCTCAGAAGTAACAAAGAAACAACCTCCCCCAATCTGGTAACTCTAATGCCTCGGTCTAGCAACTCTTTCCTCGAGAAGCGGGGTATTCCCTTCTAAGTTCAAGTGCAACCGGCTCAAGAAGAGGGGGAAGAAGTATAGACTTTTGGAAGCTCAGCCAGTGTAGCTAAGTCTCCCGCTGCAAGCTTCATGAGATGTAACATGGATGCCATAAGCTTTTGCTTTATTTCACTATATACACTCCGGTGGGGTTATTAAATTTTCAATCCGACCCACCACTTTTTTGGAGTTCTTTTTGCATTTTTTTTTCTTTTTTTTCTTTCTTTTTTTTAAATGCCTCTGTACAACATATCTACATGGTGCAGCATATATACAAGAAATTTTCCTCTTGAGCCAGTAGACTATCCCTCTTTCGAAGCTTTATTGCAACCCACGGCTTCTGTCTTTAGCCTTCATCACCACTAGACCAAGTTGAGACGCACTTCCTTCACTAGAAGAAGAAGAGAGGTTCCGCCTAGAAGTACTACCCTCATATGCTACCCCAAGCCAAAGGAAACTGCCTCCTCACCACCTCATCCGTGGAGAGCCATGTGTAAAGTGCTGGTGCAAGTCAAGCCATTGTCTCTAAGAGTCATGCGTGTGTTGTTAAGTGTTCTACTTAGGCTCATCAAGATGACATATGCTCATAGTCGTGTGGACCCAAAGAATTAAGTCACTAGGACCTGAAAAGTCTTAACTCCACATCTTATAAGGTTCCTCTGAAATTAAGTGGATTAAGGTCCAACTAAGCTCCATTCTTCAAATTTATTCCAGACTTAGTTTAATCGTCAAGACTATCCTGAAAAATGCACATGCTAATGCAAGAAAATATGTACAATGCATAGAGGAAACAAAAATCTTTTTGTGAAACAATTTTCAAATTTTTGAATTTTTTTATGGATTTTTTTTTTAAAAAAAAATTGATGCACATGCAAAAGGTTTTTTTAATGCAAAAAGTTAGTAATACATACAAATATATACAAGAGATTTTTTTTTTGGAATAAGATTCATATTTACACAAGAGTGAGTTGATTATTTTACAAGAATAGGATGCAAGAATTTACAACTTTAGTAATTTATACAGGTATATACACAGTTGGATTTTTTTAATTTTTATATTTATTATTATTATTATTATTATTTTTGTGATGCATATATTCCTCAAATTTATTTGAAAATAATTTTACAAATAATTTTGAAAACTATAGTCCAAAATAATTTTGCACACAATTTTACAATCATTTAAAATTATTTGAAAATATTTTGCAAACATTTTTCAAACAGTATATATAGATTTTTCAAAATAATTTTCAACCATTTTTCCAAACATTTGCAAATAGTTTTACAAAATCTTTTTATTTCACATAAAGAAAAAAATTTTTTTTTACAATCCACAATATTTTTACAAAGGTTGAAAATATTTTTCAAACATTTTTCAAATAGTTTTCAAAAGATTTTTCAAATAGATTTTCAAACTACTTTCAAAATATTTTTCAAAATATTTTAACCTGACTTATTAGCCAGTATTTACAAGGAAAAATTTTGAGGAAATTTATGCATCTCTACGCAAACAATGAGGGAATTGCTCTCCCAATACAATGAAGTGAATCAATTACGTTTGATTTTAGAGTCAAGTTCAATTAGCAGTCCCATTTTTTTAATTTTTGGTTTTTCTATTTTTTTGGAATTTTTTTTTCAGAAAATAACGCCTAACGAGCTTTTTGATTTCCTCTTTGATTGATTTGAGTCCAAAAACAGGGGGAGGAAGTCGAAAAAAGCCAATGCACGGTCAAACACAATGATGCATGCAGAGATAGAAAATGCGTACCTTACTCCAGCACTCTACATGTAATATGATCCGCGCATAAAATTAAAGACAAAATATAAACTAACTATATGATGCACGAAGAAATCGGCCTTAGACAAGCAACTTCTATTGATCGTGAAGAACAATAGTTAGCTAACCGAATCGAGTCCGGAGTCCGATCTTGAGAGTCACTCGGTGCCCGCCACAACGGGTCCTGCCAGCGCTGTATGTGACTCCTCACGGCACGTGGTCTCAAATCCAATTAAACTAACTTTTTCAGTGAATTTTAGTAAGGTCCAATTACGTTCTATAGGAACAGATATTCTATTAGGTGTTGGGCCTTAGAAATTTTACGTCACAATCAACAAAAATCCTACGTCTAGGGGCCAAATCCGCGCGAATCAAGATAGCAAGTTATGGCGTGAAATCAAAAACACGGAAAACAGCGGTGAGGTCCCCCAAGTGCACCGGCACTTGGCGAAACAGACCCCGAAAAATGTCCAAGTCCACAAGTCCAAAGTCTAAGTTATTACAAAAATATTGCTCTCTCTCTCTCTCAAAAATAGAAAATTTCTTCTCCTCTCTCTCTTCCTCCTGCGCGGGTCCTCTAAATAGTAAACTCCAAGTCGTCCAAGCAGTACCTCGCACAAAAATCAAAGAGAGAAGGTCAGAAAGCAATTATGATATAGAGAGATAAGATAGAAAAATGACTACAAAGCCGTGCTCCCCGGCAACGGCGCCATTCTGATGACACGAAAATCGACGCGACTAAGGTGGAAGATAAATCACAATGTCGTTGTCCTTAATCGATCAATTCGGTCAACGGAAAAATTTGTAAACCACTCAGAAAATCAAGAAAATGAATGTAAGCGGTCTTTCGCTATTCTTTTTACCTGGTATAGCGACCAGGGTCGAACACAAGGAGCACGATTTAAAAACTAAGCAGTCAAATTTCAGAGTTAATTTTTTAGTGGTTTTTGTATTTTGTATTTTTTTTATTTTTTAAAAGACAAACAATATTCACAAATGATAAAAAGCACACGCAACCCTTTTTTTTGTATTTTTCAAATAAGCACAAATGAATAGAAACACACACACACACACTACACTATTTTTGTATTTTTTTTTAAAGATAAAAAAAATGCTCAGAAAATTAAAGAGATTAAAATGCACCTACAGAAATATTTTTGGAATTTTTAGGCAATTTTTCTATTTTTTTATGAATTTTTAAAGTTGAGATATGCAAAAAGACAAAGTTTTTGATTTTTTAAATATATCGAATGACAATAAAATTTGATGAAAACTTTATACAATGAAAAACACAACAGCAGGAACATACATGAATTTTTGCAAAATTTTTGGACTCATAAAAACATTTATTCCATTCAAAAAGATCATGCAAGTTAAAATCTGGAATCACAGGGACGTAAATGTAATTATTCGAAGATTTCTGCAGAAATGTTATAATAAAAATAAACATGTGAACAGAATGTGCAATTTACCCATTAAAGAGCAGGTCTTGCATGTGCATCTCTAGAGAACAGGGACTATTTCGCAATTTCAAAAACTTTTAGGGAATGCTTTGCAATCTTTCCGAATATCTCTCTTTTTTATTCCAAAAAGGTCTAGGGTTCCTGTAGCTTTTATTCTCTCCAAAGCAAAAGGGGATGCAGGAGGTTGCCGCCGCCCCTTCTTGAAAATGAGCTAAGGAGCGCGGGGGCGGCCGGCAAGTTGCGGCGGGACGGCGTCGTCAGGAGGCCAACGCGGGGCAGGCTTGGTGGCGTGCGGGCGGGTGAATATGGTTGGACACGCGAAGCACGGCGCACGCTGCTGTAGTGGAAGGCGGAGGACGTGGCCGGCCCGCGCGCGGGACCGCGGGGATCTCGAGCGGTGGCGGGCTTTGAAGCACGGGCGGAGGAGAGGGAGGCGGCCGACGCGCGTCTGTGCGGGAGGTTGCCGCCGAGGTGATCGGCGGATCTGGGGAGGCGGCGTCGCTTGCGGCCGGAGGAAGCGCACGGGCGGAGGAGAGGGAGGCGGCCGACGCGCGTCTGTGCGGGAGGTTGCCGCCGAGGTGATCGGCGGATCTGGGGAGGCGGCGTCGCTTGCGGCCGGAGGAAGCGCACGGGGGCGGCCTGGCGTGAGGCTGCCCCTTTTTTATTTTATTTTTATTTTTTATTTGCCTGCAGGAAATGTTAGAAGGAAAAACAATGTGTATTTTTTTATTTTTTTATCAGAAAATGTGAACAGAAATAGAAAGTGAGAGATTTTTTTTAGTTTTGTTTATAATCCTGCAAAATAGAAGTTAGAAGCAAAGATATTTTTTTTATTTTACCTGCAAAACAGAGGTTAGAGAGAAAAAGTGCAAACAAAATTTTATTTCTTTTTTTTTAAGTTTTCCCTGCAAAAACAAATGTAAGATGAACAGGAAAAACACTTATATGATTTTTTATTTTTTAATTTTTTTATTTATGCACAATAATGGGAACGGGGAATGGGAGGATCTTGCGCGAAATGGAAGATAGATCCTAGACTCCGACCACCGTGCGTGGTCGGAGGTGACAGGTCGTGTAAGGTAGAAAAAGAACTGCGGAGATCGTGAAATGAGATGAAAACTTCGGTGTCGGGCGAAAAAGTGTGAAGTTGAATTTTTTATGAACTAAATTCTAAAACTACACCTACGCTAACATCTAAATCTACGATTACCTAAGGAAAAAGACAGGTAAAAATGGATCTCACCTTGGGGGTCGGACCATCCATGATGACCTCGACGAAGCCCAAGTCGCTGTCAACGACTGGATCGGAGGTTAGGACTCGCCATCAGGGCCTCGACGAAGCACAAATCTCTGTCACCGATTGGATCGGAGGCTAGGACCCTCTTCAACAAGAAACCTCTCGGAAAACGGGTTCCTCTCCGCCAAAGATCGATCAAATGTGAATGAGGGAGGAGAAGCCCATTAAAAAGAGGCAAAAAATCAAAAAAGGAAAATATTTACAAAAAAGGAATGTGTTTATTGGATGGATTAATAAAATAATTAAATAAATAAAATAAATAATTAATTAAAAACGAATTTCGTAATTAATTAAAATAAATAAATTAAATAATTTCCAAAAATCAATTAGCCACCTTAATGGTGGCTATTTAAGGCACAAAATCAAATCTTTACATAAAAGGTAAGTTATCAAATCAAATGAATTCAAATAAATAAATTAAATAATTACATATGATTTTCGTAATTAAATAAATTAAATTAATTAATGTGAGACAATTAATTTTTTTGGTAATTTTTATTTAGGGAAATTAATTGTATACATATATTATATACATATAGTATAATGTACATATGTGCAAATAAGGAAATAATTTTTATAAAGGATTTTTTTTAATTTTTATTTTTTTTAATAATTTTTTTAATGAAAACAATATTTACAATATATATTATGTATAAATATAAATAAATATGTTCATCAAATATATAGGAAAACTGCACAAAACACCCCAGAAAACCGACTTTTTAACCATAACTCCAAAAATAATGAAACCACAGCCATTTGAAAGATAATTTAATTTATAGTATGATGGAAGTGAGTTTGGTTCAATTTGAGCTTGTGTGGAGCCGGAATTGATGTTTCAATTATCACTTTGTGGCTTTTTCTGGGTGTAATTATTTGCAATATATATAATATTTTATTTTACAAATATTTTTATTATTTACAACACAATTTTATTTACAACTTTTATTTTACAAAAATAATTAGTTTGAGGTCAAATTATGTACAAATAAAATAATGTAAGTTTTGTACAAATATACATGAAAAATATTTACAAGATATTTTTGATTTTTCTGACAAACGACCCTATCTCCCCCTACTTTATTCCTGGTCGATCAGGTCAAGTCTTGACCTTCTCTCGGGGTTTGGGTCAGTCTGTATTTATTGCATAACTACATCCTTTATTTTTCTTTTCTTTTTCTTTTCTTCTTTATTCTTTTATTTATGTACAAAAAGTGTTAAAAATGCAATTTTAACAAATGCATGCAAAATGGTAAAATTATGAAATTAATGGGTACTTACATGTGTTTGACTAAGAAAATGAAGCTAAAATAAAAGAATAAAGGCGATGAATCGTGGATTCATCAGTCAACCCATTGACTTAACTAATCTGACACCTCTGAATCACTATTCCCATGTAGAGGACCTGCATCAAGAGGTCAGTCAGATATCAGTCATATGAGAAAGGATTGCCATCTCCTACTCAGACTGGAGATCATCACTTAACAATCATTTGACGATGCTTGATGAGTCATCTATCTAACTCCTTAGATATTCATCCAATCATCAGCCTCTATGATTCAATCAATGAATGAACAGCTGTATGATCATCAAGTTGGCCATGGTACATAACCCTTATTGTACAGAGGGACCTTATAGTGCATTCATTCATTCAATCTCAGAAAGGGAGTGAAAAATAATCAATAACTTTTATTGATAAATCATTTATTACAATAACATTTATTGTAGGAATGGTTCGCCCGGGGCTCACATTGCTAACATCCCTCTCTTCCACAACACCCATGGAGGACACCTTCCTCACCCACTGCCTCCTCTAGACCCACCACGTCAACACCCCTCTAGAACTCCCTCGATGAGTGCCGCTCCTTTCCCTTTGTGTCCCCAAGTCCATGATTTCTAAGCACATCTCTGAACTCGCTCCTATCTCAACGTCTCCACACGCGCCTACGACTTCGAGCACAACACGTACGATCAGTGCCTCCACACGAATGTCTCTAGGTGCTCGGAGTTCGGATTCTAGGCTTCCGTCCCTTTCCGCCACCCCATGTTGAGGCCAAAAATCTAGCGGTCTTATGTTCCACACAAGGTGGGAACACAATCATCGAATCGACTACACGAAACCTGAACTTCAAACAATAATTAACCCACAATAAATGATCAAGCAATGAAAGTAAATGTGCGGAGTTAAAATTTATTATAACTCTACAAAAAGATGTGTATAGTGCAAGTAGTATAGAGTGTCGAATACAGGGAACAAGCCGGTAGATCGGGGCGATGAATGCAAAAATGAATGTGATGTATTTGTCTATACATGTGCTATTTTTTGCGGGTTTTTAATTTTATTAATTTTTATTTGATTTTTTATTTTTCTTGTTTTTTAATTTTGATTTTTAATTTTCTGATTTTCTTTTTATATTTTATATTTTTTTATTTCCTTTTTCTTTTAAATGAGATTTAAGGCTATATATAATAGGGATTTTATCACTTGTTCTCCTCTGAGATCTCGCAATTTCAGTTATGCCCCTATCTTTTTGGTAATATCAGTTGTACCCCTCACTTCTTGCTCCATCATCAGTTGTGCCCTTCCGTTAGATTGACCGTCAATGAGTTGACATAACCATAGTTTTTCCAAACCTTGGTGCGGTTAAGAAGGGTATTAGTGTCCAGACTTCTTCTTCATCTTCTTCCTCCTCCATTTGTCCTTCCTTTCTCTTCATAATTTCTCTTTCTTAATTATACCTTCATGCATCCATAGAATCTTTAATTTTTTGGCATTTTCACGGATATATCACTCATAACTGATCAAACAGTAAATTTAATTGAATTTTTTGATGAATTTTCATGAATCAATTAATCAAAAATTTATCTCAAATTAAAAAATACTGAAAGTCCCAGAGGTGACCTAGGGGCGGCGGACTATAGGACGACCTGGGGCGCGGGGGCAGCAAGCCCAGGGGCGTGTGGGGTCGCGGGTGCACGGGGCCTGGGGGCGCGGGGGGAGGCAGGGGCGCAGGGCCTGAGGGGTGTGTGGGGAGGCAGGGCAGGGGGCGTGTGGGGAGGCAGGGCAGGGGCGCGGGGGAGCTGGGGGAGGCAGGGTTGCGGGGGCACGGGACCTAGGGGGCGCGTGGGGAGGCAGGGCAGGGGGCGCAGGGGGAGGCAGGGTCGTGGGGGCGCGGGGCCTGGGGCGCGTGGGGAGGCAGGGCAGGGGGCGCGGGGGGAGGCAGGGTCATGGGGGCGCGGGGCCTGGGGGACGCGTGGGGAGGCAGTGCAGGGGGCGCGGTTGCGCTGGCGGAGGCAGGGTCACGGGGGCGTGGGCCTGGGGGCGCGGGGCCTAGGGGCGCGTGGGGAGGCAGGGTAGGGGGTGCGGGGGGAGGCAGGGTCGCGAGGGCGCGGGGCCTGGGGAGCACGTGGGGAGGCAGGACAGGGGGCGTGGGGGCGCGGGGGGAGGCAAGGTCGCAGGATCGCGGGGGCGCAAGGCCTGGGGGCGCGTGGGGAGGCAAGGCAGGGGGCGCAGGGCTGGGGCGGGGCGCGGGGAGGAGGTGCAAGGGGCAGTGCGAGCTGGGGCTGGGCGCGGAGGGGGGGTGCGGGGCTGGGGCTGGGCGCGGAGGGGAGGTGCAGGGGCAGTGCGGCGATGGAGGGGAGGTGCAGGGGGCAGTGCGGGGGGCGGAGGGGGAGGTGCGGGGGCGGAGGAAAAGGAGGACGGAGATGGAGGCGAGGCACGTGGGCGGAGCTGGAGGCTCGGGAGAGTCTAGACAAGAGCTCGAGGAGGAGGAGGGAGGAGCTGTGGAGGAGGAAGAGAAGGGAGGAAGAACACTGAAGAGGATGAGAGGGTATAAAATTACCATATAACCCTTTTTTTAAAATTAATACCGCTTATGTCCTCAAAGTTAACGTCCGTTTGCACTGTGGATGGACGGTCATTAACCCGAGAGGCACAAGTGATAAAATAGCAAGAAGTGAGGGGCACAACTGATATTACCAAAAGGATAGGGGCATAACTGAAATTGCGAGATGTCGAAGGGGCACAACTGATAAAATCTCTATATAATATATATGCAATATAGGTAAGAGAGAGACAATATATACAGAAAAAGGTAAAAATAATCAAATACAGGAAACAAAATATTTTTGTGTTTAAAATAATTTTTACTATTTTTGTGATTTTTTAAAGATATTTTGATAATTTTTTATATATTTTTAAAATCCAAAATACCCAAAACACGGTTTAAAATACATACTTGAAATTACATTGGAGAGGAAAAATATCAAACAGAGTCTAAAATTCTCCAAGTTAAATTTAAATATAGATAATAGTATAAAGAAAATTCAGAGATAGAAATTATATTTCAGGATTTTTTATGGAATTTTTATATTTTTGTAAAGGTTTTAGGGGTTTTTCAATTTTTATGAGTCTTCTTTTTTAGTTATTTTTAGTCTGAAGTTGTAAAGTATTTAAATAAATGTGAAATATACTTTTTGGAATTTTTCAAAAAGGTTTTGTAATTTTTATTTTTTTGGGGAAAAAGGGACAAAAATGACACTTTTTGAATTTTTATAAATAATAAATAGCTTCAAAATAGAAAATAAAAATATGACTTGAATGTAGATGCAATCAGGAAGCTACAACTATTTTTTTGGATTTTTTAAAGTTTTATAGGTGTATGAAATAAATAGAGATAACAAAGAGAAACTACACTCCTAGCAAGGGTATATTTGTAAATAAATAAAAGTACAAGGGTCAATCTATAAATTCACCAAAATATTATAACTGAATACTAAAATTACAGGACTAAGTAAAAATGCATAAAGACCCAAGGGCCCGCCTACAAAATACGCAACTTACGTGTTCGCATACGTGAGCCATACTAGCGAGGATGTAATTATAATTCTCAAAAAATGTAGGGGCTCTACTGCAAATTAGCCATAAATATATAACTAAATAAAATGTTTGCGGACTAATTAGCAATACACATAATCCTAGGGGTTCAAGTGCAAAATATCCCCTCACGTGGAGTCACGTGAGTTGACGTGGTCTAGATCGATGTGTAAATACTAGAAGTTCAGGGGGTTTCTTTATAATTATTACAAAAGTTTTAAACAGAGGAAAGATTATAAACTAATATTTAATTTCAAAAATGGAGAGGGTGAGGTTGCCAAATACTCACACCTATGACGCAGATCCAATGACCATCCTTCTCCCACTTGCCACGTGGCAGCTTGCGGGCGTGCGCGATAACGGTTCACCATCTGACGTCCCATATTAGATCATCTTCCGGGGAATCAACGGCTGAAGCTCTCAAAAATCGGATGGCGAGGAGGAAATCTGGAGCGGGATGTCTGATCCGACGGTTGAGAAGGGGCCTGGAAGAACTAGCCAAGAACCAAACGAAGATGAGCTTCGATCGGGCCTAGCGTCTTCCCCTTGCCACCTCCGACCCTTTCTGATACGCCTTAGAGCCTCCTGACATCCTCCTCTAGCTGTCGACCCTCCCAAAATGGCCGAGGAACTAGCCAAAAGCTTGGATGAATCCCCAGATATGGAGGACATGTTCTATCCTTGAGAAGCCCTGCAAAGATGTCCTTTCATGTTATTCCCTGCAGGGGAGATGTTAGAACAAAAAGGTGGAGCTCAGGAGAGCTCCTGGGGGTAGAACGGAGTGGAATGGGCGTGGATGGAGCTCCTCCGGTGAGCGGTAGAGGAAGAGGAGCGATAACCCAGATCCACGATGGATCTGGTTGAACGAGGGGGTGGTGAGAGGATCAGAAGCAAAGGGGGAGGTCTGAAGATGGTTAGGTGGTCAGGATACAGACGGAGCACGGCGGGGGAGTTCGTCGGAGCCCAAGGTGCGGTGAACTTCGAAGGTGGAATCTGGGCTAGGATGTGTACTCTAACGACAAAATAAATGCTCTAAATGAACCTAAGGCTAGATCTAAGCTACAAGATGCAATAAAATACCGACCTCAGTGGTTGGATCCACGAAGATCGGACCTCGACGCTGGTGAGGCGACGGAGATAGGTGGAGCAAACCCAGATCACGCCTGAGGTCGCTTGAGATGGCCGGAGAACACGTCTGTCACCTACGTCACTCCAGAGCACACCGAGGAGGTCAAAGCAGGGTCCATGGAGGTTCAAAGAGGAGAGAAGATTGAATGGGGATTTTTATACAAATGTGGTGACGGGCTCCAAAAAATGATAGAGATTGAGTGAATCGAAGCTCCATTCCCCGAGATAAGCTCAGGGCACGAATCAACATTCCATGAGGAGAAAAAGTCATGGAGGAAGCGAGGGGATTTGGTGAAAGGTCAAGCCTCGAAAAATACAAAAAGTTGGGCGAAAAACGAGGTCGGACAACTTGCAAGATGGGGGGTCAGACAGTTGACCCGAGGTCAACTGCCCGAGCCACCTGGTTGGTCCACATGGACCAACTAGGAAAAACCTCATGGAAAAGAATTCAAGATTTATTTAAAAATAATAATTAAATTTATTAATTTTAAGTTTTAAAATTAAAAATTTTTATTATTTTCTGAATTATTATATCATGATTTTTAATTATTTTTTTTGCGATTTAAAATTAAAAGTTACCTTTTAAGGGCTATATATAGATATATTCATCTATGTTTTTATGTATTTTATTTTTATTTTGTACTTTGTATTTATTAATTTAGTTTATTTTTATATATTTATAACTTAATTTTATAAATTTAAATATAATTTTATTTTTTATTATGTGAAATATAAAATTAAATAAATAGATGTATAATCTGTATAGGTATCCTTATTGGTAATTCATCTATGTATTTTACACAAGTATTTTATTTTAAGGTTTTCTTTAGTATTTTATTCCAGTTTTATTATGTACATATATTATAGATAATGTTTAAAAATTATAAAAATATAAAATTATAAAAATAATGAATAATAAATAAAATGAATATTTTAATCAGTACATATATACAACATGGGTCCAAAATCTAACCTTCAACCCGTAACTTCAAAAAATATGAAACCACCTTCATTAATAAGCCTATTAAAAGTTATATACAATTAAAGATTATTTTGATGTTTTTATTTGAGAGATATGGGTCTGGGAAGTTAGAATTTTGGAATCTTATTTAGAGTATATATTTTTATATGTATAATATTTATGTATGAAATTAATTTTGTATTTTCCTATATTTAATTATCTACAACTTTCATGTTCAAAGTTTCTTTATTCGAAGTATAAAAAGTAGGATTAAAAATAGATCCCAAAATGAATGAAAATGAATTAAATAAAAAATATTTTTATTGGATTTTGGTCCTTATCTCCCCCTACTTTATTCCTTGTCGACCTAGTCATCGAGATGCCTAGGTCTCGGGGTTTCGGGTCATAAAATATTTATAATATTTTATTATTTTTCTTTTCTTTTCTTTATTCTATAATTTTGGTTTTAAAAACTGTATTTTATACACTATTTGCACAATGATGCATGAATGCTAAAATGCAGGAATTAAACCTATTTACACGCATTTACTAAGATTTTTAAGGCCAAATAGAATAAATATGATGAAACGAAGATTCATCACCCCACCACCTTCACACCCTCGCCCTCGACCCCAACCTCAAGTCCATGATCATTCCCGATCTCGACATGTTCATGCAGGGGAAGCCCTTCTACTCATACGTTGGAGAGCTTGGAAGTGTGGGTATATCCTGGACCCCCCAGATCCAGCATGTCCGGCCTCATCTCTGGAGGAGGAAGAAGGAAAGGGGGCGAGCTGGAGGAGGAAAAAGGGGAGGGGTGGCCGCCAAGCATCCAAAGTTCACAAAATTACATAATGTGTATGCAACCTTTAATCACTATATGAGGTACAAAATTCATATAAAACTTAGATATTCTAAATACCACCTATAACATATGATTATTAAAAATCAATTATATGGTACTATATTTACATGTAAAGATAAATATCCTACTCTTAAGGAAGTAAATGGTAATATATAGATACGGATTTAAGGCCCATCATATCCTTATCTATTTTTAAATATGACTATAGGAACATATATGGATAATAACATATAAAAATTATGTTCCCATATCCTTTAACATCGGATCCGAATGTGTACACTACAATGAAATGGATCATAGCAACATTCTTTTAAAATCCATCACCATATCATCAATGGTTGAATATATGATAATAATAATAATAATTGTTGTTGTTGTGAATTATTTTGTACACTTCAAAGTAGTGACGAATGGCATATCTGTTGATATATATTTGACAACGATGCTTATAGAAACACTTATCACATTTTTGTTTTTAATAATTTTAGCTAATCGTTGCTAATTTTTTAGTTCAAAATTTAGTAATGAGCATGTAAAAATTTGAAATAATAGTGGAAAATGTTGATAAATATGAATCTTCCATGATGATGATATACTCATTCATTTCAAATGTAAAACATAATTTTGCAAAAATAATATCATATAACATATGCTATAGGGATGGACTCTTTAAAAAAAGCATTGTATAACCATTTTGCTGCAGTGATAAAATGGATATGGAGCATATTTGAATAATGTTAGAAATAATTTAGATTACCTTAAACATGCACACATTAGATGAATTATAATTGATACAAATATACAAAATATATTTATCATGTAATAATTATAACAAAAATGGTGAATGGAGGTATATGTTTAGTTAAAAGGAAATCTACAACTATGTGTGTGTACTAACAGTTGTGGATGTCAAAGTTATACTAATATTTATTTTAAAAAGTATATGGATACTGATGTCAAAACATGTATAAAACACATATTGCAGATCATATACATATTTAAACATATCTCTTTGCACACCTAGTTACTATATATATTTATCCATTTTAATATATCAAGATGTTCTCAGATACATATCTTAGTAAATTATGAAAAATATATTACCGAATTCTTAAAAATAGACAAGAATATAAAGCAAAAATATAGATATTAGCAGAAATGATTCGAAAAAATTCTATTTGTAGAAAAGTAGTTTTAAAATATGGGTAAACTGAGGCAGCCCCCTTGAGGGGGAGCAAACTGGGATCCCCGCCCTTTTTTTTTGAAAATTTCTTTCATGGATTTTCATCAATATATCCCTATATTATGCTATTAAAATTTCGTGCGAAACAGAGACTCATACGGCTTCTATCCAAACGGGGTCGTTTTTAGCAATTCTGTTACCGTTAAAAAATGACTGTCTTGATGGAGGTCATAGGAGTCTCTGTTTCGCACGAAATTTTAATAGCATAATATAGGGATATAGTGATGAATATTCACAGAAGAAATTTTCAAAAAAAATAAAAAATGGACGAAATACCGTGGGAGGAGCCAATTTAGCTCCCCCTTAGAGGCAACCACATTAAACCCTTTAAAATAAATATCCATGTAAGTTCAGGATCTTGCATAACTATCTCTACTACTAGCGCATTAATGAAAATACATACAAGATTATTCATCTTAGAAATAATAAATTTTTTGTTAATATAATATATGTTCAAATATTTATGTAAAACCACAAGTTTATAGGGTTATTTTTCTGAAAATAACATGTAAATATTAGTTTTTAAAATACTATAGTTATTTTTTTTTCAAATTACTCAATCAATGAAAATCAAGAAATATTGGTAACGAAAATGACACATAATTGCAAAATAAAATAAGCAATGATTCCTCGGTAGTTTATCTCTAAGTAGAAATTTATATCTTAATAATTGACCCCTTAAGTACAAATTTCTGACTCCGTCCTTGATGATAACATCTATGTATGTATTCGTCCATTTGCATCTCTAAGCAAAAAAAGCCATCGGATCCATTAGATTTAAATTTTTGATATATACATCGCAAACCTGCCATGAAGGAAGGCTGTTACATTTGTCTATTGTACCAACCAATGGGAATTGCTAGCTAATACCAAGAAAGACATTCTTGTTTAAAATAAGTTCTTCAATGTTAATTTGAAAACACGCAGCACATCCACCTGCCAACATAGTTAGGGTTTCGAGGTCAATATGAACACATACATACGTGACGTCCTCCGGTGAACATTGTTTACATGCATAGCTGTCCATATGGCCCATCCACCAATGGCTATTTAAGGGCATCGAATCCCCAAGGCTTAAGTTTCAGAGCCAAAGGCTTATTCTCCGGAAAGATTCTTCTCCATCATTTGTGATTTAAAAACTTAGCTCGGTACATAACGCTGCCAAAAATAAATCCCACATGTCTTTACCATAAGAAAATCTCTGTTTAGCTTGGCGTCATGTGTGTGATGTATTTTTTAATTTAGCCATCTGAGATCACGGCCATCTGCGATACGATGTCAACATAAACAACGATGTACGGAAGGGGTATCTGTGTGACATAGGGAAAATTAACTTTGATTTCTAAGTTTGATTTGCACCGCTCACCAACCTATCTCGTGGAGATCATATTTTATATTATAGGATTTTTTTTCCGAGATCGCGGAGAAGCGAGGATAAGGTCGCGGATATACACCACAGTTGTCCTCTCCATTTTATTATTGTCAGATGACAGTGTTTGCAAGAAGATTGCTGGGTGTGTTTGGTTTGTGTGTTATCTCGAAAAGGATAATATATTTTTGTATTCTGATATTTGGTTGGTGGATTTAGAGTTGGAGGATTTACGTGATGATGTGATTGTATTGAAATTTGAAAAGTGAATAGTTGTTGTGATGTTATTGTATTTAAGTTTGGAATAGTGAGTAGAAGTAGATTATTTTATAATTTTTAGATAATATAATGGTATAATATATATTTTTTTATGTAAAGAGAGTAGCTACACTTGTGGGTTAGGAATATGAATTTTCGGGGTAACCGACTCAAAGTGTGGTAACCTCCAACTGATCCCCTCGGTAGAAAAATGGTACGTTTCGGTAACGGTTGTCTTTTTCTCAGCCGTCCGATTAGAGGACGTTTTGCATCCGATGCGAATTTTGAAATATGAGCTGTTACTCGTCTCTCAATTGATTCCATTGAAGATGTGAAAAGTAAAAATTATAATGCAGAAATATGGATGTTTGAAAAAAAATCAAGGCATGTCCGTTTCATAAGAAGTATAAGAGATAAAGAGCGATAAAGGGTTAAATAAGATTTATCACCGATTCCTGTTTTCTTTGTTTAACGAATAAGAAAGGAAAATTACTTAAACATAATAGATAATAGATGACTTAATTGTGATGTGATCACTTTACTTTGAGATGATTTATTTCGAGATAATATCTCAAAATAAGAGAATCCTACCCCGTAAACAAGATGTGAAATCAAAAACATATAAAAAATGAAGATAAACATTTTCTTGAATAATGTAAAAACTTTCCCTTCATGAATGCTTAGAAAGGCAAAAGAGAAAAAGAAGACAAATCATCACTAAAACTGACATAATACGACGAATAATTTAGATATTTGGTGGCATGTCTTTCGATGTTAAAGATATAACAACGAATATTATTAGTTGTCAAATTAAATTATCATTTGTTCTTGAAATTAGCCGTGAATGTCGTATTGTTGTTAAAGATTCACATGACGATGATTTTTTTTCGATTCTTCGTTAAAATTTATACAAATAGTTGTTAATGTAACAAAAAATAAAAAATGTCAATATGAAATATTTGTTATGTGATTCGTTGCGCGGAATATAGCCATGAATATGCTATTCACGATGAATATAAAGGATGAAGCAATGGATAGTATTCTTTCGTGTATATTTAACTACTAAAAATATGCCAATGAATATTGAATTATACGTTTTCTTTGCCCAAATTTGTTGTAGTGCACCTATTTATTTATTTTTTATGGGAAAAAAATCAAGATTAGTAGTACATTGATAAAAAAGAAAAAAATGGTGTTGCCCTCGTCTAGTTTTTCGCCTTTTTTTATTTTTTTTTCAAAAATAAAGTCATGTATTTTCATCACTATATCTCTCTAATATGTCATCACAATTTCATCAGAAACAGAGACTCATATATTTTTCAACTACAACAGGTAATTTTAACAATCTTAAAATTGATATAATCGACATGTTCTAGATGAAGGGAATATGAGTTTTTATTTCCGACGAAACTAGAATGGAATATTAAAGGAATATAGTGATGAAAATACATGATTTTATTTTTGAAAAAAAAACAAATGTCAGAAAATGGGATGGGGCAGGTAGCCCCCCGTTTGAACCCATAAAAAAATACAGTAGGCATAAATTAATATGTTCAAGCAATACGATATGTCATATGAATTCTTGCATGCCAAACTTAATATGAAAAAAATAATTTCACAAAAATTAAAATTTTAAAGACTTAAAAGTCGAAAGATATACTCTCATATACTTTAAAGATAAGAGGAGCTGGCCGACGAACTTTCCATGAGGAATCACGAAATACCGATCGATAGTGTTTAAGTTAAAATAATAAACATGATTCGACTTATTTCCAACCGGATGTTGTTCTAATTTTGGATTTAGAATGATGATGTATGGCATGCAAGAATTTCTCAAGGAATATTCTTCCCTTGATCATGAATATTTAAAAAAAGGAAGGAAACACTTTTTTATATGGTTTGGCTGGATGTCAATGTTGATGACGACCATTAATTGTCATGCTTTGAAGTCCCTAATCATTGGTTAGAAAGGTGATTAAATATAACGACTTGATTTTTATACTTCGAACTCTTGCCAAATATAAATAAATATTATTCGTGCGTGGTCATAAAATAAATATTCGTGCACGTAACTTATCGACGATACAAAATCAAAGCTTATGCATAATAATAAGGAAATTATATTAAGGAGAGAAAACATGGGCCAATTGAGAAATTATGCATGATTTGATTAGCGTATTTCCTATCGCTTTTTTTCTTGAGAGATATATGTAAGACTAGACATGAGCAACCAACATTCTTTAGACAATATCATGATCAACCTCCCCTCTTTGCGTAAGTTGATCATCGGTTGATCGCATCATGAACTCGTTTCTGGTGCACCTATATTTTGTCAAATGTTATCCTTTTATTACATCTATGGCGGACTCTTGGAATGCAAGAGTAATGCCTGACTAGGCTATAGTTTCTTTTCATGCTTTTCCTAAAATTGAGGTTTGGATATGGGCATATAAAATAGATATAGATCTTGTCATTTGATGCCATCATAAAACTGACTTCTTTAGCCTTTGCTTGATGTGGAATGTATCGAGTTGTCAAGGGGCAGCATTATTTGAATAAAAGATAATTCAATTTTGAAGAAAAAGAGGTTAATTTACTATTCTTAGTTAGATAATAAAGGATATCTCAAGCTTTAATATATTTGTTTATAAGTGAAATCCTTTTAACATCTTAGAGTTAAATAATTAAATTAGTTTTCAAGGTTAATTGATTTAAAATAGTCACCATAATAATAATGCATTTTTGAAAGAGAAAAAAGGCGCTCAACCTCGAAGACGCATACCCAAAAACTTTAAAGAACATACAAGGACCAAGAATCCTAAAAGAGTCTAAAACATTCTCAACACAAAATCCCTCTCCTCAAAATACGACCCCATTCTTCTCAACACAAAATCCCTCTCCTCAGAATACGACCTCATTCCTCACGAGCCAGAATGCCTATAGTATGGCAACAATGGAGCTTCACAAGAATTTGCACATTACGGGACGTCTTAAGAAGCCCCCCCAAAAGAACAAAAGCTCCTCATACCGACCTCAGTAAAAGCGAGATCCGCCCAAATATTTCTTGATGTTGAGCACGTATAAGAAAGGTGGTCAATACCCTCCATGCCCGTTCGGCATCATTGATATGAGTCCTCTGAATTGCTAAACAATATGATATGTCATGTGTTCATCAATAAACAATATCTACCCATGCACATAAAAATCTTGACCAGCAAAACAAATCCTCTAGTTTCAAATACTGCCCAATGATGGTAAGATTTCCTAAAATAAAAAACAATATGCACCTTCTCACCAATAATTGATCATCTCTCCATACTTAATGACCCCTTACTATGGAAGATCCATCCATATGAGATAACATATCCATGAGGCACAAATATTCCATCACATGTTTTCCCAAAAAACTTTGTTAGAAACTGAAATTATGAGCCACTCATCGATTCAAGCCTCACAAATCGATGAATAACCATTTATCTATCTTTATTCTTCCATTTTATCGTTAAATATTGATATAAATATGGAAATAAATAATCATGATTCGAATATGGATATTTGATAAACGAAAATGAATTATCCTGCAGATAATGAATGTCCTTTCGGGCTTAGATTAAGCATGATTATTTGTAAAATTGAAATTACTAGCTAATATAATCAAAATTAATAAGCTACAATGACCAAAAAAAATAAAAAGGAAAATATTAATTTTAATAACTTCTATAATAAATGATCAAATAATACATAGACTATATTTCTCTTCCCGCATTTGAAAATGACTCCAGATGCAATATAATGCAACTAATATGGTAACATATCTTAAGATACACGCGAAGTTGATTTATGTATATACAATACAATACACACAAAGAGATTAAACAATACGAATATCCATGTCTATATCCGTTAAAAAAAATAGGTAATGGTATTTGTATCCTCAAAAGAATTTAAAACAATATCGGTATCTTATCCATACGCGCAAAATCAAAAACTCATATCCATATCCACTTAAAAATGGATACGATGACCTACGGATATGGACATATTCATATCCGATTAAATCCCAACTTTTTTTATCACATTCAAATGGTAAAATGGGTTGCTGATGTGATGGATTGGATCCAGATACTAGTGTCAGGTCTTGGAGGGCATGCGGTGTTTGATAAGTCAGATCTATAAGTCGTTGCATCGATTGCTCTCACGACGCATGATACCCGAATCAGTCGATTCAACAACAGCTAACCCACAAATAATGATAAGCAATGAAAAATACGTGTGAGATTTTATTTTATTTAAATCGACAAGAATGTGTATAATGTCAAGTAGTAGAGTGTCGAACCAAAGAGAGCAAGCAATGTATATCTTAATCACTATTAATTATAGATAATTAAAAATAATATAATTACGTTATATTATTTTGTTATTTTTTTCTTTTTCATATTTTTATGTGCAACTTTAATTATATTTAATTTTAATAGAGGGTAATTACTTCATATTTTTTAATTTTACATTTTTGATTGTCTTTTTAATTTTTTTCAAATTTTTAGATTTTTTTTAATTTTTAAAAATAAAAGTATAATTATATATAATAATAATAATGATATTATATATAATATAATTAATATATAAGATATATAATATATATAAGCGTTTATATTTTAAATATACATAGTCAAAATACATGAAATAAAATGTTTTTGTATTTTTCTCTATTTTTAGTCATTTTATAGATTTTTTTGCTAATTCTTATGCATTTTTAAAGTATTGAATGTAGTAAAATAATAAACACGTTAATAAATCAAACTTATTTTAGGTTTAATAAATATAAATCAGCTCAAGATTAATCTAAAACTATTTTCAATATATAGAATATAATATATATATATATAATTCATAAATAGAATGATATATTTTTAGTTTTTTCTTTAATTTTTTCTAATTTTTATAAGATTTTTAGGATTTTGTAATTTTTGGGTTTTCTTATTTTGTAATTTTTAGGCATTTTTGGATATGTAGTAGATAAAATGTTAACATAGCTAATATATTTTTTGGTATTTTTAGAGGTGTTTTTCTAATATTTATGGGTTTTAATACTTAGATAGGGAATAAACACATCTTTTTGTAATTTTAATAATTTAGAAAATCTAGTTTAATGCTAAATAAAAAAAGGACGCGAATAAGCATAATAACAAGCACTTAAATAAATTTTCTTATAATTTTCTAATCAATAAAAATATTTAGTAACACAAATATATACAAAAATAAAAGCCATAATTTACATGGACATGGTTACATTAAATGGAAACATTAAATGTTTTTAATAACGGGTCCAGAAAGCTTAGTGAATAAAGTAAAAATTCTATAAGAAACGCCTCACATGTGGGGACCACATGAGGTGACGTGGATTGGACATAAATGCAAATAGAGTAAGACTTAAGGTTCCAATCACAATTTTTACCTAAATTATTACACTTAAAATACGATATTTATATGACTAAATATTTAATACAAATGTAGGAGGGGTTAGGTGAAGTTTAGCCCTCCAAGAGTGCGCTCAAGCGGTGGAGAGCACACCATGTCACTGATGAATCTTCATTTCATCATCTTTATTCTACCATTTTGTCCTTAAAAACCTAGTAAATACGTGTAAATAGCCTTAATTTATGAATCTTAGCATTCATGCATCATTGTGTAAATTGTATATAAAATATTATTTTAATGTCAAAATTATAGAATAAAGAAAAGAAGATAAAAAAATAAAATTCAGAAGATATTTTATGACACTAAACCCCGAGAGCTAGTCATCTCAACGGCTAGGTCGACAAGGAACAAAGTAGGGGGAGATAAGGGCAAAATACAATAAAAATCTCCTTTATTAAATTCATTTTTATTAATTTTTTGGACCTATTTTTAGCTCCACTTTTTATACGTCAAATAAAGAAACTTTGAACATGAAAGTTGTAGATAATAAAATATAGAAAACACAAAATTGATTTCACACAAAAATAATATACAACGTACAAAAGATACTCTAAATAAGATTCCAAAATCCCAAATTTCCAGACCCATATCTCTCAAATAAAAATTCAAATTATATAAAAATCACTTTAATTGTATATAACTTTTAATAAGCTACTTAGATGAAGGTGGTTTCATATTTTTTGGAGTTACGGTGTAAAAGTTTTGGACCCCTATTGTATAGTTATACCGATTAAAATATTCAACTTATTTATTATTCATTAAATTATAATTTTATATTTTTGTAAATATTATTTATAATATATGTACATATTAAAAAAGGAATAAAAACATCAAGAAAATACTAAAATAAACACTCATAGAAAATACATAGGTAAAATACCTATAACTTTACCTATATAATAAATAGATCTAATTATTTAAGTGTATATATTATATCATAAAAATATAGAAAAAATATATTTAAGTCTCTAAAAATAAGTTATAATTATATAATATAATAAATTAAAATAATAAAATAAAAAATACAAAAATAAAATAAAATACATAAATACATAGATAAATATACCTATATATAACCCTCGAAAAAGTAACTTGTAATTATAAGTCTCTAAAAATAAATAAAACTCATAATAAATTACTTTGAAAATAATAAATATTTTTCATTTTATAACTGAAAATTAATAAAATAAATTATTATTTTTAATTTATTTTCTAAATCTTTTTCAGAAGGTTTTTTCTGGTTGGTCCACGTGGACCAACCAGGTCGCGTAGAGAGTTGACTGCGATCAACTCTCTGGCTGCTCCTTCTGCCATTGTCAGAACCTCGGATTTTGCTCTTCTTCTCGGATTTTTGGGGCTCACATCTTTCACCCTTTCATGTCGAGCCCTTCACCACTTTTTCTCTTCATACATCGAGCATGCATGATGGCGTGTCTCCTCGAGGATTGCTCCATTGCATCGCGAGATACACCTCGATCTTCTCACCATTATGCCATCTGTACAAAATCTCGCACGTGCCTTCTTCCTCATTTTGAGCCCCTTTTGTCCATCTTCTTCCCCTCCTGATGTGCTCGTTGGCTGGAGGGTGGTGACAGCACCTCCATTATGCCTTTAGGTTGGTTTAAGGAGCTGTCTTAGGCTGGCTCCACCCCCATCTCTGGCCATCGGTCGTGAAGTTTGTTATTCCTTGGCTCCGGCCAAGTGAGGTCCTTTTTTGCATTTTCTTAGTCCTCTCCGTTACTTGTAACCCTAGGATCTTTTTCCCACTGCTTCCTTCACTTTTTAACCAACCAATCACCCTCGTCAATGTTCGTCGGAGCTCCGCTCCGACGAACTTCCATCTCGCTTTCCCTCGTGTCCATCCACTCCGCTAACCAGGTCGAGGTAGTTTTCCCTTGACCTGGAGTTGTCTCTTGTGCAGGTACGAAAGGAAAAGAACCAGCTGGAGCATTTGTGTTCCCTCGCCGGAGGTACCTGTAGCACCTATGCTCCGCCACCCTCGTGAGTGAGCTCTGGTGTGCCTCCAGACATTTTGAAGTTTCCAGCATACAGAGGAGACCTGCAGGAGAGATAAAACTGGTTTTGGAGCTTGAAGAAGTGTCGGGGGAGGGAGATCGAGCTCAGCGAACCTTGCCTCACCGGAGGGGCTTCCCGATTCGTCCTCCCCCCTCCATCGTCGTTGGATGTGTCGTCGTTCGTCCCACGTAGTAGCTGTCGTCAGATCTCCCCACGCTTCTACCGGCTATCCCGCTGCGGAGAACTAATCGCGGCCGTCCAAATCGAAGGGGTATCGACCGTCTGGATCGTGACATGTGATCAAGTAGATCACATCCCACCGTTCATTCCCGCCTAAGGTTTGGGCATTTTGCAACTTAGCTCAGCCGATTTTTGTGTTATAATATTATGACTAAACTTTCATTTCTAGTTCAATTATTTTTGTAATATTTACATTCGGCCCCCCCAAACCTTTTACTAATTGCTTTTAGGCCATGGCCCCGTCACCTCATGTGCCTGTGTGCGTGAGGTGCTGGACATTTTGCACGGAGGACCCTACGACTTTCTATATTTCTATATATATGTATATGTATAAGTACTTAATAAGGTTGATTAATATATATATATAAGTACTTAATATATGTATATGGTTCTTTTTATTTTCTATGTTCGTCTAATTAAAAACCAAATAAAATATAGTTAATATTGAATAAATATATTGTATATTATTCATTATATAAAAACCAAATAAATAAATAAATGGTCTATTTATTAAAAAAAATACTTACAAAAATATTAAGTATGTATATATAATGTATTTTTACTTTGAACCCTACATGAAAATTGTAGATCTCAAAAGATAAACAACTTTCATATTGAACAATTTTTTGTTTTGACTCATTTGATATTTTATTTTGATTTTAAAAGATTTATTCCATTTATCTCTTTTCTGATTGGACTTTGTGGCTCAATCACATCATTCCATGTGGATTGGCTCTTCAGTGGCTCCCACCTCCATTTTGAGCTATCTAATCATTTGAACAGACGATCATGATCATTCCGAAACCTCCTTAATCGGGCTGCTTGGTCTAATGATCAAGCGGTTCTAATTCTTACTTGCACGCCCCATATAGGGTCGTTGGATCTCACGATCCAAGGACACCTATGTCGTAGCCTACCTCAGGTGGTTGCTACCCCAAGGGACATATCCCTTCACTGACCTTCCTTCTCCATATTCTTGTAGCCACGCTACATGCTCTTCGTCCACGATGTTGGTGTCCTTTTAGTCTTCTTGCATCCCTTATCCTCGCCTAACTCCCATCTCCTCTAACTCCCTCACATGCGATAATTGGAGGTGGTTGAAGCCACCTTCTTCAACCACCGCCTCCGCCACATAAAAACTCTTTCCTGGCCAACTGTCACGTGTATCCACTGTTACATGAGGGCTTTCCCTAGCCCTTCTCCTCCTATGATGACAACGATGGCAAGGATCGAGGGGCTTCAATAGAGCTGCCCTCTGATGTTATCCATGGATGATGGGCCATGTACACAACCATGGTAATGGTTGTCCGAGCTTTCACCGGTGGTTGTACATGTCAAGCAAAGACCAGAGGATCCATTGGAGCCTCAATCCCAAGCCAATTCCTCCATCATTTGTCTTCTTCAATTCCATGTAATCTTGTCTATTTGTTTTCTTTCATTTTCTATGATTTAATTAGGCACTTACACTCATCTTCACCATCAATGGAATATGTCAACACCTCTACAGGGCATCCCCCATCTTCACTAGCCATTTTTTCACCTTTCTCTAGCATTCCTCTACCTCAACCATTTTCCTCATCTTGTAACGAGGAGAAAACCATTAGGGCTTCGCCTCCTACCACCCATTCAACCCTTCATTCATATCAATTCACTTACACACACCTCTACATGTTTCGAGTATGCAACATAACACTTGCAGACACCTGATGAATCTTCACTTTATTACCTTTATTCTTTCATTTCGACCTTAAATCCCTACCTAAATGCACGTATATATCATTAAATTATCAAAATAACTATAAATTTTACAAAATACTGTAAAAAATACTTTATGAATATTATATTTAATACCAAAATAAAAGAATAAAGGAAAGAAAAGAAAAAGAATGAAGTGTCAAAAACATCGAGTGATTGAGACCTAGTCATCATGATGACTTGCTCGACAAGGAGTAAAGTAAGGGGAGATAAGGCAGGAAAATACATAGAAAACCATTCAAAAACCCTAATTTATTTTCCCAATTATTTCCTTTTTGAGACCCATTTTTTATTATTGTTACACCTCAAATAATAAAACCCTCAAGATGAATATTGTACATAAAAATACAAAGAAAAATACAAAATTGATTTCATTGAAAAATAATGCATAGTGTGCCTGAGACACACAGAATAAAAAGACGTAAAGAAAATTTTGCAGACATGCATCTTCTCCATATTGTATCAAAATTAACCAAACTCACCTTTATTGTTCATAAAATTAAATAAACTATTTAATGAAGATGATTTTCATTCAATTTGAAGTTAAGATGCAAAAGTTAAGTTTTAGCCTCTAGTGTGTGGTATACTTGTATATCTTATACAATATATTTATTGGTATATTTTTCAATTTCTTTTATTTTCATAAAATTGTATATATTATTCAAAATATATGTACAAAATTAAAATAAAATAAAATCATTAAAAAGAAAATAAAATAAATAAAGTATTTCAATACATAAATAAGTATACCTATAAGGTATATGTACATAATTAATTAAGTATACAAATAAATATAAAAAATAAAAAAATACTTAAATATGTATTTAAATAAACTAAAAAAAATAATATACATGTGTATTTACCTATATTTATATATGTAAAAATTAACCCATAATAAACAACCTTAAAAATAAATAAAAATAGGCATCAAATACGACATTAAACTACTAAAAAAATTTGTGTATTTATGAAAAATAATTAATTTATTTGTTATCTATTATTGTTTTTACAATGCATTTTTGGATTGGAATTATCTGGCTGGTTCACGTGGACTAACCATATTCATTCGTTTGTTGACTCTGGTCAACTGAACCCCTCTCTTCTTCTCGAGCACCGAACTTGTCAGACCAGGATTTCCTTCCTTTTACCTGCTCGAGGTCATCATTCTTTGCCTTAGCATGTTGAGAATTTTGTGAAGATGTGATATCCTTGATTCACGTCAAGGCCAGAGATCTCTGCGATCTTCACCGATTAAGTAGAATTCAAGCCGCAATCTCCCTTCTTGTCTCTTCTATATAAGATGCTCCTTTACCTCCGTTTGTCATTTGATTCCTCTCCGGCCATTCTTAGCCCCTCAGATCCACAACATCCCTTTCCCTTGGTGACATCAACTGATCTGGAGTTTATGTAATGAGGAGGAGCAGTTGGAAAAGGAGATCCAGACCTATCACCAGAGCTTCGGCACAGGTTCAATCTCTTTGATCCTCGATCGAATTGAGGCCCCTTTCCCGTCATTTTTAGGTAAATCCTACGTTTAACTTCTATCCCTCATATTTAGTTTCTTGTTTAAGCATGTAGATTAGGTTAAATTCGATTTTGACCTGGAGCTTGAGCTCTAGGCCAAACTCGTTGTCTTCCGACCTTATCTCCGCACCACTTTAATCCCACATTGTTTCGCATCAAGATCTCCACGAGATCCCCATGTATTCAACCTGAATCCATCTGGGATTTGGCGAATCGAAGCTCAGTTCCCTCACCTTCACCGGAGCTTCACTCCATTCCGTCCATACATCGCTTTCACCTTCATCCAGCAGTCATTGAACAAGCCCTTGAGCCAAGGAAAACTTTGGTGCAGGTCTTATTGCATGGAGACCTATCTGGGATTGAGGATTGGCTAAGAACAGGCTCCAGGTCACCTGGAGCTATCTAGACACCCAGATCCGTCTCGAGGCCATCTAGACCTCATTGAACTAGACCACCACATGCAGAGGATCACCAGGAATCCACTATAGTCCTCATAATGTGAAGAAGCCGTCGGAAGATGGAGAATGAAGAGATCAAATCGAGCCCAACTGGAGTCTTCGTGACCCCCTGCCAGCCGTCAGATCAAGAACACGACCTAGATTTAATATGGGTCATTCTTTCTATACGAAGCAGTACGAAAGTTGGACCGACGGATCAGACATGTGGCAAGCCACGAGTGGTTGAATGAAAAGTCATTGAAGCTGGAAATAGTATCGACCCCTCCATGTTTTGTATTTATTAAACAACCCTGTAAATTTTTAAGTAAAGCTTATATTTTTATGGAAAATTGCAATAAAGCCCTTACAACTATTGAATATTACAAATCAATCATGTGTCAGGTCACCTCACATGCCCCCCCCCCCGCCGTGAGTTGACATTTTTTGTTTGTACCCCTTTGGGTTTGTAGTTGTTGTTTAGCATTAAGAAATTAATTTCCAATTCAAAAACTTTGGGTATTTTATAATCAACACCACGTATTTATTTTATATTGCATAAATGCCCTGGCCGCTTGATTTATTTTTATTTTCTATTTTTCTAAAAATTATGCAAAAATAGATAGAGGTGCATGTTTGCATGTTCATTCATGCATCCTATTTTATTTAGCATTTTTATCTGTATTTTTTATTTATTTAGAATAAAAAAGAGCACTTTTAATCCTTGTTTGTCTTCAAAAATTCAAAAATTATAAAACTTTCCTAAAAAATTTCAATAAAATACATACTAACTATTACTCTATTTTATCACTACAACCCAAAAATCACAAAAAATATCAAAAGAAAACCACAAAAATTACAAACCCTTGCTAACCCTAACAAAATTCTATTTTTTTAAAACCCCCAAAATAGTTTGTAGTCCTATATTTTTATATATACTATTTGCTGCATATTAAAATATAGTTTTGAGAAAATTTTGACAAATTTTATAATTTTAGATCTCAAAATAATTCATCCTATTTATTAAGTCCTTGATTTTGTATATTTTGGACTTTAAAATAGATAAAAATTAGCAAAATTCCCCAAAAATTCACTAAAATAGAAGAATATTTGAAAAATACAAAAATATTTGAGTTTGTAATTCTTTATTATATATAATTGTATTTATAAATAGAATACCATACATTGTATTATATACCTATATATAATTTCTATATACCTATTATTAATAATAATAGTTATAAATACCTAAATATGTTTCTAAATCCCCTTAAAAAATAAAAAGGATCGTTCTTATTTGATTTTTTTGATTTTTCTGTATTTATTTTATTTTTTTTATATTTATCACTTATATTATACATAGAGGAAAAGGAGCCTACTTTGTGAAGTAGGTAACTTACCCACTTCACATTTCAATTTTTGCAAATTTTTTTATTTTTTTCAAAAATGCCACCATGGGTTTTCATAATTATATCTCTCTAATATGTCATTCAAATTTCGTCAGAAACAAAGACTCCTACGGCCTCCATCCAGACAATCATTTTTTAACGGTCACAGATTTGTTGTATTTTACATGTTCTGGATGAAGGCCATAGGAGTCTCCGTTTCTGATGAAATTTGAATGACATATTAGAGGGATATAATTGTGAAAATCCACAGTGGCATTTTTGAAAAAAATAAAAAAAATTGCAAAAAGTGAAATGTGAAGTAGGTAAGTTACCTACTTCACAAAGTAGGCTCCCTTTCCTCTTATACATATTACATATATATACATCTTTATTATATATTAAAAAGAAATTAAAATTGAGAAAATATAAAAAGGAAAAAAATTGTAAAAAATAAAATTAAAACAAAATATAAAAAAAACAAAAAAAATAAATAATTAAAAATCCACAAAAGCACTAAGTAAATATTGTGTAGCTATGTATATACATACATACACCCCACTGTTCCTTGTGTTCAACACCCTAAATGTACTTGCATTATACATCCTTATTTATACGGTTTTATAATAAATTTTGACTCCACACCTTGTTTTGCATTGTTCTATTATTTGGTGTGGGTTGATTATTGATTTTATAAGAGTACTTCATGTCGGTCGCCTCAACAATTGTGGTCCCGCCTAGTGTGGACCACATGACCGCTCCGCTAGGTCATCTCTGACATTTCAATACCAAAATACTTCAATGGTTGTAGTTTCTGGGGTTGCTCCGTTCTACAGTGCCATCTCTGACACCAAGTCATTGACCAGTCTTTGTGGACAGCTTCAACCCTTCCTCGAACAAATATCGTCTTCGCGAGGTCCATACGAAGATTCCCCAACCTTCGTCGACATCAGAGCAATATGATTGTGCTTCCAGGATTTCGTCGGAGTTCCACCATCTTGACCAAATCGTGGAGGAGGAAGAGGCTTGTGCAAGCTACAGGCACCATTGGATCGCACCCAACTGATGTTGATCCAATGGCCCAGGACACGTCCCAACCTTCATCACGAGGCAACTGACTTGGTGGGATCGAGCTACACCACTAAGCATCCGAGACGCCCACGTGGCACGCGCCACCTGCCATCGACCAAACCTAGCTTCAGGCCTAGACGTACACACCCCGCACGTGGGGCCTGAGGGATTTTGCAGTCGAAGACCCACTAGTCTCGCCTCACGCGCAACACGTGACGCGACTGTGTTATTGATTGTTACCTACTGAGCCTATTTACTGATAAAAATAGCCCACCGCAGAGGGTTATTTACATTTAAAACCGTCTGATTTTCCTTAATTGCATTGATATCATTGATTTGACAAATTTATGATATTTTATGTAATTAAAATCATGTTTTCTTTGCATTCAAGCTCCTGAAATGATTACTTAATATCTAGAGAACCTTAAATCCAATTTAAATGATTTTTATCTTGGTTTAAAGCCCTTGTGATGCTCTTTAATTTGGTATACTTAATTCTCTAAGTTGATCCGTGTGTATTGAACCCTGATTTTGTCTGATATATTTAAAGTTTAGTTAGGTCATAGATTTATTAATTTCATCATATTGATGACCTGATTGGATGTTATATATTTATTACTTGATCTAGGTGGATTATTAAATGGATACATTGATGAATTAACTTAGATATTTGACATACATCTATATATTAGGGCTTATCTTACAATAATTGGATTTAATGATTTTCATTCTAATTCAGGAACAAGATATTGTGATTATGCAAGTATATGTTTCTTATTGTAACGCAATATATTCTATAGCAAATTATGGTATGTAACTTGCAATTAAAAAACAATAAACAAGATCATGCATCACAAACCCATATGTATTGTGATGTGTATCATTGACCATTGACGTAGATAATGTAGGATATGGTATTATCCTCAAGCGCATCACGGAAGCGTGATCGTCGTATCGGATACGACGTAGAACAATTAGTCGTACTAGTTGTTCTGTGCAGCGGAATTTAAAAAAAATTCATGCGATGAAACCACATGATCCAAGAACGATTCTCGGATCGTTTCATCTATAACCACAAGTATAAAGGAATACCCCTTGAAGCATGGTTGATCGAATCTCTAAGAAAAGATCTTGTCTCAAGTCCGATTGTCGGAGAGATTGCTTTTGAGCGCGGGGATGAACCGCGTGATCCTCGCAATACAACAAGTTGATCCAAGCACGGTTAGCTCCTGATCTCGTCATACGAGATCAAACATCTTCTTCGTGAGCGTAGCACTCCAAGAAGACGGAGAACCGAATAACGTCGAGGCGGCGGCGCGATGGCGAAGGCGACGACGAGTCTCTCCTCTAGGGTTTGGTGGACGGCCACCAAGAAGAGGGAGAGAGGGATGGCATGTGAGAAGAGAGAGAGAGAGAGAGAGAGTTTTGCTCCAATATTGCATAGCCCTAGAGAGCATGGTATGCCTCTCTATTTATAGGATTTTGGGATCCATGGATCTCAATCCATGGGACATATAAAATCAATGGATGAGATTGATTTATGTCCAATCCAATGGTCAAGGTTGTTGGTAAAAGCCAACAAATTATAATTTAATTTAGATCAAATATGTTTGAAAAAAATCAAATATAAATCAATCCTAAATTACGTCATCCAAATAAGGAGAGAATATACATGGAGATCACATCTCCATGTACATTCAAGGTGGACGGCCACCCATTCTAATTAAGAATAGGGTGCCGCCCACTTGATTCCTCATTGAGGCAATCTCATGAGATTTCATGAGATTGCATATCTCTATGGAAATCTCTCATTATTTATTTCCAACAATTTCGTTGTGATATATTCTTCAAAAATAATTCACAATTAATTTTGAGAATATTGCAATCTTGCCATTGAAAAATTGTGAATCACATTCACAATCCAAAACAACATATAATTTACATTATCAATTAATTACACAATGTGTATCCAATACACATAATAATTAATCAACAAATATAAATTATAATTAGCTCTCTCTGATATATTATAAATCATATTTATAACATATTATGAATAATTGGATATTTCTACCCATATTATTCTTATCCATAATAATTAAATCACATTTAATTATGTTGGATAATTTCTACACACATCAAGATGATTAAATCACATTTAATCATTATTTCTTCATTGCTTAGATCTATGGAATTATTCTTGAAGCAGATACTTGGAGATAAGGACATGGCGATTGTATTGTTCCACGTATAGTGAATTAGATGTTGAGATCATATCTCAAATCCAGATCCCATGGACCTCCCACGGATGCTTGATCAAATCAAGACCGTAGACCTAATCTTCTCATTGCATCTGAATCTCATTCAGATCAATGTCCAGTTCATGGACTAATATTAGGTCACTTCTCTGATGAGAAGAGTCAATAAAATCCAAGCTTGTTTCATCACTCCCTCGGAATGGAAGCGTCATCGTTATACAATCGTTTATGATCACATCACCCTCAGGTATTCCAATACATGTACATCCTGCATACTTGAAGACCTATGATCATTCTGAAGATAAAGATCACTTTTACACTGTCATCTTCAGGGTTTGATCATTAAGTTTCTCAATCTTGATCACTGGGAATTGGCAAAGATCATATGCTTTCCCGAAGCATATATCTTACCTTCAAATTCATGTCATGCTTCCAAAGCATGGCCACCATGTATGGAATTTGATCAGTCCCAATACCTCATGAGTGATCTCATGTCTCCCAGTTCATAAGTGAACCTATATGATCCCTTTGAGAGATAGTGTTACTCATATGCCCTTACATGCACACCAGCTTGCCGGTGTATAGACCTTGGTTAGGTCATCAACCTATTGGTCTGCCAAATGTACATACTCAGACATATAGCAACACATCTGTCTCTGGTCAGAGGATGCATGCCTATACTGTGACAGCATTCAACAAAGGTCTTTGGTTATCTCGATCTCGTTAAGTCAATCCATTGACTCAACTAATCTGACATCTCCGAATCACTATTCCCATGCAGAGGACCTGCATCAAGAGGTCAGTCAGATTTCAACCATTTGAGAAAGGATTGCCATCTCCTACTCAGGCTGGAGATCATCACTTAACAATCATTTGACGATGCTCGATGAGTCCTCTATCTAGCTCCTTAGACATTCATCCAAGCATCAGCCTCTATGATTCATTCAATGAATCAACAACTGTATAATCATCAAGTTGGTTATTGTAAATAACCCTTATTGTACAGAGGGACCTTATAGTGCATTCATTGATTCAATCTCAGAAAGGGAGTGAAAAATAATCAATAACTTTCATTGATAATTTATTTATTACAATAACATTTATTGTAGGAATGGTTCGCCCGGAGCTCACATTCTAACAATCTCCCACTAGCCCTCAGAACCATTCAGGTACAATCCTTAAACCCATACTCATTACATGCTGGTCAAAAACCTTCTGTGTTAGAGGTTTGGTAAGAGGATCAGCAACGTTGTCGGCAGAGGCCACCTTGGTGATGATGATGTCACCACTCTTTTGTATCTCCCGAATGATGTGGTATTTCCTTTCCATGTGCTTGCTCTCTGATGCCATCTGGGTTCCTTTGCCTGGGCATTGGCTCCCGTGTTATCGCAGAGTAACGGGATGGGAGTATCAGAGGAAACTACGTCAAGCTCCAGGACGAACTTGCGCAACCACACCGCCTCCTTTGCAGCATCAGATGCGGCAATGTACTCGGCTTCTGTTGTTGAATCTGCAGTAGTGTCCTGCTTCTTACTTCTCCAGCTCACAGCACCACCATTCAATAAGAATACAAACCCTGATGTCGACTTTCGATCATCTACATCTAATTGGAAGTCAGAATATGTATATCCCAAGACTTGGAGATCACCGTCTCCATTGCCAAGATGTAATCTTGAGTCCATCTTAGATATTTGAATATGTTCTTTACTGCATTCCAGTGTTGTTCTCCATAGCAGGATTGGTAACGACTTACCACTCCCACTGCATGGCAGATATCTGGCCTAGTACACATCATGGCATACATTTCTGATGCATAAGGGCATTCAGCCATGGCTTTCTTTTCCTCAACAGTTTGAGGAGCCATTCCTTTAGACAGGTGGATACCATGTCTTAAGGGTGGGAATCCTTTCTTAGAACTATCCATACGGAATCGTTCAAGAATCTTCTTAATGTATCCATGTTGTGACAATCCCAAAATCCTCTTTTCTCGGTTTCTGAATGACTTCAGGCCTAAGATGTAAGAGGTTTCTCCAAGATCTTTCATCTCAAAGGTATGGGACAACCAAATCTTCACAGTGGTCATCATCCATGTATCATTCCCAGTGACAAGGATGTCATCTACGTAAAGCACGACGAACACAATGGCGCTCTCACTAAGCTTCTTGTACACACAAGGTTCATCAGGATTCTGCATAAAATCATAACTCTTTATGATTTCGTCAAATCTGATGTTCCAGCTATGAGAAGCTTGCTTGAGCCCATATATGGATTTCTTTAGTTTGCATACTTTGCCATCCTCAGTTATGAAGCCCTGGGGCTGCTCCATGTAGATATCCTCCTCGAGGTATACATTGAGGAAAGCCGTCTTGACGTCCATCTACCAGATATCGTAGTCAAGATAAGCAGTTATAGCTAGCAGTGTCCTGATGGATTTAAGCATAGCCACAGGAGAAGATGTCTCATCGTAATCGATGCCTTCTCTCTGTGTGTAGCCCTTGGTTACGAGTCGTGCCTTGAAAGTCTCTACTTTCCCATCAGGTCCCCTCTTTCTCTTGAAGATCCATTTACACCCAATGGGTTTTACCCCTTTAGGTGGATCCTCTAGGGTCCATACACCATTCTTATGCATGGAGTCAATTTCTGACTTCATTGCTAGCATCCATCTATCCATGTCTTGATCCGCAAGTGCTTCATCAAATGAAGTATGATCAATGTCAGTCTCACTTGACACATGGAATCCATACCTTTCAGGTGGTGCAACCACCCTCGAACTCCTTCGAAGAGGTATGTGTGTTTCATCTTTATTTATCTCCGTAGTTTCTGGTCTTGGAAGCTCAGAATCCTCAGGGGATTCAATGAGTTCCTCTACTTCATTTTTGTCTTGACCTTTAAGGAAATCATCCTCCAGAAATTTCACATCTCTAGAGACAAAAACCTTTTGGGTCTCAGGATCATAGAGCTGGTATCCAATACCATCTTTAACATACCCAATGAAGTAACACTCACGAGTGCGAGATTCTAGCTTACTTGCATCCACGTTCTTCGCATGGACCAAGCAACCCCAAACCTTCAAGTGATTAACACTAGGTTTGGTTCCATACCAGAGCTCACGAGGATTCTTAGACACAGATTTGCGAGGAATCTTATTCAGGATATATATTGCAGTCTCTACTGCATATCCCTAGAAACTAAGAGGTAAATGTGCTTTGCTCATCATTGAACGGACCATGTCCATAAGGGTCCGGTTGCGTCTTTCAGTAACACCATTAAGTTGGGGAGTTCCAGGAGAAGTGAGATTGGAAACAATTCCATTCTCCTTAAGGTATTCCGTGAATTCATCTGACAGGTACTCGCCGCCTCGATCAGATCAAATCCGCTTAATCTTCCTATCGGTTCAATTCTAAACCAAATTCTTGAACTCTTTGAACGTTTCAAAGGTTTCAGATTTATGATGTAATAGGAAGACAAACACGTATCGCGAATGGTCATCGATAAACGTCAAATAATATCGATATCCATTTCGAGTTGCGGTACTGAAGGGACCACATACATCGGTATGTATTAGGTCAATAATACCTTTGCATCTTGTAACCTTGTTACGGAAAGGCATCCTAGTCATTTTACCTCGAATACAATGTTCACAGGTAGGTAAAGATTGAACCAGTCGAAAATCTAAAGGCCCATCCTTTATCAATCTGTTGATCCTATCAACAGACAAATGACCAAGCCTTTGAAGACAATCATATTCGAATGATTTTTATTCTCCCTGAATCTTTTAAGGTTTTTATTAGTGGTTGTAACATTCATGACATTCTCATTAATGCACAATTCATAGAGTCCACCAGAAGTTAAAATACCCTCTGCAATATATATTTATCATAATGATTTATGACTAATTTATTATAGAAAAGGAATGAATATCCACTTCTAACTAGCTTAGATACATATATTAAATTCCTTCTAACTTCAGATAAATAAAGACACTCTTTAAGTATAAGGACTCTTCCACTAGATAATGATAGTCGAAAAGTCCCGACGGCGACTGCTGCAACACTTGCATCAGATCCCATCTAGATGACTATCTCCCCTTCCTCTAGATTTCTAGTTTCCTGAAACAAATGCAACAAATTGCATACATGAACAGAAGCACCAGAATCTATAACCCAACTTCCTTCTCGTCCAACAAGAAAGCTAGTTTCAATGATGAAAGTAGATTTCATACCTGCTGGGGCTTTACCTTTGTCTGACGGCTTCAGGTATTCCGGGCAGTTACGCCTCCAGTGCCCCAACTTTTTGCAGTGGTGACAAACGTCGGATTTCTTCGACGCTATCAGTGTGGATGCACTAGAAGATGAGCCAACGCCTTGACTCTTCTTCTTTCTCTTCTGGGTCGGGCCCTTCCGAGAACCATGCTTCCGACCGCGCTTCCCTTTGACCTGTGCAACCATTGCACTGCCAACGGGACCATCTTTCTTCATTACGTCTTCTGCAGACTTTAATGCAGCAAGAAAACCAGCGTTCGACAAGTCCAACTTGTTCATTTAGAATGAGACGATGAAATTATTGAAAGACTTGGGCAAAGACAGCAGAATGAAGTCAGCTTGCATGTCTGCATCCATATTTGCACCAAGAATCTCCAGTTCAGACAAGTACCCAAACATTTTGAGTACGTGCTCTCGAACCGAAGTTCCTTCCTGCATCTTGCAGCGAACGAGCTCTTTCATAATATTGTAACGCTGGGTGCGGTTAATATCACCAACCATATCTTTTAGATTCTGCATTATCTCCTGTCATGTACTCATCTCCACATGTTGCTTTTTGAGAACATTGGAGAGAGAACCCAGGATATAGCATCTATCCAAGACATGATCTTCATCATACTTGTCATTGTATGCTTTTTCTTCCTTCGATTTAGGACTTTCATGCTTGTCCTCGGAGAGCACATAACTTATGCGCTCAACAGAGAGAACTAGCTCCAAATTACGGATCCAATCTGAGTAATTTGGAACGGTCAATTGGTTGACCTCAAGAAGCCTGCTTAGTGGGTTCAAGGACTTAATTTTCTGAAATTAAGAATGCACTATATTAGAATATATAATCATATATTCTTATTTATGATATTTGTTTAAGGCATTTTAAATCAAATTGTTCTTGCTCTGTCAACCTCGAAAGTTTATTCCCTTAATCATTTTCAAAGTAAGAGATATACTTACCGTTATATCTCAAACAAGAACTGGGATCTCCTCCTTATCTTTATCATATCTCAATAATATGAGAACATACGACTCCAATAAAGAGAAGCGGGAACACATTCCGCCTTGCAAGTCCAACTTGCATTTCCCAATTCGGTCTTTAATACCCGGACCCACCACCCCTAAGGTGATGTTGACCCGTCATTAATTGAACCAATCGTCAACAGGAATACAACTCGCTATGCGCAATCCAATATCGCCCCAAAAATATGAGGACCCGATATTTGGGTCACTACGCATACGTCCTTACTCTTTCGAGAAGCGACGATCCCGATCCAGATGCGCTTGCATACAGGAGCTGTCACTTCGGACAGGCGTCTCCCACATGCAATCCCTAGCGACGGAACCCTTCGCCTTGACGGGAGACCATGGATGTCACTTATGTGATCCTCCACCTCATACTCAAATTTTAATTAAACATTCATATAATTAATTCTTCCAAGGGAAATAATAACTCTATTCATAATATAGTGTCTCAATTGGACATAATCAATTTAATCATATTAAATTAATTATCAATCCAATTCAATCAACAAACTTGATTATTTTACTTGAATATATATACGGTAATATCTCAAAGTACGTATTAATTTGAATTTTAATAATTAGAAAATATACATTGATTTTCTCCGGCATTATCGAGTCCCTACCCGCTGTCATGACCAGTACCGATAAGAGTGGGACGGACCACATACGTTGCAACACGCAACCCCAATGCTCTCCGACGAGACACCATATCCACCTCATGAAAAGATAATGCCAAAAATATCAATTTGTACTTGAGATGATCATCGGTTCTTCAACCAAAATTATACCATATAGTAATAATCAAAACATTTTTGATTATAAGGAAATTTGCTACACAAATTCCCAATCATATTCAAGCATCAAGTTTGATGATTGTGTTTCCAATTATGATTTAGATCAAATCTAATCAATTAATTGGTTGAGGTCAAATCAATTAAGGAAATAATCATCTTCCAATATTTCACAAATATTTTCCATAATTATTTCATGAAATTAACAATTAATTTCATTAATTGACAATCACATGGTTCTTGATTAGGACTGCAATTTCAGTAGTGACCCCTACTCACTAAAATTAACATATCTCAATCAATTTAAATCCAAATTAGACAAACTCAATTTTCAAAGATTGCTAACTTGATTTAGGACAGAACCCAAGGATGTTTCACGCATTTTGAGGCGGATCAAAACAGTAATTAACACATTAATCATGTTAAGATTCGCAGTTCCCGCAACAATGCATAGATGTTCACTAAAACAACCATATCTCGAGCATACGGAATCCGAATTACGCAAACTCAGATCCTATGGTTTCCTTGTTTAATGTGGAACAAAACACAATGATTAATTCGTGTTTAAACATTTTAAACATGGCCAAAATTATTCACTAAACAGATCTGCGAAAACAAATGCGACAAAAACTTTCGCGACCTTAACGAACCCAAGTCATCCTAGATTTGCGAATCATATTCGAAACCCTCGACCTAAGGCTCTGATACCACTTGTAGGATATGGTATTATCCTCAAGAACATCACGGAAGCGTGATCGTCGTATCGGATACGACGCAGAACGACTAGTCGTACTAGTTGTTCTGTGCAGCGGAATTTAAAAAAAATTCATGCGATGACACCACATGATCCAAGAACGATTCTCGGATCGTTTCATCTATAACCACAACAAGTATAAAGGAATACCTCTTGAAGTGTGGTTAATCGAGTCTCTAAGGAAAGAGACCTCCTGTCTCAATGTCCGATCGTCAGAGAGATTGCTTGCGAGCGCGGGGATGAACCGCGTGATCCTCGCAATCCAACAAGTTGATCCAAGCACGATTAGCTCCTGATCTCGTCGTACGAGATCGAACGTCTTCTTCGTGAGCATAGAGCTCCAAGAAGACGGAGAACCAAATAACGTCGAGGCGGTGGCGCGGTGGCGAAGGCGACGACGAGTCTCTCCTCTAGGGTTTGGTGGACGACCACCAAGAGTGAGAGAGGGATGGCGTGTGAGAAGAGAGAGAGAGAGAGAGTTTTGCTCCAATATTGCATAGCCCTAGAGAGCATGGTATGCCTCTCTATTTATAGGGTTTTGGGATCCATGGATCTCAACCCATGGGACATATAAAATCAATGGATGAGATTGATTTATGTCCAATTCAATGGTCAAGATTGTTGTTGGTAAAAGCCAACAAATTATAATTTAATTTAGATCAAATATGTTTGACAAAATCAAATATAAATCAATCCTAAATTACATCATCCAAATAAGGAAAGAATATACATGGAGATCACATCTCCATGTACATTCAAGGTGGACGGCCACCCATTCCAATTAAGAATAGGGTGTCGCCCACTTGATTCCTCATGGAGGCAATCTCATGAGATTTCATGAGATTGCATATCTCCATGGAAATCTCTCATTATTTATTTCCAACAAATTTGTTGTGATATATTCTTCAAAAATAATTCACAATTAATTTTAATAATATTGTAATCTTGCCATTGAAAAATTGTAAATCCCATTCACAACCCAAAACAACATATAGTTTACATTATCAATTAATTACACAATGTCTATCCAATACACATAATAATTAATCAACAAATATAAATTATAATTAGCTCTTCTAATGCATTATAAATCATATTTATGATATATTATGAACAATTGGATATTTCTACCCACATTATTCTTATCCATAATAATTAAATCACATTTAATTATGTTGGATAATTTCTACACACATCAAGATGATTAAATCACATTTAATCATTATTTCTTCATTGCTTAGATCTATGGAATTATTCTTGAACCCTTCAGGAATAATGCGATTTCTCCGTGGATACTTGGAGATGAGGACAGGGCGATTGTATTGTTCCACGTATAGTGACTTTGATGTGGAGATCATATCTCAAATCCAGATCCCATGGACCTCCCACAGATGTTTGATCAAATCAAGACCGTAGACCTAATCTTCTCATTGCATCTAAATCTCATTCAGATCAATGTCCAATTCATGGACTAATATTAGGTCACTTCTCTGATGAGAGGAGTCACTAAAATACAAACATGTTTCATCACTCCCTCGGAATGGAAGCGTCATGGTTATACAATCGTTTATGATCACATCACCCTCAGGTATTCCCAATACCTGTACATCCTGCATACTGGAAGATCTATGATCATTCTGAAGATAAAGATCACTTTTACACTGTCATCTTCAGGGTTTGATCATTAAGTTTCTCAATCTTGGTCACTGGGAATTGGCATAGATCATATGATTTCCCAAAGCATATATCTTACCTTCAAATTCATGTCATGCTTCCAAAGCATGATGACCATGCATGGAATTTGATATGTCCCAATACCTCATGAGCGAGCTCATGTCTCCCGGTTCATAAGTAAACATGTATGATCCCTTTGAAAGATCGTGTTATTCATATGCCCTTACATGCATACCAGCTCGCCGGTGTATAGACCTTGGTTAGGTCATCAACCTATTGGTCTGCCAAATGTACATACTCAGACATATAACAACACATCTGTCTCTGGTCAGAGGATGCATGCCTATGCTGTGACAACATTCAACATAGGTCTTTGGTTATCTCGATCTCGTTAAGTCAACTCATTGACTCAACTAATTTGACACCTCCGAATCACTATTCCCATGCAGAGGACCTGCATCAAGAGGTCAGTCAAATATCAGCCATTTGAGAAAAGATTGCCATCTCCTACTCAGGCTGGAGATCATTACTTAACAATCATTTGAAGATGCTTGATGAGTCCTCTATCTAACTCCTTAGATATTCATCCAAGCATCAACCTCTATGATTCATTCAATGAATCAACAGTTGTATGATCATCAAGTTGGCCATGGTACATAACCCTTATTGTACAGAGGGACCTTATAGTGCATTCATTCATTCAATCTCAGAAAGGGAGTGAAAAATAATCAATAACTTTCATTGATAATTTATTTATTACAATAACATTTATTGTAGAAATGGTTCGCCCGAGGCTCACATTGCTAACAGATAACACTATTGATTATACAACTGACGTATCTAAACATATGATTAATTACAATGATAGTGCACGTTCTTACGTTCAACCATGAACTTATCAAGATTTAATTTAGCCAAGTTATCTTCACAAAGATACTCTGCTTGATTCTTAGGTCTAGATATTTAGTTAAGTGATTTCTAGGGCTATTTAGGTCAAATTGTTATATTGTGATTGTTTTGGTTTGTTGATGTGATTAATATGTTATGCCGTATTTTAGCCAGTTATCTCTTTTATTACATCTAATCAACATATTGTTGTGACAAGGCCCATGGAGCCGAGGACGCTTGGTGTTACGCTATCTCCAGACATGTGTGTGTCTGGGGGGCATGGGCTGAGTGTGGGTGTGCGATGTGAGTGTGGGCGTATGTGTGTACCTATGCATGTGTTTGTTCATGCAATTCGATCTTGCCAAATACATTTAAGTGATCTATGATAGTGAATAGTGCATCGAAGCATTCAAAAATAGGGTTTCAATATCGCAATTAGACCGGTGCGTAAGTATGTGCATGCTTCCAAATAATGCGACCGTCTTGTATAATAACCAGATCAACAAGTCGTTGGGGGGCACAATGCTATGTCTTAGCCATAAAATATGTTCCCACGAGTCCCATTCACGACTACCAATCTCCACACTAGTAGTCTGACATTATCTCAAAAAAAAAATGAAAATCGGGTTATTATCTTTCCCGGCCATTCTCTCCAACACTGCAATAATATGACAAGGTCAAATATAACTTCCAAACTCAATATGTAAAAAAGCAAGATATAAGATGTATAAAAAATGATATTTCTTAGGAATGCCTCCTTTCTCCCTTGGTGTTGGTACAAAACAATGCGCAGTTAGAAATCTTTACACAATAGTCTCTTCAAGGAAGCATTTTTTTATGATAAATGCAGGAATTAAAAGAAATTACTCTCAACTTCTTTTCTTTCTCTTCCTTTTTTAATCTCCTCCCCCATCCTCCCATGTCCTGACCCTTGTTCGTTGCAATAACATACTCAGCAATAGATCACACCACTGTGATAAATTAAGATCATAAACATCGCCATACTTGAAGCAAAAAACATCGAGGTCATTGACATAAAAAGGGAAAATATGGGCCAGCATTGAGAGAAGGGGACAAAACGAAAGGGCACAAGGTCCAAAGGAGGAAGATGCAACATGAGTATGGGTCAAGGGCCAAGGCGGAGGGAAGGATGACTCTGGGGTAGTCAAAGGAGAACAATGCCAAGGATGTTGCAGCATTTCACAAGAGGTGGTACAAGGAAGGTTGATGAAGTAGTGATGAAAAAGATAAATGGGTTACTAATGAGAAGATGGCAAGTACAGCCATTTTAAAAACTTAATTCTTTTTTCTAATTTCTACCTTCCATGCATGGTCTTCCTTCCTCCACCTTCCACCCACTTCCCCCATTCCTCGCGACCTTGCGCCATCAGACAATTCTGAATGTCTCCCCAGGTGCATCCATCTTAGATACCGGTAGTTTCCTCAACTCTCAATGCCTCTCTTCTATCAATGTGTACAGTTGAGGAGAGACATGGCTTGGATATCACAGCATTCCCTTTTCTAAGGAGGATGAGAATGCACTAGGCCACCAATGGGGTGGCATTTTGGTTACCAAGCGACCATTCTTATGTCAGAATAAGGTTCTTTGATCTTATTGTTATTTCCGATACTAAACCCTCTTTAAGAATGTGCACTGCTTCCCAATTTATTCCTTTGAGATTACAAGTGGAATAAATACTGAACATGGATGTGGGGAACATGAGTACGCATTTATGACCATGAGATCAGCTGTTCTCAATAATACATATGGCAAAGAAAGGGATATACTGAACTTTCCTTTCATCTATCCAAAAATACATACAAAATGTTAGTTAATAGTAACTACCAACAACATTAGTAGCTAACCTTTAACTTCACGTTGACTGTAAAAATCTGTGTACCCTTGGATAAGAGAGAACCGGAGACATCCTTATGTAAGTGCCTTATTGTCTTCCATATCAAATATCAATCCAGGGATGATAAACTTTTCAGGTTTCCAATGTTCAGAATCAGCATTAATTCATAAAGAAATCAGAATCACTCACTGTTGACCTCTGTAAAAGTGCCGGCATCGAACCTCTGGCAAAGGTATTGTGTTGCTTCATCTATTCTTGCAAGCTCCTGTCACAAACCAGAAGTTCGAGTTCACAAATGTAGTTATGTTCTTCAAAAGGTGGGGGAATTCACAATTAGTTGATATATACACACACACACACACATTTACGGGGTATGATGTAATAATTATTATATTATAATATTTATGCAGAAAAGTCAAATACCCAGAAAGCCTATACTCCCAGGGGTACGTTATTAAACTAATTTCTCCAGGACGGTAGGCAATTTTTTTTATTATACCGTAGAGGCGGCTCTGGGCTAAAGTCGGCCTTTGCCGGCTTTAGCCCAGAATAGAAAAAAAGAGAAGCAACAACTCTGCCTATACCAGCAGAGTTGCTACTTCTCTTTTTTTAGGAAATATAAATTTAATTTAAATCATACAACATGTGAATCAAATATGGTATAACACAAGTTAATACGACAAAGTTCATATATTAGTTGGATAAAAGGTTTACATATAACATGGGAAATCATATAACATGGGAACCATAAAACTCAAGCAACATCCCACATCTTATAAAGAGATATGTACATACGAAGTTCATATAAAAGTGGCACGCATGCCTTGTATTACAAAAAAATATCACAGATATCGATCTAGCCTTTACGCTCCCTTCTCCGTTTGTATTGCAATTTGACCGGTCTATCATCAGTCATCGATGTCTTAGGCGTGTTTGACTCAAATCCATGAAGCTAGTTGTGTCGATTGATATTAGCAATATCGCCTGTATCTGTTCCCTCGACTCTGAAGAAGTCCAAAGGGAGCGTAAGTGTCGCGAAATTCCTGCATCTATAACTGCTCGATCCCTCCATGGTGCATACGGTGTGACAAGATCCCAAGACGGGCCGCACTCATAAATAGGAGTCTCAAATTCTATGTCGGACTACAGTGGTAGCTCATTCGGGACATCACCCTCAAAAGAAGTTCTCTGCCCTTTGTCGATGAGCTCGTCCACGTCCACGTCCTTGAACACGTGAACGACACTGAGATGCAGCTTCTACCTCGACATCTTCCTTAGCAACCTCCTCATCTGGACCGTCTCTGAATTGTCGATGTATAGACTCACGTAGATGTAAACTTGCTTTATAAGCAAGCTCTCTGATTCGTGGAGCATCATCATCACAAAGACGTACAATCTCGTCGAAATGGGATACGTGTAGTAGGAATAACTCTTGTCAGAACAGTATAAAAAGCTAAACATAATTGCTATTTAAAGTAACTTTGTGCTTACAACATAATCTACGGTGCACCCATGACAACCAATAAATTTTCGTGTAATACTTCGATATCATGGCAAGTAGTCGACAGTCATATCTGGTCCTCCCAATGGGATGGGAGTCATCGGCACACCATAGTCCCTACGAATTTTCCACAGTCTAACATAAATTGTATGGAACTCTGTCCAATCGACGTTGCTCTTTCCTCGTAAATTGATTGAAAGCAAATGAGTTGAGGTATCGCAAGCCATTGGAATCCCCTGAATCCCACCAAACTGACGAAGGACTCTATTTGAGGTGTGTAGCTCGACAATGCATAGGTGAATCAATGGAACACAAGCTACATGCAAATCTTCATTACCACGACAATATAAAGATAACAGAGACAACACCTCCTCAGTATGCGGGGATCCATACCACCTGCATAACATTAGATATGTAAACAAAATAAGCGACGCATCCTGAAATGGTTAAGTGCACAAGATAGCATTAAGTCAATACCTGCTCCACAAGTTAGAGGTCAATAGCATCCTGAATGGCCGAATCACACGAGTTGACTCCACCGTGATATCAAACTCTGCAGGCCACCTTGCCCCCAAAGGCTTCCCTTGCCAGATAGGTCGGTGATGAACAATGGGGTCGATATGGGGGAAGCATCTCCAAGCCCACAACTGCAACAAGATCAAGGGTCTACTCTCAACTGCATCGGCCCTCGATGCAACACATAACTACATGTACAAGTACACCAAGCAAGATGTATCATGTGTTGCCCTGTGACGACCTCGTACATGTATAAAGGAACACCTTGTATGTGAAAACATCAATGCCCATTGCTTATGCCGATCTAACGCTTCAACATGTCATGCATATATTTGGTGTATCTGATACCTTGGGTAATGCAATTGCACGCCTCCTCTTGGCGGTCACAGAAACAACTAATACAGCTGTAGTAAGTCTTCATCACCAGTGCCGCAACCTACATGCTTCTTGATTCCTTAATAACAACATTGTAACTTTCTGAAAAAAAAACGTTGTGGTGTAAACAAATCTGTACCTTCCGTCAAATGCAATCATCCAACGTTCTTTAGGACAATCATGAGTATCAAACCACTTTATAGCATTCTCATCACGCTCCTTAAGTTTGTCCATGTAAGTTTGCCACTTTGATTGCGAATAAACTTTTCCTACCCTTATGACTATTCGCTTCAGTGATTGATTCTAGTAAGCATCATTGAAATTGTTACCTACATGTCATAGACAGAAGCGCCAATGGACATATGGTGGAAGAAATTGCACCTCTGGGTACCTAAGTGCAGCACGTATGCTAGGAGCACGGTCAGATAGCATACAAATCGGTCCAAGACGATCACGAAAACATGCAAGCACACACTCTCTAGAAACCAAGCCCAACTAGGCCCATCCTCCTCGTTGACAAACGCAAATGCCAATGGTAGGATGTGGTTCGTTGCATCCATTGAGCAAGCAATTAGAATCTTATGTTTATACCCTCTGTACATGTGTCTACTATCCACACTAATAATTGATTTCCCGTGTCTGAAGGCCGCAATACAAGGCCGCTCAAATGCCCATAAGACCTTCTCAAATAGCTTTCCTTCATTCATTGTTGTTGTGTCGATATCTGTAACCGAACTAGGAATATTCTCTTAAAAAGCCCTGAAAAGATATAGAAGTTCGTTGTAAGGTTTACTCCAATCTCCATAGACCATCTCTATTCCCTTCCTCCTTGCATCCCAAACCCTCATTCTGCTCACTTGGGGCATGTTTGGTTGCTGGGTTGGACTGGGTTGGGTTGGGCTGGGTTGGAATGGGTGAATAGTAATCTGTGAGGAGGAAGTACCCTTGTGAATAGTAACTAGGGTTGGGCCAACCCTGCCCAACCCTGCAACCAAACAGGCCCTTGGAAGCCAAAGTCTTCCTTGACGCTGGGGAAGGGGAAGGAGCGAATGCTGGTCAGAGGTGGCAGGTTCGTCGTGCAGAGGCGGCCGACGGCGAGGATGGGGGCGACGATCGCAGGGGGCAGCAATGGCAAGGGCAGCAACGGAGGGCGAACTACGGCAGTGGGAATGCTTATGCACGTGGGGGTTCATTTCGTCCGCTAGAATTAATCCCCGATCAAAGCCGCCTCTTGAAGAGGCAGCTTACCTACGATAAATAATAATAATATTTTGCCTACCACCCAGGGGCAATAAGTTTAATAACTTACCCCTCGGATGAAAATTCCTCCCTTCACTCGTGGCATTGACATTATATTAAGGGAATGCAATCTAATCCCAATTTTGATCATTATGATGCATAAGTAAACAAACTACACAGGTTCATGCCCCTCCGATATTGATTAGTTGTTATGCCATGGTGTCTTCTAATTCCGTGAAAGACGTCTGAACAATTATTATAGAACCATGGATGTACGAGCAAATACATACTGAGAAGGAAGGTTCCCTGGCTCTAAACATCATTATAGGATATGATGTATCACGCCTACCATGAAATCTAACATTGATAAGACAATAGTTGAGACTTGTATAAACAAACCATGGAAAAGTCAAGTTGTTACTTAAAGACCATAAAAGAGGGGATAAACCAAAGGAAGGAATGCCCTAGCACTCACGAGCGGCTAAAGTTGTCTTCACATTCTTAACTTCAGAAAAAGTGGAATGAGTTGCCTATATAGACTCTTCGTGACTAATGGATCCCCACCCACTACCTATTAACCCATATAATAGAAAACTCAACAGTCTCCCTTAGTTAGGCATAGATATTATACATGTCTAACTTCTCCACATTCTTTTCAAAATTGATTGTAGGAAGCTCCTCACTGAAGACATCTGCAACTTGTTTTTCAGTTAATATCTACTGTAACAACTCCATTTGAATCAATCCTCTTATGAAGTGACGATCGACCTCAATGATTTTGCCATTCAAGATACGATGAGTGACCTTGTTATGACAACACAATCTCATAATGAACCAAGCTTATTCAAATATATGTCAAAGTGATCTTAAGCCAATATATTTCAATATGTAATTCTTGTTGAGATAGTTGTGTTGTTGGGCCTCTATGAGAGAGTTGTCTAGTCCCACATGGATGAGTAGCGAGATCGATGTTGCAATAGTCAACCGACTATACCGAACAGTCGGTCCGACTATGCAGTGCGGGGGTCCCTGGCTGAACAGTAAATAGCCGACCAATAGTCAGTCTGACCAACTGCTAATTTATATTATTTTGATTTTATATTTTTAATTCCGAAGGCTTACCATTTATGGCAATATTACTAGAAATGTCAAATGTTCATATGTGTATCGCGTTAATTGGTACTTTTACCTTGGATTCTTGTTAATTGATGGTTATATATGTATAAATATATAAGAATATACGAATAATAATTAAATCTTATATTACCATAACTAAAAAAATACAAAACCAAATAATTCCAAATAATCGCATGAATACCAATTATTCTCTTTTCAGTGACCCCTCTGACTGAATAAAAACTTTTGCAATACTGGTGGGACTTGGTCATATTGGTGAAGCTATATAAGGAGCCATACACTCCTACGTTACAATCGATAGATTATAATAGAAAATCTGGCCCCTTGAGGCCTTGTCCCACTCCTTAGGGAGTAGGTTTCCACGTAAAGCAAGTTGTTTATGTTTTTTAAATTCTTAAAATGATTACACACTTCCGTTCTTTATTTTCAATACGATATCAAAGCAAGTCAGTTATGCGGATAGATTTTTCGAAGTTTTGTTCTAATTTTCTTCTAAAAGATTAGTTTGTTCATGATAAAGATTATGATCTTTTTTCTACTTGAGATCGCCCAATATCAGAAGGAAACTAGGGTTCACAAACTGGAATCTCAATCTCAACAGCAAATGGATGCACACATGATGGATGGGGATCAAACTTGGAACCCTAAATCCTTCTATGGTTCGATTTTGTTGTTCATAAAGTGTTGCACCACTCCACCGGATGGACTCCCTCCAGATCTGCGGCGGTGCCTCGAAGAAGCTCCAACACCTCGTTGCCAACACCTCAGGCATGTTGTTCCAGTAATACTATTCCATTGAACACCTTACAGTAGGAGCTTTAGGTACACCTTCGCACCACAAAGACCCGATCACTATTGCAGGTACTCAAAGAAGAAGCCCTTGCATAAAAGATGCAGCAACAGTGAGGCACGTGAAGGACAAGACTGCTCGAAAAGAAAAAGAGAGAAAGAGAAATCAAAAACTTTCAATGCGACAGTGGGGCATGTGAAGGACAACCCTCAGCTACAGAACAACTTCATATGGGAAAAGAGGTTCGAGAATAAATCCAATAAGAAATCTATGCAAGCATCATGGGATGATGACTCAAACAATAATTAAATAGAAAATGCATGCTTGGGATTCATTAGGACAGTAAATCCAACTCATCTGACTCCGACTCAGAAAATAAGGCAAATAAACTTTCTACTGAACATTATAATACCTTTTCGGATCTATTTAGATAAGTCATGAAGTTAGAAAAGGTTAACAAAAAGCTAGTAGAAGATAAATCTCTTTTGCTTAATGACGTAGATGTTTTAAAGAAGGAAAATGAGCTGCTAAAATAGGATCTAAATAGTTTTAAGGTAAAAATTATATGTCTAGAAAAAGAAATTGCTGAGCTTAAAAAGAAATTTACTTATGTACCTTTTTTTTATGTAGAAGGAAAAGAAAAAGTAAAAAAATCATGCTTCTACCTTTAACTATTTCCAGAAAAGAAAATAGGTTTGGAGAAAGAAGGGAACTATGCAGCCTAACCAATGATCCGAAAAAGAAAGAATACCAAAAATTTTCTTTCAGGTGCCGAAGGCCAAAAGGAAAGGGAGGTCACATCAACGAAGGTGGACCCCTCAAGACAAAACAACTTTCAGAACCATAGATGGACGGACCACCATGGAAAACCTTTCAAGACTGGAGAAGTCTACAGCCAAGAACCCAATGTGACTTCATATCTTTTTTGTATTCTTGATCATACATATCATGCATTGGTGATGTGTTGATGCAATTATTCTCAAATTAACAAGACAAACCACATGGAAGCTATCATGGATTTGGGGATTTGGATGAATTAGGGTTTTTCGTCCCTAATTCATCGGTTTTGTTTATTCGTCTATTTTTATTTATGTTAAATAAATTGAGAATTCAACCTCAATATTTATGGTAGATTAAATTAGGTAGGAGTTAATTAGAGTCGATCAGAGTCAATTAGAATTCAATTTAGTTTGAATTTTATTCACTTTCTATTTGTGTGATCACACCCCTCCTATATAAAGGCGATGGTAGGCATTTGTTTTAGATTGCTTAGTTCAGAATAATGAAACGCTCTCTCTCTCCATGCGATTTCCGTGATTCGTCTCCAAAATCACGCACAATCGGTGCGTTCTCTTCTACCATCCTCCGATTTCTTCCACCAAATAATTCCACCGTCAAAATTATCTTTTCACCATTGGATTTTTTTTCATAGGCATCATTTGGTATCAAACAAGGTTCAAAAATGCCTTATGCGATATTCGTTCGATCATGCGATCTAAAGCGAACAAGCAGATATGCGGAGGAGTATACGAAAGTATATGTGGTTTATAATATTTAAATTTAAAATATTATAAAATAAACAATAAAATGTGATTACATAAAAAAAGTTGATGATCTAACAAAATCCAAAATCAAAAAAATCAAATAAGATAATATAATTAATAAGATATATATATAAGCATGATATCATAAACTGGTTATTTTCTAGTGTGTATTTGAATTTGATGCATATGTATACATATACAAATTTGGATTCAACAGGGAACACATGAATTATATAAGAAAATCTTTAATGTATATATCAGATCCCATAGGTAATAAGCTAAAGAATACTCATAGGTATACAAATAGAGTCAAAATTTGGGAAAAAAACGTGTTGACAAAATATAGGGGAAACTTGTATTTTCATATAAAATTTATTAAAAGCACAAAAACGTAAAATATCATACTGTTAGTCAATTATTTTATATTTTATTGAAAAATTAGAATGAATTTCATTAGATAGAAAATCCAAAAAGCAGTAAACAATTCATTAATAAGTGTTGAGAACAATAGGAAAATGGATATGAGAAAGGAAATACCCTATATTATATTCCCAAATGCAGCATATACGAGAATAATGAAAAGATGCATCAATGTAAATGATGATATAAGAGTTGCTTGAAAAAAATCAAGTTAATGTGTCATCAACATGGCAAGGATTAACATGAATCCTATCAGATATGCGGCCGCATATGCGGTCGCATATGCCGCATACATGTTTTGACCGCATATTGCATATGGCATATGCGCTTCGGTCAAGTGACCGAATATGCATGTGGTCGCATGGACATTTCCGAACCATGGTATCAAAGCATGGCAGTTGAATCGTTCTCACGGCTCGACGATCCTGTTTGCTATTGGCCGCTGAAATGTGACCTGAGACGATTGGGTCAAGATTCACGATCGCATTCAAAGAAGTTCAAGCAGCACCTCCAATCAAGTGTGAAAGTTCAACAATGGCTAGATGACAATCTATTCATTCACAGAGAAGACACAACAACAACTCATGTCTTTCCTGGAGGTATTTTCATGCAACATAAAGATTTTACTGATACAACTTCGATACAAGAAGAAAATAAAGACACGGGACCCATCTACGATGAAGGTCCTGCTGATGAACTTGAAATCAACGATCTTTCATGGTTGAAGTTGTTGTCCAACAGGCCTTCGCGTCACCATCCGCAATGTCACTGCCTCGTATCACGCCATAGTCCAACACTACAACATTCAACAAGTTGGCTCCCAGACTCCAAAGTATGAACGTGAGTGCCTCCCGCATCGATACCTTCATCACATGCATGGCAGATATCGCCTCCCAGTATTCTGGAGTCCTAACCCTAGGGCATGATGTCGCCACTGTTGCTTCGATTCTCACAAGCCCCACCGTTGGAGCAGCATGCAGCACCAACCTCCTCGACCCCTAATCGTAAGTCTCGAGCAAAGATCCCACTACCTGGGACCATGGGCAGGTGATGGGGCTAGCCAACACTACCATCGCTGTAATTGGCGTTGGCCTCCTTATAAAGCTCAACGTTGTCGACACACCTAATGGAAGGTCTCCAACCCCCGCCCTCGCCCCCCTCACACATGGGAATGTTTCTCCAACAGGAATCCCCACCACCGGTGCTGCCCGAGGCCTCCTATCACAGATCGTCGCTGATGCTCCCTTTGCATCAGTTGCCGCCCTTACACAACTCCACGTCGTGCGTACTCTTGTAACCGTAAATCAAGGGTTCGAAGCCGCCAAAGGCGTTGGATGGTAGAAGCCGAGAATGCAAAGACTCCAGATTTATCTCTTACAAAGAGTCAATCCCATAAAATTAGGGATATGGAATGGTTTTGGAAAAACATCATAGGTATCCCTCCTAAAATCTTTTATATAAAGGTTAAAGTTGGTGGGAACTTAAGGGGAATCTCTTTAGCTGAAGGGGTAGAAAATATATACTTCCACCTCCTGGAGCGGGAATATTTAAAAAGAAGCGATGAAAAAAGGAAATTGAGGTTGCTACCTTATCCAACTAGGATTAAGAAAGTATGACTCACCTATTTAAAGACCACATGGTCTAGTTCATTACCCACATCTCCTACCATCTTAAACTTGTGCTATTCATTTGCAATGGGTTTTCTGAAGGATGCAATGCTCGAGATGAAGAAGCCCCATCAATTTTTCGAAAACTGCATCAGGGGAGCGACATCCATGTGGGCGCCGCCATCTGCGCCACCACGTATGGTCTTCCAGCATGAAGTTGACGGCTCCAACCATCCCGTCAGAGTTGGAGCAGTTCTCAGTTATTTGAGCTCCTACATTTAGACATTTGAGGTCCGAATAGTGTTCCTGATCATCAGAGTCACCATTTTTATCTTGTTGTTGTCGATGATTTTTCTAGACGATCTTGGATTTTTTATTGAAGAATAAGTCTGAGGCTGGATATGTGAGCAAGTATTTTATTCATAAGATAATGAATACCTTTTCTACCAAAGTCAAATACCTTCATTCTGACAATGCTTTAGAGTTCTGCACTTTACAGCTTTCCGAGTTGCTTAAATATCTGGACATTGTTCATAAGACCTCATGTGCCTATATTTCCCAGCAGCATGGTGTTGATAAGCGCAAACATCATCACTTACTTGATGTGCTCATACCGAGTCGTGCTCCGCATGCTTACGGGGGTGATGTTGTCCTCACTGCATGATATATGCTTAATCGTATGCCCTCTTCTGTATTGGGAGAGAAGATTCCTTTCTCGGTTGCAATTCCCGAGAAGGTTCTTTTCTGCCTTACTCCTCGTGTGTTTGGTTTTGTTGCATTTGCTTATGATGTCTCTCTTGGTCATGACAAGCTCTCTGCCAGACCTGTCAAGTGTGTTTTTGTCGGCTACTCTCGTACCCAGAAAAGGTACCGCTACTTTAATCCGCTCAGGCGGAAGTACTTTGTCAGTGTTGATGTCACTTTCTTTGAGTCTACCATGTATTTTTCTCCTACAGGTGAAAGACTTGCTTCATTTGACACTGATGTTGAGATCTACATGCCTCTCCGCCTACATTTATACAACCACCTCCTCCACCATCACCACTACCTCCTCGGCTCCTCCTCCACCACCACCTACACCTGCTCCCGTGGCTCTATCTACTATGACAGTTTTTGCCTCATGTTTTTACTCGTAGGTCTCGCTCTGTCCCCCTGTTCACAGGCCTTGCCCGTCATCCAGCACGCCTCAGGTATGTAATGAGCACTTAGTTTATACTTATGGCAATATTGAGTTGTTTGTGCAGTAGGATTCCAGACAGGATAAGCAGGTGACCTCTCAGGAGGGGAACTCACAGGTTATGTACTTGACAAATGATCTTGATGTGTTGATTGCTCCTCGTAAGACGCAACATATGTGTGCTACTTATCCTCTTGCAGCCCAGGTTTCCTTGAGCAGGCTATCAGAGGATTTCAGGAGACTTATCGTAGCACTATCAGCCATGGAGATACCACGGTTATCTCAGGAGGCTCTTCATGGCAGTCAGTGGAGGTTAGACATAGAAGAGGAAATGGCCACGCTACAGTCACGCGGTATGTGGAGCCTTGTTTCTGCTCTAGGCGATGCATCCGTTGTGTGATGCAAATGGGTGTTCACTGTGAAACACCGTACATATGGCAGTGTGGATCGTTATAAGGCAAGACTTGTGGCTCGTGGGTTCACCCAGACATATGGGGTGGACTATCAGGGTACTTTCTCTCCAGTTGTCAGACATTCTACTCTGTGTATTCTCCTTTTTGTTGATGTGATACGAGATTGGTCCCTTTACTAGCTAGATGTGAAGAACGTCTTCCTCTATGGTGATCTATGGGAGGAAGTCTACATGCAGCAGCCACCTAGGTTTGCTAGTAAGGGGGGTGTCAGAAGGTGTGCAGGCTTCATAAGGCTATCTATGGCCTTAAGCAGAGTCCAGGAGCATGGTTTCAGAAGCTCTCAGGCTTAGTAGAGTAGCAGGGGTTTGTGCGATCGACCGATGATCACTCCTTGTTTGTGCAGAGGACCCAGAGATGTACTATTGTCATTCTTGTTTATGTTGATGACATTATTATTACAGGGGGTGACGAGCAGGGCATTCAAGGTGCCAAGGACTTCCTAGGTCATCAGTTTGTGACCAAGGACCTTGGACATTTACGTTACTTCCTTTGGTTGCAATTTGCCAAGAACCGGCGAGGTCTTGTGATGACCCAAAGGAAGTACGTTACAGACCTTTTAAAGATAGGCATGGCAGATTGCAAACCTGCCACTACTCCTATTGACCCAAGTATGAAGCTCTATGATGATGACACTGAGGAGGTCGATAAGAGGAGGTAGATGGAGCTTGTTGGCAAGCTACTATATAAGACTATTATCAGGCTTGACATATCCTTTCTTATGAGCAAGGTGAGTCAGTTTATAGAGTAGCCCGGACAGACACATATGGATGCAGTCCATATGGTTATGAGATATCTGGAGACTTCACTTGGTATGGGACTTCTTTTCAGTGGAGACACATCTCTTTCAGTTACCGCATGTGTAGATGCAAATTATGTTAGGTGTCCAATGGATAGGAAGTCTACATCAGGCTTTACCGTATTCATAGGGAATTCTCTGGTTTTATGGAAAAGCAAGAAGCAGATTGTGGTTGCTAGATCAAGTGCTGAGTCAAAGTACAGGGCCATGGCACAGGCTAGCACAGAGATGATGTGGGTCAGATCTGTTCTTACTGACCTGACTATAAAGGCACATCTTCCCATGCACCTTCAATGTGACAATCAGGTTGCTCTCTTTATTGCCAACAACCCAGCCTTTCAAGAGAGGACGAAGCACATAGAGGTGGATTGTCACTACACTCATGACATGATACAAAAGGGTCTTATCGTCACTACGGATGTCAGCTCTGGAGACCAGACAGCAGATGTTTTTACTAAGGCTCTAGCCAAAGGGCCTTATTAGAGATATTGTTCCAAGCTGAGTTTGATCGATATCTACGCTCCATCTTGAGTGGGAGTGTTGAGATATTTGTTATCTTTATTATTGTTTTTGCTTATTTTCTATTCCTTTTGTCCTCTTCTTGTAAATTGCCCAATAGGTTCCTCAACTATATAAGAGAACCCTAGGGCCTCTCATAAATAAATTCATCCATTTCCCTCATCATTCTCAAATTGACAGTTCAAGTCGGATTGAAGCTATCACGGATTTAGGGATTTTGAGGAATTAGGGTTTTTTGCCCCAAATTAATCGGCTTTGCTTATCTGTCTATTTTTATTTATGTTAAATAAATTGAAATTGATTACAATCTCAATATTCATGGTAGATAAAATTAGTTAGGAGTCAATTATAGTCGATTAGAGTCAATTAGGAATATATTTAGTTTCAATTTATTCACTTTCTATTTTTGTAATCCCACCCCTCCTATATAAAGGGGATGGTAGGCATTTGTTTTAGACAGTTTAGTTCAGAATATATGAACAATTTGAGATTTATCTCTCGCTCTCTCCCCACGTGATCTCCATGATTCGTCCGATTTCTTCCACCAAATAATCCCACAGTCAAAATTATCTTTTCATTGTTGGATTTTTTCCATATGCATCAAATCCAATCAAATATTGCACTTTACATTAGATGTCTCATTTTTACTAGTTGATGCTTTCTCTACTTATGATAGGTAATTTACAAGTGCTATATCAGTTGTGATACCACGAAATCACTTCACAGCTATGCAAAACAAAGGGTGGAAACATGTTATGAATGAAGAGATGGATGCTTTTTGTTCTAGATGATTTTAGGATTTGGCTTGAAGCCCTATAAGTGTCATTCTAGTTGCTTGTCGATAGGTCTTTACAACCAAACATGCACCCAATGTATCGTTGGATAGACTAGAGGCCACAGTGGTAGCTAAAGGCTTCACCTAGTGATTTAGGGTTGACTACTTTGAAAAGTTATCCCATGTCGCTTGAAGGGAATATATTCACACAATCATGTCTCTTACTATTAATAATAAAATGCCTCAACTTAATGTGAAGAATGCTTTTTTTTCATAGAGATCATTAAGAAGTAATTTATGTCTCAATCGTCGGTTACACCATCGAGGGGGAGTATTTTAGCTGACTTTGCAAGGCAATCTATGGCCCAAAGTAGAGATCCAGAGCGTGTTTTGATAGGCTTCACTACTTCGATCAGCTCTCTTGGCTTACATCGAATTTAATCTGATCAATCTGTCTTTTTTAGAAAACAGATCGAAGTACACTTATTCTTGTTGTATATGTTGATGATATGGTTATTACTTTGATGACAATGCTAGGATTTAGAGATCAAGGCTTTTCTACAAAAAAGTGTATGTTACCTAGGAACTTGATTTACTGCGATATGTTAAAGGGTCGAAACCACTAGGGTTCAATCCAATAAATTCACTTCACGCAAAGCATCGAAAGCCTCCCTACTCTCTAAAAGGAAAAAATCTCTTCACTATGCCCCATACCACGTCATCTATAAGGTGAGTCAGGTTTTTTTTCTCGGACCGAGAATCACAATCATTCCCCAATCCCCTCATCAAATGAAGGGTAGGAAGAAAGAAAATTCCCACATATGCAAGAGGGGCCCCACCATGAACTGTTATTGTATTGAGAAAGAGAAGAATGTGGCCCACCTCTAAGGAAAAGCCTATGCTTACTGCTCGTGAAGTCCTCCGGAACATGGGAACTCGACTTCCGGGTTTAGGGGACTTTGCTCTTTACACTTCCTCATTCTCGCTTGCATGGAATCTCGGTCGGCTTTGAGACTATTCGACGAAGGAGGGGACGGCCCTAAACAACAACAAAACATTTTTCCACATTAAGTAGGGTCAGCAACATGGATTATTTGCCTCCATTCATATCTATCTTGGGTCATTCTCGGGCTTAGATCCAAAAAAATAAGATCTCTTCGGATAGTCTCATTCCAAAACTTTTTGGGCCTTCCTCGCCTTTTCTTAGCTGGCACAACATCCCAACACTCGCATCTCCTAATTAGTGCATCACCCGGCCTCCTCCGTAAATGGCCAAATCACCTTAAGTGGTTTTTCTCGCATCTCATCCTCGATCGGAGCTACATTGACTTTCCTTCTGATTGCATCATTCTGAATTTGATCTGTACGTGTATGTTCATACAACCACCTTAGCATTTTTATTTCTGTAGTTGATATTTTATGCACATGTCTATGGTTCACAAGCCAACACTCATATCCATAGAGCATAGCTAGTCTCAAAACTGCTTTGTAAAACTTTCCTTTGATTTTCATAGGGATTTTCTTACACATATAACAATATTGAGGAATTCAGACATGGATCCCAAACCCGAGTAAATGAGGGTTGCGCGTTAGGTAGCCGATAGCTAGCGCAACAGAGAGAAATTCCTAAATAGTGCTCATTTAAGAACACTATTTAGAAATGTGTCTCGAAACAGTTCGGATATTTTCAACCCTGAAACAAGTGTATGCACAAGAAAAAGAAGGTCGGGCCCTTCGTTCTCATGCTGGCTAGAGTGGAAAGAGAGATTAACGAGTTTACGCACGCACTAAGTTCTTGACAGTCCCAAGGCATCTCCGAGTGAAGTACTGAAGGAAGTGAGTATGAGAAATGTTGTTCGTCCTGTCGTATAAGATCACCTGACAGGCACCTTCAAGAATCCGGAGTTCTGGTGAGTTGGGTAAGAGAAGAGGTATGGAAGGAAAGTGGAGTGCTTGACTATGTTCTAAAATCGTCTACCTAGTTCTGATGATTATTGGATATATAGCCTTTTATTGAAGTAACTCATCATTTTAGATGACTTCTTTCAAAAAGAAAATATTGGTTGGATATTCTTAAGGAGGTATGCTTACTTAGTTGTAATCCATCAATCATACGAACCAAGTCTAAGCTATTTTTGATGATGTTTTATTTGAAGATACTAAGCACTAAATAAGCACGGTAGGAAAGCTTCTATATCTCATTATCTCTAGGCCAGACATATCATCGGTCGTATACAGAGCCTGCCAACATATGGAGAACCTTAGATACAATTATTGACATGATACCCTCCTTGTTCTCAGTTGTCTAAAAGGTTCGCCAAAAAAGAACTCGTGTATGCCTCGAGCGGACATACGGATGTTATGTCTCATGGCATAGGACGAAGCAATATGTGAGTTTGAGGTCTAGTGGAGGCAGAGTTTAGAGACACGGCTCGAGCCATGTGAGAGATCAATTGGCTTCTCTCATACTTGTACGAACATGGACTCTTTGTCAAAAATCATGCTTCTCTTTTCTCTAACAATAATTCCGCTATTTATATTGCCTCCAATCTAGTTTGTCGAGCACAACAAGCATATTGAATTTGAACATCAATTTATTAGAGATATTGTGCAGCAAAAGCAGATCACACCTTGCCACAAGTCTACTTTCATCCAAGTAGGGCATAGTAGATGGATGCTTCTATTATTATAACTTTAACCCTAATTCTATTTTTGACCTTAGCGCACTCTTGTAAGTTTGTTAAAAAAGTAGCTCCAGGGTTTCCTATCTATATAAGAAACCCACAACCCACTATTCCTAATAAGGCCTCTCATCCCTTTCCATTGGGTTCTCAGGTTTTGTCAACCTCAGCTCGATCCTAGGCCCAAATTTCAAATGAAGTTCATATTAGGATCAAGTTCGAGTAAGGTCATGTCGACCATGTTGTGGGCTAACTATTGTCGACCTAATCCAATGCTTATTTCTATCACCACTCACTATTTATGTAAAAGAATATAAGGGGCACAACTAATGAAATAATTTGTTGATTTTATCATTATTACATGCGATGATACTCAAGGATCAATTATACAAAGCATCTATGCATTGAGACTTTTGTGAATAAGGATTCAGGACATCATAAATACTATCACAGGTAAAAATTGCCGAGAACAAGCAAGGTGTCATTTTGACCTAAAGTTAATGTGTAATTGGTCTTCATGAGTTGGGGCAAGGGGCAAACTGACCAAGTCAACATCTATCATCTTAAACCCCAAAGCACATCTCAATGACGTTGACTCTAAGGTAGTATATAGAGAACAATATCAAACTCTAGTCTGGAAACTTTTCTATGATATGTGTTGAGAATAGTGAAGGATGAGTCAATTGATTGGGTTATTAGATCTTGTGGGACAATTATGACGTGTTTAGTCCCACATCAGTTAATGTTGGAACTTGGTTGTTTTGGTGGATATATACAAAGGACCCTAAAACTCTTGTATCCATCAAGCATAATGCAACCTTCATCTGTCCTGACGATTCTCACATGGTTCACCATGCTCCTCTAGAGAATGGTTTTGCGAAAATGCAAGTATTCCACAAGATCTGTATATTTTGATTATCATATTAATTTGTTATTTGCTTCCACATTGCACATTTCACATGGTATCAACTATCAAAGCAAGTAATTTCAGTGAGTTCATTAATAAGGTATGTGTTAGAAAACTTGAATGCGGAAGCGTATAAGAGATAAATAGAATAAAACATTAAGAACATGGGATTTTAACGTGGAACTCTACTCCCTAAGGAGCGGGATGGAACTCTACCATATGCTACATTGAACTTTCTCAACTGATACAAAAGGTCTGGGGCTTCTTATATAGCCTCCATAGGCCATCCAAGTCCCACCACTACTAGATGTGGGACTAAACACCTGGATGTGGTAAATGGATCCTAGAGTGATTCATTTATCCATCTACATGACGCATATACTCCAACACTCCCCCTCAAGTTGGAGCATGCAATGCTCAGCTTGGACAAACAGAAAGAAATCTCAACTCACAATACAAGATACTGCAGACAATATAACCTCAACGTGCACAACTGTCGGTTGTTGTCGAGGACGTTGCTTCTCATGCCGTGCAGGTGAGGGGGAACAAACAGGCTTGAGTGTAAGTCAAACTGAATCTCCTTGCCGGAGAGCAAGTGCTCTGTATCGCTCCTGTCAGAGTCCCTGGAACTGAAAATGAGTCTCCACCTGTAGAACTCTGGCCTGCCACATCATGTGGGCAACTGCTCCATCTCTGAAAGGGCCGAGCTGAAAAGCCGTGGAGACATTCTCGTCGGAGTCCATGGTCGCTGGAGAATGGAGTCTAAAAAGAGTCTCCTCGTCGGAGAATTGAGTTTGTCCTGTACTCTGAGCCTGGGATCTTTACTCTGGAGTCCCTATAAAAATCACATGAAAACCCTAGCCCACATGGCATAGGGAATGGGATCTCTACTATGGAGACCCTATGGATCACATAAAAACTCTGACCAAAACAAAGATGGGACCATAAAACTGAAGATCGCATACATGTGCGAATCAACCTGAAGATTCGGAATCAAAACGTCGAGTCTGAAAAATCGTAGAGTCTGAAATCTGAACACGCATCTGGATTGGAGTATCTGGACTAGAGAATCTGAACTAGAATCCGAATCATCGGAGTAAAGATGTTGTGTAATAGCGTAGCACTCTACACTATACTCCCCTTTTCTCACATACTTGTCGGAAAGCAATGTCATCAACAAAATTGGGAGAAGACAAGAGAATGGGGAGAATAAAACATCACATAAGTCATTCTTGATTTGTTTTTTTCCAGTTTCTCTTTTCTCTTCCGAAATATTTTCGGTTGTTCCAATTTTTTTAATCACTAATTTCAAACATCATTTATTTAATAAGTTGTGCATAAATAAACCTTTTTTGGCTTTATTTTTTCTCCTTTTTTTGCATTTTTCTCGCGAACAACTTTTTTTTGTGCGCGCCTTTCTTTTAAAACAATTTTTTCGCAATTGAGGCCATTTTTTTCATCGGCCTCTCTTCCTCATTTTTTATAAAATCGTCGGCCCACTTGGGTCCTTTTATCCCTCTCCTTTTTTTTACAATTTTCGGCCCACTTGGGCTTATAAAAAAGTTCTTTTAATAGAAACCATGACCCACTTGTTCCCTCCCCCCCATTTTTTCTATTTAGGGTTCCCAATGGGAACCCCTTCTCTCGAAAGGTTGCCAACCCCAATGGGGATCTTGTTGCGCTTGCCGCCCCTGATGAAAGTGTCGCCTTGCAAGGAGGTTGCGGACGATGGAAGAGCAGCATCATCGTTGCCTAGAGCTCGCCACCTGGAGCAGTTGTTGTGGCTTCAGAAGGAGGCACAAAGGGGCATCGGCCCGCCCTTGACGGTTGTTGCAGCGGACATCCATGTTGTTTCTTCAGTGATCGGTCGACGAGGCTGTTGCAGGGTCCTAGCGACGGAGTTAAACCTCTTGGCGGCAGAGCTATCGCTCCAGGATGATGATGCGCACGAAGAGGGGAGGGATCCTCCTTCGACCTTGGGGTTCCAAAAGCACCCAAATATACGTGAAGAATATTATGTGTCGCATGTGCCACCTTCGACCTTAGGGTTCCAGAGATGGAGGAGTTGTGTCGCTTGTGCAACAAGTTGTAGAGATGGAGAAGAGAGCCTGCACGAGTTGCTTCTATTGTGCGCTAGGGCCTCACCTAGGGCTTCTCCTGTGCGCGCAAAATGGGATGCAAAGGAGTGCCACCTGGAGATGTTGATGTCGTCGCATGGATGTTGATGTCGTCGCATGGACCTGGAGAGGCAGAAGTGGAACAAGAGAGGATGAAGATGCACTGAAATCGCACATATGCATAGATGAACCTCATATTGAAACTTTTCAGAACATGAGAAGAAAAAAATTTACTGGTCGTGGCTAGGAATCTAGCTGCTTCAATTTTTAGGGTTGCAGGGAGTCCTAAATGTTCTAGAACTTGAATGATCTTCAGAATTTTGACGGCTGAAAAGTTAGGGTTTCAAGAAACCCCAAAAACTGAACTTGAACTTGAATGATCTTTAAACAATAATAAACCAAGAACAATCCAAGAAATAAATCTGATTATCGAATCTCGAATAAATAAAAACATGAACTCCTCGAGAATCAAAACCACTCTGAAACCAAGTTAGAAAATATAATGCAGAAGCGAATATCAGAGAAAAGAATAAAACATTAAGAATATAGTATTTTAAAGTGGAACCCTGCTCCCTAAGGAGCGGGATGAAACCAAGGGAGAAGGCCTTAGAGGGCCATATGTTGCATTGAATTTTTCTCAACTGACACATGAGGACCGGGGCTTCTTGTATAGCCTCCATAGACCCTCCAAGTCTCACCACTGGTAGATGTGGGATTAAACACCTGGATGTGGTAAATGGATCCTAGAGTAATCCACCCATCTTCATGACGCATATACTCCAACACTCCCATTAATTTATTTCACTTCATTTATTTTTGATGTTCTTGATGTTTGTGATTGCTACGACGAAAATCATGCAATCTCAGAAGAACTTTCTTCCACCATGAGAATGTAATGCCCCGATACACGAAAGAAGGTTCATTTGTTGGAGAGTGTATGATGACTTGCACAAAAAGAAATATGATCGTGTGTTAATAATCAGGTGAGCACTGCAATGATGAGGCACCACACTTATCGAGGTACCTACAACCACCAGAAAAAAGGTGACGCACTGCAATGAGGCACCACACCTTACTGAGGTACCTACAACCACCAAAAAAAGGTGATCAGTAACAATGTTGTGAGGAAAACCTCATGACACTATTATGCATGGGAGAAGAGGGCAAACATCAGCCCTATAGTCAACTGTGATGGCCACCACAAAGTCGTTCAAGCATAGAGTGGCTTCATGGTGGCACCAGCAAAGAACACATGTTACTGCAGTATTGCAGAAGTCGTTATTCGATGTTCAATCAAAGGGGTCACTGAATAAAAATTATTCGAAATTCACGAGAATATTCAGAATTATTCGATTACACATATTTTTAATTAGCTTAAATATAAAAATTATTTCTTGTATATATTCTTATATATTTATACATATATGGTCATCAATCAATAAGAATCCAAGACAAAAGTACACATTAACAAGTTACATATATGGAACTTTAACATTTGTGGTGATATCAGGATAAATGAGAATCATTAAAAAAATAAAAAAAAAATCAACAGTTTATTGCAATAATCAACCAAATATTCAGGTTGAATATTCGAGAATATTCGGGTTGGACCGAATATTGGCCGAATAGCAATACCATATTCGGTTATCACACATAATAAGAATATTCGACCAAATATTCAGTCCTTCGACCGAATATTGCAACAATGGGTTACTTTGATGGATGCTTCTCCAGCACTTGAAACCCTGACGACAACGAAAGAGGCATGTGTAGTGCAAAGAAGGCCTGCAATGTGAACAAAAGGCTACCATGGAGGAACCTACATGCTCAAACATGGTGGTGGTGAGGGTTTATACATGGACCTTACTCCAGTGAAAGGGCTGAAGTTTTTGAGTGGGGGATGAAGCCCTGTTTTTTTGGGGTTCAAAATTTCATTTGGTTGTTTTTTTAATTAATTTCTGTATGTGTACAAAAGAGATGCAGGGAAAAGACTGAACCTTTTTACTCCCCTATTGCACGTTTTTTTCCACACTGTGTTTACCAGATCAGTTCAAGCATCAAAGGCTACTACAAATAAGTCTAAGTGTAAGAGTGTATACCGAGAGAGAAAAAAGAGAGAGAAAACTCTCGTAATAAATGCACCATAGTTGAATAAGAGACTTGACTTCTCTTGCAATATCTTGAAGACATGAACAGGGTTAATCTATTATGTGCTTATTCCACTCCCACTGCTCACCTACTCCATTATTCCCCTTCCTTATAGTGCTGAGGTTCGATTGACGCATGCCCTCTCTTCCCGTATCAGCACCACACCTCCGGGGATTGTGCACCATAGAATATGATGGTGGTTTTACTACAACTTCGAGGTCCTCTTGAATTCATTGCATGGAGGTCTGCCCTCCTCATCCCAGTCTTGTTGCTCACCTTCATTACCCCAGTAGGCACACATTTTTGCTGGCCTGTAGGCGCTACAACACTGTCCAAACTCAAATCACCCCAAAAAGGGGAAACAAAAGGACAAAAGGGCTAGAATAAGAGGGGGTGGAAAGCATACGAGTAGGTGGGGTGTTGACGAGGCAACAACTGATGGATGGAGACAAGGCAAGTGGAACACCACAGGGTACAGAGGCAAGATGTGCGGAGTAATGCCGGTAGGGGTGAAGTGATAACACTAAAATCGACATAATCAGAATAGTTGTTAAACATAAATTGCATATAAAAGAAATGATTTGACTTTAGGCCTCTTGTTACAGAGGCTCCGAAGTATTAACCCTGCAAGCTCTAGTTACAAAAACATGATCACATCCACTTATAACTTCATTCACGCCATTCATCAAGATTAGAAGCAGTCAAACCAGTTCAGAGTTAATCCAGTTAAATCACCAATTCAATCAGCCTGAACCTTTTAGATTGAATTCTTCAAAAACTGTATGAACAAAACAGTCTGCCTGGTTTTATGGTTGGAAAAGTCAAACCGTCAGTCAAAATACCCCCACCAAGAGAAGCATGCTTACCTTTCCAACAAAACTAAGAATGAGAGGCCCTTCAATCGATTTCCGATGACAACCTACACATTTCAAATGGGACTCTCAAAATAACTCGAGCAAGCTTAATTGCACATAAAGTGATTGATGTTCTACTTACTAATAAAAATATCTGGAAAATTAAGACATAACTTTGAATGTGTCTGAACAATTTCTATCTGCATAATACAAAGTATTGAAAGAAAGATCAGAATGTGTTTCTTGATAAAGAAAAAGATAATTATATCAGGATGCTCACGATAATCATCACCCATGACAAGAGGAACATATGATAACGACAGTTGTAAAGCCATATGAACTAGTGAAATAGGGGACACGACTTCAGGTGAACAGTGTCATTCACTTGTATTCTGAATAACTAAAAGGGGATTTTTACACTGGTGCCCTTCTGAGTTATTCCAATAACACTTATGCCCCGTACTTTTTTGCAATTACATATGTACCCCTATATTCTTATAAAATACACAGTATTGCCCTTTTACTAGTGTAGTGTATAGGCATGTAATAACGGAAGGGCACTACTGTGAATTTTGTAAGAATATTAGGGCATAAATGTCGATCAAAAAATTTAGAGGATAAGTATCATCAAAAAGAACTTGGGAGGGCACAAGTGCAAACATTTCAACTAAACGGTACTTATACTGTATGGAAATATAATGCATAGCATAATATTTCACTCAGGCAAAACAGATTTTGAGTAGTTTTGGTGATTTTTTAAGTTAAAATTTTAGAATTATGATTCCATTAACTGTGAAACATGTTCTTATTCACGAAGAATTTAACTATGAAATATGTAGAACAACTACATTTCTCGAACTAGATAAGACAAAAAGGCTTACATCAGTTAGGAATGTAAGTAGGTGCTTCGATATAAAATATTTTATTTGCACCAAAGGAGTCCCAGGCAGGTCTAGCAGGCATTGCCATTGCACATCTAGTTCCCTTATGTTTGTTGCAGAGAGAACGATGACATTCTTGCATTTTATCTGTAAAAGGGAAATATTCCATGAACAAATGTCGACAATGGATGTTGCACACATCAAGACATCTAAGTCATAAGACCATTAAAATCAACCCTTCCCCACATCAAGTGAGTTTAGTTATGTTTGTTTCTTATCCTGCATTTTAATTAACTGTAGGTGGCCTGATTTTTCTCCACGTTGAATTAATTGGACATGGATCTTATGAATTATACATTTAGTGAGTGGTGTGTGATTTAATTAGTCTCACGTCACCTATAGAGAATGTTGAGAGTGAGTTGTCATATATAGGGTCATGTACTAGTGTTAGTGAAAATAAATAAAATAAACACACGGCTATTAGGTCATTTCTCTGATCATCTGGACCATCACCTTACATTTTTTGACATTTTAGTGTGCTATGTTGTTATTATTCGCTCTTCATATTCCAACATGGTATCAATGAGAATCAATTCTAGGATTTCGTTGCCTTCATATCCATATATCCTTCCAATTATCTCTTTTTGAAGGTCTTCAACTCATGAAGTTTCTCAAGGAATATGATACATGTGCAACTGGAGCAAAATGGTTGTATGTGCCTATGTGGCCATGGAAACGAGAAAGGGAGAAACATGATGGCATGGGGTAGAAGGCTATGAAAACAGGTCATGAAGGAACCTAGCACGATATGGACCCGCATTCCCACAAGGCAATTGTGCACTACACAAGGTGGTCAGCATAAGACGACAGCACATGCGCGTTGCACAATGAAGGAAGCATGCATTGTTTTGTTAAACTTAAATAAATCAAAACAATCAACAACAACAAAGCCTTTTCTCACATTAAGGTCGGGTACATGGATTCTTTGCCTTCATTATGTTGAAATATGAGAAGCGGAAGCGGAATCGACAAACAAAATAGTAAACATGAACACCAAAGATTTAACGTGGAACCCTACTCCCTAAGGAGCGGGATGAAACCACGGGAGAAGCCCTCAAAGGGGCAGATATTCTATTGGAATTTCTCAATGAGTACAGGGGGTGTGGGGCTCCTTGTATAGCCTCACAGACAGGCCTATCAAAGGAGAATATTCTATAGAATATTATCTATAGAATATTCTCTTAACAAATAGCCACAAAGAATATTCTCGAACACTCCCCCTCAAGCTGGAGCTGAGAAAGTTGCAACTTGCAACAAAAAGAAGGTATACAACACATCTTCACACGATACATCACAAGAACGCATGTCCGCTGCAGGTAGAGGACCACGCACGAGGACGGGTCTGCGGCTTTCAGGTCATCGGAATGTATCTCTGTCATGCTTGTAGAACCGCTGCGATATCAGGTCACCGGAACATATCTCAGTCGTGCCTGGAGAAGAATCGCTGCAGAAGAAGTCCGGTGCGGGGAACTGATCGGATCGTAAAAGAAGAAGTATACGCCTTGACGAAGAAGATGATGCTCGGTGAAGACGGATGATCTGTAAAAATCTAGAGTGTCGGTCTGTCAGTCGTAGATGGACAATTGTGAAGAATATACCTCTGACTCCCTTTCTCCCATACTTAATAGAATAAAGATCACGGATCAAGCTGGGAGAAAGCAAAAGACGTACATTTTTTTACATAAGCAATTCATTTTTTAATCGGCTTTTAAAATCATTTTTTTAACCTCCTTTTTTTGCATTTTTTTGCATCATTTCAATTTTTCTTCAATTTTGTTCATTTTTTCCTTTTTTTCGAATATTTTGTGTACGGTTTTATTTGTACGTGCCTTTTTTTGTAAAATTGTCTTTTCCCTTTTTTTCTTGGCTATTCTCCATTTTTTGTTTCACGTATGATTTTTATGCCATTTTTTTTAACGGACCGGCACTGCTTGCTAACAGTTGGGACATTAATAAATGACATTTTCTTTTTTTTATTTAAATGTTCCATGGGGCCCCCTTTATAGCACAAATAGGGTTCCCAATGGGAATCCCTCTTTTTCCTGCATTGTCGCCCCGATAGGGCTTGCTGTACGAGTTCGAAGGCGCCGCTAGAAGCCAGGCCTCCGCCTGGAGATGAGGAGCACGCTGAGGAGAGAAGCCTCCTGGTTATCGGGGTTGCCGCCTATGATGGGGATATCGGCACCAGGGCTTCTCCGAGCGCCGACGATGAAGGGAGGGCCCAGCGGGGCTGGCGGCGAGCACCGACGATGGAGGAGGGCCCAACGGAGTTGGCGGCGAGCACCGGAGATGGAGGGGGCGGCAAAGTTGGTATTGCCTCCCTACTATCGCCCTACATGTTGCGACGCACAGAAAGAGTGCTGTGAGAGGGCGAGATGGCCTGGGGAGGGTCGTTGCGGGAGGGCGATGCAGCCTGGAGAGGGTGGGCGGCGTGGGATCTGGAGCTAGGGCTCCTCTTGCGTTTGGAGGAGAAGGGAGATGCCACTTGCGCCTGTAAAAGAAGAGAGATGCCACTTGCGCCTTGCAGAATAAGGGAAATGCACCGTGTGATTGCCTCGCACCACCTGCACAAGACGAGGGATCAAGGCTGCAGCGTGGAACCGCTGGATATGTTGGAGCAGACAAAGGGAATATGATGGTGCGCCTACGCTAGAGCGTGCGTTGCCTGTGCGTGAAAGGAGGCGGCGATTGGGGGTGCGTCGCCGAGGACTGATAGATTTTGCGCAGCTTGTTGCTTGCAGGAGGGGGAGATGCTCCGCCTGAGCATCGAGAAAGCCCCCCCACCTGGTGTGATCTGCAAGGGATCTGCCTGATAGCGTAGAGTTGCCACCGTGATGCAAGATTAAGGTTCGAAATCCTAGAACTGGATCTGATCTTGAACATGAACGAATCATTTCATACAAATAATCTTCAACAAATAATCTTCAACAAGCAAACTTCAAGAACAGAAATTTCAGAAACAAATCTCGAATAAAAATAAAGATTTAAAAATCCCTAGAATCGATCCGCTCTGATACCATGTTGAAATATGAGAAGCGGGAGCGGAATCGACAAACAAAATAGTAAACATGAACACCAAAGATTTAACGTGGAACCATACTCCCTAAGGAGCGGGATGAAACCACGGGAGAAGCCCTCAAAGGGGCGGATATTCTATTGGAATTTCTCAATGAGTACAGGGGGTGTGGGGCTCCTTACATAGCCTCACAGACAGGCCTATCAAAGGAGAATATTCTATAGAATATTCTCTATAGAATATTCTTTTAACAAATAGCCACAAAGAATATTCTCTAACACATTCAAATCTATCTTAGGCCATTCTCGAGCATAGAACCAAATAAATAAGATCCCTTCTGATAGTCTCATCCCAACACTTCTCGGGCCTTCCTCACCCTCTCTTAGCCAGCTCAACATCTCAAAACTCGCATCTTCTAATTGGCGCATCAACCAACCTCTTTTGCAAGTGGTCAAACCATCTTAAATAAATCAAACCAATCAAAAGGAAAAAGGAGTTTTTGTCATAAGGGGAGGGAAAGATGGTTAAAAAAGGAATGGTGCTAAAAACAAAAAGTGGTAAAAAATGGTGAAAAGCTAGGAGTTTGACCTTATTTGCTACTTGTCTTAACTCTGTCAAATATTTTATGCCTTCAACCAGTATGGAAGAAAATAAGCAAGAGAGCAGAGCATAGTTCTACCTTCATTAGTGATCTCTTGAGAAATATCTATTTGCCCTTATAAGCAAAGTAGTTTTAATTGGCTTTATCGTCATTTCTCCGTAGCCTAAGCTAAGATCTTTGATATCTCGATGAGATGGTATGCTATAATATTCCCCATCAGTTGTCTTTAATCTTTGCAGGTTCATGCCTTTTCTTCTTAGTATGTTTTGTTAATACCTTGATTGTGTATTAATTGTATTATTGTTTTGATGATAACAAACTTCGTGAGTACATATAGTACTGCATATTTCATGATAACTTCACTCCAAGTATGAAGCACAAAAAAGCAACATTATGGAGAATGAAGAACAAAAGGAAGGCTACTTATCTACTCAAGCACATGTTGTATAAGGATGGCAAAAGCATATTCAATGGACAAACGAAAAGTTGTTGACAAAGAAAGTAGAAGAAAGAATACTTTTGTAATAGGCATCTGTAAAAAGTCTCAAATATATATATATGAGGTAAATGGGGCTGCCCCCAGGGAGTAGCCAACTTGGCTACTCCCACCCCTCATTTTTTTATTTTTTTGGAAAATAAAAATTTGTATATTCATCATTATATCCCTCTCACATTCTATTAAAATTTCGTCAGAAACAGAGACTCCTACGGCCTCCATCCAAACATGGTCGATTTAAAAAATCCTGCGACCGTTAAAAAAATGACGTCTGGATGGAGGGCTTAGGAGTCTCTGTTTCTGACGAAATTTTAATAGAATGTGAGAGGGATATAATGATGAATATACAAATTTTTATTTTCCAAAAAAATAAAAAAATGAGGGAAAAATATGGGTGGGAGTAGCCAAGTTGGCTACTCCCTGGGGGCAGCCCCATTTTACCCTATATATATATATATATAATATATATATATATGCATGTGTATCATGTAGGCATTATATTGAATCAAAGCCATCTTCATTGATCGACCTTCTAGATCTGATCGATCAACTGCCTCTGATCGATCACCCTAATTGACATAATCGACCATCACCGATCGACCAACCTACTTGACCTGATCAATTTCCCTCGATCGGCCAACCACTTTTCATGATCGATCTTAATTTGAATTCAAATCTTCCACCGGTTATCAGATGATCAACTACCTTGATCCACATGATCGATCAACTTGAGATGGTCGATCACCTTAATTATATGCTATTTGCCAAATTTTGTAGATTTCTTTCCAGATTTATTTCCAATGGCAATATTTTTGAATGAGCATCCTCTACCATTATAAATAGTACTCCAAACATCTATTGTAGGCACGCATCTCAATTCATTCCCTCTAGCTTCTCTCAAAACTCTACTCAAGGCAATCTCGTGTGCTCTCTACATCAAGATCACATATTGAGAGACATTTGTCTACATGTTCAGTTTGCATTTTTCTATTCAATTATAGTGTACATCTAATTGTCTCATTATTCTCGTTGTATAATTACATTTGAGGCTTTATAATTTGCTGTAATCTTTACTTTACTATTCATGTAACACTCGATGTTTAATCTAAGGTGTATAAAGAACTTGGTGCACAATCCAAATTGTGGGAAAAATTTTGTTGTGTGATATAAACCACGTGTAAGAGGTTGAGTTATCTATGGGGAAATCACTCGAAATAATGGAATAGGTAATTGACTCTGTCAAATCGGAAATCTTATGCCAGGGGACTTAGATCATGATTTTTGCTAAGTGGGATTTCCACACTAAAATACTTGTCTGTTGTGGTTTTCTTGTACTGTGGCTTGCTTGTTATATCTGTGGTGATTATTATCAATGATATTTGTTTACTAGCATAATGTTTTGTTTACTGATCTAGTGGAACTCGCATTTTCACGTTCTACTTGACTTGGTTTAGCTTCATCATTAAAGATCTTGGAATTACTTAGTGCTTGACACCTGTCTACTGCTTTCTTGTGACTTTTAAGGCACATTGATCCCATTCATTCCATAATATTGTCTCTTCACTGATGGCACAAAATTTATACATAGATGGTAGTATTCCTAGAGGTAATACCAGGGTAAGCCATATCGTGATATATCAGCGATATATTAGTATTGACACGTGACCGACATATCGTTGACATGGTTGATATGTGCCCTTCCAAGGCCATTGGCTTGACAAAATCGGGCCGATTTGGGCGATGTCGATATATCGACAATATATCATATCGACAAGTAGTTGATAGATACCAATACTGACATTACCTACCTTAAGTGATACTATGGCTCAATAAATTTGGGCTTAGATTAAGAAGAGAAGTGTTGAGAACTCTTCTTTATTGAGAACTTGAGATCTGTGTGAGAGAGGACCACTTACATTTTGAATATTATGAGAGATGGAACTGTATTATCTCAATAAAGACAAGTAACAGATCATAGATATCTATCTTTATATTATAGTAGTTTGCATGATTCAGTAATAATGCAGAGGATGAGAGTTTTCAAGTCTAGTCTATAGTGCAATAGAAAATTCTAAACACTAGCCTCTAATGGTTTTCCAGTTTTCACTGAGATGGCGGAAGATCAAGGATGTATAGTTCAACTCTCCTCTACAGATCACGGAAGATCAAGGATGTACAGTTCAACTCTCCTCTACAGATCACTCTCAACTCATAAGTTGTTGCAGAGTGATCTTGCTACTACTTCTAGCTATGCACATATTTCCTTTCATAAAAAATGCACCCACTAATAATTAGCTACCACCTTTGATACCGTAGAAAATTATGTTTCCCCGTCCACTATAATATGGGTTATTAATTCTAGAGTGTTTACTCATCTTACTTAAAAAGGTAGTTTTCTAACCTCCTTACAACCTTGTGTATACGTGAAGATAGTTCGATTAGCTAATGGATCTTTTTCACCTATTACCTCCGACGGCAATATGGAGTTCTTTTCCATGTTCAAGCATTCTAGGGTTTTCTATGTACCTGACTTTCCTTTGAGATTATTGATTGTATATAGGTTATGTTCTGCGATCAATTACACATAGAACTTTTTATGATCACTTCGTTATTTTCAAGATATCCATATAATGTATGTCTTTGATGCATACCATGACAAGAATTATCTTCATAAATCTTCTTTTGTTGGAGCTACTTCGAACTATATCAGCTCATTCATGTGGCACATGCGACTTGGTCACACCTCTGTTAGAAGTTAGAACTCTCCCTCAGATGTTCTATGAACTGACTTTACAGAATCCCTTTGAGTGTAAGTGTAAGGCTCACTCGATTGGAAAAAAACACAGAGTGCCATTTCCTCATTGGAGTAAGACTCAACGCATTATCCATTTTATGCAGCCCATTGTGATATTTAGGGACCATGTGTAGCCCGTAGTATGGGTTGTCACCAGTATTTTATTGTTTTTTTATGAGACTAGCAAAGCATCTTCATGTATTTGATGAGCGATAAAGATCAACATTAAAATTTTCAAATTTGACAATACTCTTGAATTTTTTTCAGCATGAGTTGACTAGTTTCTTTAATGTCCATGGTACCATACATCATACTTCACATAGAATAGGGCCGTGAAAGGGCACTCCATCATATTTTGGATATAGCTAGCATCCTTCTTACTCAGATGAAGGTACCTAAACTTTTGCAGAGATGACATTCTTACTGCCATATGCCCGATTAATCGGGTACCTTTGTCTGTTCTTGGTGGGGTAACCTCGTTCTCCTTATGTAAGGAACATTTTCCGCTATCTTTACGAGATTTTGGTTGCACTATCTTTGTCCATAACTTTTATACTAGGTATAAATCATATATATGTGGGATCATGTATGTTTTTCTTGGGTATTCTCAAACCCGGAATGGGTATATGTGTTATAACCCGATTAGGTGTCGGTATTATGTTTCGGCAAATGTCATGTTCTTTTAACAGTAGTTTCTGTTATGTACCATCTAGTGACATTCCCTTAAAGCTCCCACTTCGCACCACGTCTAACACAAAAGACACTCCATACAATTAGAGTTTATCCATTTATAAGTTCTACATGCAAGACAATAAGCTTCCTTCAAATGCCCCCCACCCCACTGCAGACTCATATGGTTTCCCTTCCTTTACAGAACTTCAATTTACTTTGAGGAAAACTAAAAGATAGTGTGCTATCCACCCTAGATCCAGGATGGAAATGAGCTATGGATGAGGAGATAGATGCACTTGTCTCTAGGGACACTTGGGAACTTGTGTCATATCTGACAGGTGTTGCTCATGTTAATGTAGATGGTTCTTTACAATAAACCACACTACGCATGTATAAGCGAACAGAATGAAGGTTACATTATTAGCCAAGGGTTTCACGTATACTTATAGTGTGGATCATTTTTAAGAGCTTCTCTCCACTGATCATGATGACCACGATTTGTATGATCATTTCTGCTAGTAATAAAAAGTTGTCAATCGTTCAATTAGATGACAAGAATGCTTCCCTCCATGGTGATCTTGAGGTCTATATGGCACAACCATCGAGATGCATTAGTGAGGGAGAGTATGGTTATCGTTTGAGCAAGGTTGTCTATGGCCTAAAGCAAATCCCACGAGCCTGGTTTGACAAACTCACTTTAGAGTTTAACTACCTTGGTTTTCACAGGACTACTCTGACTACTTTATATCTGTTCGAAGATGAGCTTCAGCTACTATTATCCTTATTGTGTATATTGATAATATTGCAATTACTAGAGATGACAATGTATGTATTCTTGAGACCAAGATCATTCTGCAGAAGGGTTTTGTCACTAAAAACATTGGGAACCTGTACCATTGAGGTCACTCATGCTTCTAGAGTATTGCACATCCCAGGGAGTATTATCTGACATCCTCGTAGATGCATTTTACTTGATTGTAAACTACCTTCTATTCAACATGAATCTTAGAGTTGTTTTTTTTTTTAACAAGAACAAGGGGGTGCACTCCCAAGATGGGAGTCACCACACCACAAAGTTCATTGATATAGAAAAAGATACATCATCATCCGGATACCCAGAAGTTGTACAAAGCGTTACACTGCGCCACCACATTCTCATAGTAAAAGCGCTGCCCCTTGAATATGACATCATTTCTACCAAGCCATATAGCCCAAAGTACTGGAAAGACTCTGGAGACATCACCGGTGGAGCCGGCACCCACCACCCGAATAGAGTCCCAAAAAAGATCCGCAGAGGAAGATTGTACCCACGGCAACCCCAAGGACTCCCAGACATCCACCGACAACCTGCAACCAAAGAAGATGTGATTTGCGTCCTCCACGCCATCAGTGCATCTGTCACAACGAACGTCCGTCGTGCCCAACAACCTTCCCCTTCTGACCTTGTCACAAAGACGACCCCGCCGTAGACACCAGAGGAACACCTTAACCCTGGTAGGAATCTTTGCCGCCCAAATAATCTTCAGGTCCACACATAGGTCCTCGTCATGCTCCACCCCACCAGCACACAACCTCCGGTAAGCCTTCTTAACGGAGAACTTACCCTCCACCCACTCAAAACTGTCCGGCTCCCCCGACAACTCCCCGGCAGAGGGAATCTCCGAAAGCAACTGCAAAAAGTCATGCATCCTGTGGTCAGACAAAACCGATGTGAACCTCGGAGCCCAAATACCAGAGTCCACCACCTCCGCCACCCGTGCCTCCTTGTCCACAACCAACGTTATCAACCTAGGGAAACGGAGCCCCAAAGGCCCCTCTCCCGTCCAGTCATCATGCCAAAATCTGAAGAGAAGCCCATCTCCCAACCACGGGTGAAGAAGAGGCCTCAAAGCAGGCAGAACCGCCCGGATCCCACTCCAAAGGGAAGACTCATGACGCCGCCTCGCCGCCACCAACTCGCCCGAGACCCCATAAATCTTCCTCAACAGCCGCACCACCAGCAAGTCCGACGGCCCCCAGATGCGCACGACCCACTTCGCCAGCAATGCCCTGTTCATGCAATCCACATCCCTGACCCCCAACCCGCCCTCGGAAACTGGAAGAGTAAGATCCGTCCAAGCCACCAGGTGCAGCCCCTTCTTATCCTGCTTTCCACTAGACCAGAAGAAAGATCTCATCAAACCCTCCACCTTCTTTCTAACCCCAACAGGCATCAAGCGGGAAGAGAAGAAGAAAATCGGAATCGCCGAAAGAACATGCTTGAGCAGGATAAGCTTCCTGCCCTTGGACAAAGTGATAGCCTTCCACCCCTCCATCCGCTCCTCCAGCCTCCGAATAACACAGTCCCAGTCGGACTTCCTCAGTCTGTCGTCGACCAGAGGCAAACCCAAGTAGGAGATGGGTAATGTACCAAGGGCGCAGCCCGCCCACTCAGCTAACTGAATCCTCTCGCCCTCCTGCATCCCAAGAGTTACCAGAACAGACTTCTGCCTGTTGATCTGCAAGCCAGAAAGACATCCAAAAACGTCCACCAGGACAGCCGCGTTGTGGTTCTGAGCCTATGTCCCCCCCAAAAAAAAATCAGCGTGTCGTCCGCATAATGCAAAACCGGGACGGAGATGTCCCCCAAGACAATAACACCGCAAGACAATCCGCAACCAAAACAAACAAAAGGGGAGCAAGGGGGCATCCCTGGCGCACCCCCCTCTGCGGTTGGAACCAGCCACCCTCCTGACTCCCATTAACCAGCACCGAGCAAGAGCACGTAGTGACACACCTCTTAACCCAGTCCACCCAAAGAGGAGGAAACCCCTTCTTCTCAAGCGACTTCCACAGGAACTTCCAGCTGACACAGTCATACGCCTTCGCATAATCAATCTTCCAAATCGCACCCTTCTTCCTAGATCTCTTCCATTCACGGCAGACCTCCGACGCAGTCACAATACCATCAGCCATACACCGCCCAGGAATGAATGCGGACTGAGATGGAAGAACCACACTTGAGAGAACAGCTCTAAGCCTGCTTGCTAAGACCTTGGCCACAATGAGATAGATGTCGTTAGATATCGATATAGGCCGATAGTCTCCAACACCAACTGGGGTCTCTTTCTTTGGTAACAGAAAAATCAAGGCCCTGTTGACCTTCTCAAAGCCGTTGTTGCCAACCCTGAACTCATTCAGAACCTCCAAAATTTCTCCCTTCAACAGCTCCAGAACTCCCTGTAGAAGCATATAGAGAAACCATCCGGACCAGGAGCCCCATCTGCATTCAAATCCCAAACCGCCCGGCGAACCTATGCCTCCGAAAAGTCTGCCACCAACAAATCCGCCTGCTGACCAGTCAACGTCCCCGACCCCCGCCCGGTCCACCCCCAACCAGCTTCCCCCCTCACCCTCCTCGAGGACCCCACAAAATGCTCCCGTAAAGCAACACCAATGCTCCTTTCCCCCGAAACCCTTCGACCCCCCACCTCCACCTCATGCAAGAAGCTCTGCCTCCTCCGCCCCGAAGCAACCGAATGGAAGAAGCGAGTGTTAGCATCACCCTCCCTCAACCACTTCTGGCGCGATCGCTGCCTCCAATGAACCTCATCTTTCCTGTCCTCGTGATATACCACCTCCAACCATGCAGCCCTCTCCTCCACCTCCTCCGGAGACAAACCTCGGACGTCATCCAGCCCATCCAGCCTGGTAATCCCCGCCACCGCCTCAGCCCTGGTGGCCCTCCTCCTACTGGCGACCTCCTTCCCATACGATAGCAAGACCCTCCTGAGTGCGGCGAGCTTCGCCACAAAGCACGACACCGCCGAACCGGAAACGGAGAACGCCCGCCAATGCTCGGAAACCAGATCCCGAAAGCCCTCCTCCAACAGTCACTTCTTCTCAAACCGGAAAGAGAATCGAGCCACACGCTCCTCGCCAGAAAACCAAAGAACCGAGGTATGATCAGACAGCGTCCTCGGAAGATACCGGGGTATGAATCTTAGAGTTGTTACCATAACGAAACCCATGTTTGAGGATAATGTCGTATATAAGATTAATGGGAAAACA